>JANRMT010062806.1:76900565-76921996 GCA_026402145.1 Polypterus bichir lapradei
TCTATCTATCTATCTATCTATCTATCTATCTATCTATCTATCTATCTATCTATCTATCTATCTATCTATCTATCTATCTATCTACAGTATCACAGTCCTGAAGATTCATCCTATATAAGATCAGTTCATATCTGACAGAGTATGCAGCATAATTCCTGTCCAGGCTTTAGTCTTGTCATGTCTGGACTTCTGCATCTTTCAACTGGCAGGAGTTACTCTATGAGGTACCAACCAGTTCCAGTTCCCCTGACTGATGTTTACTCAATTGTGTTAGCCTCGTTTGTAAATTGCTTTGGATAAAAGCGCCTGATAAATGAATAAATATATATGTTATAAATGTAAATGGCAGAGAACTTCAGATTCCTGAGCATAATTTCTAGCACACTAACACAGAGAGCTATCCCATCCTTTATGTTCAAGTTCACTCAGTGATGTTCTTTCTGATGAAGGTAAACACATTCTTAATGTTAAAGGAAGCTATGACCCATTCCTAAATGTCTTTTGTATTTTGACCTTTTAAGTCACATTGTGATATTTTAGCACCTTTACCAAGCAGGAGAAGCAAGGAGAAGAAAATGGTATCCTCAACTCATTAAAAGGCAGGATGCTATTTTTTGCCATAAAAGGGCCTATTAAAAGTCTTATGGGAAAAAATTTCTTGAGTATTTCTGATAACCAGTTATCAGAATGGGTCATTGTGTTTTTATGTATCATTGAAGCTTTGGAAATTAACACTTTAGAGGTAATCCTATACCAGCAGGACCATGGAGGAGACTAAGCAGTGAAACAGTACACTAGGGAGAAGATGAGTGGTCCTTTAAAAGAAGGTTGCGGTCCAACAGTGTAGGGAAACCTAGTGTTGATATGGGGGGTTCTGGGATTCACAGCCCCTGGGAATCCTTATGACATTTCTGAGTATGAATGTTATACCTGTAATAAAATGGATCCTTTTCTCATTCTCATGAATCATTTTTGTTAAGTTTTATTTAATTTTGTTTAGCGTCCCTGGCATATAATTATTTATGTCTTCTGCTGGCCACTTCATGTATTGCAACAGCATACACCACTTATTTTAGATATCAGAAGTATCTGACATCTCAGCTTTGGGATAATTCGTATTTTTTGCTCGTGTTTGCTTTGATATTTATAGATAACCTAGTTTGTGCTTTTTCATTTATTACATCAAACATTTGATTTCAAGAGTTCAAATTTTCTTTTTGATTTATGATGTTTGGAATTTTGACCTCATGATTTTGACCCTCTTCCTTATCTTTTCATCTTGAATTTTTCCCATCATTTTTGTCAGATCTTCCATTGCCTGGTCTTATTTTTCTGTTGTTTAACATTTAGTGGGCACTTAGCCTACAGTGTTTCATATCAGTACCTCCAGAAGCAACTTCTTCATCGTGGCTTAAAAGCCCTTCCAATGTTAGTGGAAGTATTTTGAGTCAGGATGTTATGATTCATAACATTTCAAAAATTTCTCTCTAGATTAATTTTTCTTCCAACTTCTGATAGCTGGTTTTGGAGGTTTTTGAGTGTTTTTCTTAAAGGTATAGTTACTAAGTCAGTTTATATTTTCTTTTTGTTGAATGTTTACCTCATCAATATTTTATTTTTAGTGCTGTGGCGATTTCTTGTTAGAAGCATCGTTTCAGATGGTGTGCAACTATATGTCACAACCATGATATAAAAACTGTCATTTAAGAGCTGGCATCAAATGAGATTGCAAGAAAAGAAAGGGGTTTTGTGCATGTTTTATTTAATCCTTAGTTCCAGTCTATTCCTTTTGACTTTGATTTTTGGTTAGTGTTTGGGCTTCAATGACAATTGTTCCGACTTCCTGGTTATTTATTACCTGTTTGCATTTTGACTTGCTGTCCTACTTCTCCATTTTAACTTTTTTCTATGCAGGGTTCCCTGGCAGTGCACAAGAACTTTTAAGATACAAGTACTCAAGGTATGATTTAGAAGAGCTGCTGTGTGTATGGAAGTGGGTACAAGCATTAGACACACCACATAGTATTGAGGGATTGATTCATGTGTTTATTTAATCCCAGTGTAGCAGGCAAGCTTTTACTTTCTCTGCTTATTTTTTATTTTTTTGCTTTTCACCTCCATATGTTATCCCCATCCTTGTGTTTTATTTTGTTAACAAAGTGTCCATTTTAATAACTTTGGCCTTCTTGGACTTTATTCTGGGTTTGGGGACAACGAAAGAGTGCCTGACATCATCTGCAGGCTACACTTCTTACTGAATTACATATTATGCTGAAAAATACTATAAGTAAAATTTTTAAAAATGGCAGTATTAAATTACATATGCTCTAGGTATAATTTATATTTGTTTAATGACTAGTTAAAATCTCCTAGGACACAGAAGAAATAATTCTGCCATGTCTAAAGGTAGTCAGTTGATATAGTGAAGGCAATAAACAACCATGAAAAGGGCCTTGTTTCAGGTTCATAGAAAGTACACCTCTACCAGAACAAAACACACTTTCAAATCGCATGACTGAATGCTGAATTTGCTCTAAAAATGGTTAAACCAAGTTTACAATAATGTGTTTTAATGAGAGAAAGATAAGTGTTTACTTCCAAAGGTCCACCAAAGCAGACCTCTGTTGTAGATTTAGACATGGTGTAAAGCATTGGTGTAACAAGGAATTCATTTATTGGGGATGATGATAAAGTAGATAAATCATAATTCTATATATTATCAATCAGTTGGAACTGTCATAACACATATTTTGGAGATATTCAAATCTAAAAATCCCCCTCTACCACCAGCTACACCTATAAGTTACCTTTCAATTTATTATACTCTAATCTGCACATGTGGAAGCCCACTGAGCTTTGCCGTCAAAAGTCCCAATATTTAGATCTTTGTCTAAGTTACTACAAATACTACTGCCTACACTGTCCATACCTATAGTTTACAAAATTATTTGTTTTCTACAACTTAATTCATTATTCACAGTACATACACCAAATACTGAAACGCTTACAATGTGTACTTAAATGAATACACAAATAGTAAAATACATCCACTCTATATGAAACACATACATTATAAAGTGGGATTTTGTTTCATAAACAATGTACTGAAATGCTTATTGTATATACTGAAATGTGTACACCATGTGCTGAAATGAATACACTCTCTGTTGGGTTTGTAAATGGTCAACAAACTTTTTTCACTTTCCCAGTGTTTTCTTCTTCAAGTCGCGACAATACACACACCTTATGTTAATATTTTGTTTCATACACTATATACTTGTACAAACATTTACTGACTTGACTATAACAGACCTGGGACAAGCAGAAAAATTAAGAAGGTTGTGAATTTGTGTGTTTTATTGTGTAAATGTCCTGCCATGCAGCATCTAGGACTGAGCCTCCAACTACGGTGTGAAAATCGCGTGACACATATTCTCCTCCTAACACAGAAAAATCTGTTAATCGGTATTTTAAAGATACATTCCATTAAACATAGATTTATAGTTCATTGCTTTTTTACACGTAAGTCCATTCTCAAAACCGCTCAGTCCAATTCCTGGCTCAAGGTGGTATAGTGGGGGATGCATTTCAGTATGCAGTGTATGCGTTTTAATTTATATCATAACCATTTCAAACTTTTAATTCATTGCATGGGCCACAAAAATGTGCAGCCTGTAAGCATCATTGTTTTTTGTAATAAGCTGAAGTAAAACATGGCTCAGTGGTACAATTTTTTTAAAATAAAGAATTGAAGCTTGAACATACAACTAATGAAAAACATAGAAAGCAATGCTTGAATGAACAATGTAAATTATGAATATGTAACAATAATAATAACAGTAATAGTAACCCATCCCTCCATCCATTTTGTAAACCTGCTTTATACTAGGCAGGGTTGTGAGGAACCTGGAACCTATCCCAGCAAGCATACTGCGCAAGGCAGTTGGAGATAAATACCGAAAATTCCCATTATTATTATTAATGATAACCCATTTCAATTCAAAACTATATAGTTTTCTGTCAAATTGTGTTTCACATTGATTATCAACAGGAGTCAAAGTTAGCCACCTGGAAAAACAGAATTGATCTATGGCAGAAATGTTTTACTCATGGCCAATTGGATGTAGCATGTTCAATTCTCAGTAGCTTCAGTAAATTATATTCATAATATTAGTAAGAAAACTACAAATATTGTATGCAGAAAGGACTTCATTATCTAAATAGTACTTAACACTGCAAAAGAGGCTTATTGTCGTTGGAAATCTGCCGAGTGGAGCTGGGAAAAACAGTTAGTTTTAGTTTAGAATTTATGCTACTTCTGGGTGTTTTTTCTGTCCCTCTGTCATCTTTTTTTTTAGCTATTTTCAGTAATGGTTGTCAAAGAGTCAGAGCCTATCCTAGAATGAATCCAACTTGACATATACCCCACTACCTTAGATAGCACTTAGATTATACAACTATGAACAATTACACTTGGTCAACTTAAAATCTCTAACTTCAAGTGCAGGTCTTTAGGATCTGTATGTTGAAAGAACTATCCAGCTTCACTCAGACAACCAGTTTGGGAATTTATCCAGACCATAACAGTGTGGTGTTCTTTTTTCATAACACTTACAATTGGAGCCTCTTTTTTGATTCATTGTAGTGTATTATTGTTTGTTTAGTTATGTCTTGAAACTATCATATATGGAATCACACTAAAAATGTGTCATATGAAGGACAGGTAGAGAAGGGGATGGGGCTTTTCATGACTGACAGCAACTTTAAAAATACAATCAAACAAGAAAGATGAGATGAGGTGGCCAGAACACAAAAGAAAAGAGAAATTTCCAGCTGAAAACAGTTCTTCATACAAAAGATTTCCTGGATGTAATTAAGAGGCAGCGTGATGCCATGTGTTGCCTGTGGCAATATAAACTCTATTTCTGGATTAAGGCAACAAAAATCCAGTTAATTTTTTTCATACTTTTCTTGCTGCTATTGTGATTAAATGCAAGTAAAACAAAAATAGCACTGGACTCAAACATCCACCATTTCAAATTATATTAATAAGATAAAAATAGGTTCAGTAAAATCTGTTTTTACTAGAAGTTGAACTTTAGCAAATTCACATTTTTACAGGACCACAGTCCTTGTTGGTGTAAGTGGTTATTAATAAAGTAAGAATGCACGAAAACTCATTATTACTAAAACCCACTAAGTCAGGATGCAACCTTAAGGTGGTGAGTGATGACCATCTACCCTTCGTTGACCACACTGCAACTGCCTCTCATTCTTTTAGATTCACAAGATCAGACCATATCTGACAGAGTATATAGCACAACTCCTTGTCCAGGCTTTGGTCTTGTCATGTCCAGACTACTGCAGGTTTCTACTGCTAGAAAAATTAGGAATTGATCTACGGCAGGATTGTTTTACTCATGGCCAATTGGATGTAGCATGTTTAAGGCTAAGCAGCTTCAGTAAACTACACTGATGATGAACTAAATGTGTTCTTGTTGCTTTGAATGGTGCCTGTGTTTGCATTTTATATTAAGTAAATGTCCTTCTGTCCACCAATTTTCTCACCGTGATATGTAGTAGATGAAGACTATGGACAGCCAATCTAGCCTGACAGTGGTAGGCACAGGCGGTAACCAACGCTAGGCAAATTTCCATGCAATCACAAGACATACTAACACAACCACAAACACTCAGTCCAGGTCAGTTTAGAATTGACAGTTAACTTAACATGTAGTTTAATTAACATCTTTGCCAAAAATATTCCTTTTGTGGTATATTCCTACATAAAGATGGTGCTGGTACATTTTAATTTTACACTTCTTTACATTCATTGTTTTATTCATCCCAAAATTCTCATCAGGCAATATATTTTTCAAATATCTGTAAGCTGCCAATAGCAAAACAGTTAAATGTTTAAATAAAATACACCCTGGGAATCTAGTGTTTTTAATATAAGTTTCATGTTTACATGTCAGCTTTAAGGAAAGACCAAAGATTACTAGTTAAAATTATTCCATGACTGCACACTTTCCATATTTGTGTTAATCATTTGCTGTCAGCTGTATGCCTATAATTGCTCAGTTCCAGGAACACAACACACACATGCTGCTCCTTCATTCTTCACCTTTTCCTTCTTCAATGCTTTTTTTTTGGTTTCTATTTCAGAGAAAAGAAAAGATTGCACAGTTATTGCTATTTTATCTTTATACATATTTATGCTGGCCACTTTCATTTCTGTGGATTTGAAGAAACTTGATGAGTGTTCATTTTGAACAATTCTCACCTTCTCACATTATGAAAAAGAAAAAAAAAAAAAAAAAAAAAGAAACCAATCTGAATTCCATCCGGTAAATTTAAAATACAGCTGCCGAACATCTTTTACCATTATTCTTAGATGCTAAAACCACAGAAGCCACCCAGGCAATGAGATATTCTTTGATCACGGCATGGTCTGAATTATAAAATTTGGATTGCCCACTCAATCCTAGTTGCTTTTCTTGAGCTTAAAATGATCTTTATCCATGAGGTGGGGGTGTGGAGCATTGTAATATGGATCTTATCATGCTGAGAGCTTTGCAATAAGCACATGATAGGAATACATGTTACTAGTTCATCAATTTCAACACAACTGCAGCATTTGCTAAGTAAGTTAAACATAAAAGACATTTAATGCCTCTAAACATACATGCTAGGTATCATTCTGTAGGAGTGGGCCTTACCTCTTTTTTCTACTGTAATCACTGAATCTGCTTAACACCAAGACAGGAATGAAATAAGTAGTCAGCTTCTATTGGATATGGTGGCACAGTGGTTAGCTTGCTGCCTCACAGATTCAGAATTCTGCCTTCAATGCCTGATCTTTTTCTGTGTGCAGGTTTAATCCCAAAGATATTCGTTCCTGGTAAACTGGCAATTAAAATATGTGTGTTTAATGGGCAGCGATATGCTCTGGAACCCTGCAACCCTAAACTGAAGTAAGTGGGCTTGAGAACGTTATGCTAGGTTTCTTCTACTAGATGAGCTGATTAAAATATCTAAAATTAATAAAGTTGTGCTTTTCACATTTGCATGAAATATAAAAAATGCTGACTGATTACATCACTGAGTGGATCCCAGTGAGCCCCCATCCCCCTTCAAAGGAATACCCATCCCGATGTTATGGATGAAGACACTCTACAAGCTGTCCAGAAGTGGCAGTGTAAAAGAGCCTCAGCTTGCATTCACAATATTAGTTTACACTTCGGCTCATTGATGAGGGTCTCACAACTCCAGGAAACTGGGTTTGAATTCAACTCCAGGCTTTGCCTCTGTGGAGTACTCTGTGGGTTTTCCTCAGGGCCCTGTAATAATGCATACTTGCATCTGTCCTGCAATGGGCTGGCTCCTGCCTTGTAGTCCTGAACTGGTTTAAGCACGTTGGAAAATGGAGGAACAGAATTGGATTTGAAAATTTTTGTATTTCTGAACAATGATACATTATATTCTGTTTTGAAAACATTTATATTTATCCAAAACATCTTACAAAAGAGGTCAACATAATCAAGTAAACATCAGTCGGCAGATTGATAGAAAATTAATCATCACAAGTAAATAGCTTCAAACCGAAAAAGAACATAAAACACATGAATCTTTTATTATTTACAAGCACCTATTGAAGCCATTAGGATTAAGACAGATATTAGACATATATTCAGATTAAGAATTGGACAAATATTCATATGCTTCTTAAAAACATTTCAGATGGAAGTGGGTAGCTAATTCCACTTGCTTAGAGCTACACAAGAAAAGAGTCTGGATTGATATTTGATGCCAGGCAGAGCTACCATCCCTAGATCTTGTTCACTAGCAGATCTGAGTGAGTGAAAAGGAGCATAGGACTTCATGAGTGTCTTCATATACATAGGCACTGACACATTGTCTGTTCTGTAGGTAAGCATCAAAGAATTTGAACTTAATATGTGCTGCTATAGTTTAACAACCAGTAAAAAAAGAGTGACATACACCCACCTCAGCTGGTTGAACAGAAGATGTGCTGCTGCATATTGAACCATCTGCAGTGGCTTGGTGGCACAACAAGGTACTTCTGGCAGTACAGACCTGCAGTAGCCCCGACATGACATCACCAAAGCCTGTCAGATATGGTCTGATCTTGTGAATCTGCACATGAGAGACAATTGCAATGTGGCCAATGAAGGATAGCTGGCCATCGATCACCACCCCAAGGCTGCATTCTGACTTGGTGGGTTTTAGTCCTGACTTGGTGCATTCTTACTTTATTAATGACCACTTACATCAACAAGGAATGTGGTTCTTTCCATCCATCCATCCATCCATTATCCAACCCGCTATATCCTAACTACAGGGTCATGGGGATCTGCTGGAGCCAATCCCAGCCAACACAGTGTGCAAGGCAGGAAACAACACCGGGCAGGGCGCCAGCCCACCGCAGTGTGGTTCTTTTAAAGTGTTAATTTGCTAAAGTACAACATGTAGTAAAAGCAGATTTTACTCAACCTATTTTTATCTTATTAATATAAATTGAAATGGTGGATGTAAGAGTCCAGTGCTATTACTTGTTTTGTTTGCATTTACTCACAACAACAGCAAGAAATGTAAGAAAAATATTAAATGGATTTTTGTTGCCTTAAACCAGAAATGGTGTTTGTATCGTCACAGGCGATGCGTGGCAACTCGCTGCCTGTTACATACAGCCAGAACACCTTTAGAACTGTTTTCAGCTGGTCACTTTCTCATTTCTTTTGCATGTAGGCCTCCTCAGCTCATCTTTGTTGTTTGACAAACACATTGAAATGGCAGAGCAGCATGCTGCTGACTAAACATGGGCTGCAAATGAAAGCATTGAACCAAAAGATAGGAAAACATGTTTCTTTGACAGGTTTGGGCTTTCTAACAGGACTGTTTGTGTGAGACGATAGCCTTAAAAGCAACGTTTTTTTTTTTTTTAATGGCAAATAATTCAGTTCATTGGCTTATTTTTGTTGGCATTTGTGCACATTCTATGAAATGTCACTGCTAACAAAAGTTTGTTATCCTTCTGCTGCCTTTCAGTAAAGCATAATTGAACACAGATGCTTCTGGAGGTTTAACCGAGTGACGTGGCTGAAGAGTTCATTAAAATGAGCCCAAATGTTGCTTTTCATCACACACTGGGTGCTGCACATATGCAGGCAGGGAGCCAAATGAGACAAGTAATAAGGCAGACTTGTGGCTCCCCTTTGTATGGCAAATACTAATAATTGCAAAAATATCTATAAAAGCACAAATCTATTCTTGCATTATTTTACAGTATTTTTTTACCGTAAGCATAGAAATCTAAACCTAATATCTTACAGTAAATCACAGTATGTATATTGCAAGAAATTCAAAACTTGGGATTTTATTAGATTTGTTCTTTTTTTCTTCTTTAAAGCTAGAGATTTCTAGGAATGATAACCATTAGTTATTATTATTCCAAATATTAATTTGTCATGTTTAGAATTTTAAGGAAAATTCATTGACATTCGCTATCGAGGAAAAAAAAATGTAGTTCCATATGCCATGGTATTATAACTCTACAAGAAAAATATTACATGTAAATAAAGTGCTGATTAGGAGCAGAAATGAGACACAGCTTGAATTGATTTAGCATTCTGGTAGGTTTTTAAATGTTCCTGAATATAGATACTTGTCATTTTAGGCAAAAGATTGTTTTATTTTTCAGTTATTAATATGAATTGATTTAACATTATTTTATTTATTAGGATTACACAAAAAATGTATTTACGTTTTTGGAGAGTGTTCTTATTAAGCATTTTTTTATTACAGCTGAAAGGTGTTCAATCTGGGAGGCCACGTCTTTGGACATCCACAACCAATCCATCATCTAGGCATGTTCATATTTGGGAAAGCTCACTCTGTGCAGAAAAAAATGGAAAAGCACTAACATTGTGTGCTGCTCTTTCCCAAAATATTAATTTGATTTACTGTCTTATTTTTACTCAAAATAATTTTCTGTTAGTTTTATATATGTATTTGTGCTTTAATGCCCAAGTTACTTAATTTGTTTTACTTAAAAATATTAAGCATATGAGAGGTGACCAAAAAGTTTTGGTATTCTACAATGCTGATTTTGTAAGTGGCCTAAGGATTAGCTCCTGTATAATGAAATATGTGAATAACACATTTCTAGCTTTGATCCAGCTTTTCTAGGTTTCTAGAAAATGTTGCCACCTTGGCATGAATTGCAATGAAGAATCGAGCAATGACAGTATATGAGGTAGTAGACGGTATAGAAACTTAAACATGAGCAAAACTGAGCACATTAGATATGCAGAATTTTGACTCCTGATTTAATAATAATTTAAGCTCCAAGCCTATGCTGGCAAGATGGGCAGGAGGGTGTAGTCTATATACATGTGAAAAAAGGCCGACATAACCCATCAATATATTACACAGTTATACTTTGGGTTTTGTGGCAGTCATTTAGGAAATATCAGTAAGAGCAACAGTGAACCGTCCCCTTTTGGTTCATGACAATTAACTTAACCACACTACATATGTTGCTGGGCAAAACTGTGGATTCAAACAGATGCCTCACTCACTTTGTTTTCCATATCTGGCCCCATATGACTATGTCCTGTTCTCCATTTTGAAGGGCCACCTCCATGTGACATGCTGCACCAATAATGAAGACTTCAAAGTCAGCTAAAGGAGAATGGTTACACAAGCAAGACAAAATGTTTTATTATCTGAGCGGCACAGAAAAAGTGTCAACATATTAACAAGTTTTTCAGCAAGTGTATTAGTGTTCACTAGAATTACATTGTTATGTGCTTCTCTTAATAGGTCTGGCTAAAAATGTTCTGATCACCCCTTATGGGTTTGTGTGTGTGTTATATATGCATGTGTGAATAGGGAGAATTCAAAGGGATTGTGTGTTGCTGAAAGTTCCACCTCAAGTTGAGATGGGGCATTCTGCCCCTTTTCATCCACAGACCAGAAGGTCAGAATGTCAAGGACCTATAAGGTCAAACACCTTAAACCCCCCCACCATCACGAAGGCACTTTACTACATAAACTCATATCTGCTGTGTTTTCAGCTTTCTGCTTAAGCTTACAATTGAACATTTACAATATGGGATCCATGGTTGGTGCCACAGCTCTTTTTCTGGCTTTATTAATTTTTTATAACACATATATACATAGTGGACTGTAAGGGGCACACCAGCTCCCCAAGCACCCAACACAAACAGGCTCTGGACACAAGTCTCAAATAAAACAAGAGGATTTATATTTGTGATAAACTCTTCCACAGAGTTTTCCACAGCACAAGCACCAGTACAATAAGTACAGAAAGCGCACAACTCTTTGCCCCTTCTTCTCTTCTTTTCTATTACAGCCTCCTCCACTCCTCCCAGCAGCTTTGTTTTTCTGACTTTGGTCCCTAGAGCAGTGGCAGGCAGCACCTTTTAAGTAATCCCTGAAAGTACTTCTGGTGTCCCAAAGGCTTGACCCAGGTGTGCTTCCGGGTAAAACAAGGACCACATGAAGTGGGGCTAGCTAGTCCCCACAGCATCCTGTCTGGGAGCCTGGTCCAAAAAAAAAAAATATATATATATACAGTATATATAGTAAATGAATAACAAAGGATGTCTCATTTAATGAATAAGTTCAAAGGGTGAAGCTGGGAACAAAAGAACAGAAGAAAAGTAATTGGTGCTTGCTTCTTCAAAAAAAAAAAAAATTAACAGAGCTCCGATCTCCTGAAAAGAGGGTCTGAGACTGAACACAGACGTCTATTGGTCCGTCAATTCAAGTTTGGTTGTAGCCGGAAGGAGTGGAACTTTGCACTGACCGGACTTGAACTCAGTGGTCCTCCAGACTTTTCTCTTCCTCCACACTAAGGAAATAGATAGAACCATTTTTAGCTGCAGTGTCACATTAAATTCCTTCCCAGTATTTGTTCAACACAAACCTGTAAAATGCTCCTGATGCTTACATTCCTGTTTGACGGCATACATGTATAACATATATACTGTCAAGAGCTGGGGCTTCATGAGTGTCTTATGTGGACTGATGTTTTTGGGGCAATAAAAGGTCTGTTCACAGAGCAGAAGACTTTCTACCTGAAGACCGATCTCACATCCTAGCCCTCGTCACTTGACCGGCAGAAAGTGTAAGGAGAATACACCTACAAACACAATGCTGTTTATAAAATGCATAGCATGCCTCATTCTTCTTAATAATCAAAAATTGTCATCCATTTAAAGGAGTTTTCCTGACTTGGACTAAAACCCTTTTTCATCTCCTTTTCTGCTTTATTACAAAGTGTATACTAAATAAGGCTAACAGACATACTGTACTGTCTGCTGTGTACATTTCTTCTGATCCTTTGATCGCTTTCCTTTGTTCTGTTAATAGTAAGATTTTCATGTAGTATCTAATCCTTAGTTCCTGTTAAAGTCAATTTGCAAAAGGTTTGCAAAATTGCTTCTGTGAATATGGAGAGGAGGAATAATATTTCCTGCTTTCACTAATCCTCAGGTACAATAAGGTACTGCTTTGACATTAGTATTACTGCTGTGAAGCTATTCTGCTATAATGTTTATGAAGATCCTTTCATTTTTGCTTTCAGTGACACTTTCTGTTTGAAACAATAAATACACATGAGGGACAGACAAATATGAAAAACCAAGTTACATATGTTGATCGTTTTGTGTTATGTGATGATTATCTGTTCAGGTTTCAACACTTGTTTTGTGTTTATGCTGCCCTTCTTTTTCATACTATAGTAGAAGTTATTGTATGGCACATGGGACTCATGTAGTATGCTTAATGAGAAAAAATTTAACTTTATTAAATTGAACAACATAGCAACAATATACTGACTGCATAATGAATTTCAAATTTGAAAATGCTATGAAATAATGACAAAGTTTTGACAGGTTAAACTGTGTGCTGACATTTTGCAAACAAAAAAGATTATTGAATTTACCTACTTTTTTTTTTTTTGCACAGTCGTTATAGAGCAGTACTATTAAACATGCAGAGGGGGTTAAAAGAGGAAAGGAAAAATGGAACTCCATGCTGAAACTGAAAGAAAAATAAACATTCTTCTGGCAAAAGAAAAATAGGGAAAGAGCAAGGGGGAGGAGAGGGAGATGTCTGTTTTTCATTAACATTTTTATAAGAAAAAAAAAAAACTTAACAACTATGAGATGCTAAAATTGTCATCTGACCCCATTTCATAAAACACAGCCTGAAGAACTGTAAAAAGAGGAGCTTCAATTAGAATAAACATTTTAACATTGCTCAATAAACAGTGCTCATTTTAAAAAGATGGACTGCTATTAAATATCTATATGGTGGAAATGCATTTTCTGTGTTTTATGAGTGAAGCAAACATTTAAACAATACTAGCAACTTACTGTGGTAAACCACTGGATTTTTTAAAGCTAATGTGTTTTTCTTCTGAAATTCTGTTTACAAAAAAATACCATAAAGTAAACATACATATATATTCTATTTGATTCACAAAGTAGGGCATTTTTGTTTTTAAGGTAGGGCTCACATGAATAAATTTGTTTACAAAGTTGGGTATGTAATGAAAAATCGTTCTGTAATCAGCATTGTACCTGTGAATTTCTGGTGAGGGAGGTAAAGTGGACTAGTAGTTAGTGAAGCCACGTCGCAGATTCAGAGTGCTGGGTTTGAATGCTGGAAACTCACTTTCAGTGGGCAGTCCGCATAGTATCCCTGTGTCTGTGAGAGTTTTTCTCTGGAAGATCCCTGACATACATTGGTTAGACTAATTGTTGACTCAGCCTGTGCGAGTTTGTGTTTAAATGTGCCCTGTGACGGGTGCTTTGATCAGAATTTTACTCCTTGATTCCACTACTGCCAGGATACCCCTTGGCTCCCAGTGGTCCTGAACTGAGTAAATGTACTAAACAATAGGTGGATGAATTGATGAATTTCTAATAAAATGCTCTAAGGTATCAAGCACAACATAATAAGTAGATTGAACATGCCATCACAGCAACTTTGAAAAAGCAAGAAACAAAAGGAGAGTGGGTGTATTTGTAAAGGTCACAATGAAACACACTTCATTATAATAGAAATTGTTCAATTTATGTTGCCAAACTACCTAGATCATTTGTGGCAAACTGCTTTATAATGCCCCATTTGGAAAGACGCTTTACAGGTCTTGAAATATTTCACCTTATACAATTTCTCGTATTAGGAATTTGTTAGTTTTCGCATACCCCTTGGGGTCAGAGCGCAGGGTCAGTTATTGTACAGCGTCCCTGGAGCAATTGAAGGTTAAGGGCCTTGCTCAAGGGTCCAGCAGAGAAGGATCTCTTTTTCGAACTGGCAACCTTCAGGATACCAGCGCAGATTCTTAGCCTCAGAGCCACCACTCCGCCCGATATTGCCATGGTTCATCAAATGACAGTGTTTTCTTTTAAGAATTATGTACATTTTTATTAAAGAGAGACATGTCTTTATTTGATTTCTTTTTTAGAGCAAAACTGAAAATTTGATAAGTAGTTACTAGGTCATTCAGATCCCTATAAAAGGAATGAATGGTAAAGTCAAAAGTAGGCCAAAGCAGAAAATGCAGACAAAGTGTTGGTAATACTTTGTGGTAATTCAAAAACTTTTTTTGCGACATGAAGAAATTCAAATTCTTTAAATTGAACATGATTGCAGGTCCAAGCTGATATAGAGTATGAATTGTTTTTTTTTTAAGATGAATCAGATCACCACTAAACTCACAATAAACCACTATATACGTTTTAATTAAGATTCACAGAAGTCATAAAGATTCATACTCTATTAAGGCACAAATATCATGACGAAAAACTGCAAGCAAATCCTCCATTGCAGGGCAAACTGAAATAAGTGATCACAAATATACAACATCAATAATTATAAAGGCTATGAATTTTGAATAATTGCTGTTTTTTTTCTGTTAGACAGTAATTGTTCATTTTTGTGAAGGGTTAAATGTATTTTTTCCCTTTCTTTTTGTCAATAATATACAAAAGTGCATATTGACTAAAAATGTGGAATACATTTAAGCCAACTGTGTTTTTATGAACATCTGCAAGTCACATACATAGAAGAAAGCCATAAATTAACATTGACGTTCTTCCTTGCTGCTTACTATAATACAATTGACAGCTCATACAACTATTTGCGTCGTTCCTATAATGAGACTATGACACATTGTGCTTATTAATGCAATACAAAATACAAAAGAACAAATTGGTGCCATTCCAGCAGTACTCTCCATAATCTAAGTCAGAGTTGCACAATGCATTTTTTTTCACTCGCCCTCCACTTTCTTTGATCACAGGTTTCAGACATCTGCACTATATAACCAGTTAGTGTGCTCAGGTTGGCAATATCAGCCCTATTGACTTTCTCTAACATTACCTTGCTATTGATCTCACAAGGAAACAAAGTCCTTCATTAGCTTTCAATCACATTTTTCCCCTCTCATAATCATAAGAACCTCAGAAACCGATATCATTATCATTCACTTACAATACTCTCTTATTGATCTAAGGGATAAAACGCCTAGTTTACCCTTCAACAATACCATGCTTTTCATAATCGTAGAAAATGAAATTCAATTCATTATTCTTGACTTGTATTATTCTTTCTATTGATTGAGAGTAGGTGCAGGATTAAGAGCTCATATGCAGACTGAAATTAAACTTGCCATTTTCTCACCAATATCTATACTCATATTTGTTTTGATAACAATGCATGCCCATATATATTTGATTGTCTGGGCATTTTACATAAGAAAATTCTCCTTTTTAAACCAAGAAAGTCAGGATCTAATTCTGAAGGGGGCACCACTCTATTATGTGATACAGTCTCACACATGTGCACACAAATACATTCAAACTATGCCATTTTATAGTCACCAATTAACCCAAGATTTAAAACCTGATGTTAATAATTTCTGTTTACTCCAGCCCTGCTGTGGAAGGGTTTCAGTTAGAAATGTCTTTTTTCTTATTACTTACTGTACAATGATTACTACATTACCTCACCTTATTTCCCTTACAAAATCACTTGCATGAAACTTGATACAAACAGACAGTACCACATAATGTGAAAGAGAGTAAATCTGCGCACAGACATAACGATTTTGTGGGAATTGCTATATTACGCTGTATTTTTTTAAACACTGTAGTGTTGCATATTGGTTCTTGACATCACCTTTCAACACTTCATATCTATTATGTGAGCTGAAAACATTAACATCACTGTAATAAATAACAATTTATATATTGTCAATTCATTACTATGCAAACAGTCTATGTATATTTACTTATTTATAAAAATTCTGTACTTTATGTTTAAAAAAATATTACTGCACTCCTAGCTGTAATTTAGACTGCTAGAATGATAGGGTAATTTTCACAATAGACTACTCATTTAATCTGGTTAAGTGAGTTGACAAGAAACATCAAAAGTCTCCTTGAAAAGCAGAAGGTTAACCGTCCTGGCTATTTTTCTCACTCATTTATCAAGAAATCCAATGAGGGTAAACACGCTCCTTATCTCCTCATTTTCATGCGATGCAGTATCCAACTAAAATGTGGTGCCTCTCTTCCTTTAGCCTGGATCCAATTATACTAATTTAGAGCAAATGTGTGGAGCTAGCGCAACAAGATCCTTGCTGTTGCTCTTAAAAACCTACATCAGCCGGGGTCTGTTGTTGTTTTAGTCAGGAAGGGTCGCCTAGAACATCAGTGGGCAGGCTACATAAACAATGCAAATAAAAGCTGCCAGTCCCACCACTGCAGGAGATACATTTCGGTTTAAATAATACTCTTGAGGAATTCACATGGATTCAGAAGTCCAGAGTTTATGCGAGGCAGAAGAATTCAGAGCTTTTTAACGATTAGTCTTCTATTACAAGGTGCTACAATTTCATTTAAATTAGACACTTTCAAACTTGATTTTACAAAATTATGATCATTGTTTACTGAAGTTCTTTTCTTTTTTTTATATCTTAATCTCATTTATTTTGATACAGATATATTATGTTTATACCTTCTACGGTCCAAGTATGATACCTGCAGAGCCTGTATGTATTTATTTGCTTAAATTAAAACCTTATACCTATAATAGTACAGAGTTTCACACGGTTAATCTAATCTTAGCAATCAGTATGAAGAATCTTTTAATTTAGTCATTGTGCGTTCTTAGGGAAATGAGGCAGAACATTGTGTTTTACAAGGACCAAGAGTTAAACTATCTAAAGATAACATTACTTTAATTAAATTAATTAAATGACAGCATGCTCTCTTTGTTATGAGGTAGTGAATGTTAAATTAGAAGGACTCAGATTACCCTGAAATTGGTATAAATTGGTTTGTACTCATTCTGTATTACAAAATACGAGTTTGTGCATAGAAACCATATGGAGTGAAAAGAAAAATGTGAAGGGGTCTGCTTTAGCTGTGGTGGCGCCACTGCTGGCATGAGACTGGTAAACCGAGGATTAAAATAGTACTGGGTGGGTCTGTAATTATGGTTTTAGATATATATTATTAAATGTTATATGTTTTGTTAATCGCATTCTACATTGAACAGGGGATGGGGGATTGTTCAAGCTAAAAGCACACAGCCAAGACCATTGAAGAGAGAGTCTAATACGGATAACCAGTTTCCGAAAGGAACAGATTATGCAGTTCATATTTTCTTTTGCAGTATTTATGATAGAAGCTGAATATTACTTTGACACTCAGTCTTATTTTTAGCTGCACAGTGGTGTAGTGCTTAGTGCTGATGTTTCAAAGCTTCCTGGGATACACTCACCCTCACTTATCTGTGTTTAGCCTGCATTCTCCATCTATGTGCCTTTCTTGGTTACTTCAGCCATCTCCCACTACACATAGACATGCATATTTGGTTGATTAGAAAACCCCTGCCTCACTACTTTTTGTGTGGAGCGTATATTCTTAATGTGTTGGCATGGCTCCTCTATTTTACATCCCATATGAGATTAATTACATATTGTAAATTGGATTCTGTATGAATACTGTAAGTATAGGCATGTGTATGACTGTACTCTGCCATGGACTGGCATTCAGCTAAAAGCATGAATCCTGTCCTGTGATAGGAGTATCAGAAAAGGCCCACAAAAGTTCTATGAAAGGATAAGCTATTTCCTAAAATGAATGGAAGGACAAAAGAGATCCACATTGAGACATCAGTAGATCGGTACTGAGGGCGGGGGGTGTTACCCCTAAATATTGATATATTGAAATGTCCTTTCTTTGCAGATATCTACTGATCTAGATGTGCAATCCTGTCAAATTACAGCTTTTTAACTAAGCTGGAAATAATGTTTTTATTGATGAGTGAGTGAATGAGTCAGTCATCATGACGGCCTGCCTTTCTTTTTCACTTGAATATCATCACCTCTAGCATGCCTGCTCCATTTTCTGAGCCCTGTTTGTGGAAGAATTCGTCCAAACCCCATAAAGCTTTCAGTTTTAATACACTTTATGCAGAATCAATGCTGCCTCCCTACAGCTGGTGATGCCAGCTCCATTTCAGGATCTGGGCCACACCAAACTTATTGTATGACAGCTTTGCTTACAGACCCAATAAGTTAACTTTCATTGTATTCTATGCCTTTTAAGAGATGACCATTTAAAAAATTAAATAGATAATATTTATTGTCTGAACTGTGTCATGGCTGTGGTAATTAATTATTAGAAAATGGGATGCATTTGACTAGTAATTCACAAAAGCAAAATAAATAACAATTCTAGCTGAGGGTACACTGCCTGCTTTTGTAATGTCTATGTTATAAAAACAGGAGCGATTTGAATTCCTTAGTTCATTCCCTAACACACATAAGCACTCAAGGTATGGAAAGTGATACATCTTCATAAAATTGAGAAGTTCCAGACTCTGGTTTCAAAGGGATTAAGGAACCAGTTCTAGGCCTCTTGGGGTTGATATATGGGAATGTGCAGATTTAAATGAATCTATAAACTAACCATGCCATGCACAATAAGCTTGTCTGTGAAATGAAAGGCCCTGTAATAGGTTTGAATGTCTTTGTTATGGGAAACTACAAGCTATAACGACCTTTGATAGTCTGTCTCTCGATGATAACAAGCTGGAAAGAAATGGATAAATATTCAGGCTTAAAAATAACCAGAGCAAGACAGTTCCCATAAATGGACATTTAGTAAGAATGTCTACTAAATTAAAAGAATGGTAAACCTTTAAAAAAATAACAAAACAGAAAACAAAAATAGAGTGCTGTTTAAAAGGTGTGTCTAAAAAAATTCATTACTAAGAATGTAAGCTTTACTAATTTATTTAAAATACCTTTTACTATGAATGTTAAGTGACAAGTTCCACACATGTAGCTTTTTTAGGGTTTCACACATTTTCGGAAGGCTTTTATTTACTTTGAAAAATGATTCCTCAAGAATGCTTGTGATGTTACTCAGCCAGTATGAAACAGCAGGAGTTACTTTGAAAGTTGGATTGTGTGAGCATACACATTTTATAAAGTTAACCGTGTGCTCATCTTTTCATGTTAGGTGGTACTGTCATGAAGAACTGATGAAACTGCTCTAAAAAAAAGCTCTGGGGTGGTGGCAGATGAAATAATTGCATTTACGGTTGTAACATTTTATAAGAAAGATGTCTTATCTGAAAAGAGGAATCTGCTTCTTTCCTAAAAAAAATCAAGTGCTACTACAAATTGAAATGGGGAAGAATTTTCAATAAAGACATAAATGCAGGTCAGTGTTAGTTCAAAGTCACAAGAGAGCCCTTGCAAGAATAGTTTCAGCATCTGGTACTCTGCATAAAATATTTAGAAAAATATGATTTTCTTGATAACATTTTATGGAAATAGAAAATTGCATTTTGCATGACCCACTTTATACTGAAAAGAAATACTTTTGAGGGTAATTTCAAAACAAAATGTAAAATGAAATATTGTGTAAGATATGGATTAATACCATATGTAAAAATAAAGAAAGAACATGTTCATTATATGTTACATATATAATTATAAACAACATTTCTTTTTTCTCTTTATTTCTCTATATATATATAAAATCCCAAGCCTGAAAGTGCAACGATTTTATATGGTGTTTTTATTGCACGTTTTTTGTCACGCTTTAAATCAAGCTTATTTTAAAACCTACGTATATATTTGGTATCATTCTTTTCAGAGTTTATCGAACTTTAATGTGATGTTGTTAGATTTTCAGATTCTTATTCCGTTTTTAAATTATAAACTAAAAAATATCAAGAACTCACGTCCTGCGAGACAAGACTTAACCAAGAGTGCCAAGAGATTTAATCTGGCTGGGGCCAGAAATAAAAGACAAAAAGTAGGACAGTTGCTGTACAGGCTTTTAAATGTTCGAAGCGCAGATCATGCAGCACAGCAGCAGCAGCAGCAGCAAGCCAGCAGCTGATCAAGCAAAAAGGACGTAAAAAAAACTGTATTTGTTTCCCATTGTATCACCGTTTAAGAGGGGGTTTCGGAGGAGCGACTGCGTCTCTTTACAACGCAAGCGGCAGACTGGCACACAACTGGCTTTCCCCCCCAGTATGTATGTATATATATATATATATATATATATATAGACACGTGCGCATGGGATACAGTCAGTCAGTCAGTCATTGTCCAACCCACTATATCCTAACACAGGGTCACAGGGGTGCTCTGCTCGAGCCAATCCCACCAACATAGGGCGCAAGGCAGGAACAAACCCTGGGCAGGGCGCCAGCCCACCGCAGGGCACACACACACACACTCACACACCAAGCACACACTAAGGACAATTTAGGATTGCCAGTGCACCTAAACTGCATGTCTTTGGACTGTGGGAGGAACCGGAGCACCTGGAGGAAACCCACGCAGACACGGGGAGAACATGCAAACTCCATGCAGGGAGGACCTGGGAAGTGAGCCCAGGTCTCCTTACTGCAAGGCAGCAGCGCTACCACTGCACCACTGTGCCACCCGGGAGACAGTTGATGGGCTCAAATGATGTTCTTGCTCAGTCGGACCAGAGGTTGACACTGTCATCTGATCCTTTATCCTTTTGTCCTCTGCAGACCAGCCAAAGAACAAACCTCCAAAAGATGTGATCACCAGCTCGCCCACTAATGACGTCACTTCTGCCTCTCACTGATGACATCCTATGCATTCCAGAACCCACTTACCAAAGACCTCATTTCCTGTTCTGGCCATATTTAAGAATCCAGACACACTTTGTTAATTAGTTCTGTTCTGAACTCCAATCTCTAAAGATGTGTTTAATTAGTTTTTTGATATTTTTCAGTATAAAGAGTGGCCATCCCCAAACCTTTTTGTGCTTTCTGCCTGATTCATTTTACTATATATATATATA
>JANRMT010062806.1:76922396-76957039 GCA_026402145.1 Polypterus bichir lapradei
TCCCAGTCATTTACAAAAACACTGTTTACCATTTAGCTAAAGGATAAGTATTTTTCAAGTCAGAGTTATTTCTTCAAAGACATAATGTACACAGTACAAAGACAAAGTATACATGCATTTACCACATGAAATTGTGTTCTAAAATTAAGCATTTCCTGAAAATTAAAAAAAATCCAGTTCTGATATTTTGTAACCTGTAGGGTTCATTGTATGAATTTTAAAATTTCCAGTCAAATGCCAGAAAGAACATGCAACACAGCTTACACAGTATCACCTTCTCCTGTTGCTTTAGGTAACCTAACTGTTAGAGTACAAAAAAAAAAACTTCTCTGGTAATAAATGTAAAGGGAAAGCAATTATTTAAGCATATACAATATAAGACCGAATCGACTGAACAATATTATCTACAGATTATTATTGCAAAGAACTAATGTTATCAGCCTGCAGCAAAATGGTATTTGAACTAATTAAAAGCACGGGAATGGTGCAGCTGTCCAAACTGATATAAACATAGAATGAATGGGGAGGTGGGAGGCTGCAGTGGCTTCAGCCCTTGATCTTTGGTGCCCAGCCACCCTTGTGATATACACAAACAATCATGGCAATCCCCAGATCTTCTTGCCCATCATGTACCAATGAAATTCTCATTATACAATAAATCAGTTCCTTTACAGCTTCTTATTTATTTATATAATTTTCATAAATTACTTTAATTAACAGTTAGACAGTAAACTTTTTAGCCCCTTTTTTCACAGGGTGATATCAATACTGATTTTATACTGGTATTGGTAATTTTGTATTAATGGCTAATTTTTCAAATGCTAATTATTAGGTATTACTCTAATGGGTATACTTTTAAAAATGTTATGTTTAGGAAAATTGAACAGCAATTAGACACAGAACCTTAGTCGCCAAACACACCTGAATGTTGCGCCATGCGTATACTGTAACTTGTTTCATACTACAATATCATCAGATATGTGTGGTGATGGGTGATCCATGTAATGTAAAAGTGTTTTATAACTTGAAATACAGACCACTGAGAAGAGTCTAAGCCATTGTGCATTGTGCCAGTCACACAAATTACATAAATTACTGTATGCATGTATGTTAATAGTATTTGAGAATTGTGTAAAATATTTGAGCCACAAAATGTAAAATGTAAATGTAAATTTAAACTGACAGAAGTCACTTATGTTGGACACCTGTTCACAAGTGCAGGGTTAAAGCCAGATCCTTCAAAGCATACAGCAAACAGTGAAATGCCAGTCCTAGTGAATATCAAATATTTACATTTTCTAGGTAAGATTAATTATTTAGGAAAATGTACTCCAAAGTTTAGTGAGCTTTCTGCACCATTGCAATAGCTGACATATAAAAACATAAAATGGTGTTGGCCTGAATAACACCAAAAGTCATTTGAAAAAAATTAGTATTGTCAGTCCGTGATACTATGATGTCAAGAAGCCCGTCACATTCATCTGGAAGTCTTCAGAAAGGCATATGCATATGCATCCTGTACCCTAACTCAAATAGAGATGCTCTATGCACAGATACAGAAAGTACTTCTTGCTGTTGTCTTTACATGCCATAGAAAAGTTGTCTTTGCATGCCATATATCCAGTTCTCCAAAAGCTAAAAAATATGATCAGCCAAAGTTGACCAACTTGTCAAACAAATCAAGCACTTGAAATTCACCAGTATTTGACTTTCAGAGATGAGCTCATGGTGGACAACGGTATCATTATGAACAGTTCAAAAGTAGTAGTCCCTAAATTGTTGCAAAAGATTTATATAAAAATTCAGCCCAGAGCTCACCTAGGCACAGAATCAAGTAGATGTAAAGCTAGAGGCATTGTGTCTAGAGATATTGAAAGAGGCACTTTTATGCCTGTTTTGCAACAGTAATAAATCACATAAGCAGAAAGAACCTCTTCACCTACACCCAATCCTTGATTTACTGTGGTTAACAGTAGCTGTTGAGATTTTTGAATGGAATGGTCAAATTACCTGGTATCAGTTGATTCATACAAGTACTCTGGATGGTTTGAAGTTAACTTACTCTGAGATCTGAAAACCTACAATAGTAATTACAAAACTAAAGAGGCAAATTTCAGTCCATGAAATCAATCAATTAATTAATCAACATTTTAAAGAATTTGCTGTACATTGGGATTTTATTCATGTAACTAGCAGTCCAGAATACCCACAAGCGAATGGCTAGGCTGAAACAGCAGTTGGCAGGACATAGCATGTAATGTATAAATCCAAAAAAGAGTTAACTGATGCGCTCCTTAATTTACTAAAACTTTAAAACATTCTTTGTAACCACAGAATTGGTTCAAGATAAATGCAAACAACTCTTCCAATTAGCAAACAGGTGTTAGTGTTAACCTTAAAGAGCAATAAGGTTTTCAACTCTCAACTAACAAAAAATCATCACTCACAGAAATTACTCTATGACAAAACGACTAGGCCTCTTCGACCATTGTGCAAGATGAAGTTGTGAGAATGCAGAAGGGTCATGATCATGCAGGAATTGTGAAGAACAGGTGTGCAGAACCAAAGTCCTACATAATAAAGTCAGAGGGAGTCAGTGACATGTAGTGAGGTTCATGGCTGGTGAGGCACTGACTACTTCAGAGTCAGATTTACAAATATATTAAACCAAAAGAGTAGCTTATTCACACTGCTGGTTATGTTTCATATCTCATCAGCATTCTTTACACACACATAGGTAAGGTACATATCTGGCTAAGAAAGAACGTTATAGTTATAGCGGCGAGAGAGAGAGCGGAGAGACCACATTTGCTCGGCACCCTCCATGTGTTCTAAATTTGCCATTGCAATTGTACAATTCATACTCATTTGATGCAAATTAAACTATAGAGTGGTGTACAGAAAAAGGATTTCAATTTTGATCTTAATTGAAATATTTCCAAACGTGAGGTGAAAATGCAAGCTCCATGCAGGAAGGACCAGGACACAAAAACTTGGCTCCTTAGTCTTACCGCTGCACCATTGTGCTGCCCCATTTAAATTATATTAGCTTTACAAATGAAGCTTTAATTTTAGTTTTTTTCTTCTTCTAATCCTCTAAGCACCTTGTGTTGTACTTTATTCATTTAATGATCAACAGAGACATCTAACTAATTGTACAATTAACGGTTAATCTAAAGGGTTTTGCAAAATTTGGTGCACCTACAGTAAGTGTAATGCTTGCATTGCCTCATAATTCAGTATTAAGTAATTCATTTTTTCCTGATTTTAAAAAGTGTGTAACTAACATAAATATACATTATCTGAACTTGTCCCATCAGAAGAAGTCTATTAGAAATGTTGTATGTTCTCTACCATTAAATCAACACTACTTTCCTTGAAAAATGTAGTGGTCAGTTTAATGTTCTGCTCAGGATCTTTTTTGTTAGGGTTAGGGTCAGAAACAGTTACAAAGTTTTACACTATGGTTTGTAAAATGTGTTAAACAATTTGTTGGACTAATAATAATCCACTATGTACTGTAGTTTACAAAGCTATTGAATCAATTTCTATGGCAAAATGTGCACATTTTTTACTTTTTCTATTGCATGTGTTATGTGTTACAAAATTCCAAATGTGAATTGCACTCATGATGTAGCAGTTGCTTATTAAAGCTTTATTTTTGTAATCTTTTAAAGCATTCTAAATACTGTATGATGATCAATACAATTGCACATTAACTTAGACTGAAACATTATTATAATGGTGCAGCAGTCAGTGGTAGTGCTACTGCTGCACTTTTAGCTACGTTGTTTGTATGAAAATGTGCTATATAAATAAATGTTGTTGTTGGCTTACAGGTCCAGCATTGTACATTTGATTCCTGCACCAGGACATTATTTGTGTGGAGTTTACAAAGTATTCTCATGTCTGTGAGGGATTTCCTCTGGGGCCTCCCAAAGACGAATCCAATCCATCTCAAACAATTCTCAAGTATGCAATTAGCAATCAGTTGTACCCAGTTTAAGACTGTCTGACACCAAAGAATCTAACACAAATAGGATGCAAGAAGAAAATAGAACATTCCAAATAAACTAAGCTGTGATTTTTGCCAAAAGGGGTATTACTATAAACTGACTTAGTAGGGTGCCCAAACATTTGCAAATGACACATTTACTTACATTTGTATACATCTTTCAGTTAATCATACAAGTTGTAACTGTACATTAACACTTTTAGTAAACTGCCATTGGTACAGTTGGTTTGCTGTTGAAGTTGCATTTGCTGTTTTTTGTTATAGATGTCATGAAAATGTGCAATTTGGTCAAACTTTGCATGGAACTGTATATATAATCCTATTTGCATGGAAAAGTCTGTCTCTTGCAGGGTCTGATGTAAATGTCACACAAAAGAAGCAGTTAAGAGTCACACTGCAATTTAAATATCCTGTGCTTCTGACCAGTCAGAAGACACTTGATATCATCACAGACCCACCTCCCCTCTCACCTCTTCCAGTCCTTTCACTATAAAAACAACCAGACAACAGGAAGTAGCTGTCATTATTGGACAAGCACAGGAACCAGACACATCCATGATGGTTTACAAAGAGAAAATTTTAACATCATCATTAAATGAGATTGTATAAGCTTTCTTTTTTGTACCAAAATACGTATATGCCTTTATATACCACAACATGCTGTTTAATATTCTAATTGACCGATACTGTTGCAAACTTTCCCTTACAGAGTATATAAGTTTATTCCAACCAAACTGTTAGATTTTAAATGATTGCATTACTTAGACAGGTAAAATAATGAAAGTGTGCACTAATTTATTATTAGATAGACAGATAGATAGATACTTTATTAATCCCAAGGGGAAATTCACAACTATTATGTCAAAGTCATTATTTTTTGACATTTTAAAATATAGAAAGTAATGATGAAGGGTGCATTGGAGCAATGAAAAAAAGCAGCTGCCTCATAGCTCCAGATCCTGGGTTTGAATCATGACATGAGCATTACCTGTGTGGAATTTGGACATTCGGCTGTGTCATACTTTTGTCTTTAGTCGACTAGATTACTGTAACGCACTCCACTCAGGACTACCCAAAAAAGACATCAATCGATTGCAACTAGTGCAGAATGCAACTGCTAGAACCTTAACTAGGAAAACAAATCTGAGCACATCTCTCCACTTTTGATGATACTGCATTGGTTACCTGTGTCATTTAGAACTGATTTGAAAATACTGCTTAAGGTTTACAAAACCTTAAATAATCTTGCTCCATCCTGTATTTCAGAATGTCTTTCACCTAACACTCCAAATCGTAACCTTAGGTCTTCAAAAGAGTGTCTGCTTATTATTCCAAGAGCTAAACTTTAAAGAAGTGGTGAGGCAGCCTTCTGTTGTTATGCAACTAAAATCTGGAATAGCTTGCCATTAGGAATTCACCAGGCTAATACAGTGGAACACTTTAAAAAACTGCCAAAAATCACATTACTTTAACATGGCTTTCTCATAGCTTCATTTTAGTTTAATCCTGATACTCTGTATATTCAATTAATCATCATTCATGGTGGTTCCAAAATTCGTACTAACCCCTACTTTCTCTACTGTTCTTTTTCCAGTTTTCTGTGGTGGCGAACTGCACCCCCCACGACCAGATCAAAGCACTGTGATGTCCCCACATTAATGGATTAAAGGCCAGAAGTCCATATGACCATCATCATCAAGTTCTTCCATGTGAACCCTGAATACCTGAATACAATGAGGACTGATTGAGGTCATTTATGTTAGCTAGAATGCCTAGAAGGGGCTGGGTGGTCTCGTGGCCTGGAACCCCTGCAGATTTTTTTTTTTTTCAAGCCGTCTGGAGTTTTTTTAGTTGTTTTTTCATCCTCCCTGGCCATCGGACCTTACTTTTATTCTATGTTAACTAGATAGATAGATAGATAGATAGATAGATAGATAGATAGATAGATAGATAGATACTTTATTAATCCCAAGGGGAAATTCACATACTCCAGCAGCAGCATACTAATAAAAAACAATATTAAATTAAAGAGTGATAAAAATGCATAAATGCCTAATTTTATTTCTTATATATTTTGTCTTTTTTCCTCTTTCTTCATCATGTAAAGCACTTTGAACTACATCATTTGTATGAAAATGTGCTATATAAATAAATGTTGTTGTTTTGTCTGCATAGGTTTTTCTCCTGGTCTTCCAGTTTACCTTCCACATCCTTAACTATTAAGTCCTTTAAGTCAACTAGCAATCTAAACTGGTCTTATGATGATGTGTTCAAGAACATTTCTGACAATTGCATGGTATCTTGTTTTTGGGAGATTTCTGCCTTGTAGCTACTGCTGATAGAATAGGCTTTAACTTAAAACGACCATGCATTAGAATAAGGATAGGCAAAGTAATGTTATGTTCACTATTTTGTGTTCTTTCTGATAAAGTACTGAAATGTATGCAAGAAAAAAAGTTGTGCTTTCTGCTTAAGAATTTCTTTATGAAACAGAGGAGTTACTTTATAGGCACAGTATTATAAAAGTTAAATATGACATTAATAGGACTTCATATTACTGAAGTTTACTTTTTTAATTATCTTTACTTTTCTACACTGATGCAGGTGCCCTCTAAATATGTACAGTATGTGACATTAGCAAAGGCTGCAGCCCCATGACACACAAGCAAAACACAAATAGGAAAAGAACCCAAGGCAAGAAGCAACAGGCCAACAATGCCAAGGGGTGGGAGGGGGCAGGTATTATGTCTAGCTGAAATGTTGAATGGCAAAATCTTGACAATTAATAACATAAAGCAAAAAAAAAAGTAATGCAATGCTTGAAGATCATATCAGGTTCTCGAAGTGATATAATTCACTTAAGAGTACATTACCTATCCATTCAGTAATAAGATAAATGAATCTAAAACCACTGTCGTAAGATGCAGGCCGGTCATAAAAAGGATAACGTGATTAGCAAAGAACTCTTCTTCCTGTAGAGATCATTTGTGGTGGCTGAAATGGGCTTTCTTATTAGTGTTACAGTTCCCTTTAGATCCATCTTTCCTGGAATTCTAAAACAAACGTTCCTGATGAAGGGAACACTTGTATTACCGCAGGTCTCTTTTATTGAAACACTATCTTTTCCATCGCACAACTTATTTCATTAAATCTATCTTTTAACTATGGCTCAAATGTATCACAAAGTAATAGACATTTCCAGCAAAAGCAACATAAAAGCTGTTGGAAAAAATATTGCATTTTCTGTTTTAATATACTTTTGGCACAAAGTGCATTTTATTTAAGCATTCAGATGTACAGTTTTAATCTGGCCATTTGACATGTGTAGCCAGAGAAATTACATGTTTAACGCATTGCATTATACAATTCAAATACTATATGGAAATTGTGGAAAAAAAATGTTTTTTCCGTATCAGAATAGCTGCCATAGTCTACTGGTTCATGAAAACAAAGAACAAGAGTTCAGCAGATATTGGGAAAGATGGATTGTTAAAACGGATTGTCATTTTTTAGGTTTATCTCACACCCTATATATTTCTGGCAATGCTCCTGGAGACTACAGGATGCCTTGTTAGCCACACAGGGTGTTGTAGCAGGTTGATTGATACAATCCATACTACTCAGCCATCCTTTATCTAGACCACCTTTGAGATTTTCAGATCTGTGTCATGCTTGCTTTCCTCTCTGACTACGTACTCCTTTATATTAATGAATATTCCCTTTAACAGGTATAACATAAAAAGTGAGATAAAATCACAGTTGCAAACTAGTCAGCAACATTTATTTAAAGGCTTAAAAGCAAAAGCCAGGAAAAGTCAAACATTATAGAGCCCAATTTAAGTCAGTTAATGGACTGGCCAGACATGAATACTGTCATTGACACTGATGCACAAGTTGAAAAATTACTCAGAAATTGGTCACAGAAATATTGACTGTTGCCTATAATATCTGCAACAGCAGAATACAAATATAAACATGATTTGCACTGAAAAGACCTGAATTAGATATCTAGTGCAAATGGGATTTTTTTGAAAAAGGTCCTTACTGTGAAAGTTTTTAGAATACTTTAGACAAATATATATCCTTTGGAAATATCCTCCCGAAAGTAGAAGTTTGGTAAAAGTGGAAACTCACTGCTATACTCCCCTATATTTCTACAGAAAGAAAAAATCATTTTCACGCTGGGGTAAATGACAAGGATCCTCAACCCAGACATGGCTATAACTGCCTCTCCACCCTCTGGAGAGGAGTTCCACAAGATTCTGGAGTGTGTCTGTGGAAATTTGCACCCATTCAGCCAAAAGAGCATTTGTGAGGTCAGGTCCTAGAGTTGGATGATAAGACCTTGGTTGCAATGAACATTTAATTCATCCCAAAGATGTTCAGTAAGGCTGAGGTCAGGACTTAGTGCACAACACTCTCACACCAAACTTGTCAAACAATGTTTTTATGGACAAAAAAAAATAAAAATATATATAGGGAGATGTCAACAAGCCCCAAAAACCAACGACACAACTAGACCACTAAATCATAGGTACAATTTCTACTCCTATTCCTTTATCCTTCTCCAGACATGTAATATGTAATTGAAGATTAATTTTTTGGACTCTCACTTGGACTATTTCCCTGAAAACCTTGGTGTAGTCAGTGATAAATGTGGCAAGCAATGTCATCAAGATATTTCTGACATGTAGCTACAACAAACGTGGAAGAGATATCTAAGATAGTACAGGAAAGTAGGTTGACGGATATATGATGAGTAGAGAAAATAAGTATGTGGGCAAAGGAGTGATAGGAATGGATATGCAGGGAAGAGAACGCGAGGGAGGACAAAGCAGATGTGCATAGGTAAAGTAAAAGAAGATCAGATGGAAAATGGCTTGACTGGTGAGAAGATGCAGGACCAAGCTGTTTGGAGAAGACTGATCAATGACATCGACCCTACATAGAAGTGGGAAAAGAGGAACAGAAAGAAGAAGTGGAGGCAAGTGGAAATCTAGTTTGCTTGCAGACTGCTTACTAGTGAACGTCTAAGACATTTCTGAGGCAAGCTAGATCAGAAAATGAAAAATGGCTAAGTGTTAGATTTGACGTTTGTCATTTTCAAAAGCATCAACAACAATAATTTATTTCTTGTATAGCCCAAAATCACACAAGGAATGCATCAATGGGCATTAACAGGTCCTGTTTTTGACAGCTCCACCCCCAGCCTTAACTGCCTAAAAAACAAGAAAAAACAACTCCCCTTCCAAAGAGAACAAAAACTTCTAGAAAGAAAAAAATGGGAGAAATCTTGGTACAGGACAATTTGAGAATGACCCCTTTCCAAGTAGGTTGGGCATGAAATGCATGTCAAAAAAATGAAGTAAATACAACACACAAAACAACAAGTTATCCTATTCACAGAGCTAGATGGCCAATCTGTCATTGGCTCCTCAGAAATACAATACAAAAGTACAAACTACAAGACAAAATGCAAGAACAGATTACATCACTCACTAAATATAGAACTATTACATGAGGATACAGATCTGATTAAATAACCTCAAAAACAAAGTAAAAACTAATTAACATAAATGAAAAACAAGAATATTTGTCCATCAGCTAATTGTAGAACCACTGCCAGATTATAGTAATGGAGTCAGACAGGCCAGACTTGGTCAGAGTCCTAGAGACCTTGGCCAACAAGCCGCCTCATGTCTACTGTCCATTCTGCAGCTGAGTCACTGCTGGGCCACCCAATCTAATGAAAAAACCCTTCTTCCCAATGTTTCCATTGCTCCTTTATCTGAGACAATTTTTTCATAGGCAGACAAACAACTTTATTACTAATGACTAACAACAGAGTTGCAGTATGCACAGCTAATTAACAGCTCTAGTCAGGGTATGCTAAACTGAATTTGTAAGTCTTCACCCTGGATTTAAAAGTCAAGACTGGAGAGGCACCTTTTGTATTATCAGGCAGACCATTCCACAGCTTTGGGCACTTTTAACTAAAAGCTCAACCACCCACTCTTATTTTATTCATTCTTTGAATTATAAGCAGGCCAGCACCTTGAAATCTGTGTGGGTAAGTAATGATGAGTTCAGTAAAGTAAACAGGGCTTTGGCCATTTAAGGCTTTGCATCACATTTAAGTTTCACATAACTCTAAGAACCCTTCCTGATTGAGACATAATAGAAACATATTTATATTCAGAACGCAAAATTCTATAACATTCAGGCATTTTCAACCTTGTGACCATTTTTTTCACCACTGTAGTCATCCATTTTTATTTAGTTTTCATTAAGTTACACATAAAATGTTCCTTACAATCAAAGACTTAGAGGCAAACAATTAGACAAATCAAATCATTGATTGTAAAACAGATCTGTTGGAATGCATGTTAATATACATTAATGCAAAGAACAGACATTCATTGTGGATTGTCATGAATTACATATAAAAAGGAGCATGTACGATCAATTATTAAAAATGAAACCAGACATTAATTCACATCAATGCATTTAACCAACAGGATTTTTGTGTTCATGCATTGTAGCAATCAAGTGTCTTAGAGTTAAAGCATGTGAGTACTGATAACACTTATTAAATCCCTGTTAATAAAACTACTAAACCTACCTGCAGGATCTGTAAGTACATACACATTCATGTGAAATTATAGATGCTAGAAAGTTCTATACAGTGCACTGATATCAAACAGACAGCTTGTTATAGTAAAGTGTTACAAATGTATAAGGTGAAACGAGCAGAGGATATCACTTGATAAACTGAACTCCAACACATACTGTATACTAATTGTCCTACTTGAGCTGTATCATGTTTGCTTTTGTTTAATGCCAAAGCAATACGCACTACTGTAATTTGCAAGTGAAAGGTATTATTTAAAAGAAAGTATTTTATTAATTTTAACCTACAACATGATGTACATAACATATTGGGAGAACTGGCTACCAATTAAATCACATATTCAGTACAAAGTTGACCTTGCACAATCAAACCCCATCCTATTTCTCAGACCTGTTAAACCTGTTTCTGCCAGCCAACTTCAATTTTCTAAAGCCAATCCTCTACCTGTCATTCCTAAAACTAAGAAGAGAATTGTGAGCAACGGGACAGTCTCAGTTGCTGCTGAAGTGAAGGTTTGTGAAGTCAAATCACTGGCAATTTTTAAAAGCATACTTGAAACTTATTTATTTAATATAGCCTATGTAAATCATTTTTATTTTGTTTTCATTTTTTGCATTTTTACCAATTTAATTATTTTTGTTGTGCTTTTATGTACTGTGTCCTTGGGTTTTAAATGCTGCTTTATACAAATCATTACTATTAGTATTACTATTATTTGTTATGTCAAAACGAAACCTTGAGTTTATAGATTTAAACATTTCTGCTGAAACTGGTAGTAAGAATTAATTTCTGGTGTATAAAGTGCATCTACTGTAGATGCTTTTATTTAAAACAGATGACTCTTTTTGTTAGTGTTGCAAGTGGCTGGGGGTGGTACCCAGCTGGGGCGCCCAGGCTTTGGGGACCATGGGAACTGAGCTTGGAAGCTCAACCCAATAGGGGCCCGTGGTCACCACCAGGGGGCGCCTGAATGCCTGAGGAGCCCTGGCCCTCAGCACTTACGACCACACCCGGAAGTGCTGGGGGGAAGAAGACCCGGGACACCCGGAGTTCTTCCGGGTGTGCAGCTGGTACTTCCGCCACACTGGGGAGTGCCGGCGGAAGCTAATCGGGAGGCAACTGGAGCACATCCGGGTGTGTATAAAGGGACCGCCTACCTCCATTTGAGGGCTGGAGTTGGGTGGAAGAGAACAGAGCTCAGACCTCAGGAGGAGAGGAGTGGAGGTGGTCAGAAGACAGACAGAGAGAGGCATTGTGAAGAGGTCTGGACTTTGGGGGAGTTTGGGGTTGTGTGTGCACCTTGTAAATAGTAGACCGTGTAAATAAACGTGTGGTGGTGCTTATTACGATGTCTGCCTGTCTGTGTCCGGGTTGTCTTCCACAGTTAGTTAAACTTGAAAACTGAAATAATAAAGTTTAATCTGGTATTATTATTATTATTATTATTATTATTATATAAGCATATGTCATTTAGGCTATTGCAAATTAAGTGTTAAAGATTTAGGGAAAAAAGTGAAATATGTCAAAAGACTATAAGTGGTAAACAAAAATAGTCTTTTAAGTGTTTATTCAAATGTAGTTCATTATGTTGGAGCTTATTTTGACTTCCTAAATTCAATACGCTTTGTCACTTCTTCAGAAAGGAGTCTAAATATCACAGACTGAGCCGTCTTAAGCCCTTAATGGCAACTGAAAATTAGTGTTGAAATTTAACAAATGAACCTTCTGGTTTAGTCCTATTAAATCCTCAGCTGGATGGTGTCTCCGTTAGTCAGGGAGGTCTGATCAATAAATTATAACAGAGGTAAACACAATAAATCTTATCTGACTAATGATGATGAGCAATTTCCTAAGACTACCTTTAATTGATCTTTCCTTCACTCTGAACTCTCAATAACCTGCCATGTAAAAATGGGCGAAAAAAAGAAAGCCTAGGTCTGGAAGCAAAAACCACCACCCGTCTCATTCTTCTCCTTCATCTTGCAAATAAATTGGCCTGTCTGGCAAAGACTATTTAGCTTATACAGATGTGGAAAATCTAATTAGTAAAGATTTGAAGTTCCTGAAGTTCTCAGGCTTTCAATTACTGGCCATTCTTAAGGCATGCCAAGTGCCTTCATGTTCTTGCCTTTAACTTTCACTTAATTTCAATTATCGGAAACTGAGGTACTCAACATTTAACATGAGATCACTGTCAGTGTGTTTGAAAAAAAATGAAATCATAGAGTTGGTAAACACCGGCAGCTTTATTTAACCAGTTTTGCTGTACTGCAGTGTTTTTCAGCATGAGTTAAGTGTTTCTTACATGTTGTGAAAGGAAAGGCACTTTTCCACAAATTTACTCAAAAAGGCACTTTTGGATAAAAACTGTGTAATCTTTCTGGGCATTTTGTATCCATCCATTCTTTCACAAAACCATTTAATGTAGTTCAGAGTCGCCGGGGTTAGAGTCTAACCACATTTTTTTTTTTATTTAATAGATAAATGTAAATACCAAGCTAACACAGAGTGAACAGTTAACTTACAGCAACATTCTTTTAAAAGAAACTTGAGAACCGCAAAAAAAGAATTTGCTCCCAAAACATAATGACTAAACCCTGAGCCCAGATACCCAGAATTGTTAGTCGTCAGCATTAACCCTCAAATCGTGATGTCACCCAAAAAGTAAACTTTATATCTGAGAAAGTGAATCATTTTAAACATCACCCACAGTGTTAAAGTAAGGGTAACCTCTTTGAAAACTGATATCTTTTAAGAGAAGGAAAGTATACCATGCATGTGTCATGGCAGACGGCTCTTTAAAGCTACCACAATATTTACACTGGTTTAAATCCAGCTTACATTTTTTTAAACAAAAATAAATCTTTCTCCACCATTTGAACTTTCCTTTCTGCCAGGAGCAAATGTAATACTTAATAAACATTACATCTAGATTAAAACATTTATAACTCATCAAACACTAAAGTATTTCAGCTCAAACACTCCTTTTAGAAAGAAAAAACAAAGGAAAACTTATGGTTGTTTATCTTTTCTACCACCTGGAATAAAGCAATGAAGTGCAATAGGACTTATTAGTTTCTGCTGCTGCTGCAGTGGTCAAATCAGAAAACATTCCACCATTCTGCCCTGCTGTTAAGGAGCTCTGTTTAACATTCATACACTATGGCAATAGCAACCAGCATATAATGTCTACCTATCAATTCCACTTTTCATCAACATTTAGAGAATTTTGCCTTCATTAGGATCAACAAAATATATATTTATATTGTAGCTGGGCTTCCATATGGCTCTGAGATGGCATCTTTTTGGAGTGTCCCTCCTTCATAAAGGCCCAACAGGAAGGGGTGGGGCTTCTTTGACTCCATTGTCCCGGTTTCTTGAGACTGTGAGGGGAAAAAAGGAGACAAGTCTGTTAGTGAAAAACACCACCCTCCCATCCTAGGGTGGTAACGCATACCTTAGGTGACCCTGGAAGGCGATCCTCTGATGCACATGTGTGACAAAATATACTACCTAAATATATTTAAACATATTGTAACAATGCATAGATAACAGGATAAATGTTTGGGGACAGTCACAGTAACCCCTTTTAATGTCTTGAAAACAAAAGTTCCAACAAAAAAAGACAATTGACGTTCTATATTCAAGATTCCTTATGGGGTTTTACTTTATAGCGCACACTGGGAAGACTAAAGGCTAAGGGTGATTCAAAGTTGCTGAAATATCTTCCATTTGTGCCTTTCTGCTATTGAAACTTCTTCTGTTCTCGTCACATAAAAAAGAGCCCCCACAGGAATTTATTGGCAATTTAATGGGGTATTCCCAGCTGGCACCCTAACTCTCCTTACAATTTCTTGTGTCTTTCAGAATATTTATGCACAGTATGAAACTGAACTTTATTGTCAAACACTGTAGTTACTAGGAATTTCTGTTGGTTTTACATCACAAACATAAATATGATTAACAGCAGGATACACTATAAAGGATATATTACACCTTCACAACAGTCTAAACAGCAGTAATGGATAATAACATATTACACACACACAAATATATAAAACAATTTGAAAATGTACACTTGCACTCATGTCCAACAATATCTAGAGCAGGGGTCCCCAACTCCTGGATGGCCCCAGTGGCTGCAGGTTTTCCTTCTAACCTTTTTCTTAATTAGTGACCTATTTTTGCTCCTAATTAACTTCTTTTGAATTCATTTCATTTGACTTGCTCTTGAAAACTCAGACCCTTTAATTGTTTCTTTTTCATTAATTAGCAGCCAAACAATAATGAGATACAAAACAAACCAAAACATAACCATCAAACTGTGTCAATCATACAATATCTGAAAATAAAGAAAGGTGAAGGTCTCATGAATGCTGATCTGCTCAGGTCCACAAAACATTTTAACAGTGCTCTTAGAAAAGAGAAAATCAGCAATTTTGGAAATGTCTGTTATTGCACAATGAGAGCAGCAACAAGCCATGGAATCAAAGAACAGGTTTAATTAACAAGAATCAGCACCTAATTAAGCAGCTGGTTGGAGTGAAATTGGTTGGAGTTTCAGGCCAACTTAGTTGGTCTTCTGTTGGCTCACTCACTTCACATTTAATTTCTGTTTGGGGGCAATTTAAGGAAAGAAATGAAGCAATTCAGAAGAATGATTAAGAAATTTATGGGAACAAATGTTAAAAAACAAGTCAATTAAAATTAATTCAAGAGAAGTTAATCAGCAGCAAAACAGTGCACTAATTAAGAAAAGGGTTAGAATGAAAACCTGCAGCCACTGGGGCCCTCCAGGACCGGAGTTGAAGATTTCTGATCTAGAGTATGCCTTTATAAAGAAAAAATAGTTTAGCTTGGATGGAGGTGCTTGGAGATCAGAAAGAGCCAGAGCTGTGTCAGAGATTGTTTTTAATCAGAGTGACTGCAGTAGGAATGAAACTCTTTAACATCTTAAAAGGTTTTTGCTTTGAGTTACCAGTGATGTCTTTGTGATGGCAGTAACTTAAAAAAGATGGTTACCCAGGTGAGTGTGGTCTTTGATTATACTTCCTTCCAAGTTTCCAACCCTTGGAGAATACAGCTCCTCGACAGAGCTCAATTTCAGGCTTATGACTGCTTTCTGTTCTCTGAATGACCCACTGAAGTTTTTGTTTTGAATGAGTAAATGTATTGTTATACCAGACAGTTATGGAGAAGGTGAGTGCTTTAAATGACTTCACTATAAAAGCTCAACGAACGCTGATTCATAGAAGTTAAACTTTTTTAAAACTGGTGGAGAAAAAACATGCACTGCTGAGCCTTTTGATAAAAGGTTTTATGCTTTCATCTCAGCCCAGACTTTGAGTGATAGTGCTGCCAAGAAATTTAAGGGATGTTACCCTGTTGACAGTAACATCATTTATAACAGGGGAGTAGGAGGTGATGAGTTTCTCCAAAAATACACCACCATTTCCACTGATTTCAGAGCACTGAGAATGAGAATGTTGTGGCTGCACTAACTGGTCAGCCAGTTCACCTCTTACCAATATGGCACTTTTTCCTTGTCTCTGCTCAGACTAATGAGGGTAGTCTCACTGGCGAATGTCAGAAGGTTTGCAGATGGATCACCTGAAGTGCAGTCATTGACACAGAAAGGAGGCAGAACACACACCTGGGGGCACCCTGTGCTCAGGGTCATTAACCCTGACTGATGTTTACACAGCTTCATTGTCTGATGTCTTTTTTCTGCAATGTCAGAGATTCACAGACATATGACATAACCCAAGATCACACTGAAAGGTCTGTTATGGAGAAGCTCTGGTATGACCAGGGCCGTCTTAGCAGCATTATAGGCCCCTGAGCAAAGCAGTGCACTGGGGCCCCTACCTACACAACCACTCAACAAGTCACAACATACATAAATTAGCATGGGGCCCCAATGCTTGTGGGGCCCTGGGGCAACTGCCCACCGCGCCCATGAATTAAGACGGTCCTGGGTATGACTTAAATGATAAAGGAAAATCTACAAGTAAGATCCCGAACAAAAGCAACTGGTGCAAGATGTAATGGGCAGCCATGTTTCCTGCATCTTCAGCTGACCTGTTGGCATTGTTAGCACACTGCAGTGGATCAAGCAGTAATTTTGTGACCGACTTGAGATGCAGAAGAATTATTTGCTCAAAGGACTACATTATTACAGATACAATTGGAAGATATAGTTTGATGACAATTTATCCCAGTGGGTCTGAAGCAAAAACAAAGCAAATCTTAAAGAGCCCCAGGCTTTCAACCTCACGGATTGGTGTCTAGTTTCATGTCTAGTACTGTATTATTAGTGTGTAAACTACATTTTCTGAAACCTGTGCAAAATGGATTCTCTGTTACTTTCTAGTTGTGCTCCAGTCTCACTTTTGAAGAACTTATTTAAACGTGGAACAGCAGGAATCCAATGTACTTATTGACCTTATAATTTCATATGCACTACTTCTAAGATGTTTGTGTTTGTTTCCGTTTGTTTAAGATTTAACTCCGTCATTCTTTTCTCATAGCTTTTTAGCTTGTGGAACACAACACTGTTGTGTACATTCGGTGATATGGAGAGAGACACCATATACAGTACTCCAGATGTGGCCTGCCATATGCAATATGCAGCTTTGGTAGAATCTCTGTTGATTTTTACTCCAAACTGTCTATATAATTCAGCATTCATTTTGATTTTAAAAATTTTCTCATGACATTTTGACTGCATACCCTGTAAGAGACTGGCATGCCAACCAAGTACAGTTGTTACTTTGTTCCCACCATTGCCAGGATCGACTGTAGCTTCCAATGACCTTGTAATGAAATAAATGAGCTCAGGAAAAGGATGGACTTAGATTTTATTTAATCCATTAGCACTCCACACCAAAGTCTTCTACACATAGAGTAGTTTCAAATTCAATGTCATATAATACTATCTAGTGATTTTCCTTCAAAAATGTTTATCCAGCTGTTTTGAAGATGAATTAATTAACTTCTATGGTCACAAGTGGCTGAAGGGTGTTCTGTCCTTGTGCATAAGGTAGGAACCATCCCTTCACAGCATATCAGTCTATTGCAAGGCACACTTAAGCAAACACTGACACTGGGCCAGTTTAGAACCAATCATTAATCTAGCATACATGTCTAAAAAATGCAGGTCTGGACTCAAACCCAGTCTCTTGAAGATGTGGGGCAGCCATCGACCCACCTCCTTCACTAAGTCATGCTAAATGTGTTTAGATTAATCTTGACTTTACCAACTTTGTCAATGTTCATCAGAACTGATTTAACTACCTCCATGTTAATTCAGAGGCATATTTGAATTCTTAACATATCCTTAAAACTTAGTGCCCAGTGTGAAGGAAAGATCATGCTTCCTTAACAGAGTTATGTCAACCAGTCAATTGAGAAGGCAACAGCTACACATCCCATAAAGAATATAATTCATAATATGGTAACATATTGATTACATCTTGCCTGAAGAAGGGGCCTGAGTTGCCTCAAAAGCTTGCATATTGAAATCTTTTTAGTTAGCCAATAAAAAGTGTCATTTTGCTTGACTTCTCACTATAATATGGTAACATAAAATAATTTTTCCCAAAGGTTATGCATTTTAAGCAGCAGCAGGGAAAATGTTAACACATTGGTGGGTTGCATTAGACAGAGAGAACACGCAGACAGTCAGGATGACAGACTCCATTCCTTTAGTTTGCAAAGTCCATTGTAAATAAGATTTTGTCTTTCAGATCAGGGAGGAAGAGAGGTTGCCAGGTCTCCTCTTTGTAGTTTTTGCATGTCAATGAGAATCCAAACAGGAATATAACAATGTTTTACAGTGTGAACTCTTTAAGAAATGTCGAAATGTTAATTGAATGGCATTCAGTGGTGTGTCTGCTAATATCTACTACACCTTTACTTCTGCAATTAACTTTACTGTTTTGATTTATGTGACCGTAGTGTTAGTTCGTTTAAAAGTAGTGCCCAAAGATGGATATCAGGCTAAGTTGCTGCTTCTTTTTGCTGCAAATATAAACTTTCTATCTTAGTATCAGCCCTTTATTATTCCTTGGACTTTCTGAACCATCTACAGTTCTTTATCTCTCCTCCAACAATTTTTGCTTATGTTAAAAGAGGGCTAAAAAGGGTTAGTCAATGAGAACTGTAACAGTCGTTAGAATATGTTTAATACTGTTTTTCCCTAAAGCTTTAAAATCTGGACTTTAAGTTTCACCTTCATCTTGTGAAGATGTACATGATGAGAGTGCAGCATAAATAAACATTTACTAATTGAGTTCACTTCTTAAATTATGGACATAATACAACATACAAATTGAACTATTTCTTTGCAGTGAGTGACGTACCAATATATACTGGTCTTTATTTTCAAATTACTGAGAATGTGAATTGAAACAGCTGACTCTTAAATGTAATAACTGATAAAATCTTTGCAATCCTGATAATTCATGCAAAGAACAGTGATGAATAAAGATTTTGAATTAGTCACTAATTTTAAAGTATCATATTAAAAATACCTAGCATTTGCAGATTCATTGCCTGAGTGTTCAAACACAAAACAACACCATAATCTAGCAGAAGCAGGAATGTGACTGAAACAAGCTTTTTTCTGGTATGAAAAGAAAAACAAGACTTGTTTCATGAATAGAATCCAGGCTTCAATTTAAGCTTCTTAGTTAGCTTTTCAATGTGTAGACTAAAAGACATGGTTTTATCAAGATGGAATTCTAAATACTTATACAATGACACCATCTCTATAGGCTTACAATGCAATGTGACTATCTGAGGGAAAATAAGAGGTTTCTGCCTTGATCTTCAAAATACGATTCACTTTGAGTTCTCTGCCTTCAAAACAAGCTTATTTTGAACTGCATTAAAAGCAAAGTGTAATTTCCAAATTGCTTCATCAAAGGAAGAAGAAGGCTGCAGGTAATATTATCTTCTGACCCATACATTGATCCCTGAACAGGCTTGTCAGGCCCAGGTCTGGGGACAGATCCTAAAGTCCTGGGGGCCCTAATGAAAATTTAACTAGCTACATCTTGGAATATGAACCCAGGTTCATTGGTATGGATTATGGGCCTATGGAAAGTCCAGATTTTGAGCTAGCGATCAGCAAAAGTGATTTGTTAGTAAAATAGAACTAGTGATATATTAATTAGTACTCTATATTTCTTCTATAGTTGTTTTTAGACCTGGTGATAAACACAACTTCAAGTCCTTAAAAATAAGTCCAAACTAATCTTAAAAACATACAGCTGGTAATGAGATGCACCACTAATTCACCAGTACAAAAAAAATGAAAATCATCTTGCTCATTTTAAAATTTAGTAATTATTTAACTTGATAGAACTTCTGAACAATTTAAAACTATCTCCTTAACATTGGGTGGAGTGGTGACTCTGAGGCTAGGGATTTGCACTGGTAATTGGAAGGCTGCTGGTTCGAATCACATAAACGCCAAAAGTGACTCTATACTCCTAGGACCCTTGAGCAAGGCCCTTAATCTGCAATTACTCCATCCTGAGTGTGATGTCAACCTGCATCCAGCCCTGCATGTAGGCCCTCCAACCTGCTGGGAAAACCTGTGAGTTGGTGGCAGAATTGGCACTCCAGCCACCATAAAAAGCCTCACATTGGTTCAATTCCATCTGAACTAGTGTGGTGCTGAGGTGTCACCCGTTGCATGGCTGCACTCAGGTCTTAATCTGGGATCCTGAGTTGGTTTGTGATATGTGGTGGGTGCGGCTATGTGCTTTATCAGCATGTGCTCCTAGCCTCTCCCTCTCCTTAACATTATTTATAATACAATACCAATCAGAATTTGTGAAAACTAATTAACAGTTTATATTATCAAGCACTGCATTCCAAAAAAAAACAGGGTTTACAAATATTCCTTATAGTAATATTATTAGGTTTCTTATTCTTGATTTCTAGGCCAATCAACGTGTTATTGACTGCAGTTCAGAATCAATTAGGTAAACCTAACTGTACAAGATGTTTAGAACACAACCTGTAGCGTCAGCTGCCCGCACTAATTATTAACCACACAATTTACTGTGCCAGTTGTCTGCACAATTATACCAAATTTCACATTATATAGGAGTAATTTAACGCTATACGTAAACACGACAGTTCTTCTCTATTGTGTTGTGATTTGCTTCCCCCAACTAAATAAGGCATCTAGACCTTACATTCAAAACAATGCCTGAGGCCCATGTAAAGGAGGGTGAAACCATTAAACCCTTTCACCCAGAGAAACAGAACTATTATTTGTTTATTTCTTGTTAAATGAAGGGAAAAAGTAACAAAAAATACTGCAAGAAAATTTCCAAAGCAAAAAAGGAATGAACAAAACCAAATCTGTAAATCAAAGTCAGAAACCTAGAAGAAGAGCAAAAGACTCAAAAACAAGAACATCCAGACAAAATGGTCAAAGAACCAACAATCTTTTACAATATAAAGGAGATTAGAAAGGGGAGCTGAACAACGTGAATTGGAAATGCGGATGCTTTAGCACTAGTCTGGCGCATCTCAGATCTTTATTCAGGCTATGTCATAAGTAGCCACAACAGTGTCATGATTTATGATTAATTATTCCTTTTGTGGAGTCTTTAAAGATGCTATGTTGTACCAATTATTATTGATCTTTTTTATTTTTGTACTTCTTAAATTCAACGTTTTTTTTCCATTTTGTGATTGTGTTGTTTTTTTGCATAGGCGTCGCCATATTCTGATATTGTAGTTTCCTATTACTTTGAGGATTCTCCTGAGTGCCTCTGGGAGAATACGACTGTTGACTTCACAATGTGTGACATTATTTTAATCACCCCATACAATGCATTTTATCCAAGATTGGATCATCTAAGCCTTTTTTCATTGCTATTACTTTTGTTTCTGTTCTTACTGTCTTATTGGTCATCTGCTTTGCGGTTTTGAACTTTCATTTTTGGTTAGTGATTAAGATTGATGAATGATCTGCTTTTTGATAATTTGAACCTGGCTTGTTATTATACCCATGTCTCCATCTTATGCTCCTTTTTATTAAATCCCTTCCAATATCGCTGACATAGAACAAACAGCTAGAGTGCTAGGAGGATGTGCCCCCTTGGGCTCAACATACAGAAATCAAGAAATGTAACAAACTAAACAATCCTAAAAAGAACACAAAAAGAAAAATCACAAAATGATTAAAAAAAAGTAAAAAAAGGGTGTAAAACACATTGAAGAAAGAAAGAAATGTAAAAGATGTATCTAGTAAAAATATGGCAAATGTCCACAAAAAACATGAAACAAGCATGGTTTTTCCCATGCAGCTAAAAACAGAAAAAAAGGTTAAAGACACTTTTTAACTATACACATTTCATCCCACAGCTGTGCCTCAAATTTTCTTTTCTTTTTTTTCCTCAGAGTTGGGATTTTTTACATTTTTTTACTTTTGTAGATGTACAGTTTCACAGCACTTCTCTGGCTCCATCAAACTTCTAATTTGTATATTAGTTTTCAAAATGCAGCAAAAACTAGTGAACACTACCCATGGTTTCAGGGCATCTAATGGGTTCTGTGTTGTGTTTTTGTGGCTCTGCAGTAATTGGCTGGTTATTACTGGAAGTGATGCATTATGAAGTACTATAGAGGAGCTTCACAAATATACTAAAAGAAAAATGATGGACCTCATTTTTTCAGCTTCTGTGATCCTTCTAACCCTGTTTTGGATATTTTGATGTGTATTGCTTATGTCAGTGTCATTTCATTCCCGTCCAAAAATATTCTTTTAAAGTGCTAGTAAAAATGCAGTAATGCTGGGTTCTTCTTTTATCTTCCATACATTGCACTTTGGTCATTGCATTATGCTGTATTTTCTAGGTGCTATTTTACATAATTTCAGATATGCAGTATAATACTTTTATCAATCTAACTAGATGGGCATTAAAAGGGACCTTTATAGTCAATCTTAATGTAGAAAGAATTGAAGCAAGTTGATTCATTTTTTTAATCTCATACATTTTCATGTTTTTCAATGTCACCTAAGTTCAGTACATAAGGCAAACAAAATTGACTATAACTACATGATTTTTTTGTTTATTAAACATAGCAAATAATGAATAACTAGGTTGAGGTAAACCAGGGGATTTTGTCAAAAATAAATACACGAAATAACAAAGACTCAGAGGGCAATGGATTTGCCACCAAAGTAAAAAAAAATTCAAGAAGAAATGTTAGTAATAAACAAAATGAAAACAAATATGTCATAATCAAAGGCTGTATTGACTCACTGAACTGAGGTAAGGTTAATGCTTTGTATCCAGTAAAAGAACACTGCAGAATTCAAGATCCCAGCTGATAACCTCATAATTGTATATATATTATTTTTTTAATAACTGTTATTTCAAATATCACAAAGCAAGATATATTTGTGTACCATAAGCAAAATGAGTCATTATTAAATAGCATGGAAGTAACATGGCTTTAGAAGCTTTAAAGGTTAATAACGCATCCATACTTGTCTTTGTTTTAAATACGTTTTTCTTTAAAGTTATGCATTATAATAAAATCAATATTGTATTAACCGTAGTAGGGAAGCAAGGATACAAGAGTTCAGGATCTTGATGTAATCAAAGCTGTATTATTTTAACCCATAAATACTACATTATGCACAGATGTGACCTGGAAGGCAGCCACCACTTCTTTTAAAAACTGGATTTTTTAAGAGTAAAACCTGATTTTATTAGATTTCATTTCACTTGTTTCTCTTTTAACATTATTATTTTATTACACTTTTAGATATACTGTGTCATTAGCTTTGGCTCTCTATACTTTTCTTTGGACAATTTTTATTTGTAAAAGATTTTTCATCAGATCTACAGTACATGCCTGTTTATTTCCTGAGGGAAAGACAAAATTTCATGAATTTTCAATCCTTTTATAAATTGGTATCCATTATGGTAAACATCATCATGGTTATCCATGCTTGTGGGTGTGTTTTTCTATGATTTAATCTTATTATATACTTTCGTGTTCACAAGTTTACAATCGGCGATTTATAATTTCATTAATCTCACCATCACTGAATAACCCCGGGAGCCTGGATTCACTTTAGGATGCTGAAGAGTAAATGTTAAAAGGGATAGATCCCGTAGTAGCTGTTTATTCTTCCATAATATTAAAAAAAAAAACATACTTCATAGCTGTATTTTTGACTTGCAGATATTTTAAAGTTTTGCTTGTTTCATACACTGTTAAAAATAAAGTTATTTTATCTGGCTACAGCCTATTCTAAATGTGAATCAACCAGGCTGTCATTTTACACACAACAGGCATCAAACATATTTGCTTATACATCTGTTCAATAGCCCTAGGTTATAAAATTTAAAAAGCCTCTTAGTAAATGCTTATAACCTTATTTGTGATGGGTGTTAGCCAAGTGAAAGATAAGGTTTGCACGTGAAGGTTCCCAGGCTTTTCCTTTATTAAACTTGTTTTTTCTACTGTATCTTTTAAGATAAATGTGGAAAGCAGACACCTTCATTGAAGAGCTCTAAATGGAAGCTGAGAGAAAATAAATTATCGCCACTTTCATTTCAATTCTTTTTGATCTTTTAAAATCTACTTTGTGGCAAACTATTTTGAAGGAAATATTTATAACTATTAAAACCATGCTCTCTCACTCAGACATGCACACACAAATATATACTGCATATGTATATGTGTGTGTGTGTGTATGTGTGTGGCTGGCTCTAATATATTGTTGTAGATAAAGAAGAAAGTGAAATTGATAAGCTCGGTAGAAACCTTTTCCTCAAACAAGTCCCCCTCTGCTTCATTCAGTCAGACTTCATTTAAACCCTGTTTGGTAAAAAAAAAAGGTCAAATCTGATTTTAGATAGACTCAAATCAAATAAGGGGTTATCTTCTAGAGGAAATTGATGACCAAGCACATAATATTTAATCAACAGTAAATTATATATACTGTACATTATAAAACATTGTTTTTACTGTGCAGTGCATACTATAAATGGATTATGTGAGATAATGCAATACTGCAAAAGCTGGTAGCTAAACTGAAGAGCTGACAGTCCTGACTTTTATTGCTGCTTCTTGCCACCAAGAACTAGCAGCATCAATGTGGTGTTGACTGTGCTGCTCCTAGAACCATTCATATTCACTGGAAATTAGAGAAGTTGTAGAGCTTTGGTTTTATAGTACAGCATTGAAGTTTACTTAAAACCAATAATTTTTACATAGTTATCTACTATCGACTCAGTGAAAGTAATACTATATTTATACAAAATTATAACACAATGACTGGCATTAAAATGTAGTTTTGTACTAAAATGCAAAAGTAAGGAGCAAGTATTAAACTTGCAATAGTCTGTTGCAGAAAATATTTAGTAAATAAAAAAATGTCTCAAATCCCCTTCCCAAATGTAATTCAAAATGGCTGTCTTTATTTCTTCAAGCCTAAATGAGCTGGTCAAAGTGCACTCCTCAGGTTCACTCCTGCCAACTGACATGAAATGGCAGAATAAAGATTTAACACAATTAATTTGATTTACATATGATCTGAATTATTTAAATTTAATAAATAAATAAATTGAGTCAACACAAAGATACAGTATATGGCATGTCCTAGTATCATATCTACATTTTTAAATTCATCTAGGTCAAAAATAATAAACATGTTAAAAGTCTTTGGCACACATTTAGCTCTACAGAGAAACTTCTTATTTATAAATTCCTAAAATATATTTAATAATTATTTAATCGGTCCCTTGGTTATGAGTATAGGACAGGTTACAGTGGGCACAGAATCTTCATTTCACAGGAAAAAACTCACCCAGAATACTCGTGAATTCACACAGAAAATAGTAAAATGCAAATGAATACATTCATGTCTTTTTCTGCTATACAGACATACAAAAATTACAGTAACAACTTGAAGTAGTTGCGTTACAGTAACAGTACTTGACATGCAAGCCCATTAGGGTGCAGCAATTGTAAATTCTCAGGTAACAGAAAATGTTTTTTGCTTAGTAAGATCACTCTGTAATGGAGCTGTACTCTAAAGGGTAGAGGTTTTACTTATCAGAGTAGCCATTAAGGGTGAGTCTGATGATCCATGATGCATATTTGCCTGTGGCTAACTCATAAATATTTTTTGTCTATTGAATAGAAGCACTGACTTTGCAGGCAAAAAGTTTGTCTTTTAGATACGTTTTCCCCTTTGCATCAAAGATCTCCAGTTTAAGTAACTGGGTTAGACCAGTGGTTTCTGATCCCCATCCTGTTGGACCCCTTGCAGCTGCAAATTTGTGTTCCTTTCACACCCAGTGATTCACTTGCTCTCTAACTGATCTCATTAATTAATTGGCAGGTCTTTTCTGACTCTGCATTTAGAAAAGAATACTAGTGTGAAATTTATACTCATGGGAAATTACATAACATACATTTTCATAGGAAATTCAAAAATATTTTTACATTTTGCCAAGGTTTTAAATTGTTAATTCTCATTTATCATTGTAATATAGATTAATGTTAATATTTTGATAATCATTTGTAATGTTATTTAAGATATTTAAAAGAAAGGAACAGCTTTCTGGAAGGACTTTTCTTGTAATTCTAAAACAGCTTGTCAGGTTACTTGGATACTGAAATGTACCTTGTCTGTTAATGCTTTGATGTTTGTTTAAGAATTATCAGAATTTTTTGATAATTAGTTTAAGTAGAAAGTGTAATAAGCTCTGCTATTGTGTGTCTAAGTTATTGCTTGGTCATGAATATTTTGGTTGATAGGAAATAAGAATTGGCTTAAATCAAATGTATAGTGCAGAACTGCTACCATAATGCACATATGGTTTCAAAACCTATTTCTAAGTTAAGTAAACATGCTGTGATGTTGGTTACCATTTATGATGTCAGAAGAACAAGCTAAAGTAAGTGGTTTTTAAAACATGATTTTAGTTTTATGAAGTTTGGACGATGACACAAAGTGCTTCTTACAACCCCTGTTTCTTAGTTACACAGACATTCCTCACTATAGCCTCCTGGCTCTAATGGCAGAAGCACATGAGCTCTGAAAGCACTTTTCAGAAACGTGAAATTTAATTTAAAAAAAAGGCAAAGTTGTCTTGGAGACTGGATGACCACATCATACCTAAATTAGCTTTATAAGATCAGTAAAAGAGTAGATCAAAAAGAGGAGAAAGAAGAAGGGAGAAAGTCTAGACAAGAAAGTTGAGTTACCACTCATACTTCAAAAAAAAGAATGCTACATTTTGATACACTTTGAAAAATGCTTCTATTTACAATAATGTCTGTTTTCTGAAACTACCGACGCATAAAATATATAAGACAGCTTCCCTAAGGACAGTTCATGTAGTATAATGGTAAAGGTTAGGTTCAGTATTTTTCAAGTCAAAGTTGTTTCTTTACAGTCATGCTATATATTACTTTGCCACATACAATTGCAGCTTATAATGGGGCTTAAGGGTACAGAAGTTTATAGGTGAATGAAAAAGCCTTAAAACTTACTGAATGCATCCATTTTTCAAGCGAAAAATATTATCTTGAGATTCTACACATATTATAAAACAGTGTAGTCAAGTTGTTTTAAGGAGGTAAAAAACAAAAAGCTAGCCATGCTTGTGAGATTCAGCCATTTTAAAAGGAGGCCTATATGTTTGACTTCACTTGAAAAATGCTAAACTTATCCTTTAATATAATCTAAACTGCCCTGATAAAATTAGCTAAAATGGGTAATTATTTATTATTAAAACTCTTTAGCAGTGAAAATATTTTCAAAATGTTTCATTGAACTAAACAATCACTGAATCTTCTTTTCCAGGACGTATAGTCTACTTGACTTGACACCATTCTACAACTGAAAGGACCAGTGTCAAAAATCTGTGAAAAATATTAAAGCACTTTAAATGTAAACTACATTGCATCTTAAATACCAACAAACAATAAAAAATGTGCAAGAGGAACACTAAATGAGTATCAGATAAGCACAGCAAAACAGCATTTCCTTTCTGAGGAACTTTGAGGGGACATTTTGGATGAATACAATAGATGAACAAAAAGTTAGTTGATTGTAGGGTCTGGTTTCATATGATACTTGATTGAATGAAAGCTACATCCAGTCAAAGCTTTTCCCTATCATGACGTAAGAATGTTAAATATTTTATCATTTCTGGATCGGAGTCTAAGAAAAAGTAATTCACTTTGGGGTTATGGGACAAGTCAGTGAAAGAGAGCAAAAAAGAGTTAAACAAAACGAGGAAGGGGCGGTGATCACAAAGTAATTCACAAAGCATTCTTTCAGAAGCTGTGGCCTTCGCTCTTTAGTGTTTGTTTTAAAATCAGTACGATTCCAAATTAGCTTCACTGCTTTGGCCTTTAACCACTCTTACTTTATGTGATACTCTGCTTTGGTGTTGCAATTTTAAAAAAATCCTGTGGCTTTTGTAAAATGTTTCCTCTGTATATCACTCAACAAAAAGGTTTTTAGTTAGGAAATAACACCAAATTATCTTTATTCTTACACATCTAGAAGCTTTGTAAAATGTTTCTTGTGTGTTATACTTCATAGAATATATTATTATTATTTTTAAGGAAAACAACAAAACACAAAATGACTATGTTCATTATTTCAGTTTATTTTTTTAAAGGGATTATGCTTCATTCAGTATACTGAAAGGTGTCTTTTTCTACCCAATACCAATTTACAGTTTTATTCAAAATCAATTTAGCCTAAACTCAAAATACACTGACTTAAGATCAATTCTAAAGCTTTATGCTGGTGACAGCTATGTATTAATTTATCTCATTTTCTACTACATGTTGTGATACACCACGGAAATGTGTGATCACATGGATTACATTACGAAAACCAGTGGGGGGGGTGGGGGTGACACTACTCATGTTTTCTTAACATTATAAGACAACATAAAAGGAAAAGCAACAGCCAGCTATAGTCTTAGTAGGCCTAACTAAACAAGCACTTCGTTTATCAGTTCCAAGATGGCCCACTACCAATGTTAGCACGCCTCACAACTCTCCTGCTTCTCACCTCTTTTGCCTTTCATTCAACTGGCCTGTCTTCCTCCAGTCTGTTAAAACTGTGTCTATCCCTGCTTCCAATCCTTGCACCTGCCAGCTCCAAATGTTTTTTAAAAGGCCAAATAATCCCCAGCTATTCTGGCTATTATAATACATAACTTGTAACAAGGGACAATGCACAACAGGCACCATTATATTAATCCACATCTTATATATAAACGTCTACGCGTGGAAGTGTGTGTGTCTGTGTGTACGGGCCAGAAGTGCGAGGCTACAGCATGAATCTCAAAGAGCTGGAAAGGCGGCCCCAAGTTAACGAGTCAGAAGACGGAAGAAGTACAAGGCTACAGCATGAAGCTGAAAGAAAGGGACTCTGTCACCAAAGTGAAATCGCAGACAAAAGAAAAACACGCTTAGCCGCTGATACACAAGCAAGGTGAACACATCGGCAAAATGAAACTTCCGAGGAGAGAGAGAAAATCGCTTAGCAACTGATAGACAAGGGGGTGAGCATGTCCACAAAACGAAACCGACAACTTTGCATTTCAGTTTTTTTTTCTGACATTTTCAATAGTTTCTAGGAGCCCAGGCTTCTTACAGCATGGGATTACACAGCTAGTTATATATAAATTTAGTTTATTCATGTTTGAAGTGAAATATTTACTCCAGCAAACATAACAACATTATGCAAAATACTAAATAGCATAATATAAACTATTACAAATGTGAAACGCACAAATCCATACACACAACATGATAATATGAGGGACATTCAAAAAGTTTCCAAACTTTTATATTTTCATTGGAAACGGTGAAGGCGGGAGGAGTAGTAATTGGTCATGTCTGAGAGTGTCATGTGACTAGTTCTGTCCTGCAAGCCCACTGCCCTTGCACTTTAGTATAAGAGTTGTGATGAAGATGGCTGCGAAACTTATAAATTGCAACAAAGAGGAATGGAGCTCTGCCGTACGCTTTTTGTGGGCAGAAGGTGTGCTGAGAGCACAAATTCATTTCTGTATGGGGATAAAGTTCTCTCTCGTAGAGTCATCTATGAGTGGAATTGAATTGTTCAAAAATGGCTGTACTAGTGTGACGGATGCAGAGAGCTGCGAACATCCAGCTACAGTCACAACAACGAGGAATGATGTGAAAGCAGCAGTGCATCAGTGGCTACACACTCAACCAAAAACAATTTTTGCTGATGGCTTTAAAAAGTTGGTATGACGCTGAGAAAATCATATCGCAAATGGAAGGTGACTATGTGGAAAAGTGATGTAATTTGTTTTTGAAATTTTTAATAAATAGAGTTAAAAAAAGTGTGGAAACTTTTTGAACGTTCCTCATAATATAATAGCACTGACAAGTTACCTCAGCCTGGGGATGAGTCACCTACACTTTGAGCTCACAATCCATCATGTAAATGAGCATTTTTAGAGCCACCTGCAGGGAGGCAAGAAAGCTGACAATCCTGAACAGCAGCAAATAAATTCCATTCAATGCAGCAACAGTGTGTGGTCATTTTAATGCAGTGAAGTACGTAATAGAGCGATGTGAAAGAACAAAGAATTCATTGGCACTCTGCTGGGGGCTACAGTAATATAAAGAGATATTATAACTGTGACATTTTATCTGGTACAGCTGGCTATGGAAAAAGACAAGCATGATGAGAGGGGCATTATACAGTCTGATTGTTTCACGTAACAAATGAACCAACCAAGTACTGAACCTCCTATTACACTGGTGGTGCCAGTGACTAAAGCTGCTCTAAGATACTTTATAGACATAGAAACAACTAATGGTATTAGCCATAATAGCTTCTAATTTTGCCATGTTCTTCTTTTTTGCCACTGCTTCTAGTGAGTAATACAGGTGGCCTTCTATATCAGTTTATTCAGGCATTTGGCATCCTCTTAGCTGGTGTTACTCTAGCACCAGAACCAAAGCATGAAACAGTACACCACCATGATGGATTTGTAAAACAGCCCCAGAAGTTTTTTGCATTCATGAGAAGACCAGGGCAAAATCAAAAATTGCAGTTGGCCTGCAGTGAGCCTTTTAGTAAAATATGTCTGTGTTATCCATTCATTATCTGAATCAACATTAAGCAAATCAACCCCCAAAGATCTAAACAATGGGACTGAGAATACTGCATGAAAATAGAATGCCCACCCTGCAGCACTGCACTAACCTCCACTGTGACTTGCTTTCAGACAGTGTAGGAATACTTAGAACTTTCCTTTTCATTGTAATCAGACATTTTAAACTATCAATAAGAATTTGTTTTATATGCAATAAATAAATAATTCAAGCCGCAAAACATGTCTTGCTGTGAAAGGCAATTTATATATATTGCACCAGCTTCTCTCTGAGTTCACTGCCATATTTTAAAGGGGTAAAGATGTACTAAGCACTATATTTTTCCCAAGGAACAGAGAAATCATGCTGTAGCTCATCATTACATAAGAAGAGAAATGCTGCTGTGAGGTCAACTGTGAGGCCATACACCTGACAGATTGCTGGTTTTCCAATTATTTCCATGCTTCTTGTTTTAAACTGAATGCTATGTGCTGCATTTTCCTAAAATAAACACAGTAATATATGTGAATGTGTTATGAATCTGATTAATTAAAACTGATTAAGGCTGCCACTTCTCAGACAAATCAGAGTGATTGTTGTTGTAAACGCAGGTTTTCTTGAAATTTGATTTTGCTTAATTATACATATTTTGAGAAAAAGCATCCAGCATTGTGTTTGAATAATTGAAAAATTTAAATTGCCCCTCGTTGGGTAAGTGTGGGCATAGATGTACCCTGTGATGGACTGGTATTTTGTTCATTTTGCTCAGTGATGCTAAGATATGGTGGGAACTAGCCACTGTAACCCTGATCTTGATTATCAAGATGGGAGGATGATGACTTTCTATTTTACTCTTATATTTTACTATTTTCACCTTTTGTAGCTGCAAAAATGTGTATACTCTTCAGTACGTTTCTTACATCACAATCACATCACATCATCAAATTTAGGGATTCTGTCCTTATTACACTAGATATAAAGCATAACCCAATCATTGACACATTCCCTGCCCATCCCAGTGCACACTTAGTGTACACACCTACCCACAACCACCCACACATGGTCAGTTTAGAGTCTCCAGTTAATGTAGCCCAAACAACTTTGGCATTTAAATGGAAAACCAAAGAAGCCAGAGAATCCCCATATGGATATAGGGAAAAAAGGGCAGAGCAAAGGCTAAGACTGGAGTTATGAAGCAGCATGACTAACAAATGCAATAATCAGAATTTGTCTTCTGATGCCAAGATTTCACTAATACTGTTATTTTTTCTCTTTCCAATCCCTTTTACATAGATGTAAAAAGACCAGGGGCCTCATGCATAACGGCGTGAGTAGAATTCGCACTATAACATGACGTAAGCAGAAAAGCCGAAATGTGCTTACGCACAGAAAAATCTAGATGCAGGAATCTGTGCGTACTCCAACTTCCACGTTCTTCCGCTCCATAAATCCCGGTCAGCGTGAAAAGTAATGCTCGTGCATGCGCCTTCTGTCCCGCCCCCAACTCCTCCCAGAATTACGCCTCTATGAATATGCAGTTCAATATAAATCGCCCTTAAGCTCAGCCTTCTGTGAAAAGACAATGGGAAAAGCACAGGGGAAAAATATAAGAATTTCAGCGAATACCAAGTGGAGGCAAAGGAAACGCATACTATTTGTTGATTTAAACAGTGGTATAATCAACAACAGGAAGTTGATCGAGTGACATAGCGTGTCGGAGAAACTTGAAAGCTCAAGTTCACAAAGTTGCACAGTGCCAAAATAAAAAAGAAGTCACATATCAAAGTCGCAGTGAAAAGGCGAGTTGTAGCCCACCGTCTGAGCTTATTAGGGTACAGACAAAAAAAATAGGCACACAGTGGGAAAAAAGCATGAAATGTCAACTTTAATCTCGAAATTTCCACTTTAATCACGTAGTTTATTTTGTCATTAAAGTAGAACATCATAAACTTCATCTTAAAATCATTTAATTTACTAGTTTCTCAAATCCCATCGTAACTAAAGTAGCATGTTAAATGCTTTGTTTTGTATTTGATCTTCAATGTGCTCTATGTGTTTGAATCACTACGTGCATCCGTTCTTTCTCTTTCTCCGACAGGACAAAGAATCCATTACATTTGTGATATTACAGCTCTCTGAATAATTAAAATACTGAGATGTATACATGGTATCATTTTCATGATGATTGTAATGAAAGCATATTATTAAACATTGGAACACGATGGTGCAGTGATTGTTCATGTCTCACACAAGATGCTGCTGCACCATGCGCAACCTTCGATGAAATAATTTATTGTAGCAGTAGTGTCTCTTTCAAACGTACTAACCTTCAATTCCTGTCCTTACTTTTCTTTCCCCAAATACCAAATCGCCACACAATCAGCTCTGTAATAGACGTTAAGCCATCTGTAAGCTTACAACAACGATTCTTGTATGTCTGTAGTACTAGGGTGTTGTACCGCGTTAGCCATTATGAATGTAGAGAAAAGCCAAGCAAAATGACACCTTTTATTGGCTAACTAAAAAGATTACAATATGCAAGCTTTCGAGGCAACTCAGTACAGTATAGTTGTCATGTGGCTGCTATTTTATAGAGCCTCTTAATGGTTTTGGAGGGCTTGGAGATTCAGTGGTCTCAGAAGCAGAAAGTGGACACTTATGGCTTAGTGAGAAAATTTATAGACACACACTTGAAAGTAATTTCCAGGCCTGATCAGAAATTAATTGAGGGCAGGGGAAATGATGAAAGCCCTCTTAGTTGAGTAGTGGTTAGGGCTCAACTGCCAGAAGGATCAGAGGCCAGGTCAGAGGGTGTGCATGACGGAGGGAAAGAGATACAAGGCAAATGATGGAAATGTTACATGTAGGCACTGTATGTCCACAAAAGCAAAGAAGCCAAATGTGAAACTTATGGTAATAATGTAAAATAGTGAAATAACTTGCCTGGACTAAATAAAACATGGAGGGGTAGACCTATATCATGCTTGAAAGGGAAGATGAAATGAGTTTTAAAGAGTCAATATTAGTTAGAGTAGAACATTGAAAAAAAGTGACCTCTGATCATCAGAAGACTTCCCTAAAGAGATAATGGTTCCAGGAAGCAAATCACAATAAAGCTTGTTAGATTTAGATGTCAGTGAGACAGGTGGCTTCGATCACTGAAATAAAAAGTTGTACATCCTGAAATATAATCCATCCATTATCCAATCCGCTATATCCTAACTACAGGGTCACGGGGGTCTGCTGGAGCCAATCCCAGCCAACACAGGGCGCAAGGCAGGAAACAAACCCCAGGCAGGGCGCCAGCCCACCGCAGGGCACATTCACACACACACACACACATACACGCGCACACACACACACACTTGGAATCGCCAATGCACCTAACCTGCATGCTTCCGGAGTACCCGGAGGAAACCCACGCAGACACGGGGAGAATATGCAAACTCCAAGCAGGGAGGACCCGGGAAGCAAACCCAGATCTCCTAACTGCGAGGCAGCAGCGATACCCACTGCACCACTGTGCCGCCCCAAATATATAATGAAAGAGACAAACAAAAAAGTTTGAATTAAAGTATTTTTAAAACAGCACATCACGGTACAAGCAAGAGGGGAAGCATGTCTATTATGTCTGTGTGAAGCTGTGGCCACAGAGCACACATGACTGTTGGCAGACGTTGCCTAGCAACACAGCATGTCATAACTAAAGGGCAATAAAGTGCTTGCATTTGATGAGATAAGGTGTGTGAGTTCTTGCCCTGTCCAAACACAATGCTGCCTCTACTTGCTGTTCTATAATACTCAAGATATTATTCAAAATACAGAATTTATTGAAGCACTATG
>JANRMT010062806.1:76957439-77052040 GCA_026402145.1 Polypterus bichir lapradei
TATATATATATATATATATTGTCAGAGGTGGCTGGGGTGGCGACCCGACTGGGACGCCAAGGAGGACCGGAGGAGAGCTTGCGCCTTCCCCAGACCATCTGGGGGTGACCGCCCTGGTTCCTTTGGGGGCCACGGGTACAGAGCTTTGAAGCTCCACCCTGTAGGGGCCCGTGGTCGCTGCCAGGGGTCGCCCCATGCCTTTGGAGCCCTGAACCTCAGCACTTCCGCCACACCAGGAAGTGCTGGGGGGAAGAAGAGCAGGGACACCCGGAGTGCTTCCGGGGATGCAGCCGGCACTTCCGCCACACAGGGGCGTGTCGGCGGATGATTGCCGGGGAACACCTGGAGCATATCTGGGTGAGGATAAAAAGGGCCGCCTCCCTTCATTCGAGGCTGGAGTCGGGTGGAAGAAGGACAAGGTCAGGAACGAGAGAGAGTAGGAGGTGGCCCGAAGAAGGCATTGTGTGGCCAGGACTTTGGGGGGACTTGAAGGGGTTTGTGTGCACTTTGAATTGTAAATAATAGTTGTAAATTAACGTGTGCTGGTGGAAAACAACATGTCTGCCTGTCTGTGCCCAGGTAACGTTCACAATATATATATATATATAAATATATTGTAAGGGATGGTCGGCAGTTTATCCAGGCCGGGACTCCCCAGTAACGGAAGGATGGGGGAGAACAGCTCATCAGAGACACTGCCTCCCCCAGGACGATAGATGGCAGCTTCCCTGGACTGCAGTCGTGCCCCAGATGCCCACAGGGCACCATAGGACTGAGAGTTCAGCAACAGAGCCTGGCCAGGTACCATGGGTGCCACCAGGAGGCGCTCCTACTGTGTACGTAGCCCAAAAGTACCCCAAAGTCATGGGGACAGAGGCACAGACGTACTTCTGGGCTGAAGAAAAAGACAGTTCTCCATATGACCCGGAAGTGCTGATGAGTCACGTGGATGGAAGGACAGAAGCACTTCTGGGTCAAGGACTATATAAAGGACTGGTGGAGACCCAGTAAGCGAGCCTGAGTCGGGAGGAGGTGGACAACGCTTGCTGGGAGGTGTGGAGGAGAGAGAATATTGTGGTTATTGTGGCTGTGGTGCTTTGGAGGTACTGGAAAAGAAGAAATAATTAAAAAAATACTTCTTGGTGCTTTTAACTTGTGTTCAAAGTATCTGTCTGTTGGGTTGAAAGAGGCAACAGCGACCTATAGCATCTTACTATATATATATATATATATTGTGGTCCCCGGCCGGGACGCCCAGGAGGACTGGAGGAGGGCTTGTGCCTCCTCCAGACCGCGAGGGGGCGATCGCCCTGGTTGTATTGGGGGCCACGGGTAGAGGGCTTGGAAGCCCAACCCTGTAGGGGCCCGTGGCCACCGCCAGGCGGCGACCCGGTGCCTGAGGAACCCTGGAGCCCAGCACTTCCGCCACACCAGGAAGTGCTGGGGGGAAGAAGACGGGAGAAACCCGGACGGCTTCCGGGTGCACAGCCGGCACTTCCGCCACACAGGGGTGTGTCCAAGGGGGAGTACCGGGAAGCAGCTGGAGCCCATCCGGGCTCTTACTTAAGGGGCCGCCTCCCTCCAGTCAGTGGCGGAAGTCGGGTGGCAGAGAGACAGAGCTGGAGAGAGGACTGGAGGCGGCCAGGAGAGAGAGGCACAAAGTTTGTGAGGCCTGGACATTGGGGAATCGGTGCAAGAGGCACTGGGGAGTGCACGTAACTGTAAATAGTTTTGTAAATAAACAGTATGTGGTGGATCCAACGATGTCCGTGTCACCTTCCACTATATATATATATATATATATATATATATATACTGTATATATATATACTGTATATATATATATACTGTATATATATATATATATATATAAAATATTGAATTTCTGTTTCTTTGTCTTTTACCTATATATTGCACATCTTTTGAGAAATCAAGACCAAACTTTTAAAAATGACTTCCTATAACATAAAAGTAACATAGGGCACCTAGGAATCCCATCAACCACCCTACACAAACAGAAGGATGTACAGCAGATCCAATATTTCACTAGAATGTGATAGATGTGTATTTGTTTGTAAATAACACATATAATGCAATTTAATCTGTCAGGGATTTGCTGAAATTAGAATGTCAATACACTGAATAAAGGCATGTTAGACTGACATAAAAATGTACATTGGTTGAAGATAATAAAATTGTTTTAATCAAACATTATTTAGTTATGCTCAATATACTTAATGAATCAATAATGAAGGACCATAATATTTTATGTAAAATGAATTCTTTTTTTCATGTTCCGTTAAATTAATATGTTAAACCAACATGACCCATGTCAATAAAATATGTTTTAACAATTCTTTGTAACTTTTAAAAAAACAAATGCATATCACTGTTATTTAGCTATATCCTATTTAGTTGGTCTACTACTTGATTTATTATCATTTTTATAAATTGTATTTTTACAGTTCATGGAAATAGTTTGCATATTCAGGAATATTGGATGTAATTAGTATTCAAATAAAATTGTATCAGCTAGAGTGTTGTCACACTATTAATATATCAACAGGAGTAATAAGTAATATAAAAGACTTTATTTATTTTGGTGGATTACACTTTCTCTGTAATATTAATATTAATAATTATGTTATATAGGAGCAAAGAAAAAGATACTTTTCTGATTGTCAGTGTATCAAAAATGTCATAAATCAGCTTCCACAACCACACAAAATCCACAACATTCAGAAAAAATGAATTTACTAAAACCTTTAACTTTCTTTCCAACTGTACAAAAGTGTGGAAATCCTTTGGAATATAATGCAATAAAAGCAGCAGACCTTTATGGAAATACTGTATATCAACTTAATTCAAATGTTTGTTTCAACATGATTTAATTGTGTTAATGTGACATCTAAGAGAATTATATCAAGGTAACCAAAAAAAGCTATGTTATATCAACCAACATGATTTTTCCAAGTTATATTAACTTAAATTAGATAAATACAGTGGAAAACCCCTTGCTTTATTAAGAAATAAATTGCCAGTTCTAATACTATTGGTTTGTTTAATTTATGACTAGCCTGGTGTTGTCCAGGCATATTTGTGGAATGGGTTAATGAAAGAAAGCAAAGGCTTATGTTTTTGTAAATGGTGACCCTGTTGTTATTTCCTGCTATCCCATCCATCATCCACACTGCCTGTCTATCAAAGTCTCTGCGCTCACGAGTTAAGAATTTATTCTTTTCAGGTTTGATTGGATTTGAGAATTGCTGTAACACATAAGTGGGCTGTAACCATGAATGCTGTCATGCCAGATTCGTCCTCTTAGTTCATGGTGGACAGTTCATAGTTCTTAAATTATGAAAAAAGACTGATAAAGTAAGGGTTAAACAATAATTCTTTGATTCTTCTTTGTGTTATGCTGCACTTTCACTTTTGAACAAGTCTCACCTAAACCCATTGCAAAAGCGTATGATACTCCTTTTTATATTTCAGTAGATAGAAGCAGAATACGATGTTATCCACATAAGTAATTTTAAGGTCTGGTCATTTTGTCTGCTAGGCTGGCTTCAGTCTGTTCGAATGTTTCACTTACTCTGAGCCAGCAGGTTGCACTGGTGAACAAACTGTAGCTCACAGGGTAAAAAAAACACTGGGTCCTGCGGGGTCCAAATTTTGGGTTCCAAAGTAGCCTGTCTTGTTCGTATGTTCCTAGAGAGCAATTATGCAAAATCTGATCCAGATCAATCAAAAGGTGTAGGATTGTATAGTGAACAGACAGACTGACAGAGAGACAGACATTTTATTTGATATAATTTGAGCAATAGCGGGTGCCCCCAAACCCCAGACAAACAAAATCCAACACAACTCCAAGTTCAATAAATGGATTTTTAATCCACACTGCTCAATTATGCCAATTTACAGTTTGAATTTTTTCTCTCTCTCTCTCTCTTTTCTCCCGCTTTCTCTTCTTCAGTGAGTTTTGCCCTCTGCCACCTGACTCTAAAGTCTCTAAACTGGGACTACTTGTGAGGGACACTGCCACCTGTTAATCTGTGGGATAAACTGCTTCTGGCTTCCAGCTCTCATGAGTCTATCCAACCTTCCATTATCCCAGCCAGGACGGGAATTATGAGACGCCCTAGCCGGGTAGTGTCTGCAATCTGGCCATTCTTCCATTATGGCCTCACGGCCAGTCAAGTAATCCTCCTCAATCCTGGCACTTCTCCTGGGCACTTACAATATATATAGATTCAATTTTATAGATACAGTGTATAGAGCAGTATCAGAGGTCACATTTTTCTATAGGTTTTAGAAGTATTCTAATTTCATTTTCATCAGATTTTTGCACAGTTGTCCAGTCATTTAAAGAAATACAAAACAAACAATATAGTGAACATTTGCTAAATATTCAGAAATCATGAATGGCTTTACGAATTAGTGAGTGTGCCATGTTGAAGTGAGAGAGTTAGCAATATCAGTCTTCAAATAATCAGCTTCCCTGGAGATGTTACAGCATGCATTCCAATGACATTTTCATTGATAGCCATTGATCTTCCTGAGCTCCGCAACTCTTTTTAACCACCTGGTATATTGCCAGACAACCTAATTTTAAAAATTAGAGACTATTTAATTGTATTGCATAATGCTGACCTGCCTAAATTGTGTAAAACAGGTAGATTATGTGTGAAGAACGTCATGCCAAACATTATTTAAGTGTCCAAATGAACAGGCTGTATCAGAGATGTGCTCCATCCACATTCTTTTAATGTCCACTGGCATACCATTTGATTTCAAGTGACTGCAATATCCTATATAAATTACATTTGCTATAACTATACAGTACACAAGACTCAAGGGCAGTCACTTGAAACAGCAGGCATTAATTTAAAAAATCCTTCTTTTTTCCACACAATCAAACTAAGCACATGAAGAAATGTATTCTTTCTAACACCTGATGGCAAAAGCAAACATATTGTTTAAATAAAGGCATTGGAATAATAGCAATAATTAATTTCTTGTATAGCTCAAAATCACACAAGAAATGCCTCAATGGCTTTTAACAGGCCCTGTTTTTTGACTGCTGCCCAACAACTTTGACTTCTATGAAGACAAGGAAAATTGCCAAAAAGAAAAAAATCTTGTATGAAAAAATAGAACAAATTTTGGGAAAGGCAATTCAGAGAGAGACCCACTTCCCAGTAGGTTGGGCATGCAGTGGGTGTCAATAAACAGGGTAAATAACACACTGAATAGAATACAAGTGATCCCCTTCACAGAGCTGGACAGCCAATCTATCACTGCCACCTCAGAAATACAATACAATACCATGCTGCATTATTAAATGTAGCAATAATAGGTAAATGTGAAGCAATGTTACCAAAAATGTGAATTCATTATGATATTGTTTGATTTTTAAATTTCAAGAAATTATTATCTCTATGTTTTCATAAACTGTTATTGTATGTCCAAGCAACACCAAGTACTTAATGACATGATATTTTTAACCCAGCTTAATCCAGTTCAGGTTCATGAGGGTTGAAGCTTATCCTGGCAGTACTTGGTGCAATGCAGGAGTGTGCCCTGGGTAAGACACAAGTTCATGGCAGGGCCTACTCACCCGCACAAACACCCCATCCTACATAATTGTTGAAATTACAAATGTTTTGGTATACACATGTTTATTTCCTTTATGTGCATTGGAACAACACAAAAAACAGAGAAAAAAAAGCCAAATCTGACATCATGTCACATGGAACTCTAAAAATGGGCCAGACAAAATTATTGGCACCTTTTCAAAATTGTGGGTAAATCATTTTATTTTAAGCATATAATGCTCGTTTGAAGTCACCTGTGTCAAGAAACAGGTGCTGGCAATATAGCAATCACACCTGAAGCCAGTTAAAATGGAGACAAGTTGACTCAACCTTTCTGTTGTGTGTCTGAGTATGCCACACTAAGCATGGAGAAGAGAAAGAAAAGCAGAGAATTGTCTGAGGACTTGAGAACAAAAATTGTGAAAAAATATCAACAATCTCAAGGCTACAAGGCCATCTCCAGAGATCTTCATGTTCCTTTGTCCACCGTGCGCAGCATAATCAAGAAGTTCACAACACATGGCACTGTAGCTAATCTTCCTGGACATGGACGGAAGAGAAAAATTGATAAAAGACTGCAACGAAGGATAGTCCGAATGGTGGATAAACAGCCCCAATCAACTTCAAAAGATATTTAAGCTGTTCTGCAGACTCAGGGTGCAACAGTGTCAGTTCAAACTATCTGTTGACATCTGAACGAAATGAAACGCTATGGCAGGAGAGCCAGGAGGACCCCACTGCTGACACAGAAACATAAAAAAGCCAGACTGGAGTTTGCCAAAATGTACTTGAGGAAGCCAAAATCCTTCTGGGCAAACGTCTTGTGGACAGATGAGACCAAGGTAGAGCTTTTTGGTAAAGTTCATCATTCTACTGTTTACAGAAAACGGAATGAGGCCTACGAAGAAAAGAACACAGTACCTACAGTCAAACATGGTGGAGGTTCTAAGATGTTTTGGAGATGTTTTGCTGCCTCTGGCACTGGATGCCTTGGCTGTGTGCAAGGCATCATGAAATCTGAAGACTACCAAAAGATATTTTGGGTCTGCGTCAGAGGTCACGGGTGTTCCAGCAGGACAATGACCCCAAACATACCTCTAAAAGCACCCAGAAATGGTTGAAGACAAAGCGCTGGAGAGTTCTGAAGTGGCCAACAATGAGTCCGGATCTAAATCAGATTGAACACTTATGGAGAGATCTCAAAATTGCTGTTGGAAGAAGGCGCCCTTCAAATCTGAGAGACCTTGAGCAGTTTGCAAAAGAAGAGTGGTCGGAAATTCCAGTTGAGAGGTGTAACAAGCTTGTTGATGGTTATAGGAAGCACTTGATTTCAGTTTTTTTTTCCAAAGGGCATGCAACCAAATATTAAGTTGAGGGTGCCAATAATTTTGTCCAGCCTGGTTTTTGAGTTTGTGTGAAATGATGTCAGATTAGGCTTTTTTTCTCTGTTTTTTTGTGTTGTTCCAATGCACATAAAGGAAATAAACATGTGTATACCAAAACATTTGTAATTGCAACAATTTTCTGGGAGAAATGGTGGATTTTCTGGGAATATTCCAGGGGTACCGATAATTTCAGCCATGACTGTAATAAAATATAGATGTCTCAAGTCACAACAACTAGGACTGCACTAATTCAAAACACAGCTGATGAAAATTACATCAGGCAGGTCTACTGTGTACCCCGTTAGAAACACTGTTATTGCACAACATTTTTGTAAACTTGTACAGTGACTAGTAATTTCAGTTGATAATAATACAACAGACAAATTATCTTTACAGCTTGAAACACATCTGAGTACTAATCATTAATTTAGATATGTAGATCTCTACCATTTCCCATGACTTGTAGTCATTATTATGCTCATTAATGTAGTGAGATGAATGATTATAAAATGATATACAGCCCATAATGATTTTTTATTACTTATCTAGATTAATTCAAGGTACCAGAAACTTAAACACAAATTTTATATGGTGTGATGGCTAGGGGTCGCCAGGGAGCCTCAGACCCCAAACACAAACAGACTAACACTTCCGGGTTCAAAATAAAGGGGTGTTTATTATGCAAAATACCATTTTACAAAAAATGCACATGGCCAATTCTCCACTCAAGTGTTGCCTTCCTTCCTCCCAGCTCTGACTCACCTGGACAAGGCAGTGCAGTTCTTTCTATTGAGCACCCAGGAGTACTTCTGGTGCCAGAGCTTCACGATTGGAAGCACTTCCAGGTCATACTGAAGTCCCAACTAGTACGGAATGCAACTACAGTACCTGCTGCACCCTCTGTTGTTTTTTTGTACATGGCCTGTTGGCTCTGTCTTTCTTTTCTTACACTGTTGTATTATTGTTTTCACTACTTTCCATGTGACAGCTGGCTAAACAGAATTTCATTACACACTCTACAGAGACTAGAAAAATGAGTTAACCCACTTGAAATAACATTGAATCACAGTGGATTTAATTTTGACATTAATCAGCATAAAAATACTAATTTCGGAGTGAGAAGGGCTCTCTGAAAACTGGTCAAAATGAATTATTAATATATAAAACACAAGACTTGCATAAGTATCCCCGTCGACCTACCCTACTTCAAGTCAAGTACAGTGGAACCTCGGGTCACAACCATAATTCGTTCCAAAACTCTGGTCGTAACTTGATTTGGTTGTGACCCGAAGTAATTTCCCCCATAGGACTGTACGTAAATACAATTAATCCTTTCCAGACCGTACGAACTGTATGCAAAAATATTTTTTTAAAGATTTTTACACACAAAAATAGTTAATAATACCATAGAATGCACAGCGTAATAGTAAACTAAATGTAAAAACATTGAATAACACTGAGAAAACCTTGATCAAAGAAAAGTAACATTGCAAGAATTCACAGTATAGCCTTACGAACCGCTCGCTGTAAACACTTTTTTTAATGAGTTTTAAGCACAGGGAAAAACATGAACATTTGAAAAATCCGTAATTTAATTAACAACCAAGAAAAGTAACATTGCAACAATGCATGCTATGAACCGATCGCTGTAAACAGAAGTAAGTGGAGGTTAAAATCCAATAGAAAAAAGTCTTCATTGAATACAACAAGGTTAAAACAATGCTCGAATCAATCTCTTTAAAAACAAGCCCGGTGCATTCTTTAACTGCCTTCTCAGCCTTATGCAGCCAGCCCACACGCTCGCTCACTCTCTCTCTCTCGCTCGATGCACAGGGAATGTACATGGAGCGACTGAATATGTGCGGAAATCATTGGTGCATACAAACCGGAAGGGAAACTGACTTGTTTGTCACCCAAGTGTGTGGTACTGAACAGATGCAAAAGTTTGGCGAACTTTTTGGTTGTAACCCGATTTGTACATGGTCCGAGACGTTCATGACCCGAGGTTCCATTGTATTTAGATGATGCACCTTTGGCAGCCATGACAGCCAGGAGTCTCTATCAACTTTGTACATCTAGACCCTGTTCTTTGTAAAACTACACAAGCTCTGCCATGTTGCATGGAGATTGTGAGCGAGCAGATTTTTACAAGTCCAACCACAAATTCTTAACTTGATTCAGATCTAGACTTTGACTTAGCCACTCCAGAAGATTAACATTGCTGTTTTTAAACCATTCTTGTGCAGCTTTGGCATTATTCTCATGTTTTTTTCTTGTAGATTGAATTATAAAGTTTTCCTCCAGGATTTTCTTGTTTTTAGCTGCATTCGTTTTCTCCTCAACCCTTACAAGATTTCCAGGACCTGCTACAGGCAGTTTTGTGCAAGTTCACACCTCACAAAAACTAGCTCAAAGTTCAGTTCACACAGATTAAAATGAATAAATTCATGTTTATAATTCACCATTTCAATTTTGAACTAGTTCTTGTTCAGTTCATTTTGTATTTTGTGAGAATAAATGACCCATGAGTTTACTTTTTATATTAGGCTACAGTAATCCCTTGTTATATCGTGCTTCGACTTTCGCGGCTTCACTCTATCGCGAATTTTATATGTAAGCTTATCTAAATATACAGGGTGGGCCATTTATATGGATACACCTTAATAAAATGGGAATGGTTGGTGATATTAACTTCCTGTTTGTGGCACATTAGTATATGTGAGGGGGAAAACTTTTCAAGATGGGTGGTGACCATGGTGGCCATTTTGAAGTCGGCCATTTTGGATCCAACTTTTGTTTTTTCAATAGGAAGAGGGTCATGTGACACATCAAACTTATTGGGAATTTCACAAGAAAAACAATGGTTTTAACGTAACTTTATTCTTTCATGAGTTATTTACAAGTTTCTGACCACTTATAAAATGTGTTCAATGTGCTTGCATTTGACCGAACTGAAGTGATGAAAGCCTATGAGGTCAGTCTGACTTGTTGTAATGAGTAGAAAAACCCTCTGCATTTACAATCCGCACTCGCCTGATGGCAGAAAAACGCTCAGTTCAGACGTCCGAGGGGACAGGGCCTAAAACCACTTGGCTGCACAAATGATGATTAGGTGCATCACATTAAAGGGGGCGTATACTTATGTGATCGATTACTTGTGTTATATATTTGTAATTAATTTAGATCACTTTGCAGAGATTTGTTTTCACTTTCATATTAAACTGTTACCTTCCATTAACCAGTGTTAAAAGGCGCAATTACATCCACTGTGATTCAGGAGAAAAAACAATAAAATATGAATACTTCCAAGGAATTAAAATAAAAATACTCTTCTGAACTACTCATTTTCTAATAATGCCCTACATTAAAAAGGCATAATGTGAAATTGGTGGTATATCATTAATTTTAATAAGGGAAAACACCTAAACAACAAATGCCTACAGAGACTCAAAACAAGTTAAAACTTTCAAAAGGAAGGTAAGGGGAGTGACAATCTTATATAAAAAATAAAAAAGGCTTGAGTTTATGCTGAGATTTTTATTATGGAAAGGAATATTACTTAAATTGTGGTGCCCCATTGTCAGAATGAAATTCTAAAATAAAAAAAATTCAGTCTTGTTACTCTGCATCATTTAAATATCCAAATTAATGGTTTTGTATCATCAAGTAAATAAAAATCAGATAAGAATCTAAGAGGTCAAAGATTTGCTCATGTAATTTGTGATTTAAAGGGTTATTCTGGCAAAACCACAAAGAGAGAGAGCCTCTTCTGCAAACAATGATCAAAGGAAACTTAATCCCATTAGGCTTTAGACAACATAATAAAAAGCACAATTCACACATAGTCTAAACTCAATTTTTCTTTTTCTCTTTATTTTGGATATTTTCCCATAGTCTTTTAGCAGTAAAACTGTAATTTCAGGAAGGATTCCATACAAGGATGTCAGAGGTCCTGCTTGCACAACTCCCTGCATCCCTAGATTCCATCTGTATGATTCAACTCCGGAAACCCTGTATCAGTTTCTCCTTGAATTGAGATGAAGAAAGAAAAACACATCAGGTTTTTTTCTTTTCTTTTCCACTGATTTTCAAGGACTTGCTCATTCCATAATAAGAAATGAAAAACATGACCACATCACACAGCTCTTAATGTTGACCTTCATTTGCATTTATAATCAAAAATGCATTTTTATTGTTGTTTTCATCACAGTTGGTTGCTGACAGTAGTATGATGAAAGCCTATTGATTGGCTTTAACGTTTACAAAGAAACTTTATTTGGGCTAGCAAGCTGATGAAACATTTGTTAAATGGGCTATATTTCAAACTTTATGTTAATTACAGAACTTGTTTTTTTTAATATTTAAAGAGTATAAATTTGAAAGTGTTTAACAGACCGGCCAGCTCTATATTGTTTTTAATTATAACTGTTAGTAATTGTAGTGATCTTCAAAATATTGTATATATTAGACCCAACTCTAAAGTGACAGTAGTTATTCTCCAGTATCCCAAGGATGTGAATGTTTAGTTAATCAGTGATTTTAAACTAGCCCCATGTGGAGGGGTGTATGAGTGGAGCCAATAACAGAGTAGCAGGCAGTCCAGACTTGGATTCTGCCTTTGGCTTAATGCTGCTGTGATAGGCTCCAGTCATGCACCCCTCCCTCCCCCCCTTTAATCTTTATAGAGATTAAAGTAGTGATTGGCACTGTTACTTCATTGATCCGATTCCCTGTGTTGAAATCCTGCACCTGCCAATTGTCCATATGGATTCTGCACATTCTCCCTGTGTATATGGCTTATACTCCTTTGTTTCCTTTCTCATTTCCCCAACTACATCTGTGATAAGTCTAACTCTGCATTGGCCTTCTTGTGAATGAGTATGGGTGTGAGCATGAGTGAGCTTGGTGATGGGCTGGCGTCTCTCCAGGTCTGGTTACTACATTGTGCCCTTGTGCCCAGTCCTGCAACACTGTATTGGATTGTATTGGATCATATTATTTTACAATATTTATCCATCCATTATCCAACGCGCTATATCCTAACTACAGGGTCACGGGGGTCTGCGGGAGCCAACCCCAGCCAACACAGTGTGCAAGGCAGGAAACAAACCCCGGGCAGTGTGCCAGCCCACTGCAGGGCACACACACACACACCCAAGCACACACTAGGGACAATTTAGGATCGCCAATGCACCTAACCTGCAAGTCTTTGGACTGTGGGAGGAAACCGGAGAACCCATTGGAAACCCACGCAGACAAGGGGAGAACATGCAAAATCCATGCAGGGAGGACCCAGGAAGCGAACCTGGCTCTCCTAACTGTGAGGCAGCAGTGCTACCCACTGTGCCACCTGACCGCCCCTATTTTACAATATTTGTTTCACTTTTTTTTCTTTGCCCAGGAAAACTCATAAAATTTAAAGCAATGAAAAAATCAACAACGAATCTTCCAAAGTTTTGTAAATTCTGCTTTAATGGCTTATTTTAAAGAAATTTTGCAGCCTCTATGAATTCTCTCTGAATACTAATAATAGGATTGATTAAACCCTACAAATTGCTATCTATTTTAACTTGAAAATGTGTGTAATGATCAATTAAACACTAGTTTGTCTCACCACTTATGTACCATGGATAAGAGACATCAGTACCTTAACACGCTTTAAGAAAATCTTAATTTAACAAATTTGAATTGATTTTAATTTTAATAGTGTAATAGCATTAAAATGAGAATCCTTTACATAAAGGAAGAGATGATATCACCTTCCTATATACTATAGAAGTGTGCCACCAGTCTCCCTGGCTAAAGGAAGAACAAGATGAATCAATAATTGTTTAACTTTGTATTAGGCTGAGAATCGAAAGGTTGTGGAGCCTTTTCAAGGAGATGATGACCTGTGGTAGGCCTGGCATAAACCCATTATAATATTGATTAGAGATGTAGCATAGGTGGGATGGTAATTATTTAAGATTTAATAATATATTGAAATAACAGTTTAGACTTGAACACATGTTGCAAGAATGATCTAAATAATTATTTCTTGCCAGGTGCTAAATTTGGTAATGAGAAACTTTCTGAAGGAAAGTACAAATAAACACATTCTCCAATGTCCATCTATCCACTCTGCTATATCCTAACTAAAGGGTCACGGGGGTCTGCTGGAGCCAATCCCAGCCAACACTGGGCGAAAGGCAGGAAACAAACCCTGGTCAGGGCACCAGCCAACCACAGGGCACACACTAGGGACAATTTAGAATTGCCAATGCACCTAACCTTTGGACTGTGGGAGGAAACAGGAGCACCCGGAGAACATGCAAACTCCACACACGGAAGACCTGGGAAGCAAACCTGGGTCTCCTAACTGCAAGGCAGCAGCGCCACCGTGCTGCCCCAATGTATTGTATTCAATTATCGGTCAGAGAGGGCCTGGAGCCTATCCCAGCAGCATTGACCACAAGGATTGAAACAAACTGGACGGAGCTCTAGCTGAAAGTTAGCCTAACCTTTATGTCTGTGGGGATGGGGCATGAAATCCCAGAGAAACATTAAAAGAGCATATAAACTACATATAATAATTGTTTAGCATTAGATGATTCTAAAACAAGATTTTGGAACTGTAAGGCAGCAGTGCTATCCACTGCACCACTGTGCTGTCCGAAAGTACAAATGCATCATGTATTTATATTAGTGGTCAGTTTACTGCTGGCACCACCTATACACCACCTGTATAGTATATACACCACATTATAGTAAAATTATAAGCTGGTTTAAAATAGTTTCACTAAAATTAAATGCTGGCAGAACAATTCACTATTAAGAGTTTTGAGTTTTCTAGATAAAAAGTGATGTATGGCAATGGAAAATAGTATTTTGAACAGTCTCCCTGTATCAGCTGCACATCAAAGCTAAGTGCATATCAAATTAACTTGTTAATGAGCTCATTTAAATAGAAATTTGGTATGCAGGTGAAAAACAGCACTTACTGTATATGAATAATAATTAGGCATTTAGGACTGTTTCACATCATTTTTATAGAAATCACTGAGGAAGGCATCCTTTGCACCTGCAAATACAATGTGATATCTTGAACCCCCATCATATTTACGTTATGCCCTGTGACCTTATTACTTCTACAGATATGTTCTTAAGTCTTAAGTCTTTTTTTGCATATCGTAAATCTTGTCAATGAAATCAAAGAAGCAAGTTCATATTTCACAGCAGTCCTTAACAAGGTGTTATAGAAATTGTATTGCCTGTCACTTTACAACATTGCATTACAATTTTTTAAACTAACTGATTACAATGCTCTTGCCATCAAGCCCTGTCTCATTTCAGTTAGCAAGTATTAAATATCATCTAGTTACAGAAACACATTAAAGCCATTAAAACCTTATTGTGTATAAACAGATACTAGTTGCCTTTTGTTTATTTATTAGTTAGTTATTGCTGTGCAACTAGACCTTCATAAACTTGCTGACTTGCAAAGGCTTGCAAAGCACCAATCACAACACTTTAAAAAAAGTTTGAATTAGCATTAGTCGCGCTAACCTGGGAAGTTCATAACAAATGTAATGATTTACATCCTGAGATAGAAGTACATAATAAATAAGAACAGTTGTGTCAAAATTTTGAAATACTGTAATGTGTTTTTTAACTTAAATGTTTAAAGTCTAAATATTCCTGATTGTAATAGATATTTGTTATTTCTCATCCTCTTATAGAGGTCCATAGAGGTTTAGCACTCTAATAATGGATTAAAAATTGAAAATAACATCATATTCGCAACCGCTGACCATGAAATAGTCACACCTGCATATGTCTGAAATTTTAAGAAGATGCATCAATACTTTAGAATCCACCTTAATTAAAGGATAAGTGTCTGTGTGTGTGTCCATCTGGTTGCTATGTCTCTGTCATGCCAAAAGATAGCACATTACCAACATTTCTAATAGTAAAAGGCATTACATTTGTCATTCCAAATGATTTTACACTACAAACTTTAACACTGCTTTTACAAATCCCATTTCAAGTAGCATATAACAGAGACATACTGTATGTAATGCATGGTGAACTGTAAATGTTAATGCTGAGGTTTACATTGATTATTTAGATTTCAACCCGTCTTTGACTGATAGCACAGCTTGATTATTAATTTTAAACATTCAATATATTTTAAACTGCATAACTGCAGCATACTGTATAATGATGTACATGCTTTCTTTTTATAATGTGCCCCTTCCTGCTATTTATAGTTCTAGTCAAAAAAACTGTATTCCTAATGACAGTGTTTTCACACCTTGCCAAAGGTGTGAGCTTCAGTTGGCCATTATTATGTCTTGAACTCGGGCCTCCTTTGCTTCCTTCAATATCATCCATACACCCTCTAAGGATTCTTTGTTTACAAAAACACCATTCAATTTTAATAAATGAAATTGTCAAGGCAAAGAATTTTAACCAGACTGGCTCTTTTAAATCAACAAGTTTAAAAATGACCATTGCTGACATATTTAAGTCTGAAAAGCAACATTTCATCTGTTTTCATTTCTTCACATTTTATGCAGTGACAGGCTAGTCTTGTCAAAATGAGAGCTAAACTCCCCCTCTCTTTCATTCAATTTTCAGAGTGACCCAAATCATAGCCTTCACTCCCATGAGGTGGTGAAAATTTTAATTGACAATCCTGCCATTTCTTTCAGAGTGACCTGACCGTCTATATCACCTGCAATGCTTTGATTCTTGCACATTATCATTTTGAATGGCATCCCACAGTGCTCTCCACACTGTTCCTCTTGGCAAAACATGAGCCCTGTTCTACTCAACTCCGGCAGTCACACAGTATTTTAGCTGGCCTTGACATTCTGCTCCACTTGTCTCACCATGGCAATACACCTTTTTTACTGTATTCCTCCTATTCTTCTTCAAGATAAGTAGACTGTTTTTAAAGATTCTAGGTGTAGCTATTCAACTCTGTACTTTCCGCTCTAGTCCAATGTACTTAAAACTTGCAATACAACACCCACTTTATTTGCCCCATTCTGTTAAAACCAGAGGCTGCTGTAGCTTCCAGAATTTCCTCTTTGTTTTACATGGTTATTTCCTGTCTGTCCTCAGTGTTAAATAAATTATAAAATAATTCAGTAGAATTAATTTTTATTTTATTCTTTGACCTCCTGTTTTCCAGAAGTAACTCACAGTATCATATCACATCAGCAATTTTAAAACTATGTGGCCTACTTAAAGTCACATTTATATTTTTATACATAAGGTATATTTTTCATGTTATTACTGAGTTGCCTTTATGTTCATGAATAAAACAAAATCCTTTCTGATGACTCTAACTGCTGGTTGGATTTTTTTCCTTCCTGGAGAACAGCCTACACAAACCCCCCTAAAGCCAGCATTTAGTTCTAAACAAAAGTAACTCAAGCTATACTGGCAGTGATTAGATAGCCAAATTCGCCAGTGTATTTTCATTTTTAAATCTGAAATAAATATGACTGACAAGTTAACTGATAATAAAACTAAAAATTTTTAAGTTAGCAAATATCATACTGCTTGTAAGTCATTACTGAAAACTTCTAATAAATCTAAAATAATAAATCAACACACTGTTCTCTCCCTTATCTTAAATGAACAGGAATTACTGTACAATGTGTAAAATTATGTTGTTAAAAGATTTAAACATGCTTGCCCTTCACCTGGCCTGCACCATGTCCTAATAGCAGATAAAAGTCACTACTCCTTTCTTTGTACTGCTTCTCCCATTTCAAATCTGTCACGTCTCGATACTCATCTTCTGCTAAGTTTACACCTGGTTCTTTATCTTTATTCTTAAAATTCCTTTTCAGAATTGTTGAACTGTTAACTCCTTTCCTCACTTGTAATTTGTATTTTTTTAACTTGTTTTCTGATGCCTTGAACCGCAGGGAAGGTCTACATGTTCTAAAGAAGCCAAACTTAGTTTAACAGGAGAATAATAGTAAGGCTTATCGCATACATAAAAATTGGTGTATTTGTTTGAGATAAAATGAAAAAAGAGAACAGGATGAAGTAATAATAATAATTTGATTCAGAAAATTCTTTTCAAATCTAAGGACATGCTATAGAGCACAACAAAGATAATTTAAAAAAACAGCAAAGACTGAACAATTATAAAAATTATACAAACCAATTATGATAGGCTTTTGCAGACAGATATAATTTAAGTCTGCTTTTAAAGTCTGACAATGATTTGACTTTGCAAAGACATTGAAGAAAAGCATTCCACAAGCTTTGGAGCAGAGCTACAGCGGGCTCTATCGCCCACAATACTCTTCTTAGTCGTGGGAACAGTGCTGTCTTGCAGAGCCAGACATAAGTCTCTGAGAATACACATCTGGGGACATCTTGCTAAAACTGTTGTAGTGAATAGTGGCAGAATCTGAAACTAAAAAGTCTCTGCCCACAGGATTACTTCCAAAAAACCTGCCCCCCCAATTTCCTCCAGTCTGTGTAATTTAAACACCTGGTGTTGCAGTATCCCATTTCTCTTCAATCGACAAACGTGTAAAATTCCTATGGAACAACTATGAGAGAGAATTTAAACAAAACAGAAGAAATAGAAAGCCAAAATTGCTCTTATCAATTGAAGAGCTCATGAACACAATTTAACTTAAGCTTAGTGATTCATTTATATTGTAAAGAGCACAACAACTGAAGAGACAGATGCGCACACACAGAGACCATGCTAGATGTGCAAGTTTGAGCCCTCAGACAGTTGGGCATATTTATTGTTTAACATCAGCACACACAATAGGCCAATCGCTAAACCCTAGCACACCTATGCAAACGATAGGGAATGCCACCCAAAAATAACAAATAAGCTACTAAACACCATTCAAGGTGCTCCACCTCACCTTGTCCCCTGTATATGCACACTCAGGATGATCACTGGGCCAACGTTTAGTTGCACACCTTCCAACTTTTGGCTGCTCCCACATGTGAATCATCAACACTCTTGCCTCCTGCCTCCTTATTCACTTTGCTGCATGCAGCACATTGAGTACTCCAGCCATCTTCTGTCATCTACAGTAAGGTACAGGCTGTGCTTCACTGTCACATTCTGCCACCGGAACCCTGGGTCATCTTGATCCTTGTCGTTCTCTTGTTTAAATAGACATTGCTGAAGGATGCAATTGACTGGACAGCACTGCCTAAAAAGCTGTGTAACATACAGAACACTTCTAGTGGGTCAGTTGGCTCCATATCATATCTAAGTGCTGTTCCCCTCACTAACACTGCAGGTATTTGACTCCATGAATTTGAGAAGTGCTTTTGTCTGTTGAGTGCTGCAAAATTTAGATGTCATTTTGACTATTATATAAGTATATGGCATATCAACAGCAAAAAGTGTTGAGAGAGAAGCATTGTGGTCTGTGTATACTATGTGTTGAAATGCTGCAACTTGGCATTTACAATTACAGAGTAATGCTAACTTCTTTTAGATATGCATTTAGATGTGAAGTCAGAACTTGGATGCTGTGCAGCCTCTTCCTCGGTTCTACTGGAGGAATATCAGTGTCATTTGCGCTTTTACATTTACACTTTGGATCCATCGAACACAGAAATGTGCATCTCCCGTGGCTCTTTTGTAAGTTATTTTCACCTCCTTTTCGTCTGATGTGAGAGCACAACATCTAGTTTGAATGCATATTTTACAGTTCGTACATAGCTGCCAATTATTTAAGCCTCACATCGACTCCAACTCTATGATCGTAACTTAGAGCCACACAGAGCACATACAGCCACCTACTCACTTTTGCCTCTAGTTCAGCGATGCCTTCAAATGCTGAAGCGTCATCTGCTTTTATAAGGTGTTTTTTCCGTGCAACAGATTATGCGTAATGTGTCTTCCACGCATACACCACACATTTATAAATTTAACTGGAGTCTTTTTTAAGGGACTTTTGAGCCATAGATTTATCCATTATAACCACAGGCTTTCTGAGTTAGTCAGGCCATATTAACAAGAGCATCATGGCTCTTTGCTGTTTCAACTACCAACCCTATTTTGAGCTTTACCTTCACGAAGTGTTGGATTCGCTTGCAGATATCAGAGTTATTAAATGATCTAATTGCTTCCAACTACTTTTAAATTCACTCATGATTGTCTCCAAACATATGTATCATATATTTAACTCGGTGAGACTAGGAACAATGAGAACTACCTTCAGGGGATTGGAGTTGATGAACCTGAAAATACTCTACAAGTGTAGAAGGTCAGAATGGTAGTAGGCAGCTTCCTGATTTAATGCTTTGTAAATCAGCAGAAATGTTTTCTAGTGAATACATGATTTAATTGTCAACCGATGTAATTCATTTAGTGTTGGTGTAATGTGTTTCCAACACTTGTTGTGAATCAGAGCCCTAGCAGAAGAGTTCTGGAAATACAACAGCTTGTTTAGAATTGACTTTTGAAGTCCATACACTCTCAAAAATGAAGGTTCTTTAACAGCACTTTACTGGGTTGTGTGTTTTATTGTAAAGCCATTGCTTGAGAAGGAACCATCTGTTTTAGGAGAGGTTCTTTCATGCAAAATTGGATGTTTGGGTTTTTAAAAAGTTCCTAATATGTACATAAAACAAAAATCTTCAGTGTATAGTCAGCTGCCTAGCAGGATACTGACAGATCAAGAAAGCCTGAACTTAGCCTGTTTTATAATATGCAACAAGAGTCCATTTAATACCATGAACCCATTGGTAGTTTGCAAATTTATTGTCATCAGTTCATGTTAGTTTATGGAACCTTTTACCGATCAAAATAATTTTTTGGAATCTACCTGTGATTGATTCTTGTGTGAGCCAACAATGGCTCCCCAATGGCATCACTCTAAATAACTTCTTTGGCACCTATATTTTTAAGACCGTGCAATAAGGCATTATTGTAGTTCAACCTATATGTTATAAATGCATGAGTTAAACACTCATTGTATGCCAAGGTCAAAGATTTAACAAAGATCTAACAAAAGCTAAATTCCTTAGGTGAAAAATGATGTTTTTACTAGATTGTTAACGTGTGGAACAAATGACAAGGAGGAATCGAATGTAACAGAAGTACCATCTGCTGTAAAATGATCCACCTTAATCAACCATAATTTGACCTCATGCAAGCAGGAAATAGAAAATACTCTGTAGGAAGAGAACACAAACAAAAACCTTGTTGTTCACCTGGGTCTTGCCCACTCTCTCTTTCCATTGGCCCCCAAGCCACTTCCTTTTACATCTCTTGACACTAGACTTCAGATATCTGTACCCTGAGGTTCATTTTAACACGAATCTTAGGTAAGTTGAGAGCTGTTTTTGTGTGTCGGGACTCCAAGCTAGAACCGTTTGTAGAGGCGTTACCTGGTGTCCCAGCCCCCCTAAGCCCTAAAGAGCCATCTCTCTCAAGCAGCTTCTGGGCTGTTTGCCCTAAATTGGAAACAAACTCATTCTTCACAGTCAGAGATCTGGTGCTGGCATATGAAGTGCTATAGGGAAAAATTACATTCTCCTGCTCATCTATACCAATTCCAGCCATAAATAAGTAACATGGTACCACTTTTTCCGACTGGAGACATTATACATCCACTTATAGGTCTGCCAGCCCACAATGACCACTCTCCTGCTCTCTCTGTTTACTTGATACAGAAATCTATTCTGGTTCCTCCCAGGGTGCCAATCTATTCCACTCTCTTTTGGTCTTTTGCCATTTGACAAATTACTTGTTAAGGGCCTCCACAATCTGTTAAGGGCTATCCTGCTACCATCAGTGCTTACCTTTAAACTTTCAGATATGGAAATACACTGGCCCTTGTCCAGTGAGGTTTTTTTGACCAGTATTGGGCTTAATCTTATACAGTACGTCTCCCTAGTTGGAAGAGCCTTGCAGGCCAGAAAGTTTTTGAGACAGTAAAATTTCTATCAATTCCTAAAACTTCTTTTCCTATCAAAAACTTTTGAAAGCAAAGTATTCTCTCTGCTTAAATGGTACAAAACTAAAAAAAAAAATTTTCAGACTGAATTCCAGCTTTGAAAGCAATCTTGTTACTATTGTAAATTACCTCCTCCATACTGCTGACTATAAATCTTTGCATGTAGTCAGTTAAGAAACACACCCAAATTCTTGGACTGATTAGTTATGACCCGGCCTTTAACAGCTCCTGTCCTAAAACCAACATGCATCTCCTATGTCTTTTCTATATTCAGTATTAAATAAGACCTATTATACCATGCAAGTATTATCACCTAAGACTAGACTGCTTCTCCTTGTCATTTTGTAAAGAACTGACTGAAGCTCTAACATCTGCAGATCTGATGTAATTTCCAGCCAGTACATATTCTGCATTTGTAAGTGCACATGATATACAGTGCATTAAAGTTACATATTACCAGTGCTGATCTGCTGTAATATATTGCTGAAATATGCAATATAATAAGTATTGATTGACTCCTGTCTTCACCCATAGTCCTGGAACCAAATCAACAACAACCAACACAGAATAACATTTAGTAAATACTATGTTCTCAGTATTACTGTATGGAAGTCAAATGACATTATGTATGTCATCCTCAGCACCATGACCAGCCTATTCTGTAAACTGGAAGTAAGCCTACAAATTCCAAAGGGAAACTTAACAGTATGGCATTTTAAAATTATTTCAGAAATCTTCATCCTTTTATTTCAGATATTTCCTGGTTCCTTTTTGAACAAATCATTTTTGGGAATGAAAGAATCCAGGCTTTGCAGGCTAAGGTCCAGATATGACTAGTGATTTTTGCCAATCAGCTTATAGGAGAATGGCATGCTGGTTGAACATACATAAGTAAAAAATTCCAGTGTACTCTATACACATATGACCTTGGACTTGAACTAAGCCACAACCAGGCTGTCCAATTTTATCTAACTTGACTAATGACATTAAAATGAGTACTGATCACTGAGGAACCACATTTTTAATATTACATAATTAATGGACAAAGTTTCCCCAATTACTTAGTAGTCAGTTGCATGTGTACTATTGTTCCAGATCCTAATAACCCTAATTAACTAAAAGAATACAACCAAGTGTGCACTGAATTACTGTTTTTGAATGGTGGAGGCTTTTTGCTGATTGCAAAATATACTTTTTATGGATTTTCTTTATTTGCTGTGAATTGATGTGCACTAGTTTAGTATCTTATTATGTAAAGCCATAAAACTTTAACACAACGTGTTCTCTTTTTCAGCACACTGTATGAGACCATTAAAGTCAACTAAAAACACTGTGCATCTTGATAAATTAGACAGGTTTGATGAATACAGAAAACAAATTGGCAAAGCACCAATTTCTAATGTTGTAAACATCATTTTTTCTTAAATCGGTAAATGTATTATAATGTTGCAATGCTGTAGCAAATGTATTACTTTAAAATACAGGCAGTCCCTGGGTTATGTGCGAGATAGGGACTGTAGGTTTGTTCTTAAATTGAATTTGTATGTAAGTCGGAACAGGTACATTATTTTAATAAATGCAATTTGGACAGATGTTTGTCTCAACATATTATGTATTTTTACCTTTTTGTGCATGCACAGTAAATGCTTAAACATTTTCAAATACAGTACAGCCTTAAAGAATGTTGGTAGAACTTGATGGACTTGATAAAGAGGATGGGACTGGTCTCTTAAAGTAGGCATCAAGGGAGGTTTGCACGGAGCTTTTCGTTTTCTCATCATAAATAGCCTTGCCATTCCTGCTTCGATGAGATGAAATGCATCAGCTAACTCTTTTGTAGAAAACTTTTTTGTTGGAGTCCCTAGGTTCTACTATTATCTGCTGTTCTAGTTCCATAAGGTCTTCACTGATTAGTTCTTTGCTATGTACGTAGCAGTACAAGCCGGCTTGCTATTGAAAATGAATGGGTGTAGTTCACCACCCGCCCACCACACAGTCACCTCCACTTGCATACAGTATGCTGCCTGCGAGAATGAACAGGGTGCGACCAAAGGCGGTTAGTGAATCACCCACCACCGCCCCCATTCAACAGGCAGCCACCCGAGGCACACTACAATGCTGCCCCCCGCTACCCCATTCACCCTCAATGGCCTCTGTTCAGCCACAACCAGGTCACCGCTTGCAGCATCACGAGCCGCCTGCCGAGAACTAATGGGGCAGCCATTCGAGGGACACTAAAAAGCTGTGTGGTGGGTGGGAAGTGAAACGCCCCCCTCTGCACCATCCAGCCTCCGTCCAGTCAAGAGCAGTAGCTGTGGCGGCATGGTGGGAGGGCAGCGAACCGCCCCATCAAGCCTCCGTCCTGCACACGAGCGGTACCGTGTTTCCCAGAAAATAAGACCAGGCCTTATATTAATTTTTGCTCCAAAAGATGCACTAGGTCTTATTTTCAGTGGATATCTTACAGTATATTCATTCATGTACATCGTCATAACTCTCCACATTCAAACCCTGAATTCTGGCCTGAATTTCTTGCTGCCCCAGCCGCTTTTAGGATCCTACAGGATAGATGTGCGTGCTTTGATGTTTGATGAATGGTTCGATGAGGTGAAGCAAAATACCCACATAAAAATGCATTTGTGGTACTTTTATATTCAAGCGTTGCATACTCCCCAAAGTAATGACACAATATATTTTAAAAGTCTCAAATACCATCTTCTGTGCCGTCTTTTTTTTTGTACCTTACAATACCATCAGAATATACAGCGGTGCATTTGTGCCACAGAGAAAAAAAAATAAGGACATAATGAAAATGTCTATTTTGTGATTAATGTGGAAATTTCGGCTCGAAATGTCAACTTTAACCTCGTAGTTTACTTTATCATTAAAGTAGGCCGTCGTAAACATCATCTTAAAACCGACCCAGTTGTTAATCGCTACTCGCTTCTGGTTTTTCCTCCTGACCCGACAGCAGAGGCAAGCAGCAATAGATCACTACCCAGAACACATTAAATTTATGATATTGTAGCTCTCAGCACATTTAGAATTCTTAGATTTATACTTGATATCACTTTTATGATGAAATGCATTCAAATATGTATGTTACATTTTACAGATAAATTGCTATCTTTGTTTAAATAATGAATACTGTTAATTGTTACACACATGGGGTGGCACGGTGGCAGCGCGGTAGTACTGCTGTCTCGCAGGGACTCATGTCCCTTGTGATCCCTGTCTGAAGTTTGCTTGTTTTCCTGGTGGGTTTCCACAGTGTGCTCAGTTTTCCATCCAAAGACATGAAGGTTTGGGGATTTTCTATAATGACGCTAATGTATGCGTATGAGACAAAGAACGGTTCAACAAACCTCCAATGAAGAATACAAACTATGGACAACGTTTTCCCTTGCCCGGATGCGGGTCACCGGGGCCCCCCTCTGGAGCCAGGCCTGGGGGTGGGGCTCGATGGCGAGCGCCTGGTGGCCGGGCCTGCACCCATGGGGCTCGGCCGGGCACAGCCCGAAGAGGTAACGTGGGTCCTCCTTCCCATGGGCTCACCACCTATGGGAGGGGCCAAGGAGGTCAGGTGCAGTGTGAGTTGGGTGGTGGCCGGAGACGGGGACCTTGGCGTTCTGATCCTCGGCTACAGAAACTGGCTCTTGGGACGTGGAATGTCACCTCTCTGAAGGGGAAGGAGCCTGAGCTAGTGCCTGAGGTTGAGAGGTTCCAGCTAGATATAGTCGGACTCACCTCGACGCACAGCTTGGACTCTGGAACCAATCTCCTTGAGAGGGTCTGGACTCTCTACCACTCTGGAGTTGCCCCCGGTGAGAGGCGCCGAGCAGGTGTGGGCATACTTACTGCCCCCCGACTTGGAGCCTGTGCGTTGGGGTTTACCCCGGTGAACGAGAGGGTGGCCTCCCTCCGCCTTCGGGTGGGGGGAAGGGTCCTGACTGTTGTTTGTGCGTGTGCGCCGAACAGCAGTTTGGAGTATCCACCCTTTTTGGAGTCTCTGGAGGTGGTGCTAGAGGGCATACCTTCTGGGGATTCCCTCGTTTTGCTGGGAGACTTCAATGCCCACGTGGGCAATGACAGTGAGACCTGGAAGGGCGTGATTGGGAGGAATGGCCCCCCCGATCTGAACCCGAGTGGTGTTTTGTTATTGGACTTCTGTGCTCGCCACGGATTGTCCATAACGAACACCATGTTCAAGCATAAGGGTGTTCATATGTGCACTTGGCACCAGGACACCCTAGGCCTCAGTTCGATGATCGACTTTGTGGTTGTGTCATCGGACTTACGGCCATATGTCTTGGACACTCGGGTGAAGAGAGAGGCGGAGCTGTCAACTGATCACCACCTGGTGGTGAGTTGGCTTCGATGGTGGGGGAAGATGCCGGTCAGACCTGGTAGGCCCAAACGTGTTGTGAGGGTCTGCTGGGAACGGCTGGCAGAGTCCCCTGTCAGAAGTAGCTTCAACTCCCACCTTCGGCAGAACTTCGACCACGTCCCGAGGGAGGTGGGGGACATTGAGTCCGAATGGGCCATGTTCCGTGCCTCTATTGTTGAGGCGGCTGACCGGAGCTGTGGCCGTAAGGTGGTCGGTGCCTGTCGCGGCGGCAATCCCCAAACCCGTTGGTGGGCACCGGTGGTGAGGGATGCCGTCAAGCTGAAGAAGGAGTCCTATAGGACCTTTTTGTCCTGTGGGTCTCTGGAGGCAGCTGATAGGTACCGGCAGGCCAAGCGGAAAACGGCTTCGGTTGTTGCTGAGGCAAAAACTCGGGCATGGGAGGAGTTTGGAGAGGCCATGGAGAACGACTTTCGGACGGCTTCGAGGAGATTCTGGTCCACTGTCCGGCGTCTCAGGAAGGGGAAGCAGTACAGTGTCAACACCGTATATGGTGGGGATGGTGCGCTGCTAACCTCGACTCGGGACGTTGTGGGTCGGTGGGGGGAGTACTTCGAAGACCTCCTCAATCCCACTAACATGCCTTCCAATGAGGAAGCAGAGCCTGGGGACTCTGAGGTGGGCTCTCCCATCTCTGGGACTGAAGTCACCGAGGTGGTCAAAAAACTCCTTGGTGGCAGGGCCCCGGGGGTGGATGAGATACGCCCGGAGTTCCTTAAGGCTCTGGATGTTGTAGGACTGTCTTGGTTGACACGTCTCTGCAACATCGCATGGACATCGGGGACAGTGCCTCTGGATTGGCAGACTGGGGTGGTGGTCCCCCTTTTTAAAAAGGGGGACCGGAGGGTGTGTTCCAACTATAGAGGGATCACACTCCTCAGCCTCCCTGGAAAAGTCTATTCGGGGGTTCTGGAGAGGAGGGTCCGTCGGATAGTCGAACCTCGGATTCAGGAGGAACAGTGTGGTTTTCGTCCTGGTCGCGGAACAGTGGACCAGCTCTACACCCTTAAAAGAGTCCTGGAGGGTTCATGGGAGTTTGCCCAACCAGTCTACATGTGCTTTGTGGACTTGGAAAAGGCGTTCGACCGTGTCCCTCGGGGAGTCTTGTGGGGGGTGCTCCGGGAGTATGGGGTACTGGACCCCCTGATAAGAGCTGTTCAGTCCCTGTACAACCGGTGTCAGAGCTTGGTCCGCATTGCCGGCAGTAAGTCGAGCCCGTTTCCAGTGAGAGTTGGACTCCGCCAGGGCTGCCCTTTGTCACCGATTCTGTTCATAACTTTTATGGACAGAATTTCTAGGCGCAGCCAGGGTGTTGAAGGGGTCCGGTTTGGTGGACTCAGGATTGGGTCACTCCTTTTTGCAGATGATGTTGTCCTGTTTGCTTCATCAGGCCGTGATCTTCAGCTCTCTCTGGAGCGGTTCGCAGCTGAGTGTGAAGCGGCTGGGATGAGAATCAGCACCTCCAAATCCGAGACCATGGTCCTCAGCCGGAAAAGGGTGGAGTGCCCTCTCAGGGTTGGGGGCGAGATCCTGCCCCAAGTGGAGGAGTTTAAGTATCTCGGGGTCTTGTTCATGAGTGAGGGAAGAATGGATCGTGAGATCGACAGGCGGATCGGTGCGGCATCCGCAGTGATGCGGGCTCTGCATCGGTCTGTCGTGGTGAAAAAAGAGCTGAGCCGTAAGGCAAAGCTCTCAATTTACCAGTCGATCTACGTTCCTACCCTCACCTATGGTCATGAGCTATGGGTAGTGACCGAAAGAACGAGATCGCGAATACAAGCGGCTGAAATGAGTTTCCTCCGCAGGGTGTCTGGGCTTTCCCTTAAAGATAGGGTGAGGAGCTCAGTCATCCGGGAGGGACTCAGAGTAGAGCCGCTGCTCCTCCGCATCGAGAGGAGTCAGATGAGGTGGCTCGGACATCTGATCAGGATGCCTCCTGGACGCCTCCCTGGTGAGGTGTTCTGGGCACGTCCAACCGGGAGGAGGCCCCGGGGAAGACCCAGGACACGCTGGAGGGACTATGTCTCCCGGCTGGCCTGGGAACGCCTTGGGATTCTCCCGGAAGAGCTGGAAGAAGTGGCCGGGGAGAGGGAAGTCTGGGCTTCTCTCCTTAAGCTGCTACCCCCGCGACCCGACCTCGGATAAGCGGAAGAGGATGGATGGATGGATGGATGGATGTATGCGTGTGCTTGTGTTCACCTTGCGATGAGCCGATGCCCTGTCCAGGGATTTTGTTTCTGTCTTGTGCCGATGCTGCTGGAATGGGCACATCCCCAAATTGTTGGATGTAATCATTAAACATCCTTTTCAGAAATGTTGTGGCAAAGTGTCCTCGGAATTTAATGGATGTTTCGGGCACACGCATCGCATCGCGTGGCACCTTACTTTTCAGCTGACGATCTTGACTAGGGCTTATTTTTTGGGTAGGGCTTATATTACAGAGCAGCCTGAAAATCATGCTAGGGCTTATTTTTGGAGTAGGTCTTATTTTTGGGGAAACACGGTAGCAATGGCCCCAGTGACTATGGACCCCGAGTCACATCTTGCCGTGCTCCTAGCCGCCCACTGAGAATGAATGGGGTGCAGCCACCACCGCCCTATTTATCAAGCGGAGCCGCCCAAGGGACACTACCCTGTGCGAGCAGTGAAACCGCCACCCTCCAGCCTTTGTCCAGCCACCGCTTGCAGCGTCCCCAGGCCGAAGATGACGGAGCGGCAGTTACTGAGGAGTCTGCATCCTGTCCCCCAGACAGATGAAGGAGCAGCTGCGGCCTCATTCGTAAATATGAGTTGTTCGTATGTCGGATGTCCATAACTCGGGGACTACCTGTAACATGGAATGGCTGTAACTTTATCAAAACTTTAAGAATATTTGCTACCTTTTTTGATCTTTTCATGAACTGCCTTTTATTGAGTATAATAAAGATGCTAAAGAAGACCAAAATGACATTTTATCAGCTAAAGCAGTTTGAGAAACATTGTGTTCTAACAGCTCAAAAATTTAACTTTAAATCACAAAGTTCTCAGTTCAGTCCCCCCACAATAATTTACTCTGTAAAGATGGTCACATCATTTGAATTGCAAATGCTCTAGTTTAAGAAAAATGGAAACATTTGCAGATAAGAGTTTGATAAATACATAAATGTACACAAGGATGCTACCTACATGTTTAATGAGATTTAAAAAGGCACCACTTAGCAGAGCTGATACCCCAAACTACAAATTACATTTTATTAAATTATGTTTATCCTCAAAACTACAATTATTTCCAGCAACATTAAAAGCACTCAAGATACCATCAATTTATTTTGCCATGCATATTATATGGAATGGCATCATTGAATTAAAAATATATTTTTCTCATGTAGAAGGTTTTCAAAAACAAAGACCTAATGCTTCTGAGTGCAAATCTACCATATACCCTGTAGCCATATTTTTTTCAAGCTCACATCAGATGGATCAAAGCCATGTACATTATTCTTTCTACTTTGAGATGACATGTACACATCAACACTGGCACATGCATTTATGTTTGCTTTAATCTATCCATTTTCTGATTCACTCATTCCTATTTATTTTGTAGCAAACCAGTCTTGTTGGAGTTTTGCAGCAGCTTTTCTATCCTTCAACAAACAATTCGATACTTTAATGGGTGCAAACAAAAACTACTAAATGGTCTTGTCAGCTGTGTTTCATCTTGTAGGTAATTTATATAATGTTAAATGTGAATATGTGTGATTTGAAAATCTATAACACACTTGAGAGGTTATCTAAGGTGTCTGGCTTTTCTCAGTTGCATTCACATTGCAGGTGACATTATACAAAAGCCAAACCACAGGAACCAGCACAGCAGCAGCAGCAAGAAAATGTTAAAAAATAGAAGGAGGAAGCTTCTTAGTTTTCTCTCTTCTTTATTTAATACAAAGATGTAACTTTCGATACATCATACTGCTAAGATAGTGCACCAGTATTAAAAAGGCCTAAAAAGAAAAAAAGTAGTGTTTCTTTCAAAAGAATGAAGATAAAATGAAGGGTATTCCCAATGCAGACACCAAATGTTCCTGTGCTATTTAACAGAATTCACCAAGGGGAAGAGAAGAGCTATTCTAAAGCATTGAATTGTTTAATCTGATAGCAGTGTGGCCCGCTACAGAAAGAAAAAATACAGTATCCTTTCTGGCAAAAAGATAGCTTTTTTGTCACACTGACCATGCTATGCTTTATTATCTGATGGTTGCAAGTATGAAAACTGCATATGTAGGCCGCAATCCAAAGTGTGTTCCACAGCCAAGTATGTGGCTCATTTAGCGGTAGCTCATTTTCATCAGCACAACTGATAATGATTGTTCCTCCATGAGTTATATTGCACAGGATATATTATTACTAATCTTTTGCCTGGCAACACAAGATCGTTTCAAAATGAGTTCTATGTTGGTTAGTTCTTTGGGGATTGGAATGTTTGAATTTCCTGGCAATGTAGGGTTGCATCATCAGTTCCTAATTATTGCTGCAAGTAGAGAATTATCAAAAAAACAAACTATTCAACACATGGCAAAATGGAGATCCTCAGTTTTTTTAGATTATCAGAAAAAAAAACAACTAGATTACTTTGGAGCTAGTCAGGTTGCTTCTGAACAGATGTTTAACACTCAAGACCTACTGTGGAAATCAGCAGCTGGCATTATTCACAAGAATTATTTGATGAAATTTAATTTGATAAAAAAGATTATTTTTTTCAAATGATAAGCAAAACTGTACATATGTTTTCTTTTAGGCCTTTGATTAGATATTATGCCATGTGCAAACAAGTACCAAACTAAATATGAATTTAAGTCTTGGTGCTATATAAAATATTTCCTCTTGATTTATACTATAGGAAGTCTTACCAGAACTCTTTTTATTTTAATTGTGAATAAGTGGTGTGGTAGATGGCCGGGGCCCTCTTCTTTGTATGGCCCAGGGGAACAAGTATGGACAGAACAGTACCTCCCCCGGGAGGCCAGAGGGAAGCCCCCATGCATAGCAGTGGTGCCTCGGATTCCAGCAGGGCTCCATGGGAGATTGAGTTCTCTACAACCTTGTTGGGATCCAGGGGTCCCGCCAGGGGGCACTGCAGTGGTTCCCAAGCCCATATGGGCGGTTCTTCCGCCACACCTGGAAGTGCAGCCAGAAATGGGTCATCAAACACCTGGAGTAATTCTGGGAGGGCTATAAAAGGAGCCAGCAGCTACCACTCCGGGAGCCGGAGAACGGGACTAAGCTTGACGGAGAGGAGTGGTGAAGATAGAGAGTGAAGAAGAAATGTATTGGGATTGTGTGTGTGCTTAGTGCTTGAACTGTGTTGTGCCTGTGGGAATGGGGAAGGCGTTGTCTACAGGCAAAGAAAAAATAATTAAAACATTTATTTGTTTTATCAATGTGCCTCCTGCGACTGTCTGTGTCGGGTTGAACACTCGTATAGCGCCTTTTGTCACAGTGGCAATTAAGAAAAATATTGGCCTTTTTTAGAGCTAGATCACATACACGTGACCACAATAATATGACAACTTCCACATTTATGAAATTGTTTTCTGCTTAGTGGGAAATAACTGAAATCACAAAGTTTTTTTTTATTTTATGAAATGCAAAAGTGATCTGCAAATATTCAGAAACTAACATGGAAAAATGGTAGAAATCTATGAAACTACACCTGCATGGTTAGCCTTGCAAAGGAACTTCTGTACAAAATCTTTGTATGCCTTGCTCTAACCTACAGTCTACTAGTTAACATCAAATTGGCAGCAATCCAGTGGATCAGCATATGCTAAACATATAAAATAAATGTAGGACACATTTGAATCTTATCTGTTGCCCCTATGCATGGTCATCATGGATTTCAGCCTTCTTCAGTCTGTGCAGCATTCATCCTGTGGAAGACACTAGGGAGTGTGATGTACAGTAGATGTCTATTTTGACACTGTATTTCCACCTTTTTAATTATTATGTTCTAAATGTAATCTTCAAGCAGCACACTTTTTCTCCTGTATTTAAATTAGAAACTTCATCCAAAGCAATCTACCCAACTTCCTTCGTCATTGACCTACATACTGTATAATGCTAAGGTGATATTGGCTAGTTTGTTTGAAGACAGACAGCACTTCCAGAGTATGAAATAAATCTCAATCAACGTATCTGTTAACAATCTTAGGAGACAGTGGAAAAGAGATCTTTCAATTAACATTTCAGAAAAAGTAATGGAATTCAGCCAATCATATATACCAGTCTAATATGCAGCAAGCACCCCATAATTCAAAGTTGTTCATCTTTCACATCTTGTCTTAAAATGTCTATAATGTACTCACGGCAAAACTGAACCTGTGAGTGATGTCATCAAGAGCCCACTTTGCTAGGTCACATTTTTTGGGAGTGCCCAAAACCTAAACCGTTTTGAGGAGAAATTATGTATATTTTTTGGATAGACTTGAATTTAAAATAACTCCTAATGCAAGCTGCATTTGGAGTATTGCCAGAGTGAATAAATTGTGCCATGAAAAAATTGGTTGTAATATCATATATTATAGTACTTGCATAAAGGTTTTTGCTCACCTGGAAGAAACCCAATTCACTTTCAATACCTCAGAGGAAAAGTCAAGTTCTTTATTGTCTCAAACTGGAAAAAAAATCAAATTCACCATATAAGGATATGTTCAGAATTTGACAAGAAGCATGCTTATGCTTTACTGCAGGGGTCCCCAACCCCCAGTCCGCGGCCCGCCATCTGACAGCTGGGCCGCAAGAGAACTGTTGACAATGGAGACTCACTCAGTGAAGGGCTACGGCAAAAAGGCTGCCCCCTTCACTGAGGACTATTTTCAGAATGCTAGGCAGGTGGGGTTTTGCAGCAGCGCAGAGAGAGGAGAGAGACAGAGGTGAGAAAGTATTACAAAGAAGTATTTTTATGTTTCTGACAGTTTCTACATATGACACGAGTCTATAGAAATCTCGTTACTGTGAAGTACATTCAGCAGATACTTTCATTACAACAAAGTGACCTTGAAATGCTTGAATGAATCATCCACAGAGCAGTTAGTTCTGTGGTCGCAGCTCAGTTGTGCACATTTGCACAACGATCCCCAAACAGAAACATTGTAAAAAAAATGTTCTTTCTTCGAACTTTCCTCGTACTGTTTTTTTGCTGTTTTTGTTTTCTGTGGTTTTCAGTGATACCTTTTGCTTATTGCTCGTCAACATTTGAAAAACATCCATTGTAATTTAACTCAATTCCACCCTCCTATAGAAACGGCAGACACGAAAAAATGATAACATTGTTGATGTGATGTGCAATCTGTTTGAATGACAAATGCAATGCATATGTCTTTGTTACGCGTATATGCAAAAAAGAAGAAAAATCTCAGGTTGCAAACGTATGCAAACTGCTGCATTTGAAGATGCAAAAAAGCCGTTTTTATGTGGTTCAGTGATGCTTGTTCAAGAAACATTCCTATTAATGTAGCATTCATTCAAGAAAATCTGAGGTTTTCAAACTCTCTTGGGACCTCCGTCAACGGGACAACACACTGTGAGCCTGCTGTTGCCCTGCCCCGGCAACAGACAACCAATCTTACACAGACGCGGCAATCGCACTTCGGGACACACTTCAGCGTGACGTTCCCGTTGGGTGGGGGGGATCCCAAAAGAGTTTAGAAACCTCACAATATGAAGAAGAAGAAAAGGATGATTTGGCTTCTGATTGATAACTTTGCTGCCCACAACATGCTTTCGCATTTAGATAATGTTCGCATTGAATTCCTCCCACCCAATTGAACAGCAGTGCTTCAGCCATTGGGCTTGGGCATCATTCACACCCTGAAGGTGTACTATTGCAAGGAAATGCTGAGAAAAATTCTTGTCAGCATACCTTGTAGATGGGCGGAAAGGTGCCGCAGTGGGTAGTGCTGCTGCCTCGCAGTTAGGAGACCCGGGTTCGCTTCCCGGGTCCTCCCTGTGTGGAGTTCGCATGTTCTCCCCGTGTCTGCATGGTTTCCTCCGGGTACTTCGGTTTCCTCCCACAGTCCAAAGACCTGCAGGTTAAGTGCATTGGCGATCCTTAATTGTCCCTAGTGTGTGCTTGGTGTGAGTGTATGTGTGTGCCCTGCGGTGGGCTGGCATGCTGCCTGGGGTTTATTTCCTTCCTTGCGCCTGACCCTGTAGTTAGGATATAGCAGGTAGGATAATGGATGGATGGATAACTTGTAGACAGGAGAAGATTAAAATATCACAAAAGAAGCTATTGAAACTGTTTCCATTTCCAACATCTTTGTGAGGCAGCATTTTCTGCAGTGACAGCAACCAAAACAAGATTACGGAGTAGGCTGAACATAAGCAACACACTTCGCGTGTCACTGTCTTCCATCATCCCCAGATGGGATCATCTGGTTGCTGGAAAACCCACTGATTCTGCATTATGGTAAGCTGTATAATTTCTATTACGATATTATAACTTAATAATGATAGAAATGTAATGTAAATTGTGCATAAAACCGCCCTATGAACCCGCCCCTAATCCAGCCCCAAACTCACACACCCCCCCAGGTCCCTAGAAAAATTAGCTTCTAGTAAAGCGGTCCTTGGTTAAAAAGGTTGGGGACCACTGCTTTACTGAACCAAGTTCAGACATTTTAATTTTATTTTCTGTTTCATTCTATATAAAGGAATATTCTAGATGGGGTTCTTTTGTGGCTTAGGTGTTTTATTCAGGTGAGGGCTGAGTGCTAAATTTCATTGATTGTCTTTAGAAGATATTATTGTATTTACAGTATTATTTTTCTTTCATTTGGTTAGGTTTTGTTTCTTTTATTTTCTTTTTTAAATAAAACTAGGGGGCTTCACCCCCTGCTTGCTTCGCTTGCCAACCCCCGTGTTTGGTTTTCCGGATACACACTTGTAAGATTTTTTTTTTCTTTGAATTGTTGCTATTTCATTAGTTTCACTTTTATTTCAGAACTTCTGTAAAAACAATATTTGGAATCTTTTGTGTCTCAATATGCTGAATCTTTTAAATGAGGTCTGTGAGACTTGTGTTGAATGACTTTGTACCATAATTTAGGATAGGTTTCTCTGTTTGGAATTTCAGCACAGGCAAAACGATCCACATCATCAGCAGTTAATATTTTTTTTTGCAAAGTAACCAATAAATGCATGTGAGTTAAACCCCATTTTTGAAATTCTCTGACTTAAACTAATTTCCTTTTGTTTGCGTCAATGCGATCCGTGCTATCTTTTTTTTGATACTGTAGTGATTGACGTAATAAAGTGTCACAAAAGTTCTATTTTAACAATCGCTGACTGCGTTACACCAAACACAACTTTCTAGCACCCTCTCCAACCCCTCATCCCACAGGTCTCACCTACCTCTTACCGCATCAATCAGCACCCAGCTATCAGTCTTCCGTGCTGCACTCTGCTCTCTCTTGATCGGACCTAACAGTCACTTAAAACAAAAAAGGCTTCAGCTTGGCTGGGATGCTACAATACTTTCGACTGTTACTGCTTTCATATTCTGTACCTTTCTCTGTATATGTATCATGCCTTGGGTCTCTTTTCTCCGCGCTGCTCTTTCTTCTTTGCTGAGAGCACAGGATCAGTGTGTGCCACATGACTTTACATGACTGAATGTTTTGCTGGCTGTCCTTGCTCTTATTTGATAAGAAGGGTGTGTCTTGCAAGAATCTTATGTTCCACGTCCCCACGAGACTGCCCTGGGACAATCTCTTGGCACCAAGTCTCATGTTTACGGGTAGAACTAAAATGTAGCTATGAAAAAAATCAGATTAAAAAGTGGATGTTTAGATATTTTTTAAATGATCTACAGTGTTATCCAGGTTTACTTTGTTGTAATGGTAACATATTCCAGATTTTTGGTGCATAACATAACTTTCATGCTTGGCTCCTGGAATAATAAGAAGACCACTATCAGAAAATCTAAGGTTATGACTTGGAATATGGGAAGGAGCAAGATGAGTTAAAGCTTTATATACCACAAGTAGTATTTTAAAGTCAGTTTTAAAAGACATGGGTAATGATGTTAAAACTGGTCAGATGTGCTCAAATTTTCTTTTTCTGGCTAGGACTCATTATAATAAATTATATAGACGTGTAATATATTCATCATAATATGTAATAACTAATAAATATGTTAGTAGTGATTAATAATACTGCGGTGAGCTGGCGCCCTGCCCGGGGTTTGTTTCCTGCCTTGCGCTCTGTGTTGGCTGGGATTGGCTCCAGCAGACCCCCGTGACCCTGTAGTTAGGATATAGCAGGTTGGATAATGGATGGATGGATGGATGATTAATAATAACACAATTTTTAATATTAAAAATAATATTATTAATCATCATATTTTAGACATGTCAGCACTACAAATATAACTTTTTGGAGAGGTCAGTGTGTCAGAAAAACAGAACTAGACACAGCTGGGAATGACAGACACTTTCTTGGCCTGACATCAAGAACTTGTGATTATGAGACAGTTCCGTGGAGCTTCCTGAATTTGTAAGGTTTGCTGGTGATGCCACAATATTTTTCTTACTGAAATAGAAACCTTTTCTAATCAAAATAAAATAGAGACATTTTGCTCCTGCTGTTAACTCTTTAAGCTGAGAATATTTTTACACACTAGGGGGCGAAGCCCCCTGCTCATTTTGCTCGCCTACCCCCAGGTTTGGTTTACCGGATATACAATTTAAAAAGATTGTTAGTTTCATGGGAATTGTTACACATGCATTATTTTCACTTTTATTTTAAAACCTTTGTGAAAACAATACTTTATTTCCGGCCTCGGGCGTGGTTACATCTCTTTCTCGCAGGATGTATAACACTGCTCGCTTTGTGATGGGGGTGCGGCAGAACGCACGCTAAGGAGATGCTGTCGGATCATCTGCTGTCTTTCTGCTGCTAGCGAGTTGCCTGTTCTGCTTGTGTCGCTGCCCGATCATTTCAAAGCCTGTACAGCAGCTGTCCTTTTGCCACTTCGCATCTCTGTGAAGGGGTGGGGTGGGCAGGGCAAGGGTTATTTAGGCTGAACACACACTAAGGAGAAGCATTCTAATCATCTGCAGGATTTTTGCTGTTGGCTAGCTGTGTGTTTTGGTTGTCTTTTGTCATTGTTTTAAGAGCTGGGAGCATATGAAGCATGTCTGCCAGCAGCAATCCAACAACTGCTAGGTTAGATGTCCGTGGAATTTTTTTTAAATGATGTCTCACTGTCTTGTCTCGCGTGACGTTGTAAACACAATACTTGTCCTTTATTTCTGGCCCCAAGCATGGTTAAATCTCTTTCTCAGGATGTATAAGGCTGCTCGCATTGTCAGGGGGGTTGGTGTGGCTGAACACATGTTAAGGAGATGCTGTCGCGCCGCTATCAGTCTTCCGTGCTGTACTCCGCTCTCCCTCAATCGGACCTAACAGTCACTTAAAACAAAAAAGGCTTCAACCTGGCTGGGACGCTACAATACTTTCGAATTTTACTGCTTTCATATTCTTTACCTTTCTTTGCATGTGTATTGTGCCATCGTTTGTTTGAGCCTTTCGAATTCCACTGCTTTCATAATCTCTTATCTGCCTTTTTTTCCCTCTAACGATTTTGGGTCTCTTTCCTCCACGCTGCTCTTTCTTCTTCTTTCGTTGACATTTCAACTAGAACACATTGTCCTTATACACTTTATATGTGCTGAGAGGACAGGATCTGTGTGTGCTATGTGCCTTTATACAACTGAGTGTTATTTGATATTGCTTGCGTCTCGCGGGTCTTTTAAGTGTCTTCCGAGAACTTCCAAGAAGATCACGTATCGTCGCCCTGATTTTCCTTTCCAGGATTTTTTTTTATAATAGAGAGATATGAATGGGTTCAGCATATAAAGAACAAAATGGGATGACAAGATTAATGATCACAGGATTGGCTTAAACTGGTCCAAACTGGTAATTTTGGGAAATTCTGTAATTACAAGAACTTTTATTTTTTCCATCCAATCTATAAATAACTCACTGATAAATGTACAAGTCTAACACTGTAGTGTCAATGCAGATTTCTCAGAACTGTCTCTCCTATAAGTCTTGATTATTGATTTTTCCTGCTAACAGAGAAACTTGGTGTTATAAGTGAGATATTCACCTCTGTCTAATGGTGTCCTGGGTTTGACTATGGAGTGTAACCAGCCTCTTTGACAGCACATAATATAAGGTAAAGGCCACCTTTTGAAAATCTCTCCAAGGTTTTCTCTGGTTGCTTTCAGTTGAGCATTTCCAGCTTTACATTTGTGAGTTGGTAGATCCTTCCACAGGTTCAGGTAAAGGAACATAACAAAGTTGGTTTCCTGTAAAGTATTAGTAGTAGGGGGAGGCCCTATATAGATGGTGCTATGTAAAAAAGTAAGAGAAATAAAATAAAAAGGAAGGCTTCCTTTACTAGTTACAGTGAAAAAAAAAATGGAAAAACACAAAAGAGGGTTTTTTATTATTATTATTATGGTATGGAAATATGTAATCTCCAATCCCCGGAACCTTTACTGAGAGAATAAAGAATATTTCAATGATACAAATAGATATCGCTAAAGAGTGCATATACTGGCTGAAAAAGAGATGGCAAGCAATGATCCTAAAAAACAATTTAATTGGGACTAGTGGAATTATTTAAATGGCATTCTGCTAGGAGATCAAAATACTAATTGGGGAAAAAATACTGAGGCATTCAAATGGTGGGAATATGAGTCAAATAAGCAGAATAGGGAATGAAAAGGAGTGAAGCTAGAAACATAAAATGGATAAACGGAATGGTAATTGTTTTGGTGGGCAATGAGGTGTAAGCATTGCCAGTCTGTACCCTCTTCTGACTGAATTACTGTACAAGAAGTATTTAGCATGTAATAAGAAGGCTAGAACAAACAGTTCAGAAGAAGGAAGGAGGATCCAGATCAATAGATTGCATGCCCTGATATGGGATCATCAAGAACAACCACAAGTATTATCTTCGAGTACCGGGCTCATATCTGAGGGAATTGTTGGGTGGGCTCGACATTTGAAATAAAAGGTTTGATAACATATTTGAAACACTTAAATTGTCCAATCTGGAAGCACAAACTAAACCTAAAAATAAAAATAAGGCAGAAGATTCTGAAGACAGTTCCAAGGTGAAACAAAGGTAAGTTTTCATAAGGAGCTATATATTGCAAGGAGGACCTTGGGATTATTAAGGTATATTGTTATACTGTCCATAGACACCAGGGATTCACAGGAAATACTTTTACGGTTGACTAAACATAAAAAATACTCTTCTGGCTTTATTCTGAGGATTAAAATGGTGCAATATTCTCATAAGCCTGCTTACGGGATATGCTTGATTTAATGAAATGGGCTTTGGGGTATACACGATTGGGAAAAAATGAAGTACTATATGCAAAACTGACCAGAGTCAGACGATTGGAATTATGCTAAAGTGCATTAGTATGTTTGCAAGATCAATTGACAGTAGCTAGCATCCAGCTAATGATAGAGAGTACAGAAAAAACGTAATCACTGGTTAGTAGCCCAAGGGCCTGGATATTAGATACAATTGTGGGGGATATGTGCCATTTGATTAATTCCTTCACCACCTCCTGAAAATGCAGCTTTCTGGACACAGCAAAACTATTTTGAATAGTCATAAGTAAATGGTGATCCTGTTTACTTGAAAGTTTAATTTTCATCCTTGCTCATTGTCTAACTCTGCTTTTAAGGAACCTTTTATAGTGACATGCTTTCTGATTAACATAGTCTCTGTTGAAAAACTCTGGAAGGTCCTTTAGTTCAATTAATCTGTTGACTCTGGAAGGGAACCACTCTAGGCTTCCTGAGACTCAGGAAGTTACATTTACGATGGAAATGCTCAAGGAACTGTAAACCAGTTAATTTGTTAGGGCAAGATTTGTTATGTGTATTTGGGTTGTTAAGTACAGTGTAGCTCAGATGGGCATTTCTTGCCAGATACTAGAACATATTATATTTAGTTATTACAATGAACAGTTATTAATGGAGCAGTCGTTGATCACCAGTTTTTTGTTCTGCATCAACAACTCTTTGCTTTCTGTCCTTTTTACTAAAGCTTTGTGTTACCGGCCTTAGGCCTAGGTACGAGCTACTGTTGCTACAGGGTGTGGCCACAGCGATATGGTGAAAAAGCATAAAAGAAGCAGGCAACAGTCACAAGTCTCAGACCATACTTCTCTGTTCTACTTTATTTTCATTACCCAGAAATATATAAAAGCTTCAATCTTTGCATAGATCAACATGACGATCAGTTAAACAATCGTGCATGCCAATTTCCCCTGCAGAACAACAGTGTAAACACATGTACTCTGGTTCAACAATAGTATTGCTGTCAGCTTTCAAGAAGTACCTGATTAGAAACCAATGTCCTCAGAACTCATTCATTTTCAAAGTAAGCAGGCAGTTCTGTATCACCACATTGTGTGTAGATGAGATACTAATCAAAGCAGTCTGATTATTCAAAGCAGGTGACTCTTTTGCAAGACAAGTAAATATTTGTGTCATGTAGATAGCCATCAATAATAACCTGTAGCAAAATTTTCCAGGAATTTTGTCTTTTCTTTATTACACTGAACTCTAGCCCATTACATTTGCAATTTTAGGGCACAGCCTCTTCCCATTTTGCATTGCACAGAAAAACATCAGCATGGTGAATTTATCCTATGCTTTTAACAGTAGAATTCCTGAAGCCTACGAAAAAACTTGTAATACCAGCCCACCTTAAATCCCTTCGCACCTCTCCATCAGTGTCTTTTGTTTTGTAAATGTGTCGATCAGCACAAGCAGCAAACAGCCCACTGTCTCATCCCCTGGCGTGACGGAGCTCAGCTTGTGGGCAAGAAGTTCTCTCAGCTCAAGCCAAGGCTCCTTATCTGCATGTGAGATATGGAGTTGTATAGATTAATTGATGGAATGCAAGTTCATCCCCAGGCTGATGCAACCTATCAGTGCCCATTGCAGTTTTTATTACATTAGGATCTGTCCTCTGCATAGCTCTCCATACCTGCTTGCATGCTATAGCTGCTGCTCACCTTTGTTTTGAAGCAGAACAACCAATTAATTTTGGTCATAAAGTTGGAGTGTATGGTCCATCTTCTTTATGTGCTTTAATTACTCGCATTACTACTCAGCATTTTCCTATTTTGAATCTTGCCAAATATAAGCTTGCTTTTCACAATTCGAAGAATCCTCTATTCAGCACTCCCCATTTTTAACCCTTAATACTTTGCTGTCAACATCTGAGGACAAGTCTCATGAAGGTGAACTTGCACTCAGTAGTTTTGATATTGTTCAGATCTGTTAGACACCTCATTTTACAACCTTCAAAAGATCTTTTATCAGTTTTGTTTCTCTACTAGATCACTTGGCGGTTCAAAGCTGTTTGACTGTGCTGTGTGTTTTCCAGGTGTCTGTGAAGAAAGTGCTAACATTTCTTTTTCTTTTATTCTCAGACAGCTGAGTTTTTAGTCTCTCACGTGTACCTCTATTTCTTCTGGACAGATTGTACTTTCATTTATGCCTGTATATCTACTTCCGGACAGATTATACATATTTATATTTATTTCTGTTATGCTTTTACTGTGGTCCATGATGTTGGTAATTTCTGGGAACAGAAAGGTTTTCTTACTTCTTCTGCCGCACCCCTAAAAAAGCAGTTTCTTGATAAACAATCTCCTCACAGTTGTATTGTTTCCTGCATCTGTTGCTGTTGTTAAATGTGCTGCTCACACAGGGGCTTCCAATGATGTTTTAAAAAGAAGAAAGTAAGCTGATTATCGTTCTTGGCAGGTGACTAATTCAAGTGATGTAGCTGTCATTTTATCCTTGTTTACAACCGCCTCCCATTACCTAGTCCTTTGACATTGCATACTTATCTCTATGCAACAGGAAGCTCACTCAAACTGAGCAAAATACATAGCTATTTTATAATTACTTTCAATCCATTGCATTGCGACATTCACCTGGTGACTTCCCACTCCCATCTTTACATGCAACTTTAAGTATACAAATAGGGCATGTGCCAGGGTTCTCTTACTTGACCCAGTAATTTTGTAGTTGATGCATTATTTGTCAGCATTAAAATGTTTGAAAATTATCAGAGATCAATTTGATACAGCCTACCTGAAAGTATGGGGTCCTTTGTACATGCAAAATTGATTCCATGCAACTGGAGAAAGAGTAGCAGCATGAATACGTTTTGTTGATAGTAAACATGTTTTTAAATGGATGGACGTTTTTTTTTAATTGGAAGGGTAGATTCTGCTACTGTTGCTTAATGTTTGTTGAAGGAACTTATTCCAATGTTTGGAATACCATCTACACTGGCCAGTGGTAAAGGATATCTTGTTGCAGGAAATACAACAGAGGAGTTGTACAAAGGCCTGCAGGTCAAGCAGTTATTACATTGTTCATACCATCTGCAGTAGGCCTATAGTGTATTCAACTAGCTGAGTGGAATGCACAAATGGTACTATTAAGAACAGTTACAGTGGGATGCAAAAGTTTGGGCAACCTTGTTAATAGTCATTATTTTCCTGTATAAATCGTTGGTTGTTACGATAAAAAATGTCAGTTAAATATATCATATAGGAGACACCCTCAGTGATATTTATAAGTGAAATGGAGTTTATTGGATTTACAGAAAGTGTGCAATAATTGTTCAAACAAAATCAGGCAGGTGCATAAATTTGGGCACCACAAAAAAGAAATGAAATCAATATTTAGTAGATCCGCCTTTTGCAGAAATTACAGCCTCTAAACGCTTCCTGTAGGTTCCAATGAGAGTCTGGATTGTGGTTGAAGGTATTTTGGACCATTCCTCTTTACAAAACATCTCTAGTTCATTCAGGTTTGATGGCTTCCGAGCATGGACAGCTCTCTTTAACTCACACCACAGATTTTCAATTATATTCAGGTCTGGGGACTGAGATGGCCATTCCAGAACGTTGTACTTGTTCCTCTGCATGAATGCCTTAGTGGATTTTGAGCAGTGTTTCGGGACGTTGTCTTGTTGAAAGATCCAGCCCCGGAGCAGCTTCAGCTTTGTCACTGATTCCTGGACATTGGTCTCCAGAATCTGCTGATACTGAGTAGAATCCATGCGTCCCTCAACTTTGACAAGATTCCCAGTCCCTGCACTGGCCACACAGCCCCACAGCATGATGGAACCACCACCATATTTTACTGTAGGTAGCAGGTGTTTTTCTTGGAATGCTGTGTTCTTTTTCCTCCATGCATAACGCCCCTTGTTATGCCCAAATAACTCAATTTTAGTTTCATCAGTCCACAGCACCTTATTCCAAAATGAAGCTGGCTTGTCCAAATGGGCTTGAGCATACCTCAAGCGGCTCTGTTTGTGCTGTGGGCAGAGAAAAGGCTTCCTCTGCATCACTCTCGCATACAGCATCTCCTTGTGTAAAGTGCACCAAATGGTTGGATGCACAGTGACTCCATCTGCTGCAAGATGATGTTGTAGGTCTTTGGTGCTGGTCTGTGGGTTGACTCTGACTGTTCTCACCATTCGTCGCTTCTGTCTATCCGAAATCTTTCTTGGTCTGCCACTTCGAGCCTTAACTTGAACTGAGCCTGTGGTCTTCCATTTCCTCAATATGTTCCTAACTGTGGAAACAGTCAGCTTAAATCTCTGGGACAGCTTTCTGTATCCTTCCCCTAAACCATGATGGTGAACAATCTTTGTCTTCAGGTCATTTGAGAGTTGTTTTGTGACCCCCATGTTGCTACTCTTCAGAGAAAATTAAAGGAAGAGGGAAACTTACAATTGACCCCCTTAAATACTCTTTCTCATTATAGGATTCACCTGTGTATGTAGGTCAGGGGTCACTGAGCTTACCAAGCCAATTTGAGTTCCAATAATTAGTTCTAAAAGTTTTGGAATCAATAAAATGACAACGGTGCCCAAATTTATGTACCTGCCTGATTTTGTTTGAACAATTATTGCACACTTTCTGTAAATCCAATAAACTTCATTTTACTTCTCAAATATCACTGTGTGTGTCTCCTATATGATATATTTAACTGACATTTTTTATCGTAACAACCAACGATTTATACAGGAAAATAATGACTATTAACAAGGTTGCCCAAACTTTTGCATCCCACTGTACCAACAATATGTGTTATAATAATATAATAACGTCTTGCAAATGTCATTCTGTAAAGATACTAACCATACTTGGTCCTGGGACTCACAGAGGCCATGTTCTGACTGTTCTACCATACCTCCTGATCAGTTTTTCTCAGTGATTTGTCTCCTTTAAACCTGTCACAGGTGTGCTTGCGCACATGAACTTTATGAATCACATTTTTGTTATTTCAGAACTCTGTGGATGATTCTGTTTGAGATTGCCTTTCCATGGATGTGGCATATTGTTTGTGGCAGTGACACCTCTCACCAATTATAGAAGAACCTAGTATGTCACATCTTTCAAGTTTTCGGCAAATTGAGCAAATGATTTCGCTCCTATAATTAATGATCTCTAGATTTCATTTTTCCTGAGCTTTATGTATGCAATATTGTTTTTTTTTCACGAATCAACAACACCTGCCATCTAAATCATGCAGTCACAGCATTTAAATCACATGATCGTAATCCAACATTTTCATTGGTAGGTGGTCTTTCCTCATTGGTCGGAGAAGTTGCTAGGTTTTTGCATTGCAGTATTAAAATACTAGCTTCTTCCATCGTGCTATGACGGGAATGAAGACATATCTGGCTACCACCACTACCTTATAACATCAGGAAAGACCTAGTAACTCCAAAAACTAAAAAACTCAATTTTGAAAAAAATGGCAGTTACTAGGTGTTTCCGTTGCATGCGGGACCTTTTGATAGTCATGTGCCTCTCTAATATCACAATGCATGACATTGACACTCTATGGTTAGTTGAGATAGCAGCTAGCATGAGCCATTCTTTTAGCTCTATGATGCATTCAAAAAACAATCTCTTTGTGGGCATTTCAAAGAATGGATCATTAGTCTAAGGTTTAGAACTTTTACCTTCATTTTTTGGCTCATGCTTTTTATTTTAATGATCCATCCATCCATCCATTATCCAACCCGCTATATCCTAATACAGGGTCACGGGGGTCTGCTGGAGCCAATCCCAGTCAACACTGGGTGCAAGGCAGGAAACAAACACTGGGCAGGACACCAGCCCACCGCAGATTTTAATAATCCATTTTTCTTTTATATTTTGGGCATCTGACCCTTGCTGCCTCATGGAGTACAACTTTGCCTTGTCCTTAAATAAAGTAGCTCATCTCACTGAGTTTTTTCTTTAAGATGCTCTTGTGTCATGCCTCTTCTATTCTTAGTGGGTATAACATTAATGGGTCACTACATCCCAGATATTGTTATTAATGTAGAAATACATTCTGAAAATGTTACTTTGTGAACTGGGAATTTTCATAATTTTCCACATTTTATCCAGTCGCCAAGTTTTCAAGGGCATTATTGCATTAGGTAAGTCTGCTTTGCAATTGACAGCAAGTTCTTAGGCCTAGGTAAATTTTTAACCCTCATTACTGGCAAACCTGTTCCATTATTGATATCCACTAGTTACAGTGACACAGAGGACTCAATTTAGGATTCTGGTATAGTTAGAATGTTCATAAACCTCCTTTGGTTTTTTCTACCTCAACCTGAACTGTGGCCTGAATCTAGAATGTTTACTCATGATTGTCACATGTCATAGCTCTTGCTATTTAAAGTTGTATTTCTTCTCACATATATTATTATTTTCTTCTTAAAACAAGGATGCAGACCTTAACTTGTCATAGCTCATCCAGGTTTCCTTCCCTGGCTGGGGTTCAAATTCATATTTTTATATCATCTTTATTCATTTTTGGTTCTTTTGTATATGTTAAGCTTATTTGTGCTTATTTGTCATTGTTTGTGTTTGAGCTTCAATGCCTCAGCTATGTTCAATGTGTTTTGCGGATAGCTGTTCCACCTGCCAATCACTGTCAGGAAGTGCCCTCTGCCCTATAAATTTGGAAGAGTCTCCCTTTGTTCCTGGCTCATTCATTTTTAATTTACTAAGGAGTTTTGATGAATTCCGTGTTTTTGCTTTGCCTTTTGCTTTTTGTGATCTACTGGATTTTTTGACATTTTGCTCTGTATCTCGGCTATTCTTGGTATTTTGTTTCAGAACTTGTTCTTTAGAATTGCCTTGTGTTTCAGACAAATTATTTATACCTTTTGTGCTCTATGGAACTTCACTGTCTGACAGAGCATTTTGTGATAAATAAATCTTCTTATTTTTATAAAGATTTTATGGTTCCCCTAATTGGAACTCCTAGTACATAACATAGCTACTGGTTGGAAAAAAGAAGTTTGAAACTTTGTCGTAAATTGGTTACCTCATGAAGATAATTCATTGGTCTCTGCACTTACAACAGTAAGTACTTCATATGTCTTGGAAAATGTGCAAGCAGAATTGGTGGCGACAGGACTGCCGCAGTCAGAGATGAATGCTGCACATGTATACCAGATACCTCTAGTAGATGAATAGTCTAATGCAAGACACTGTTAATGCCCTGACTCAAGATGCCATTGCCACTACTCCAAGCCTGGATTTCTGACTTGCTTCCATTTTCATCTCCTTTAGCTTTTCTTTGTCTCCCCTAATATGCTAAATTGTTTTGCTATTGTTTCCTTTCTAATTCTATTTCTTTCCACCTTTGTTAGAACTGCCATATTAAAGTGTTTTAACACTTCAGCGTATGTCATGCTAGCTACCCAAAAAACCCAGGTGATAGCTAGTGATGACCTAGCCACAATCCTGCTCATTACATCAGCTCTCCCAGAAAACTAAACTGTTTAATGTATATCCATCCATCCATTATCCAACCCGCTATATCCTAACTACAGGGTCATGGGGGTCTGCTGGAGCCAATCCCAGCCAACATAGGGCGCAAGGCAGCAAACAAACCCTGGGCAGGGCGCCAGCCCACCGCAGTGTTTAATGTATATACTATATAAAAAAATACATTATTTTAAACATTTTTCTTCAATTGTCTAATAAATAAATAGCTGACAAAACTAACAGTTGCATTTTACAATATGTGTGAACAGGAACTGAAATATGACAGCTGAGATCTGCAAAGCTAAATAAAATAATTATTGGGAAATGAAACCACTAAAAATAGGCATTTTTACAATAAATAAATAACATAACATTCTCATAAGAATTACATTCTGAAAGCTACTTCATCTAATTCTGTAAATTAGCAGACCCAATCCTAGAAGCATTAGACTAGAGGCAGAAACCAGTCTTAGACATAACAATAAATAGTTAAAATAAAATACACACTTTTCCTTGACACAATGTTTACTTTGATTTTACTGTCAGGCTAAGAAATTAACTAATGCCTGTCTATTACGAGGTAATTCATTTTCATCTAAGAATTAGTATTAAATGCTGAAAAAAATAACAAACAAATTAAAGTTAATGTAAGTCGATTCATGAATGAAAAAATCCCATGCATCACTAATATTTAATATTGTATCATACTCTATTTAGTAACTGATCATTTTAGATTAATAGTGTAGATAGGTTAAAAAGTCTCTGCAAGGGCAAGTCTAAGGTTTCATCAAAAGTAAAGTTTAATTAACTTTTAGATTATCATGAGATTCCAACTCCCTAGCTCAAAAATCTAGTGAATAAAATGCTGAGAGATTTTTTAACTGCAATGTTCTGTAAGTGCAAGTCTTCATTCCACTGTCGTATTGATTAGTAGTAATGTAGCTTTAGAAAATGATCAAAGAAGGGCAATTCATACCAGGGATTAGGGATCTTTTATGAGTGTTGTCAGTTGGAACTTACTATCCTTGATTTTATTAGAAGGAGCAACGAATAGTTTGCAATGAAATCTCAATGGTCTTGAGAAACCTAAGTAGAGACAAAAATGATTTTAACTGGAGCAAGGTAGAATTATTGCCACATAGAATGATGTTTGCTTAGCACTATACAGTATCTGTAGGAAAGTACAGGTTTTCAGAAATTCGCATAAAACTAATACAGTTTCAGTGTTGCCAATTTTCAGATTGTAAATGTATTGAATAAAGTAATCACATTTGACATTACTTACTGCAATATAACTTTACACATGTGGGCACATGTGCCAACATTTAGCAGGGTCAGACAAACCAGAAAAAATAATTTCATTTTTTTTGGAGTCACAACTGTATTGCTGCGTACTTACATCATAATCCCAAGTCAAATGTCATAAACTATTTGTGATATAAAGTTACAATATATACTACATCTTACTTACTTCAAAACGTTAAAAACTTTTAAATTACGAACACAAGTACTTTAAACAAGTTAAAAAATGTGTGCATGGCATAACAAATAGGTGTGTTCAGGGATTGGTTTAACTGTTTTGATAGTTGGATCGATTCAAAATTTTTATTTACTTCTTTAAAGATACATTTTTGTTAATTAAAGATTTTGTCACAGTGGTGTGTGTGTGATGTGTCATAGATGTTTGGTTAGACAACCACACCAATATTTGTATAGGCTGAATATTCAGGAATAAGCCACGAGCATGTGGACACATAAGGGTGACTATGTGGCTGTTTCAATAGCTTAGACTATGAGGATCTTTTTGTTCTACAGTATTATACTGATAATATAATATAATAACTACTGATATTTACAACAGGAAGATACTGTATACAAATTATACAAGTTGAAGTGACTTCTCTCAAGCTAAATTTGAAACAGTAAATTAATTCGTAATTGAAGTCATGCATTCTCACTTTTAAGGTTAGGCAGCATACAAGAGACAGAGTTGCTTGTCGTAGGATAGATTTATATATTAAAGCACTCTGCGGTATTTTCCAATGCAAAACCATACTAATTTTATGCTCTTTTAGTAGCTTGCTATCTCTAACAGGACCGCTAGCTTTAAGCTATCCCTGTTTAGAGAAATTTGTGACTTTGTGGACTCACCCATGCCACTGGTAATGCAATGCCAGCTCATACTTTAAGTAATATAACTTGTCCAGCACTTTTACATAGCCCTCCCATCAAAATCACTGTCCCCAGTAAGTGGTCAAACAGTCGCGGTGTGGCATCACTACCCAGTGCCTTGCCTTTGCCTGGTGCACTACTTCAGAGAAATTGGCCAGGATAGTACACAAACCATGCTAGTTATTGTACAATTTAGGACAGAGTCCCCTTTCTCGCCATGGGTTGTACAGCCATACTGGGTCACCAGGATGTAGTGGGCTCCCTTGGCATCAACTGTCACAGGCTTGTTTCTGTCACTTGTAAGCATCCTTCTAATGGCTCCGATCCAACATGTGAAGGATCTCCAGACTTCTCCACAAGTTCTTTACGTACTGAGGTCCTGGAGTTGTGCTGATATCAGACACAGGGGGCGTCCCAAAGGCCAGGGTTACAAGGAGTTCACAGATCCCACCTGAACATCAGGCTGGCAGTTATGAACCCAGCAGACTCCTGGACAGCAGAACAACAAGCACACAGTATGGCAAGAAGACGAAAGTCCAATTCTCTCTGGTCCTCTGTGGTTACCATATAGAGCTAGGTGACCAGAGCCTGATTAAATCTATCCAAAAGCCTGTCGTTCAAAGGGTGCAGCAGAATGGTGCGAGTCGTGTGAATATGATGGAGCTGACATACTATCTTCATTACTTCAACAACAACAACAACAACATTTATTTATATAGCACATTTTCATACAAAAAAAATGTAGCTCAAAGTGCTTTACATAATGAAGAATAGAAAAATAAGAGACACAGTAAGAAAATAAAATAAGTCAACATTAATTAACATAGAATAAGTGTAAGGTCCAATGGCCAGGGGGGACAGAAAAAACAAAAAAAAAAACTCCAGACGGCCGGAGAAAAAAAAAATAAAATCTGCAGGGATTCCAGGCCATGAGACCGCCCAGTCCCCTCTGGGCAATCTACCTAACATAAATGAAACAGTCCTCTTTGTATTTATGGTTTTCACGGAAGGACTTGATGATGATGATGATGATGATCACGTGGACTTCTGGCTTTTAGTCCATTAATGCTGGGGCATCATGGTGCTTTGAGTAAGTTGGTGGTGGCGCAGGCCGCCACCACAGAGAAACCGGAAAAAGAAACAGAAGAGAGAGTAGGGGTCAGTACGGATTTTAGTGCCACCATGAATAGTTATTATAATGAATTGAACATACAGAGTATCAGGATTAAGATAAAGTGAAGTTATGAAAAGGCCATGTTAAAGTAATGTGTTTTCAGCAGTGTTTTAAAGTGCTCCACTGTATTAGCCTGGCGAATTCCTATCGGCAGGCTATTCCAGATTTTAGGTGCATAGCAGCAGAAGGCCGCCTCACCACTTCTTTTAAGTTTAGCTTTTGGAATTGTAAGGAGACACTCATTTGATGATCTAAGATTACGATTTGGAATATAGGGTGTCAGACATTCCGATATATAAGATGGAGCGAGATTATTTAAGGCTTTGTAAACTATAAGCAGAATTTTAAAGTCAATTCTGAAAGACACCGGTAACCAGTGTAGTGACATTAAAACTGGAGAGATGTGTTCAGATTTTCTTTTCCGATTCTAGCAGCTGCATTCTGCACTCATTGCAAATGATTTATGTCTTTTTTGGGTAGTCCTGAGAGCAGTGCGTTACAGTAATCTAATCGACTAAAAACAAAAGCGTGAATTAATTTCTCAGCATCTTTCAATGATATAAGAGGTCTAACTTTTGCTATATTTCTTAAGTGAAAAAATGCTGTCCTAGTGCCCAGTGGGGACTGGGCGGTCTCATGGTCTGGAATCCCTACAGATTTTATTTTTTTTTCTCCAGCCGTCTGGAGTTTTTATTTTGTTTTTTCTGTCCCCCCTGGCCATTGGACCTTACTCTTATTCGATGTTAATTAATGCTGATTTATTTTGTTTTCATATTGTGTTTATTTTTCTATTCTTTATTATGTAAAGCACTTTGAGCTACTGTTTGTATGAATATGTGCTATATAAATAAATGTTGTTGTTGTTGTTGTAGTGGTCTGAAGAATATGTGATTTAAAATTCAGGTTACAGTCAATGGTTACCCCGAAGTTTTTTACTTCGGTCTTAACTTCTAATCCTAATGCGTCAAGATTATTTTTGATAACCTCACTTAATCCGTTTTTGCCAATCAATACAATTTCAGTTTTCTCTTTATTTAACTTGAGAAAATTACTATTCATCCATTCAGAAATACCAGTAAGACATTGTGTTATTGATTCGAGAGAGTCGGTGTCATCAGGTGCTACTGATAAGTACAGCTGTGTGTCATCAGCATAGCTGTGGTAGCTCACGTTGTAACTTGAGATAATCTGACCTAACGGAAGCATATAGATTGAGAAAAGCAGCGGACCCAGGATAGAGCCTTGTGGAACCCCATATAGAATATCATGCGTCTTTGAGTTGTGATTACCACAATTAACAAAGAATTTTCTCCCTGCCAGGTAGGATTCAAACCAATTTAAGACATTACCAGAGAGGCCCACCCATTGACTAAGGCGATTTCTAAGAATATTGTGATCAATGGTATCAAACGCGGCACTCAGATCGAGGAGGATGAGAACAGATAAATGGCCTCTGTCTGCATTTAATCGCAAGTCATTTACTACTTTAACGAGTGCAGTTTCTGTACTGTGATTAGTTCTAAAACCTGACTGAAATTTATCTAGAATAGCATGTTTACTTAAGTGGTCGTTTAACTGCATAATTACTGCCTTCTCTAGAATTTTACTTAAGAAGGGCAGGTTAGAGATGGGTCTAAAATTTTCAAAAGCAGAGGGGTCAAGATTATTTTTCTTGAGTAGGGGTTTAACTACAGCAGTCTTAAGACAGTCTGGGAAAACCCCCGAATCTAATGATGAGTTTACTATGTCAAGGATATTATCAATAAGCGCGTCTGATACTTCCTTGAAAAACCTTGTTGGTATTGGGTCAAGGACGCAGGTGGAGGGTTTCATTTGAGAGAGTATTCTATGTAAATCAGGTAAATCTATCCTGGTGAAAGAATTGAATTTGTTTATAACGGAGTACTGGGGCTTAGGAGGTTCCACAGTGTTGGGGAGATATACTATATTATTTCTAATATCATTAATTTTTTGATTGAAAAATATAGCAATGTTCTCACAGGTTTCGCTGGAAGTATTATGGGGGCATTCCTTTGGGTTACCTGGGTTTAGCAGACGATCAATTGTAGAAAATAGGACTCTGGGATTACTAGCATTTTTATTTATAATATTAGAGAAATAGCAGCCCCTCTCAAGACGGACTGTGTTATTGTATTCTGTTATTTGTGAAGGCTCAAAGTTTCAACCCTAGTCAATGTGCAGATCCGCAGGTGCACCAAAATGACAGAACATCTCTTCAGTGAGCCACCTAGTGCAGATGGTCGCACTCTAATCCAGGATTGCATAAGCTTCAGCCAACTTACAAAATATTTCATTGCCACAATGACATAACAATTCCCTGCATCTGTGGTTGGAAAGAGGCTGAGGATATCCATAGTCACCATTCTTCGTTGGGCTCTTCCTGCCTATAGAGACTGGAGAAGTGCATGCAATTGAGGGATGGGATCTTTGTGTGCACTGCAGTCATCACAGGAGTAGACAAACAGCTCAGCGTCCTGCCTGCAAACTGCCCAGTGGAACTGTGATCTCAGCTGCTGCAGTTTCGTAGAAATGCCAAAATGTCCCACCCCTGGTGGTTTGTGTTCTTTCCCTTAAGGACTTGGTATTGTAGAATCTGTCATCCTAGAAGCTGGCTTTCCCATTTTGTTTAAAGCAGTCCTGATTGTCCAGAGTGGGGAAATACCTTTGCAAGCAGTATGTCTTCACTGTGGGCCTGTACAGTATTACTTTAGCCCAAGATGGGTGCTGTTTCAGGGCTATCCATCATAAAACTGCTGCCAGTTCTGGGTTCTTCTTTCTTTGCTTTCTGAAATTCAGCAGTAATGATGATGTCATGCAGTTTTCAGCTCTTATCAGTAAGTTTCTCTTGTATTGAATGGCATTCAGTGAGGGTAGTCTGTTATTGATTGGCCCAACACAGTGGCTACAGTTCTCCAGGAAACAAAGTTTCCATGAGTGGGCATCAGCACTGGAGTGTTGACTTCCAACTTTGCTTGATGACAAAGTTATACTCCTGCTGTGCTTCTGACCTGACCCTTTGGCTGTTTGAAATTCCGAAGCCCAGTGAGTGAGACATGGTCTGTACATAAAATGAACTGGTCTGATGCCTGTAAAGATATGGGCATATGTGCCACAGACCACAGACCACTGCCAGGAGTTCCTGGTGTGTCAGATAGTAATTTTGCTCTGGTTGCTACAGGCAATGACTATAGTAGACCCTCTCCATTTTTCCTTTCATCTGATATGGGACTGCTCCAATGGCCTTATTACTGGTGTCTGTGTCCAGGACAAGTGATATGTCTAGGTTGGGATAGGCTAAAACAGGCTATTTGACAGAAAGCAGTCTCGTTACGCTGGTGTCCACTTGTACTCACTTTTCCAGTTGGTCAGTGCTTCCAGTGGTGCTGCTGTGTCTTCAAATCCTCTCCCAAACCGTCAGTAACAAGATGTCAAACCCAGGAAACAATGAAGTCCCCTCTAATGCCAAGCCCATTTGCTGTGGTGAGAGGCCAGGTGCAGCTGCATGTGGTAAGTTCCCACAACACCTTGTATCTTGTATGTACTTGCAGGGTAATGGTCCCTTGGCTGTCTTTCCTTTTAGGTTGATCTCAGATCTCAACTTCAGGACCCTTCATTACCAAATCAGAAGAGATCAACAAGTCCATGCTGGTCTTCTGCGGCACTCGGTGGTTTGTGCAGTCTAACCCAAAGGATTCATGCTCATTTTATGCTCTTTAGTAGTTCGATATCCTTAAAAGGACTGCTAGCTTTAAGCAACAACTAGTTAGAAAAATATGTGACTTTGCAAGCTTATATTTTCGGTGACTCATCCCTGGCTGATACAGTGCCGTTGCAAAATCATATTTGTTAATTGCAAATTGCATGTTTTATTAAAAATTACCCCTTATTGGAAATTTCTTTTAAAAAGGTTCCCCTGCCTACCCCTTAAACTCCACACATGTTTACACTCACCAAACTCTAGTACCGTGTGAACCATTATGGATGTTATGAGAAGTCAAGCAAAACTAAAAAGATTACAATATGCAAGCTTTCACGGCAATTCAGGCCCTTTCTTCAGACAGAATACCATTCTCAGAATATAACTTATGGTTGCAGGGATGAAAGGGTATCCCAGTAATGCAAGGCACAAAACAACCCAGGCAGTCTATCCTATGGCCCACCCATACACAAATCCACAACTGCAATTAGACAGAGCAATTTAAGAGTTGTAAAGTGACGTGATATACACGTCTTTGGCAACGCGGAAGGAAAATCACACAAAAAAAAAAAAATCACAAAATACACAAAGATAATCTCCAGCCAGGTACGTAAAAAACATACAAAAACTAGACAAATGATTTGAACCCAGCACATGTATCTGAGAGGCAGCTGTACTTAACCACGGCATCACCATACTGAATTTACTGTAAACAGTGAAGTGAAAATTATAAAAAGGCAGCGTCTTGTAGGTCTTCCTCAAAATCTCAGTTTAAGCAGAGAGTTTTTCTGTAACTTGAGATGGGAGTTCAAATAGGTAAAGCCGGCAAAAAATGAGTCCAATTAGTTCCATTCCATCACAGTGCCAAGTGAATTATCTCACTGTAAGAGTATATCTAGGCTTGCTTGTTTCAGGAGTTAAGGTAATTAATTTGCTAGGTAAAAATATATTGCCAACCTAAAGTGAGGTCAAATCAAGGCACTGGAGTTTAGTATATAATTCAATGAACATCTAAAGAAAAAAAGGACAGCAGCTTGCTTAGAGTTTTAAATCTGTTCAGGGCCAGATTATCCAAAAGGCACTATGCCAAAGGCTTTTAAATATTGACATTGTGTAGAAAAAAAAAAGTGACAGTGAGCGAAGAGGATAAATAATTGAATTGGGAAGCAGATTGTGAAAGCATGCTACAGGAACGGAAGAAGTCAAGGGAGCCCACATGATATTGGAAATCTGAAAAGCAACTGTACGGAATAAAGCATCTACTGTAAATGTGAATTCTTTAACCAGCTGATATGTTTGTTTCTATCAGGGACAGAAGAGGAAAAGCATTTTCTTATAACTCCCTTACTAATGGCTTTAATAAATACTTACTGACTCTTTTTATTGTTAATTTAGTTACTCATAATGATGCTCATGCACATTTAATACAGGTTGGGGTTTATACTAGCATAAACATCATTATTGTCATTTTTATTACATACAGCAGACTACTGATTAGTTTATTTATACATATATACATTCCAAACATGCTTGATCTAATTAATTGGAATGGATAATAAGGCATTCAATAAATATCCATTTTATGTAGCGCCATTTACAGCATGCACCATCACAGCATGTATTGTAGAACAGATGAAATCACAATATTGATTTCAATACACAAATTCATCAGTACAATAGAATCACTACAGTAAATGTAATTAAAACAAAAAATGCACCACTGACAGAGAGGTAGAGAAGCCTGCTTCACAAATTGTAACAGCAAGTTTCAAAAAGACCCGTCCAAATCAATCATACTGAGAATACAGAGCAAAAAAGAATGAGACAGGGAGAAAGTGATAGGCAAAAAAGTGAAATCTGTAAATGAACGTTCAACAAATAAAAAGCTGAAAAGAGAAGCACTTCACTTGAGATCTGAGTGGCAAGTCATAAACAAAGAGAAGTTGGTTTCAGAGAGAAAAGCTAGAAAACATTTTTGACAAGTGCTGTGCAGTTAGGCGTTTGAAAAAGTAAGATGGCTAGCTGGTAGGCACAGTATGTAAGTTCTAGGACTTAAGAGTTGTAGAGTTGAAAACTGTTATTGTTTTTTTGGGAGCAATGGATTGATTCAGTGTTCAAAAGGGTACCCATTACTGATTCCTTAGCAGTATGTAAGACTTTAGAGCTTATGTCGGGTCTGAATCAGGTAATGAACTTTTATTCAATTTTTCTATTAGTCTTACTTTGTCCATAGTAGTAGGGTGATGTACTGTGTTAGCCATTATGGATCCAATGAGACATGAAGCAAAATTACTCCTTTTATTGGCTATCTGAACAGAATATAATATACAAGCTTTTGAGGAAGCTCTGACCCCTTCTTCAAGCAAGTTGTAGTAAAGAAACTGGAGTTCCCTTTGTTTATATATACCCTACGAAAGAAAACCTTAAAGTAGATCATCTTTAATGTCAAAAACAGATCTCTCCTGCCTAAGATTTATTTAGCAGGAGAGGAGAACAATGCGCTAACCACTGCACCACCATGCATGAAACACCAAAAGATGCAAACAAAACCATTACCACAAACAAATAGCCACAAACTAGAGCTTAGTTAATAAAATATAAATCATCGGGCTCTCAGAGTTCCAAACCAAGCTATGCCACAAAGCAGCAGTGTGAGACTGGTCGGTTCCATTGTCTAAAGATGTGGCTCAGGGCACAACTGGAACATCGTTTTCATTTCTTACAGTTTGTGTTCCATCAAGAAGAAAGAAACAACTTGTAAATAGTAATAAATCTTTCGTTATTATTATTTCACAGGGTCTATTGTATTTTCTGTTGCGGGGAGGGCTTCTTTAAGGTTCATATCTAAGCAGGATGCACGGATAATTGCAAGCAAATTAGCTATACTGTGCTGCACTGCTGAGAGCACAGAGGTTAGTGTCATATATCCAGTGGCAGTACTCATGATATTTTCATTATGGTCAGCTAATATGCTCCACAAATGAAAATACTACATGTTTTTTATTTTATTTTTTTTAATGCATGCAGGATAGAAATCTGGCCAGAGCACTAATTGTGCCGTGACACCACGCATGTGTGAAGCAAAGATGGGCAATAATCTTACTATAGGCATGCATAAAATTTGCACGCATAACTGCTTCAACTGTAAGATGTTAAGCTGACTTTGCAAAGCATCATGGGGTGCTGGAAAAAAAATATTTGCCTAAGCCTGCTGCACAGTGAATTTTTAGGAAAATATTTGGCAAACAAGATCACTGGTGAGCAGCAGCTTATTCGCTGCAAAGAATGCTTTTGTGAATTTTGCCAGTCGAAATTATTAACCACTGACCTGGTGGTGAGCTTGTTCGAATGAAGTGAGCATCTTGTAGGGTGGGTAACCTACAAGAGATGTTGATGGTGTTATAGGGAAATGGCATTAACAGAACAGAAGCATTTTCTAGCTGTAAAATATGAAAATGAAACATTTTTGGAACATTATTTAAATCAGCTATTTAAAGATAAACACAACAGATGAAAAGGGCACAAATTTATTTGAGTAGCTGTTGTCTAACTTGTTGTTTGTCATTCATAAATAATTACCTTCTAATTAATAAAAACTAAACAAAATATTTGTGCTGTAAAATGAACCAAAACAGTTAGAAATTTAAGAGTCTCCTAACTTCATAGCATTTTCCTAAATCTGAGCGTCACTTTAGTATTAATTTCTGAATAAGTATTAAATGTGGAGTTTAAAAATAATTAAATTAAAAAAATGGTATGAACAAAAGCCCTTAGCAATTGTGGTTTTGTAGTGCAAGGACTTTTCACCATAGTCCCAAGGATAAGTCAATATTAAAGGTAGCACCTACTTTTCATGTAAACTTACAAAAGCTAAAGCTCAAGCCCTTTATAACAAGTTGTCAGTAATGTCTTGGTATTTATTTACTCCAATTAATACTAAAAGAACATGATTAATAACATAAAGAGACTTCAGTAGATATACTGTATATTTTTAAAATTAAATTGTTTTAGAACTTGTTCCTTTAGATCTTGTTCTTTACGTTTGTAAAGTTTGATTTAATTCAATATTAACTATGAATGCTGCATTTGCTGTACTGTAGTGTACAGGAAAACAAAAAATGAGAATCCTTCATCTCTCTATCAATTGTCTATTTTTCTTCACCTCAATATTTTGTATATATATATTTCTATTAAACATATTGGATTTATTGATTTTTATTGTAATTCAGAGCAAATTTTAGTTATGAGCATCAACATTTAGCTCATTGAATGTTATTATATTTATTAATGAATTTAATTAAATGTTTCTGAAAAAAACCACTTTAATATTTAGGGCTTTTTTAATAAAATTGATACCTGCAAATGGCATTGGAAAACATTTACAAATATCCCAGGGGATGGCATATTATTTTGTGTAAATAACATCAGTCAAGTGCTCTACAGGCATGCTTTTCCTCTGGGATATTAAAGTATATTGCGAGCATTTGTGGATAAATAGCCAAAGTAAGTTTCCACTCAACATGAAATCGTTAGTTAATTTGTGTAAGACAGTGTCCTTCTCCGTAAGCTGATTACTCTTATTGAGCAGAAAACTCGTGGATTTTATTCTTTTCATAAGTATGGCCAAATGCACAATTAATCCCACTGCCTAGCTCCATTCTTCTTAAGCTGCTCTAATTGCTTGAGAACAATGACTCTCTGTTTGCATTCAGACGTAACAAGAGGAATGTGTCAGGGACACGGGACTCTAGTGCGTACCACAGCATAAATTGAAATTATTTTTATTACAAAGTCAAATGTCAAGTTTTTAAAAGAGAGGTTTTCACTGTACACTCTAAAAGAGTGTGTGGGTAGGTGTTACACATCCAGCTTCTGTGAAAAAGCTTGTGGTAAAATCATTTTGAAATTTTAAACAAGAAAAAAATTGTATTATTGCCGAGACAATTAAACCGTAAGGTCTGGCTTGGTCGGTATAAAATACACTCCAGTTTGTACTCGAGTGTTTTTTTTTTTCAGTCAAAGCCTGAATGTTTTATTGTGCAAGTATGTGATATGAATGTAAATATAATTATTGTGGAAAATATGTGGGATAACAGAGGAAGCTCTGCAGTTGTTTTATTACTACAGCAATTAAACTTGATTTTAAAAAAAATAAATCATGAAAATGGAGTAGCAAAGAATCATGATGACAGACGCTCTTTGTAGATGGTGTAGATTGTTTTTTTCATACTGTAAATACAATTAATGTTAGAAAAATAAATAAATATGTTATATATTTATGTATTTTATAAACGCTAAATATTGTCTGACCATCAATTTTGTGAACCTACTTCTTTTGGTGCAGATGCTCAAACAGCTGGAGCCTATTTTGATCAACAGTATACAGTACATAAAATTACAAGCAATTAAGTACTATATGAACAATAATAATATTGAGAGCAATTTTTGTAGTAAACTTTATTATCCTTATTTTAAAGTACTTTAGTTCTGCTGTTTCCACCATATAACAAGCCTACTTAGTCAACAATCACAGTCAAAGAAGTTAAAGCCAATCTAATCAGTATCGGGCACAAGACATTAACCAGCCCTGGATCAGGCAAAAGTAAAATATACATTCACACGATGAATGAAGAATTGTCAGTTAGCTTGACAGATAGGGTCTAATATTGGAGGGAAACACAGACATGGGGAGAAAGTGTGAACTCCACATAGACAGAGACTGGGAATGAGAACTGAACCCAGGATGTAAAATCAATGAGGCCGCAGTGCTAATCACTGCGCTACTGTACAGCCAGTAGAAAGTAATTTCCTTTGTAAACCATACTCAAGTTAATCAATTGTTCAGTATAAATTGTCATCCATCTGGATGATTCCTATTTCATAGTAACTATTAAATATTTGTAGAGGAAATTCAGCTGAGCCATTTATATACTGTAGCTAATAATTTAAATGAATTTAGAATAACATTTGGGTCATTTGTGATTATGTTAAAGAGTGAATCTTAGGTTTGGCATACTTCAGATTTGTTTTCATTTTTAAACTTATAGCCATTTTCAATTAAGATATACAAAGTTTTTTTGTTTTTTTTTTGTTATGAAATAGGTCATGAACATCATTGCATGATCTCCAGATGTTGGAAACAGTTAAAGAAGACTTATAAAACAATTGTATTAAGTAGGATGCAAATACCGGCCAACTTAACAAAAAGCCATACTACTGAATGTTAGGAAATTGTAAAAAAAGTTTGATTTGCAAGGTACGAGATCCTTCACTTTACTAATAATGTGCTCACATTTGATGTACTCTAATTACAGCAAATTATATCAAAGTTGTAAAAGTTGGGAATGCAAATGTGACCCCAGCTGCAAAAAAAAAGAATGAGGAAATGTTGAATTGCATGTCTTTGAAGATAATTGCAGCAGACTTGTCAGGTTTGTATGGCGATGCCAGATGGATTGTTGTAATTAAGGCCAATTTAAATGCCTCATCTATTGTGTGATTGGTTGTAGGGAACAAAAAACACAAAGCTGAATACTTGCATCGCAATAGTGGTTACCATTTGTAAAATGAAAAAAAAAAAATCATATTAGCTCCAATGTATTTCTGTAATCCTTTGAGATGTACTTTAAGTACTATGCAAATAGTCCTTTAGGAAATTGTGAACTACATTTTCTTGAGGTATGCAGGAGACCATATACTGTATATTCTGTTTCTCCCATATTAATCTTTCAGGGTTTCTGTTAATGGTATTTTGAATAATGGAAGTAGCTCTAAAATGCTGTGTGGAATATCTTCAGCAAAATTTTGCATTAGTCAGCTGTTCAGAAAATATTAGTAATGTATTTTTACAGGAAAACAAATAAAAAATGAATAAATAACATGGAAGTTAAATAACAATGTTTTTACTTACTGAAGTAAGCATTCTAAATTAATTAATGAATTAGCAGAACATTTAGTTCCATGCTATAAGCACTAACCATTTGCTTTAGTCCATCCATTTATGCAGTTCTTTTTATTCCTTTTTAGGGTTTCAGGGAGTAAAAGAGAATCCTAGTTTTACTTTATGCAAGGCAAGAACCAATCTTACCATTTGTACCAGTCCATCATATGGCGCACTCACACACTTGCTTATACAGTACACACAGGGCCAATGTAGAGTCATCAGCCATACTGCCCTGCACTTCTTTGAAATATAGGTGGACATAAAAGTATCTGAGAAAGTAGTTATTAAGTTACTCATGCATCCTTTTCTTAACATTTTCTAGTAAAGAATGATCGGGATTTAGAGGCTATCCTAACATCGATAGATACAAATAAGTGGCTAACACAGGATAGAAGCTTAATTTATCACAGGGTACACTTTAGCAGAGGCACACATTTACTCATTCCGGGCTAATTTATGGCAGTCAGTTAACACAATTTGCAAATCTTTGATTGCCCTCCTAATAATCCAAATGGGACAGCACAGCTTGTTTCAACATGCTGCGCCTGTTATGCAATATATAATATAAAGACTGACTAAGTTTGCTAGCTCTGCTAGTTTCATACTGTTATTAGGATCTATATCCAGCTTAATCCAGCCTATTCACTGCTCCTGCTCTCTCTGCAGACAACCTACAAATTACACACTGTTTATTAAGTCCACCCCCAGCTCTACAATGACCTTCACATTTCCATAAGAACTGCGAGCAGTCTACTGATGTTCAGGTGCCTCATCGCAAAGCACATCAGAACTGCTTTGGCTTTCAGCCCCTCTATGATTCTCTGGATATTTACAGTTTGTTCTCATGTTATAATCCATCACCTAACTCCACTTGTTGTACTGCTAGTATATCATTTATTCTTAGGACTCGCTGTCATGTTAAGAGTCTACTGCTCTACCTCAAATTTTGTTTTTTTCTGCTGTTTAACTTTGTGCTTTCTTGCAAAATAACTGAAAAGTATCTTATGTCTATTGATTGTTGTAGGACGCCTTGGGTAAAGGTTTCTGCTAAATAAAGAATAGTAATAAATAGTCTAGGTAACTTATTACTGAGAACAGCAGGTATTATCAAAGCTGAAATTTTATACTTCTCTTACAATTATAACATCATTATCATTGAATCTGCGTATTGCATTCCATTTACTGTAATTTGAAATAAGTGAATGGAATACATGTAATTAGATAAATGTTTTCCTGTTTAACATTAAAAAATCTCTTAGATTAGATTTATATAATTTAATGAAATATAGCCTTCATAGTATTTGAAACTGCAAAATAAAATTAAATACCCAGCAGGTGTAAAACCTGTTATGTGCTTTCCTAATCTCTATGTCAATTTAGCAAATGAACAGTCAGTTAACTCATTTATTTACAATCAAAATGCAGTCTAAATTGCTCATGTTCACATGTCTGTTTTTGAGTCTATTTTTTCATTACTTGGATTTTTTTAAATGATTTACCATATTTTGAAAAATAGGAGGCACAAACACAACAGGTGTTGCTATTGCTGTTTATATAGAATGAAATCGATAACACAGTACAGGAAAATATTCAAAGAAATGTGTTTGTTGTGAAATACATCCTGCATATGTTCTGGGGTGTATATTCAGGGATATAACCTGGGTTCATCAAATATTTTTGGTCATTTAACGTCAGATAACCCTTGTCCAGGTGACCACAGATCTGCCCTGTTAATCCAGAGCCACCTTGGGGGCTCTATATGTGGCCTCAATAGCTGATCTGTTGGTCTTTCACTTGACCCTCCCCTTGATGTCTAAAAGCGTCAGAGCTTTGCACAGTGAGCTCCCTGCAAATCCCTGACAGACCATCTCAATAGGTTTGCTGTTTATTTGCTAGCCTCGCCTCCAACACTGTTCTACTAGAACCTGGTACTTTGCACATTTCCACTTGTTAGCTTCCTCCAAACACTCTTCAAAGGCAATGGGAACCATGACCATTTTTTTTGGTTGGCGTCTGAGAAGATGTTAGCTGTAAGCTTAATGTTTTCTGCTAACTTAGAATGCTTTCCCAAGTACACTTTCAGCTGCCATTCCAAAGCTATGCATAGGAGGCCTGTCCTTGTTCTAAACTTTGATTTTAGGCCTTTTGGATTGCCTTGACAATTGTGATAAATAAATTTACTTTTACTAATGTCAGAATAAGCAGTATGGTTACATTTAAACCCTTTACTTCCTTTTTAATTAATTAAAAAAATAATTAATGATCTAAAAATTGAAGGCAGTTAGTTACAATAATGGCCCAAATCAGATTGGATACCCTTTATGATGTCTCAGACTATTCTTTTATCTTTACATTTAAATTAAGAGAAACACAATATCCATTAGTGCTGCTGCCTCGTAGTTAGGAAACCTGGGTTACCTTCCCGGGTCCTCCCTGCATGGAGTTTGCATGTTCTCCCCGTGTCTGCGTGGGTTTCCTCCGGGTGCTCTGGTTTCCTCCCACAGTCCAAAGACATGCAGGTTAGGTGCATTAGTGATCCTAAATTGTCCCTAGTGTGTGTTTGGTGTGGGTGTGTGTGTGTGTGCCCTGTGGTGGGCTGGTACCCTGCCCAGGGTTTGTTTCCTGCCTTGCGCCCTGTGTTAGCTGGGATTGGCTCCAGCAGACCCCCATGATCCTGTAGTTAGGATATAAAGGGTTGGATAATGGATGGATGGATGGATAATATCCATTTCATTAACCCATTTTCCATTATAGGGTCATTTAGAGATTGAGTATATCACACATAGGATGCTATTCTATAAATGCCCCGCACCAATACAAAACCATCTACTCAAACCTGGCCAGTCTACCAACTATACTATGTGCATTATTCTGATGTGGCAGAAAACCAAACACTTCTCAGAAAACCATTTGAAATGCAGAAAAAACATGCATCCATGCATAAAATTATTGGACCTGGATTTGAACACATGTCCATCAAGCTGCGAGGCAGTAGCAAATGCCACCATGATGTCATGAAACTGAAATGTATTTGTATTTTGGAAAATATTACTTCACTACAACATTTGTTTCACTCTTTTGATTCAAAATATTTCTGTTAAAGGAGGCAGATTATCTACACATCCTAAATGGTCTGTTTTTAACAGTGTAATACTTGGAAGCATTTGTTTGAAGTTTAATTTGACTGAGAGCAGGTACCATTGAGGTTATTTTTTCCTTCGTGTTGTGTGTAGGACATTATAATTGGAATTTAAAAGTGCATCATGATCATGGTGGCACAGTGCTTAGAACTCACACTTGTAGATTCTTGGGTTCACAACCCACTTCCCAAATGGAAAAATCATTACAGCTGTTACCAAAAAAAGGTGGCACAGTGGTAGCACTTGCTGCCTTGCAGTAAGGAGACCTGGATTCGCTTCCCGGGTCCTCCCTGCGTGGAGTCTGTATGTTCTCCCCATGTCTGTGTGGGCTTCCACCAGGTGCTCCGGTTTCCTCCCACAGTCCCAAGACATGCAGGTTAGGTGCATTGGCAATCCAAAATTGTCCCTAGTGTGTGCTTGGTGTGTGTGTGAGTGTGTGTGTGTGTGTGTGTGTGTGTGTGTGTGGGTGTGTGTGTGCCCTATGGTAGGCTGGCGCCCTGCCCAGGGTTTGTTCTTCCCTTGCGCCCTGTGCTGGCTGGAATTGGCTCCAGCAGACCCCCATGACCCTGTGTTAGGATATAGCAGGTTGGACAATGACTGACTGACTGTTACCAAAAATGCCAAAAGATAAATACAAAAAATGTTAGAAGTGATTTCAAAATAAACTTAAAATGAGCAGTGCACAGAAAAATTACAATAATAAACCTAAAACTAACAATATTGCCACATTTAATCTCCACCTTCCTCCAAAGTGAAGTCTTTGCCAATAGCTGCAGATGAAAGAATGAATTTTAGTCTTAGAGTCTAGAATTAAATATGGAAGATCACATTCTCAAATTCATTTAATCAAATTGAGTGTAGCGGTGTGCCAGAGCCTATACCAAAAGTAATGGGCAGAAGGTGATAGACAGTCGTGGATGGGGCACCAGCCCACCTTATGCAAACTCCCATACTCACACCCACACAAGAACAATTTGGAATTGCAAACTAGTCTAACTTGCACATCTTTGTTAACGTATAAGAAAAATCAGAGTGGAAGTGCCTGGGGTATGATCCCTTGCTGGGTTATTGTATGCTTGGCATTTTTTATCACCTTTCTATATTTTCTTGCCATTTTTTTATGGATTATGGACATTTGTGGTACAAATAAGAAATCTATACTGGGTGCCTTCACTTCACAATTTTAAATCAAAAGTAGGCAAGGAAAGCAGTGTCTGGCAACATGTATGCTGTCTACATGTATAATGTCTTGAAATCAAAATCATGCGACCAAGCCCAACTTGACCACTTGTCCACCAAAGCACCCCTCACCAGTACTGGTGCAGCGGCCATCTTAAATCTCTGCAAACAATGAGACATTGCTTGCACGCTGTCTGTAGCCTGTGGGAGACATGCAAGCAAGAATGTCAATGTACTACAATACACAATTTTATTGGAGTAATAATTAATGGGTGGAAAACCAAAAACAATCTTTACTAAAATGTCTGTTTGGAACTTTTGCGTCATAAAAAAATATGAAATATTTGTATTTTTCAAGGTACATTAAATGTGCATGTGGTTGGCTGATTTTCTCCTTTTCGAGCTGGTTGCAAGCTGCTCCTCTGCTTTACATGGATTAAATTAACAAAGAACATGGCGGCATATTAGCCTTTGAACCTCTTTTGAATATTGGTTCTGGTGGTATTTTCCGTAGACTGGTATTATTTTCCATGTCTCCTGACAGAGAACTGATTAAGCAATTTCATTAGCACATGCACATAAGACTTTCACAGTTCTCTATACACGTGATAATAATGTCCCTATAAACCTAGAAATACCTTCACCTATCCTGCACATACTGACTCAATATCAGCAGATAAGCCAGCCATGCACTTTGGATGTTCAATAAATTTCAATGGTTAAATGAAATCTGAGCATCAAGATTGAACTAAAGGCTATACTGGCTATTTCAGTAGAAATTTGGCTCTTAAAAATATATAAATAAAAAGAATGAAATTCTTTGAGTGGCAGAGAGAAGTCATGTTGATTATTTGTTATTTTCAGAGGAATAGGAAGAGAATAAAAACATGTTAGTCAAAACAGCGAACTAAAACAGACACATAATTTTAAATTCTTACTCATTATTCAGATCACATTTTTTATATACCATCTTTCATAATAAAGACAGTTACAGAGCCATGTGTAATGTAACCAAGTATTACTAAGAAATTTCCTTATTACTTTCCGCTGCACGTACAGTGTACTTTACATTAGCTAAAATAAAGATATATTTATCCTCAACATACCTGGAGAAATCAAGTGAAAAGCACTGTAGACTATATTGTCAGATATTGTTGTCTTTCTGAAAAGACAGAATGTTCTGCTAGAGGGTGGGGCTGGGGTGCTAATCACGACATACATACGTTTTATTAAAAGTCTCAAAGTAGTCACAGATAGCCTTTGGACGAAGTTGTGTAAGTCGACTAAAGAAGGAAAGGGCAATACTGCAAATTGCAAAATATCAAATTAATGTATGTGCCTCTGTAAATCACCTTTAAATATGGCATTATTTAAAAGAACATTGATTTAGTTATAATACAAAAGTGATATGATGAGGAGGTCATCAATACAAAATGGACACTGGAGTAGAGCAGCTTTCTATGTTGAGCGAACCAGTTAGAGACTGAACATATGCTGTACTTGGGATACAATCTTGAGCCTTCTCACAGAAGTTTACAAGGCATGGCTGTAGTCCCTTGATGGACTGTTGCTGCCAAGATCATCTCCATTTTCCCACAGAGGCAGTTGTACAGTTATCTGATAGGACAGTGAGCATTTTTACGCAACCTGAAGCATAACAATGGTCTCTCCTGGGAAAAATTTTAGAGCATTGAGGTTGTTAAAACCAAATCTGCCAACCGAATTTGTTTATCACATTCCATTTTTCAGAGATGAAGGTTAAAAATAAACAAACACTTTTAGAGAAAATACATAATATACTTTTAACATTAATTATTTAGAATTGAAAACATGATAAATCAGTCACATAATTGTTTTAAATATAATTATTACTTACAAAAAGTAGCTACTTGGTCATATTTACCCTTTTATGATCCTGTACAGGTGTTTGACAGTGGAATGACCAACACATGTCTGTTAACATTGACACACTCCACTTCCCACTATAACGTGTCTCAATTTGAATGATGTCCTGGAGGAACCTCTCCTCATATTCATCAGAGATCACTTCCATGTTCTTTGGGAAAAAAATCCCAATGAGAGTGCAGGAAATGGATTTTTAAAGACATGTTACACTCAAATGTTAGGTAGGAAGAGGGATGCTCCTTGACTAGTTCCTTGTAGTTCTTTTGCCTTTGTAGTACCAAGAAAATGGAGGCATATGCTTTTTTTTTTTTTTTTCTTCAAAATGGACGGGTGGGTATCCTTTTACTGTTTTCTTACGTGTTACCTAGTGAAGACAATGGATAGATCAAGCTGACCTTGTATATTTTGTTACAAAACATTTAAATAACAACTTTCTATATAAAGATTCATCTTATTAACCTTCGAAGTATAAGTTCTTGGCTATTTGAAGGTATAAGAAGAGGGAGAAAAAATACTGTTTGAGGACAAAGAATGTGTCACAAATACTTGATTTTGGGTTGTTTCCACCTCAGCTAATGTTAAGAACGAGGAAGACTGCCATTTTTTCAGTTCAAATTATGCTTTAAATAATATTCTGAGCATGGAAAACACATTTGGCATAAAACAAATGAAACATTTTTTTTAAAAAATCAATATTTTTCAAAACAGTGATTTTTATGAAATCTGTTATCTTGAGGAAACAGTTTGAGAGAGTGAAATTCCAACTTCAGAAATGGATTCAGCACGCCTATATCTAAAAAGAACACAATTTTTTTGTGTCAGAGGATTTTGGTATGGACCAGTATAATCAAAATAATAGAAAAGTACAATTGACACTGTTTTGAAATAACTGTGTTGTACTTATCAGATGGCATTGAAATGCATAAATGCAGTCCTTCCTTTGATAATACTCTCAGTTTCAGGAGGTTATGAATGTGACTTCTTTTTATTTTGGTAAAGGAAAAGTCGGCAATATTATTTCAATGAGGTGGTTTCCTGCAGTCCATTATCTATGCTGTTGCCCTATAACATTGTTGGAAAAGGAACAACATAGACAAGAAAATTTACTCTTGCTGGATGGTTAGGTACAGTCAGTACTTCTACAGAAATGAAAATCTGTTGCGCATACAGTAACAGTGAAGGACAGAAGCTTAGCTCTTGCTCTAAACTTCATAAAAATGACTATTTTGTATATTAAATAACAATTGTAAAATATTGTAGTATATTGGTTAGCACTGCTGCCCCACATCTGGAATCTGTGTGCAAATTCTGGTCTGCCCATTAGCTTTACAAAGTTTGCAAATTCTCCATGTCTTGCCTAGATTTTTCTATTGGTAATCCAGTATTTCTTTCACATTAGAAATCCTTGTAGGTTAGGTTGTTTAGTGAAAATATACTGGTTCTGTGTGAGTGAGTGTAGTTGTGGGTGTGAAAGTGCCCTGCAATAGGCTGACATCCCATCTAAGGTCAGCCCCTGCCAAGTGTCCAGAGATGCAGACTACTAGTGCACTGCAATGCTGATATTGAATTGAGCAGATTCAGAAAATGGTTGGGAAAGTTTTCTGAAAAATAAAAAAATCAATGATCCATAGGATTTGATTCTAACCATTACCTTAATAAGTGCCTCATTCATCTCTAATTAAATTATACAGGAGCTTAATAAACAGCATAAAATAATTGTTACAACAAATGTTTGCATATAGATTTTGTCCAATTTGAATAACAGTGTGGCAGGTGCCTTTGTCTTTGCTTGTTATTAAGGTTTTGCCTCTGAGGAACAGCATCTCTTCCTGCTTTTTTCAAACAATGCATCAACATGAGTACTGTGCCTATAACAAGGACTTTATCCAAACTTGTGCCTAGGACAACATATTCTGATATGTGCATGATGATCATACAGGGTGAAGAGGAAAGGAGACAGGGTTGTTCCTTGCGGTGCTCCAGTGTTTCTCAAATCAAGATCAAAGACACGGTCCTTGAGTTTCACAAGCTGTAGTCTGCTCAACAGATAGTTATCTATATATATCTACAACACCATTCGTTCATCCTCATACATATCCCTGAGATTACCCATTAACAGGGGATGGTTGGATGGCATTGAAGGAAAAAGTGAAATCAAAATGCATGATTCTGACAGCTTTGCCCAGATAGGAATAAGCCTTGTGGAACAAACAGAAAATTATATCTTCCTCCCCAGTTTTTGTCCAACAGGCAAACTGTAGTGAGAGGTTTTTCACAAGAGGACTTACATAGTTAAGGATGTGGGACGTAAGGTCCACTGCTCTGTAGTCATTAGATGAAGAGGCTTCTGCCTTCTTTGTACCTCAAAGAATAAAGAATGTTTTCCATAGAAGTGGCACCTTCTATGACGTTAGTGACAGACAGACTAGGCAACAGAGGATAACACAACTTTGGTCAGCATAGGGCTTAAGAACTCAGGGACTAACTTCATTTGATCACATGACTTTTCCCATTTGTAGCCTCCTCAGTTGTCTCCTTACTTCATCATCCATTATGGACAGCTAATATTGATGGTCAGAGGTGGAATCATCACTGGCCATACACAGCTGAGGTTATAATAGTAGGGATGGTCTGATAGAACCGGTCACTGCAATAAAGTAGTGGTTGAAACAGAGGAAAATCTATTTAAAAATGGGTTACTCGAGTCCTGTAATTATGCCCAAATCATTCCATACATCTTTCATGTTATTCTGACTGAGATTGCCTTTTATTTTACTCATCTTTTTCTTCAGCATTCCCTGTGTGCCCTTTGTCATCAGATTTGAATGCTCTCTTCTCTCATTCAGGTGTCTTTTTAGCTTTCAAGAAAGACAGAGCTTCTTGTTTGCTATGCTGCTGTTTTTGAAGCTACGATAGTGTCAACATGGAAGTTAATATAGTATGTGATGCAGCAGCTGAGTCTCTCAATATCGTTCCCATGTGACTCCACATCTTCTCCCAGACTGTCCTTTGGAAACAGTCATTCAGTTACAACTGCAAACTTGACACAGGTAGTTACCAAGTTTAAGAAAAGCACTGGTGTCTTCAAATGTGAGACAGCAGTATTAACCAGTGAGCCACCAGCTTACCCTTTAGTGGACTAATAAGCATATTTTTAAACTACATTAAATTCCAATTATTCCACTTTATCTAGTGGATATTTAGTTCAGATATTTATTATGATAATGTTCCTCTAAATGTCCTGTTATTGGTTGACTAATATTTACCTATACCTAACGAATGCTCAAACATTTTACCTAATGAGGTGAACATATGCCATTTAACTACAATTCTTTATTTCAAATCACTGATTTCATTTGTTTATTAAAAACTGTACAGTATGTGCTTAGGCACTTTACATTGCACACAGGCGTGTGAGACGGTATCTCTTTCCTTTTCAGCCATAACAGTTATTTTTCATTTCTGCATCCCTGTAATTTGCTGGCTGGGCTGCAGCAAGAGGAATCATCCTGACTTGTACATAACACACACTCTTTTGTTTCAGTACTTTGTTGTGGAGGTATGCTGTGTGTCTGATGACACCCACCGAGATGCTTACCCCCAGAGGACTCTTTAAAGGCTAGTAAAACAGCAATCCATTTAGTCTGGGTGAAAGGCACAGTACAAGGTATTAGTTATCTGTCAGGCTTAACCTTGAAAATGAAAGCTATGTGAAATATAAACAAATTCCAAAGTTATCTACACTTCACTTTCATTTTATGATGCTGAAAAAATATCAATCTCCCAGAGGTAACATTCATCCCTGTTTGTGTATATTTAGTATTTTTAGTGCATTCCTACTTGTAAGTGATAAGCTAACAGGCTTGTAAAGGAGCCTTGGCAATGAACAAATAGAACAGTCTTTGAAGTTGTTTTCCCTTCTAATAAAAGGCTCCAGATTTTAAGGCAACAATAGTTTATTCACTATCATTCTACTCCTGCTGCATAATTATTATATGTAGCTATTCCTCCTTGGGTACACATCAGAAAATGTGCAGGTAAATCAAGGCAACAGCCTCAATCAATATTAATATAACATTTACATTTCCATTCTGTCTTTAAATCCTTAAGTATTTGCAAAAATTATTTTTTTAATGGTTTAAAAAAATTATCTTTCCATGCCCCGCTTACTGTTCAGAATTTAGCAGCAGTACAAGCAATGTAAACAAAACATCTATTTCATATTGAGCCTTTTAGTAAGAGAGTAAAGAGTTCAAGCCCTATCTTGTACTGGCCACTGGCACATGTGATCTGAATTACACAGGTCATAATAATAGACTGTTTGATATTGATATTAATTTTGTAACTTTTTAATATAATAAAATGATTACTGATACGACAGAAATGGTGGCACACAGCACCAGAGTCCTGGATGGGATGCCACCCTGATCAATTACTACATGGAATTTTTTTTTCCGGAGAATGCTGGAAACTGGAAAATTTAAAATGGCCACATGCTGCCTAGTGATGGACTGGTGCCCCCTGATTCCTGCCTTGTGCTCAACACTGGTGGGATAATCCCTTAGTCAGTTTAAGCAGGTGTAAAAAAACTGGTCGCATTTTAATTAAGTGTAACAGCATATTATAGATAAAATGTAATGGAGAAAAATGAAGACACTCCACCTCATGTTAGCTTAAAATACTTTCCATTAATAAGAATGACTACAAATTTATACAGAATTACAGTTTATTCTAATTGAATGAGTTTGTGTAAGACAATAAGATTCCACGTAAAAGAAACTTTCACTTGAAAAACTATGTATATTCATTTCATTTAGTTTTCATTCAGGCAGAGCTTTATAAATAAAAATATTGTTATTATTAAATAAGCTTTAATGATATTTTGTAAGATTTATTAAAGAAACAAAATTTACTTTTCTCAATGCCTGAATTACAGGTCAAGCTGCTCATATTTTACTAAATATGTCTTATATTTGTAATTTGATGTATTCAAGCAATATTTGCTAGCAAAATTCATGATTATAATAATGAATAGCAAAAAATATTAAATGCTAAAACAATTAACAAAACAAGCTGGGACAAAAAGCCTAGCATCAATATTTTATTAGTTTAAGTGTTTAATGTTTAAACCATTTTTAAATATAAATGTGCTCTTCTTTAATGTTTCGACACATTTGAGCAAATGAATATTCCTCTCAGTCGCCATGCCTCCAAGAATGTACCGCTTTAATTATACTGGTAAATAGAATAAAAAGGGAGTTAATGTAAGGCACTATTTTAAAAAAGCACTTTCCATATTTATAATGCTTTTACCCACAATATAAATATGAGAAAAGCATGTGGTAATGTATTAAAAAGCAATTAACACTATAAACTGCACCATATACAGTAAGAGGCAAACAATATATGCTATAGTAGAAAGCCTTTCATACATAAGACTTTTTATTACAAAAAAACAAAAGATAAGCCTTCTAGTCATAAAAACAGTTCTATATTTCAGCTTGCCAAAAGCAACAAAAAGCAAAACTAAATAATGAATTTAATCTTCAGTAACACTTATGGGCTCCTGCATTTCATGAAGGGTGGCAAAGCAATGGATTTGTCAGTTCTGCTGCCTTTCACCTCCTGGGTTCATAACCTGGTCTGAAAAAGTTGTCTGTATACTTTGCAAATTGCCCCTTTATCTATGTACAGTAGATTTTCTCCAAATACTTTGTCTTTCTCACACATCCCAAACATGTGACGTTTAGGCTGATTAGTGACTAAACTGAATAAATGAATGTGACTAAATATACACTGTGATGGAGTGACCCATCATCCAGGGTTGGTTCCATCCTTAAGGCCAATGCTGTCTGAATAGTCTACTGTCCCCAGTGATCTTATAATTAGCTTAAGTCAATTCAGTAAATAAATGTACAGCTTTTTAATTATCTGACGCAGGTATTATTATTTTTATTATAGTAGACTAGCTGTGTTTTCTGATGTTGACAGGGTTTTATTTCAAAATATTCCTGTAAATTTTACTTTATATTCATCTTAGCATGTGGCATTCTGTTGCCCTTGAGAGAAGCAGTTTGACTGATAGGCTGCAAAATAGACTCACAGAGAACTGCAGCATTTGAAACTGTAAGGTAATTTGATGAGATATGAGAGATCCATGGCATAAATATGGATTCTACATTAATATTGTGGCCATTCTTTCTACCTGCAAGCTGCCCCAGTCAGACTGTCATTCACCTACAACAACTCATGTTTAAAGTTAGCCTCTGACATCAAAAAGGATGCACTTAATGGAAAATAAACAAGAACCCTACAATACCAGATTCACAGAGGCCTCCTCGTTCCTCACAGATGCATCAAGACACCATATAGCTTATACTATAAGTTGGCATACTGTATACTTGAATTATCCCCCAATTTTCACAAAAATCTATGCAGTCATTTTTAGGCGATGCCAGAATAAACAAAGACATGTACAAGCATTATTTGTGTGTTTCCTGTTTAGACTAATGCTGCATCCACAGTACTATGGGTTTTTTTTTCAAAAACGAAGACAGTAGTGTTTCGTCCATGCTACCCTGATATTGTTAGCCCCTGAAATCAGAGACTTTACAAAACACTTTTTAGACTATATACTTCTGAAAATGCTGGCTTGGTGTTGCAATGTGGAGGGGTGTAAGCATACACTTTCTTAAGACACAGATTCTAATTGCACTCTGATTTACTCGTACTTACTATGTAGCCCTTCTCTGATTGGCTCCAGCTCATTACAATATCTTGCTCATTACAATGTCCCTGATTGGTCACCCTATGGTGCTCACTGAGTTGCTTGCCTTTATGCATCTACATTGCATTTTGCACAGTTTGAATGCTGCATGCTGTGTGCTACAGTATTACAATAAATAGTGGGTGGTAGCATTACTGTCATTTCAAGGATTTTTCCACAGAAATGTGCATGCCCAATGTAGACAAACATCTTCATCATATGTGTTATTTGGTTGTTTCAGTATGGACAGAACTATTTTCATAAAGGATGTGGAAATGCAAGTGTGGATGAAAATGCCATTTTTAAGTAAAATACATAGTAGTGTGAATATAGTCTAAATCCCTTGAGACAAATAAAGTACTATCTATGTACCTATCTTAAAAATGCTGCTGGGGTTCCTTTATGCCAATTTGCCTTTTTAATACCTCATTGTGATGGTGACTGTTTTTTTCATCTTCTTAGCAAAGTCAGATGTTTTCTTTCTTTTTAGTCAATCTGTTGTATACTTGAGAGGGATTTTGTTGTTTGTATATAATATAATAGCATTTTTTTAATTTAATCATTGTGTAAAAAGCCAAATTTTACCCAGGGGACAATATACACTATGAAATTTAAATCAGCTGTGGAATTACGACTACCACTTATACACTTCAAATATAACAGTGTTACACAGGTTGCAATGGCGAGAGATTATTTTGTGTCCCCAAATTGCAATAAATAACTCTAGAGACAATATGGCCCCAAGGGATTGTTAGATCCATGACAAAAATAGTAAACAAAATGTTTGACTAAAGAAATAATTTAAGGTTATGTCATTGCCACTTTTCCAACCCATGCCATCTTCTGGGGTGGGGATACAAAAACTATGAGAAATCTCAAGAATGCTGAGAGGCTGTTGCTTGCCAAATTTTAAGTCTATGACTTGACAAACAAAGCTGTGCATAAATAACAAAAAATCAGAAAATGACGAGGGATTCAGAAGGTGGAAGGATGTAAGAATCTGAAAAAGTGGCTAGATAACAGAAAGATTTATTGTTTTCATTAATAATAGCATACCGTTAGCAAAGCATTTTTGAAAACTGATAAAGGCAAACCAAAATTGTGAGATGAAGGCTGACACAGACAAACATGAAGTAGAAGGCTTCTGTTGTGCAACAGGATTTTTGTAAGCAGGCTTGAGTGACTGCCTACCATTTATTATACTCTATATCTTCTCTCAAAACATATTATTTTTTTCTGGATATCCTTGAGGATTCCACTAGAAAAGTCATTCTTCTGCTACCATTTGCTTTATCAATAATTTGTGGAGTGTAGGTGAACTGTTTAAAGTAATCAGGTTAGGATTTAAGGATGTAAACTAATGCATATAACATATTTAGCATTTTCATTTACATTTATCTAGTGCAGTTGTGTCCTGTGGTGGGCTGGCGCCCTGCCCTGGATTTGTTTCCTGCCTTGCGCCCTGTGTTGGCTGGGATTGGCTCCAGCAGACCCCCGTGACCCTGTAGCTTGGATATAACGGGTTGGATAATGGATGGATAGATGGATAATGGATGGATGGATGGATAGTGCAGTTGTTAAGTGCGTAACTATATTAAAACCTACACAACCAATAGCTGCTGTTTAAAGTTACTCTAGTGTTAGTTGACAAGATAATGCACTTTGCAACCAGACATGAAACAAATTAGTAAGTGTAATAGATGGTGTTTAAGAGACACACGTAAATTAATGATCAATCTTGCAATGCATTTTACGATATTCTTATGATGCTTTCAGGAAATGCTGCCCAGAGCAGCTAGGATTAGAAGGGATGGGGTGCCAGGCTGTCAGAAAAGGTTGATTTTTACTCTGTTCTTAAAGCTGAAGATCAGCAGTCTTGTTTATCAGTGCTTCAGGAAATAACAGAAAGAAATTCAGATAAACTTAAAACCAGATTTAAAACTTCACTGGAATGCTTTACCGTGTTAAGGTTTGAAAGGAAATTAAAAGAAGCAAATAAAGTGATAGACAGAGAACTACAAGAAAACATATAGTTTAATTCTGTTTGGTAAACTTGAAACTGGTAAAAGCTATTCATCTGTTGAAAATTTGCAATTAAACCTCTGATGCTCACAGAAAAACAGGGTGCATCTGAATGTGCTTTTTGTGTTGACGTTGCCTCCCTATTTGGAGTGCCAATATATTATCATTGATTGTGTTTTCATCAGTTGTCTCTTTTATTGTAAATATTACTGTTTATACTGCAGACAGTTTAATGTGGATATTTTAATGAGTAATTACTATCTTAGATAAATTAGATCTTTTCTAGCAAAACATCAATGCTTTAAAAACCCTTTTGCACAAGTGAGGGTGAAATTTCCACGTGAAAATCTCTTTTGCCCCCATTGAAGAAACAACACTGGGGTACTAATCCTGCCTTGGAAAAAATTTAAAGGACACCCTTGGGCATTCCAGTGTCATGTTCAATGACTTTGGAGTTGCATTCAACAGGTACTTCCTATGAAAATGGCAAATAAGGTGATGTGCTAGTCATCATGTGCCCAACAGTATTACAACTTGATCTGCCAACTAGAAGTGCTAACTTGAATCAGGCATCATGGAGGTTCTAAAACATATTCAGGCAGCTTCTTGTTGTAAATATTTCTTTCTTTTCTTTTTTTTTTTAAATTAACATGAGCTTTAATAATTAAGATAAAGGTTTAAGATAAGGTTTTTTAAGACAGTGGTAAGTAAAGCAAGAGGGCAGGAGAAGACATTAGATGTGGCAAAAATGAGAATGTTGAGATGGATGTGTGGAGTTAAAAAAGGACAGAATAAAAACATTAGACAACCAGAGGTACAGCAAAAGTTAAATACATGTCTAAAAAAGTACTGCAAAGTAGGTTGAAGTGGTATCGACATATGATGAGGAGATAAATATAATAAATATGTAAGTAATAAAGTGATGGGAGTTGAAGTACAGTGCAAGACAAAGCGAGAGAGGCCAAAGCAGAGGTGGAAGGTGCTTTTGGGTGGTGCATTCCTCTTAGCCTTGTGCTACTGAAGTACGCAATAAGAAAACCACATTGCAATGCTTTACATTATATAACCCAGATTCAGAAGTGAATGGGCACCATTTCCACTGCCCTGTGTTCTATTCTGGATGGGCACTTTAACATAGTGCAGAATAATTAACTACCTTGACCAAACTGAGAACATACTAGTCTGACAAATGGATACAAATATGTATCACAGATTATAGGATGTAAAGTTTACTTACAACACACATAGTTAGGTCCGGTCCTCTGTAGCATTTAATTTCAGACATTTGAGAGAAGAAAAGTTTTTGAAAATACTGTGAATCAGGCAGATCAATGCATTCTATACAATAATGAAGTTATAATGTATAGAAGAAAATTCAAAATAATTATACATTATTTTATGTTTTGTTGTTTAATCTCTATTGAAGCAGTTCAGGACACTAGTTTTTTACATTTGTATTATATAAACTTATATGTATATACAGTATGTATATTTGTTTCCTTCTTCCTTTCCTCCAGATCCTTGAGAAGTTAGGAAGTAAAGAGCTGAGCAAAAATTAGTCTAAGATTGGTCTGGGGTCTGAAATAGAATATGCAGAACAGGGAAACTTACTCTAGTTTTAGTATAATTAGGTTGATCACCACTGAATAATTTTTTCTTCGGATTTCAAATAGAAATCTCTAACTCATTATCATACTGTATAGAAGCTGCTAAAAGAATCTTCTGATTGAGCAAGCTGTGCTAGTTATATAAGAGAAGGAACTGCATTAGATTATTATAATTTAAAATGGCTGTTCTATCTGGAATGACTCCAAGATGGCACTAAATGGATGAAGTTCTGTTAATTTGGGTGTCAAACAGATTGTAAAAATAGACATCAAAAGTGATTTGATAAAAAATATGGGCAAGAGGGACTGGTATCTGGCTGCATATCTCACAAGTGTGATCTAATCCCAGAAGTATTCAAATATAAGTATGACAAATGTGTATTTTGTATGGTTTTAAAAAGTATTGCCCCATGTCTAACTAACACTCAGCAAGAGTGTAGGGTCTGAATATCAGAGAGAATTCTACAGTACCAACTGTCAAAGACAAAAAAAGTTAATTTGACTTTCCTAAATCTTTTCACCCTAACCGCAAATTACATCCAATATTTGGATACAGTTTACACCAGATCACCGTCTTAAATTAGCATATAATAATAGTGCAATGTTTGGTTTAAACCTTAGATGACCATAACATGGGTGGCTGACTGCACTAGGTGGGTATAACTTTTAATTGGAGATGGAATCAGGAGACGTCAAAAAACAAAATACCAAGTGAGAGGTCAAAACCAGAAAAGCAAAAAATCAGGCAAACGTCAGAATGTGAAACAAGAATCATTGTCAGGAAGCGATCCAAGGTATTGAGTATTAGAAAAATGAGACAGAAGCATGTAACCAGAGCCAAATCGTTAAGTGTTAACCATAGTCAAAATAATTTCAAAGCAAGGAACTGAGAAGTGAAGATAATTGCAAGCAAAGGTCTACTGAAGAATCCATCCATCCATCCATCCATCATTATCCAACCTGCTATATCCTAACTACAGGGTCACAGTCTTAGACAAACAGGAATTGTATGATGCTAAACCTTATAGCTATGTCCCAATGATGAACAATGTGACCACAAGGTTCCTTGAACTTCAAAATCCCCAAAAAGAAGTTTTGATGAGAAAGCAGGAAAAATCTTTCAAAAATAAGAAACAAAATCCTAATCATGACTAAGACCAGTTGAGGGCATAGCAACTGGAAGTAATATCAACTTAGCCATGATAGGCGAGAACAAAATAGCAGCACCAATGAAAATATAGATACACTAATATAGTGACTAAGGTAGCATCACTGTCATAATGAAAAAATATTTTAACATACTTAAATTTAACCTGTACAAACACAAAAATACAAAAAGGGAACAGGGCAAACGGAAACCCTGATTGCAACAGCTAATATGAAAAGATCACTATTTATTTTTAGGATACCTACATTAAAATAAATAGTTTGGTTATTTGCAGTTCACACAATGTATGAGCACTGTCCTTCCTTAATGCAACTGTTATCCACCCATTGCTTTTCTTTGGCATACAAGTCCTTTGCTTAAAAAGCAGTTTTCAGACACTCTTAACTTTACACAAAAGTCTGTTTTCTCTGCACTAGGCCTCTATGCAATGCAGCTTCTGGGCCTTATCTGATAAGGTGAATCAGACACAAACAAACTGACACCCAGAGATGTCTCCTTGATACATCATCTGAACACTTTGTTAGTGAACAAAGAGGCATAACTCAAAGATTGGAAACTTTGCTGGACCAGACTTTGCACCGATCGTCAACCAAAAGGTTGGGCTTATGTGCACCCAAAAAACCAAACGGCAAAACGTCAATGCCTTAATTTTTAAGCCATTAAAAGCAGATCTATACTCTCATGCTCTGTGCTCTCGGCTTGGCTGTAACTTCTGTTCCATAGCAGAGACCCCATTGCCTAGGGTGTGGCTGTAACAAAGGATGTAGCTTTTACTCCAAAGGACAGCCTGGATGGAGAACTGGAAGAATGGAAGAATGTCTGTATTTGAATTTGGAGTTAGACAAGGGTGCGACAAGTCCAGACCTTGCTAAAATGAAGCAAAATGCATAAGCAAAAGAAGAACCTTGTCTAAAAGACACACGTTTGTCTTGCTTAAGACGGGAGTTGTCTGATCATGAACAGCCCACCAGATGTAATCTTTATACTAGCAGAAGAGATCACTGCATGTAAAACCTCAAAGAAAAAAGTGCAATACCGCCCGCAGCCAGAAGGTGCATCTAAGGTGAAGGAGGATTAGAGCTCCTGAATAAAGAAAGAAAAGAAGGGTGAACAGATCCTTTCACATGTGCGAGAGAAAGATCTCCCAGAATGACTAGAACAAAGCTTCACCTACACCAAACAGTAAGTACACCTAATTTGATTTTAAAACTATTAATTGTAACTTAGATAGGATAAAACCAGCTAATGTATTATGGCATTGGTATCGCTATAACTGAAAAGTAATAACCTTTGTGAAGGGTACGTTTTTAAATGTTATAAGATTCTCTTCCTAAACCCAGCAGGAAAGTTCAGAGCCTCATGTTACTCATACACATAAACTGCATGAGGAGGTGTAAGCCAGTGCAGACTAGCTGTGAGCAAATGAACACCATGGAGCAGAAGTTAGAAGCTTAATAATTAGCTGAAAAACTTACCCATTTTGACCACATGAAGTGAAAGATTAGAATTCATAAGGTATGTTCCATTTTCTGATGTGGATTTTTAGGGACGGGTTAATAGGGCAGTTTTATACACAATTTACATTACATTTCTTTTACTATTAAGTTATAATATCATAATGGAAATTATACAGCTTACCATAATGCAGAATCAGTGGGAGCCTAGAACATTTTTTCCTGCAACCACAAGATCCCATCTGGGGATGATGGAAGACAGTGACATGCAAAGTACATTGCTTATGTTCAGTCTACTCCGTAATCGTTGCTGTCATTGCAGAAAACGCTGCCTCACAAAGATAGGATGTTGGAAATGGAAGCAGCTTCAATAGTTTCTTTCGTGTTAATTTTAATCTCCTGTCTACAAGTTATGCTGACGAGAATTTTTCTCAGCATTTCGTTGTGATAATAAACTTTCAGGGTGCGAATGATGCCCAAACTCAATGGCTTAAGCACTGCTGTGCAATTGGGCGGGAGGAATTCAATGCGAACATTATCTAAATGTGGAAGTATGTTGTGGGCAGCACAGTTATCAATCAGAAGCCGAATCATCCTCTTCTTCTTCTTCATATTGTGAGGTTTCTGAACTATTTTGGGATCCCCCCCACCCAATGGGAACGTCACACTGAAGTGCATCCCAAAGCACAATTGCAGCATCTGTGTAAGATTGTTTGCCCATTGCTGGGGCAGGGGAACAGCAGGCTCACATGTTTCTTGAAGGAGTATCACTGAACCACATAAAAATTGCTTTTTCGCCGTCTTCAAATGCAGCAGTTTGCATACGTTTGCTCCCCGAGATTTGTCTTCTTTTTTGCATATAACAAAGACATATACATTGCATTTGTCATTCCAACAGATTGCACATCACAAACATTAACACTGTTATCGTTTTTTCATGTCTGCCGTTTCTATAGAAGGGTGACAATGAGTTCAATTCCGATGGATGTTTTTTAAATGTTGACGAGCAATAAACAAAAGGTATCACTGAAAACCACAGAAAACAAAAACAGCAAAAAAACAGTACGAGGAAAGTTTGAAGAAAGAACATTTTGTTACAATGTTTCTGTTTGGGGATCGTTGTGCAAATGTGCACAAGTGAGCTGCGACCACAGAACTAACTGCTTTGTGGATGATTCATTCAAGCATTTCAAGGTCACTTTGTTGTAATGAAAGTATCTGCTGCTGAATGTACTTCATAGTAACGAGATTTCTATAGACTCGTGTCATATGGGGAAACTCAGAAACATAAAAATACTTTGTTGTAATACTCTCTCACATCGGTCTCTCTCCCCTCTCTGCGCCTCTGCAAAGATGTTTGCCGACTTTCCAACCAGCTACAAACGGTTACTTGGTAGGTAACCACCCAAATAATCAGATTGTGATGCAGATCTAAGAATGTAATACTCTGATCTTCACACACATATACCAATCAGCCACAACATTAAAACTACTGTCAGGTGAAGTGAATAAAATTAATTATCTTATTACAATTGTACCTGTCAGGGGTTGGGGTATATTAGGCAGCAAGTAAACAGTTAGTTCTTGAATGTGAGGTGTTGAAAGAATAAAAAACGGCAAATTCAAGGATCTGAGAAACTTTGACAATGGCCAAATTGTCATGTTTAGACGACTGGGTCAGAACATCTCCAAAACAGTAGGTCTTTTGTGGTGCTCCTGGTATGCAATGGCTAGTAGCTACCAAAGGTGGTCTAAGGAGGAATAATCGGTGAACATAAGACAGGGTGCCCAAGGCTCATGGAATATGACTGGGGAGAGAAGGCTAGCTCATCTAGTCCAATGCTAGAGAAGAGCTACTGTAGCACAAACTATTGAAAAATTTAAAGCCAGCTATTAGAGAAAAGTGTCAGAACACATAGTGCATCACAGCCTTCTGTGCATGGGGCTGCATAGCCACAGACTGGTCAGAGTGCCCATGCTGACCCTTGTCTATGGCTGAAAGTGTCTACAATGTGCACATGAGGGTCAGAACTGTATCATGGAGCAATGGAAGAAGGTGCCCTGGTCTGATAAATCACATTTTCTTTTAGATCATGTGGATGGTTGGGTTCATGTATGTCATTTACTTGGGGAAGAATTTAAACAGGATTCACTATGGAAAGAAAGCAAGATGTCAGAGGCAGGGTGATGCTCTAGTCAATGTTTGGCTGAGAAAACCTGGGCCCTGGCATTCATGTGAATGTTACTTTGACATGTACCACCTACCTAAACATTGTTGTACATCCCTTCTTTGCAATGATATTCAGTGATGGCAGTGGTCTCTTTCAGCAGAGATAATGCACCCTTTCACACTGCAAAAATTTTTCAGGAATGGTTTGAGGAACATGACAAAGTGTTCTAGCTGTTAACTTGGACCCCTTTGCAACTTACAGTGCTTAAAGGATCTGCTGCTAACATCTTGGTGCCAGATACCACAGGACACATTTAGAGGTCTTGTGGAGTCCATGCCTTGATGGTCAGAGCTGTTTTGGTGGCTCGAGGGGGACCTACACAATATAAGGCAGGTGGTTTTAATGTTATGGCTGATTGGTTATTTCAATTCAAAGACACATGAATCAGTGGGTGCGAATCAGGGACCAATCCTGAAAGTGCTACCAGTCCTCTGCTGTGCATACTCACTCATATTGCCTCACTGTGGGAACACAAAATAACTAATTCCACGAGATCTGGGAGAGTAAATAGTGTACCCAGAAATAATCTTCATATACTGTAGGAGAAACTAAAAATTACATCCATAGTAACCAAGCCAGGATTTCAACCATGTGTCTTGAAGCTATGAAAGCCTACTATTTTCTAGTTTCATAGGCCCTGTAAGACCTTAAGGTTTTAGTATGGTTTGAAGTGTTTTTTTAATCATTAACATTCAACATTTTCTTAGACTTATATAAAATGCCTACTGTTTAAAGTATCACCTACATGTTTCTTTTTGTACTTACACAGTAAATGTATAGAGGTTAGTGAAAATCTTATATGAAGAAGTGTTGGTTGCTAAGGATGTTGTCGGTACAGTTGTGCAACAATGTTAATATATTAAAAATACACATATGTACATCATCATGAATGTATAGTTCACAGCTACAATTTATTCACTACCCCCATAAATCCAAAACTGCATTAGTTATGCAAAAGTGTCCGTTTCTTGCAAATTCCTTTTGTATACTTTTCAAATGGTTGGCTGACATTATCAACAGTGAGGAAAAAAAATTAACAAATGTACATTGAAAAATCTATTTGATGCACTTTTTATCAGTTAATAGTTGTATTCCATCCAGAGCTGGTTCTGACCCTCTACTTAGTGATACATACCAAACTAAAATATGCATCTTTACGTGCAAAAGAAATTAAATGGAAATATCTTAAGGCAGCAGAACCTCTGTTTCCTCTATGGCCAATCTGTAGCGTACTCAGTCTTGGCCATCATGTTTGTTGTAAAACATTTCATTAATAAATCTATTGTGGCTCTACGTAATATTGTTATGTTACATCTTTGTTCCTCAGACAACACCCACAGGGTTCTTTTGTTTGTGTAAACAAATAAAGAAACAAACACTTTGAAACCAAATCAACAAGTAACCTTCTGGAGAGCAGCCATTTCTTAATTCTTGTTTTTTTCAGCCTCCCACATGCATAGTAAAGTAACTGAGTTAACCCTTTCATAATTGATAAGTTTAATCTTGCAGCACATGTAATAACTACTACACTATGGAATCCCAGCACAACGTGATTTATCACTATTTATTTTAACATTACATGTTTTAAAAATACACAAATTGTAATATCTATTACATAATTCAAAATTATACAGTACTGCTAGCAATCCATTATAATTAGTAAAAATAATCTAGTCTTTTATTTGTCGGTGAAATTATCCTTATACAGAACCTATTATCAGGAACTGGTATTTGTCAAATCAATGCTGCTATTTTAGAGCTTTTTAAACCACTTGTATACCTCATTATATTAAGACATGATAACCAATAATGCAGCCACCTTAAATAGTACTTGACAGAAATAGAAATATTAACTGAATCATCCAAGTTTTTTAATTATTAGGGAATATATAAAAGGTGACATTAAATGAAGCTTCTGAAAATAGCTCGATCACAAGGTATTGCTTGATAGAAGGAGGAGTTGTTTCTTGGTTGATGCCTTGAATCAAGCTTATCATCTTTGTAAAAAGTACATAATGTAACATTATCACAGTCTTCCCATATATTAAAATGTCAGATTGCCTGATTGTATAATATATGAGGGTGGGCTGCTGCCTAATGAGAGGATTGTGTCACTCGAGATGATTAATTAATTATGAAGAACCACAGTGATTAATTACTAATCCAGAATCACAGTGGATAAGAGGCCTACTCTGTGTAAAGACGGATGGACTTTCGAAAGATGGACTTTCGGTCATTTGAGAAGATATTTGGTAAAGTAGAAGGTAGATGTCTCTATGTGTTGTTTTTGCCTTTCTTGCCTACTATGTGGATCATCACATCATTCCTGATATAATGGCAAAATTTATAAACCATCCTAAATACTGTATATAAGCAGTTGTACTCTATACAATGCCAAACATTACAGTACATCTTGTGTAATCTAAAATAACTTATCCAAGAACTAGCACATGACATCATACATCTGAGGTTGTTCCAAGTATCAACAGGTATAATTAACATCAACATAAAGGCTACGTTGTCTGTAAAGCAAATTATTTCAAAAATGTAAACACATAATGGAAATCAGAATAGCATCACCCATCTAATAGAACGTCTGTTTATTAACAGGCGCATGGTTCATCATATTACCAATCCCAGTGCACAGATTAGTTGTGTATATAAACAAAAAAGTAGCTTAACCCAATACTACAATCACAATACATAACATAAAGTCAGTACATAAAGAAAATGGATATGCTCCATTGTGAAAAGATACCATGTAATGAAAAGTCTCTGCCTAGTTTCTGGGTCCCACAAACTCTTGTCATTAGGAGACAGGACAGAGAACTGCCTCTATCTTAACTCAGCAAAAGCAAGGAACTTGTTATTAACTTTTACCACGCCAAAGAGCCTCTATATCTGGTCACTATTCAAGGAGTGGACGTAGAGGTAGTCCACTCCTACAATTACGTAGGGGTTCATATTAACTCTTTCAGGGCTGATGTCGACTTTTGTCAAAATTCAGGAGTAGAGGATGGTAATCAGCTGTAAACTGCAACAAAACTCACCCTTTCATTTTAGTCCGACACTCTTTGCTAGAAGGAAAGTTACATAGCTTTATTGATTTAACCTCGAGTCCCTACGTGTGCATAAGTAGCAAAGAGCAAACAACCTCTAAAATGGAACCGACATCTGGCGAGGGACCAAAGCAAATGTGCAAAGCAAAATACTCCATAGACGTTTTACGTAATTTCGTTGAATCTGACTCTGACTTGTCGGACTCTGAGTTTGATGCAAGTGATCTGGAGATGGAGATCAAAAACAAAAGTGAGCTACCAGCATCATCTGATCGGTCTCCAGGTGATCGTGGTGCTGAACACTTTCATGTAGCTGATGCGCCTACAGCAGTGTTTGCCTGGGAGGACCACCACTTATGATAACAAGAGGTACAAACCAGATTGCGTCACACTGGGACCGCCACTGCCACCCACCTGCTGTGCGAAGACAGCCAGGAAGCTGGCTCCACCATTTATTCCTGCTGACCATCAAGGCGCCCCCAATGCAGCCACTCCCGCCAGAGATGCCCAACATGTGCCAACAACAGCCACAGCACATAGCAACAGACGTTTTATATTGACTTATGTGTGAAACCATTGCTTTGTGTGCTTTTCAGAAAAGAGTTTTTTGGAAGAAATATTCAGCCCTCAAAGAGTTAATGACAGGTTGGACTGGTCTCGGAACACAGAGGAACTATATAAGAATGGGCAAAGCAGGCCCTTTTTTGTTAGGAGACTGTGTTCCTTTAATATATATTTAATGACAACCTTTCACAATTTCTAAAACTCAGTGATGGCCAGTGAGATTTTCTACTTTCTACTTTGTAGTGTGCTGGGCTCGTAACAGCACTTCAGGAGAGGTTCACCGAATCAACAAGATAATTAAAAGGGCAAGCTCAGTTATGGGACGCACTCTAGACACCCTGGAGGTAGTACCAAAAGAGAGAATTAAAACAAAACTGAGTTCCATTTTGAACAATGCTGCATATCCTCTCTCTGACACACTAACACTGAGGACTTTCAGCCAATAAATTATTTAGCACAAGTGTGCGAAGAAATGCTACTGGGGCTCCTTTATACCAACAGCAATAGGCTTCACTGGAAATATAACAGCCAAGCCAGAAGTTTTCTTTCTTTTTAATGTTCCTCTTTGTTCAGAGCAAAGTGTGTGTGTTTATGTATTTATTTAGTTATCTACCTATTTATGTATTTATTTATTTAAAGAGCTTCTGCAAAAAGGTAAATTTCCCCCTGCAGTCATATAAAGTTCTGTCTATCTAAGACTGTAACACATTCAGGACTGAGAAACCAAGACCCTTAGGTCTAATCGAAAAGGGGGAGTCATTGCTTTAAAGGGACAAGTTGGCCAAAGCATTTCAGAACCATCTTGGTCCCTTTCTCAACAATTGTGTAGTCCAAATGCAAACAAAACAACAACCTCCAGTTGTAAGACAAAGCCCTAAACACAGACAAATATCCTCTGGAGCTCTTGGAGCTCAAGCATTGCATTTGTTATTATTAATGGGTAAGCGCCAGTCAGTATTTTACTGTGATTCAAATTAACCCTTATCTGGTTGTCATTTCTTTATTGATTTAATTATTTCAAATATTTAAATTTGTTTATAACTTGCTTTAGAGTTAACTTGGCTTTTATACTAGTGGTAATTGATGTATAGTAGTTGTTACTATGCTGTATGTCAACTTGTGCAAGTTCTATGATGTAATATCTTTGATTGTGCTAGTTGTACTGTGACTTTTGCTTCCTACCAGATACAGGGGTCTGAGGACTAAGACATGGACGGTCTTTTGAGAGTGAATGACTGTTGTTTGTTGTGTACTAAGGGTGGCAATGAAGTTGTGTGGTGTCTTTGTTATAACTAAGCATGGATAGGGAGCAGAATTACATTAGTAACAAATAGTGGTAGTAGCAAGATCACAAATGAGAATCCAGTGACGTTCTTACTTGTACCACCAGCATACAGAGGAAGAGGTTGTAGTGGCCCTGGAAAATAAAAAGAATTCAAGTTGTCCCGATGGACACTACAACCTAGCATTCTCAAATCTGCTTAATCCAATTAAATTCGGAAGGCTCCCATGACTATCCCAGCAGCACATAGTGCAAGGCAGAATACAGGAAAGATCACATTAGTGTCTTATTATTATTGCAAAAATTTTCTTTATTACAATATATTTTTACTTAAGTAATTTACATTTTTCCTTCATGAGAAAAAAAATTACTAATAGCAAAAACTATTAATTTCAGCTCTTTCTGAGAAATTATAAAAGAAGGAGATTCTCTTTGAATATGATTCCATATGGAATGCAATATAGAATTAATGTATGAGAAGTGAAATTCTAAATATGATGACACTGATTTCCTAGCTCATTTTCTCTTCCTAGGTTATAGACTAATACTTAAAAGTAAATATGGACAACACTAAGAGTGAAAGACAGGCCAACTGTCATTTCAAGCTTCTTTTACTTCCATTTTTTAAAGCTCATCGTTATGGGCCAAATACAAAAAGCCTCAGTGAAAACACTCCGTGTGGCACATAAAGGCTGCCTGATCCTTTAATCTTGGACTCCTTGAGATTCTGTCCTAGTTAGTAATACAGTAGGAGCTTTCTTCTGGTACTAGCAGACACCCGCTTCCACAAGAATGCACCACCACCTGTTATCTTCAGCTTTCTTATGTTTCTGGAGGCCTCAAGGGATATTTTCAATTAACATTTCAGCAAAATGGAATCATGTACAGAAGGGAGATTATCATTTCAAAAAAAAAAAAGAAAGAAAACAGCAGTAGGGCAAAGCAAATTTGGCTTTTATTAAACACCATTGAAATTAATCTAACTGCATCTTGTCTGACATTTCCACCCACTGACTAAAATTTCTGGGATCACCTTCCAGCAGGTGAATACCAAGAGAATTTATTGAGTGTGCGCATTTAACCAGCCTCCTTGGTGGGATCAAAGAAAGTACAGAAACATAATGACTCATCAAGTTACCAACTCTAAATGTGCCATGGCACGGCTCCATGAATCAAATTGTTTTTATATTCTAATAGTAAGAAAATTCCTTCAAGCTAGTATTCATTTATATTTTGTATTCAAATGGCAACCAAATATTACTCAAATAATTTAATTTAATTTATAAAGACAAATTTCATATTCCTTCATAACTTCAACAGGGATTTGAAAGACATTAATTTTAAAACCAAGTCAAATCATCACTGATATGAATGAACATATGCAATCTAACATCAAATGTCACAACTGGTACATTTAAGAGTCTCCGAGCAGCTACATTGCTAAATGTGATTAAGATATAATCCGTTTCAACTTAGTGAAGCCCTACAGGCAACAGTTAATTTTCCAATACCCGACTTATGAGCTTCTGACAGCCTATGAATCAGCTTGTAATTATAGCTCAGTATACGCTTTGTTAAGAAATGCAAAGGACATCTTGTGATTATTATGATTTAATGTTGTAGAGCTGAGAACTGCATTATGTTGGCAGTGCCCATGCCCAGATCCTCAATAAAACAGCACATATTTTTAAGAAATAAAAACATTGTGTGGTGCCCTAATTATGGAGTGTTAAACAGAAAAATTAATCTATAATATTCAGATATACAGTTATCGGAATTGAGAATCGGTGTTGATACGATGAGACAAAAACTGGCTAGCATTTGGCATGGAAATAGTACAATCCATCTCAGCCCTCTTTGTGAAGTTTATCACCATCAGCCTCCAGCATCATTTTGCATTTACTCAATTCTTGCCCTTTCATTTCACCTGGTTCAGAAGACAGGGATAATGGCTACAGGAGAGATGTCTTGGATGAATTCACTGTGGCAGAAATGGACAGTGTCAGATCTGCTTTTTTATAAGAACTGATTCATAACAAAAAGCTGATAGTGCCCAGCTTCTGAGTGAGCTTTACAAAGCTTAACTCTACACAGAACAAAAGGATATATGTAATAAAACACATTTACATCAGGCATCTCTCTGCTTTGAAGAACAAAAAGCACATCCATAAAGAGGAATCTCTCAGGAATACATCCATTGAATCAGGCACAATTATGTGTTCAATAACTGAACAGACTGAATTTATTACATGCGTGAATTTTTATACAATTACATTACATGTGGTGTTGATTGAAAGCTTTTATGTTACAATTCAATAATTAATTCAATTATTTTTATGTATCTTTAAGAAAAAAAAAAAACTAATAGATGGGAATTAAACACCATTGTGCGGATCATTCCTAACATCATTTTACAGCTAGTAAGCATACACCTTAAAAATACCTGCATATTCTTGTCAAGAAGGTAAAAATATATACATTGTCTTTTTTTCATTGTTTTTATAAATTGATCTTTATTGATTGCAACTTTGATATTTGTGTGTCTATGGTTCATGCATTCAGGTGTTTAGTTGTTAAATGTAATAGGTATGTTTTAATGAAAAAAATAAACCTATATCTTTTTCTTGACTTAATCCTTGTCAAATGAAACCAGACAAGTTCAAAATCCTGGAGGTGATACACTGCAGAAACAAACACTGTGCCATCAAGCTGGCTCCTTAAAAACTGAGTTTCTGTTAACAAATGAATGCTCCATTATCCAAATGTGCTGTATCAGCATGTGCTTCTACCCCCCGACCACCCCCCATTGTGCCTACGTGACCACACAGTAATACCCAAACTGTTCCGAAGCGATGTTTGCACTGTTTTGTGTTTTTTGTATCTCACACCCTCATACACCTTCATCGTAAGAGCATCTCTTATCTACGATAGAGCGTTCGATCAGAAGAAAATATGAAGCTGGTTTTAAATTAAACGTCGATGAGGAAGTGAAAGAAATTGGTAACTGCACTGCTGCAACAAACTTCGATGCGCCTGAGAAACTGATGCAAGATTGGAGGAAGCAAGAAGATGTAAAACAGAATGTAAGCGTCGCATTTTTGAACGGGCGCATAAGTCGGGGTCTGATTTTATGATCGATTTTTCGGGTTTCAAGACCCGACTTATATGTGAGTATATACAATAGTTAAATAATAAAGATTACAATTAAGTCAATACACATACAAATACTGTAATTTGAAAAAGGAACATTCAGCAGAATCGAGTCACGGTTAGCTACGGATTGGTTCCATGACAGCATCGCTTCTGTCAGGAGTGTGCCAGGAATATAAAAAAGGATACTTGGATGGTGGTGTCACTTCAGCATTGTCTTCATTTACCTGTGTGAAATTCAACATTTAGAGATTTCTAGCATTTTTGACTTCTGCTTCTACTCCAGTTGTTCTGCTTTGCTCTGCCGACAATGTCCCTCAGCCTGTTCCTGGATTTTGTTTGTATCAATATCTTGTGAAAATTTTCTGTTGAAGTTCTCTGTCTACTTGTAATGACCACCTGTTTTCATGGATATGTTTAATGAAAACGACTAAAATCACAATCTTTTGGTCATACCTACTTTTTTGTCAGCTCGTCCATAATCTGCAGTGCAATTCAGGCCTGATGTTTCCTCCAGTAAAACCAGTACCTACAGACCATGCTATGTGTGCCAATCTATCTGGATGAAACTAGTTCATGTGAGCCTGTATGCTTCTGGGTGGTTTTTGATAATTTTTTTCTCATCTGAATTCTTTTCACATAATCTAGTTTTAGATTGCATTCTAAAAGGTATTGCCTCATATTGATTAGTCATCTACTCTGCCTCAATGTGAGTGTACATGTGGCTTTTTTGTGTGTACTGTTGCCAAACAAACACTGCCACACCCTGGTAATGCTAATTGTCTTATTACTGCCTTGTCCTTTTTTATCTCCTTGTGACGAAAAAGTAAAAAAGCAAAAGGAAAATTCTGTATTACAGTGTAGTTGGGCATGGTGATCTAGCGGTTCAACTGCTAAGCTGAAACCAAAAAGTGATAGGTTCAGATTTTTCATCTGCATCTTCTTTGACTCCATCCTTGTAATTTATCTTGTCTTGCAATCTACTCATAAAACACTATAGGAAGATGTTCATTGCAAAATAAGCTATAAATATTGGAGAGATGTTTATCTTGTGATGATTGCAAATCATTTTCCACAGACTTTTTATTGTTAATGATTTTATTGATTTTGTTGGCAGACCTCTTTTATGCATTATACTGAAACTGAACTTTACCTTTATAGATTTTGTTGAAAAGAAGAATGTGTGCATGCTAGCAGATACCACTGTTGGAGCCTTTCTTTAACATGGCCTTTTGTGAATGTTTAAATGAGACTTTTTCTGTTGTTTACACATGAGAAACCTTTCTCTCTCAGTAGGAGAAGTAGATAGGCTAGATTTTAAATTCAGACAGAGGACAGAAAAACTTAGACATCTAATGCTATATATAACATACCTGTCATTTAAATTCTGAGCCAGATTCCCCCTTTGTGAAATTGTGTAACTTGAATGTAACTGTTGCTGAGTGGTGGTGAAGGAAAGGCTCAATTGGAAAGGCAGTCATTATATTTAAAAAAATAACTATGAGTAACATTGGTACTCCAATCTGGGTTGTGACCCATATCTTTTAAACCTGGGTTCTAACTCCTTTTATTATTTAGGCACATTTCCAGATTAGAAATTGATTTAGCAAATGGAGTCAATACACCTAATGGCATGAATTAGCCTAAACTGGTAACTACATGAAATGGAGTGTGAGTTTGCTGAAGAGAGGCACACAATAAGAAATAATTATTTCCTTATGAAGATCTTCATATTTAACTTTTATATTTGTTTCAAGTTGTATTCATTTCTTATTTTTTAATGTAAAAATACCCATAGTACAGACAGTGGAAACAAAAAGAAATAACCAAGCAAACTATTCATTATACCAACTTTGCCTAATAGTGGATACTAGGTAAAAGAATAATTTAATCAGGATGAACTGCACATATACACACACACATACTTCCACACTCAGTTGTATGGGTTAATGTAGAATTGCCAGTTAACCTACTTGTACATCCTTGGGATATGGAAAGAAAATTGGAGTATCTGGAGGCAAACCCTTGCAGACACAGACAGAAAATGCAAACTCCAAATAGTCAGTGACTGGGAAGAGATGTGAACCTACTCTCCTGGAACATCAGTTCATAATTGTTTATTTTAGACTTCAATCATTATTTACATATGAAACCAGTCCTTTGTACTTGCTCCTGACTTGCCAGTTTATAGTTATTGTGGTTGTTCCACTTAAGAATTATAGTCACACTTTAGGCCTGATCAAGGAAATATACTACATAATGTGCAAATGTTCTGCACCAAAAGAAGACAGACAACACAACAGTTGTTTCTTAATTATTTTCTTTTGGGACTATTAGGTTTGTTTGAATAAAGAGCAGATAAGAACTTAGAGGGCACCTGTTATTTTAAGGCAGGCTAGGTGGGTTTTCTATTGTTTACTAAGTCAGGTCTGAAGTTTACCCCTCGCTCCTGTTTCTTTTATCGGAGTCTCTGGGGTTACCTTTCAGGTTGTATTCTTGCCCTCTCTTGAGAAAGATATCAAACTTGTGCTTTTTCTTAAATACCATCATTTATAGTTTCCTTCTGCTGATTAGCTGTGCATACTTCATTTCTGTTTGTAAGTCATTACAGAAATGTAACTGTCACAGTATTTTTTAACTGTTACTAACCTACCTCTATTCTTTTTCTCTTCTTGATTTCTGGATGTGGTGTTTGGCACCACTGCTCTATTGACAGGCTGCTCTAAAACATATGGAAAAGTCATCTTGGATAAAGGAGCATTGGACCATCGCATGAAAAGGTTCTCTCATTAAATTGGATGGATCACAGACTCCACTAAAGAAAACCTAGGAGAGGGAAGATAGCCAGAGGACTGAGGTCGCCAGGACTTTTCACTTTCCCTTTTATGATTTTGATCTCCTCCATTGTCAACTGGCCATAGTTTATCAAATAATTAATGCACATATATTGTTGGTTTTGATTTATCTTTAATCAGTTTCTACCTTGCTCTTTATGTGTTTTACCAAATCTGCATTCATATGTGCACCAGTTCTGTATTTAGTCATTAGTATCAGCTGTACTTGTATATTAACTGAGAATTGTTCACAGCATTGTGTACTTGCACTTAGTAAAGAACACTATCCAAAAAATAAGTTGTATTGTATTGTATTGTCTGTAACTGCAAAGGGTGGTCTCTTTCAAACCCTCTAGTCCTTCTTAGTGGAATTCAGCCCCCCATTTTTTCTTGGTGTCCCTTTATCAGCGTGTCATGTGTCACATGGTTCTTTCTTTATGGCATTTTCACTTCTTAAATCACTCCCCAGTATTTGTTCTGTTCCACTGGATGCTCTAAAAACATAAGGTGGAGCAAACTGTAACACTTGAATAAACAATAATGTTTAGTTATGTTACATTGAAGCATTTTAACTTTGTCAAAGATACATAGACAGCTCTGGTGAGACAACAGAGGAAGATTCAGGGCTCCAGTTGAGTTCTAATTGCTTTTATATGCATCTAATTTTACACTCAGTTAGTCACCCTGTACATAGATTTGTAAATCATATGCATATATTAAAAGCTTTAACATTTTTTAACTGGTAATAGGTTCAGAAGAAAGTTGATGACAGATAAGAACTAACCTAGAAGAACCAAACATGTTAAAGTACTAGTAGCATTTAACCCCACTTTGTGATGCAGGAAACTTAAGTAAAGTAAGTAAAAAATCCTCTTTGGATCCTGAAGTGATAGCAAACTATCATCCGATTTCCAACCTTACATTTTTGTCTAAGGTTTTGGAAAAGGTTGTTTTGGTCCAGCTTCAGGATCATCTCAAAAAATTCAATCTGTTTGAAAAATTTAAATCTGGTTTCCGATCTTCCCACAGTACAGAGACAGCCCTGGTTAGAGTCACCAATGACTTCCTGATGTTCGCTGACCAGGACTCTCCATTACTCCTTATTCTTCTGGATCTCACTGCTGCATTTGATACAGTGGATCATAATATTCTCCTCCATCATCTCCACTATATAATTGGACTTTCTGGCACTGCTCTGGAGTGGTTCTAGTCCTATCTCACAGATAGGGCTGAGTATGTGGCCCTGGAGGATGCTAAATCTCGTACCCACACTGTCACCTGTGGGGTCCTACAAGGATCAGTCCTTGGGCCGACCCTTTTCAACATCTATATGCTACCCCTGGGTCACATCATGGGCAGGCATGGAATTTCATTCCATTGTTATTCCTTCAGGTTGGACTATTGTAATGCACTCCTCATAGGGATACTCAGCAAGAGCCTTCAAAAGCTACAACAAATTCAAAATAGAGCTGCAAGGATCCTAATGAGGGTGCGGAAATATGACCACATTTCACCAATCCTTAGGTCACTTCATTGGCTCCCTATTCACCTCCGTATTGAATACAAATTTTGTTTGCTAACTCACCAGTGTATCCGAGGAAATGCTCCACAATATCTTAAGGAACTCCTTATAGTACAATCCACTACAAGAAACCTGTATTTTGCAAATACCTACCGCCTTCACCCCCCTGTGACCAAACTTCATACAATGGGTGACCGAGTCTTTGCAATGGCTGCTCCAAGGCTCTGGAATGCCCTACCAGAGAGCCTGAGAACACAGCAGATTGTGGGCTCTTTTAAAAAACAGCTAAAGACTTATGTATTTAGGAAAGCATATTAACAGGAATGCTACTAACTATTGTTGTTTTATCTCTGTTTTTAACTTGTTTTGCCTTTGTTTAAACTTTGTATGTAGCACTTTGAGATTTAATACAAATGTAAAGTGCCCTATAAATAAAATGCTTTATTATTATTATTATTATTATTATTATTATTATTATTATTATTATTAT
>JANRMT010062806.1:77052568-77079544 GCA_026402145.1 Polypterus bichir lapradei
ATCTATCTATCTATCTATCTATCTATCTATCTATCTATCTATCTATCAATCTGTATTTAGCAGGGATTGGGATTCTCACCAAAATTAGACAATAGCAACAAATGAACATTGGTCATCTTAATCTCAGTGGTCTGAGATTAATTTCAACAAATTCATTTGCACCTAAGCATGACCCAGCTAATGTTTTCTTCTCACTGATACAGCATTGTTTGTTTATTGCCTATGTAGAATATGAACTGTGTCAATGTGTGTTTTCCTCTGGTTAAGCCATTTTTTTCTAAGAATTACTAAAAACAAGCATGATGGATGAATTGACAAGTCTAAAATGGCCTAGTGCACAGTGGGTGTGTTTGTGAATGGGCTCTGTAATGGGCTAGTAACTTCTCCAAGACTTCTTAGTACCTTTCAAATGAGGTTAAAGAATAGCCTTCAACTCTTGTGAGGTTTATCCAGATTAGTTAATAAATTTTATGTTATGTAATGTTATCAAATCTGTAGCATTAAGTATTAAGTTAACAGATTGAAGTTCACCAAGACAGGATGTTCGATTACAATCTAAGCCTTGTAGTGTTATATACAGTATACTTTTTAAATTTTTTGATAATGTAGTACTGAATTTACTTACAGCTTTCTAAAATGTGGATCATTCTGAATCAAATATTATATATCTGTTTTATTTATCAATATATAACACGCTTTCATTAACAATCCTTGAATGCCACAAACATTCTGTGTCTCAATTTCTATTTAGGAAATAAAAGAATTGCACCTCCCATTCACTGTATTTTCCACTTTATGTTTTGTACAATTATTTAAGTGTTCTATAGTAAATGCCATTTGTATTGTTAATTTCATCCTTACAGTGAATATAAAAGCACAACAGATCAAAGGTGGGTGGCTTACTGAAGGCCACATAGTGAATCAAGATACAGTTAAGCCTCAAGCCACTACACATGGTCAAAAGAGTAGAAGTTGTTTGTGTTACATTTTTTTTCAGTAGTAATTTAATAACTCAAAATAAGCAAGTTATGAATTTATTGATGCACTGCACACATTTTCTTTCACGTAATTTGAAAGCAGAAGTCTGTCTAATCCACTTTCACACATTGGTTTCATAGATTCATTGTGGAAACCACATGGCCAACTGGTGATCTTTACCTCTATTATTGAATTTAACTACATAAATTAGGAGCAAAAGGCCTTCAATCAAACCTAAATGCTGCAATTGAACAAATGGCATAAAGTGTGCTGACTGCAAATTTGCCTATTATCTACAACAGGGGCCGAGTTCTTCATTTAAGATATTTAATTAAGTTGAAACACTGCTATCAAGCAAAATTACAGGCGTTTTGTTCCTTATATAGGAAAACAACGCATCCAGGAATGATATCTCCAAGACAACAAGAAAGCAGAAGCATCATTTTGTGGCGTGAGAGTCTTAACGTTAAAGCCAGTATGGATTAGCTAACCCAAGGGATATGCGTGCTGTGAAGTCTAAAAAGGTTATGCTCTGTGAATCTCTTCAATACACCTTTCCAGCAAAATAAATTGCCACCCACTGAAACAATGGCAGTGGTTGTGAGACATCCACAAGATGCTTCTTTAACATTAAATCTGTTAATACAGAGTTTATTGGAGCGAGTCCATCCACATAAATGAGTTGTATCCTAAAATTTTCTGCACCTAGACTAAATATAAAAAAGAATCATGTGCTGGAACAAACAATACAATTATGTGTACTGATGTCAATCCCTGTTTCAGGGCATTTTAAAAGCCAGGCTAAACCTGTCACTGAGCTTCCTTTAATACACCATGAAAATATGAACTAGTTTTCAGTCAATGCAGCAAACCGGTTTCAAAATTCACTAGTCACAATGCTTATCTCTCTTGACTGCTGGCATTTTCTTTGCTGAGCATATTATTTTTTGACTTTTCTGTAAAAAAAATGTTTTTTGTGTTTGATGACCTCTAATTGAAGGCCAAGTCTATATGTAAAAATTGCTGGATATAGAGCAGCTCAGCCTTTCTTATTGCCAGTGTTTGTTTTGTTTTGTGGAAATGGTTTCTGTTACCATGACATTGATTCCTTGACCTACAGCAGTGACAGCTGGAGCCTGATATTATCGCTTGCTGTGTGAAAGGGTGGTGATGGTATTGCACTACAATAGGTGACATGACTGTCTTCTTTGGGTATCCATCCTGTTCACAAAAATGCAATGCTGTATAACCATACAAACAACATAAAATTAAATAACATGCTTATATTTGATGCCAAGGCAGGCTCTGGCTCTCTGCAATGCAGTATTGAAAAAAGCAGGTATGGAAAATGGTTAAGGGGTTGAAGACTGCCAGGCAAAAATTCATTTTGAATAAGATTCAATAAGCACATTTGGGACAACCAAGTCATTGAAATACCAGAATCATATGGTCATTCTGAAATCTACCATCTAACTATGTAACAAGTAACTGAAGAAATGATGTTCAGAGGTTAGATAGCCGGTAAGACTCAAATTTGCCACTTGGACATTTTTTTTAATATATTACTTTCTACAGCATTGTCTGTCTGACTTTCGCCCGTTAGACTTCATTCTACAAATCTCATCTTTCCCTTCCCTGCCATCTGCATTATGTTCTCCTGCATCCAACTATTTTATTCACATGAAACCCCCATATTGTTAGATAAACCCTTCCCAGAATGCTGCAGGCAAATAACAAGCGCATTATACTATTCTGCATACTGTATATTCTCTGAATGTTCAACACACTTCATGCATGTTATATTTAAGCAATGTTGGTCAAATGTATTTATGTGTATTTGTGTAGCAAAACCTGTCTGCTGCCTTTTAGCCTGATGTGTGCAGCTTTACTGTACTTATTTTATTTAGTCATTCATGGTGCAATGCAACTGCCCAAGGGGCTGAAAGAAAAATGAGCAGATACTTATGGCCATAGACTTGCTAGACAAGCTGATAACCAGATGGGCAGGAGGCTTATTAGATGTAGCCGGGGGACTCACAAGTAAGCCAACTTTAGTCCCTCTTTGTTTCTGGAAGCAGCAGGAGGATTCTGAAAGTGTGGGCAGATATGAGTAGATAAAACGAATGACTGGTTATGCTATTCATTTTGTAATGGATCCCTTTACTCATTCAAAACTTGCTCGGATCCTTTTTATAAATATTTAGTTTTAACTCTGATTATTTAGCATGTCATTCATTTGTTACCTTAGGCCACAGATTGATTTTCTCAGTTCTGATGCTTTTAACCTGCTACATTATTTAAACTAACAGCATTGGAGTCTTATTTCATAATGTCTCTTATTGTTCATCTAATCGGTATAAATTAATATTCCTTTCCATATCTGTTTCAGCATTAGATTGAAGTGAAATGGAATAATTGTTATTTTAGAGATAAGGTAACATATGGCTTTATTAGTGTTGGAGCATGTCAGATTATACATAAAATGTCTCGGATAAATGTTATGGATGACTTTAGGCTTAAGTTATGGAATTCACTTTATTACTGGTATTCTGCATATTAGTGTTGCATAAAGTGAGGGAAATGAGTTAGATGACTGAAATGATTTGTATTATTATGGCTCATGCACAAATTAGCTTGTGGCAGATGTATAACAGGGAATAATTGACCTTTTCAGTAGCAAAATCAGACCCCATCACAAATGTCATCATACTGACAGTGTTCACAAATGCGTAGTCTACTTAGAATGATATTTCCATCTACATTTTAAATTACAGTGAGTTTTCAAATACCATTGGGCGGATAATTGATTGATCCCTTTCAAAACAGCTTTTTTGGTTAAAGGTTAAAAAGTGTATTTTTTGAATGACAGCCATGATAAACATTCTATTTAAAATACAGCTCGGTTTTTTCTTCCTTTATGAGGTTTATGAGATCACAGTACATGTTTCGGGAAGTTGTATACTAGGCTATGCTTATGAATATCTCGTTTCACTTCCACTATTGACTCTTTAGATTATTCTCAAATGTTAAAAAAAATTAAAACAAAATGCCCAGATGAATAGGTATGATTTATGGTGGCATCAATAAAAGACACTGTACACCTTGAAAAATCCAGAAATGTGAAATGACGGGGAAGGAAGATAGTGGTGGTTACAAGTTCTATTTATATACTGTACATTCAATAATTTTTTTACGGCTAAGTAGTATCAAATAGTTATGTGGTAACATTTAAGAACCACAGATATCTTTGAATAAATTACTATTTGAGGCCATCATATCTTGGTCACCCCTGCTTGATACGTATTTTCATTAGCACAAGCTATTCCAAGTAAAAGTGAGGAATTCATTTTGTGCAACAGGAAAAAATGAGATTTTTATAGTTCTTTGAGACAACATGCAATTTATATATCTGCTGTGCATCACTGCCTAAACCACACAGAAATGCAGTTCTTCCAGGACTCAGAGAAATATCTCTCGGGCCTTAGGGAACACTGAACGTAGATGTTGAATGAAAAGTAAAATCCTGCTGATCCAGAGGTTAATAGCTCTAGTTATCCTGGCTAAACAGCTTTATTGGAAGAAAAACTACCTCATTAAGCAGGAAGGTTTCCTTGAGATTTTTAAATTGCAATATGGTTTAATTTGCATCCCTGCAAATTTGTCATTCCTGATGTTATCACAGGAACATGGTTTCTTTGGTTGATTTTTTTATACAATTTATGAAATTGACTTGCATTTTGTGACAGACTTAATATCACTGCAATATAAAGCTAGAGTGTTTATTTCCTCAAAAAAAAGTTACTTCCCATTTATATGATTTATCTGTTTATTTTGTGCACATCTGATGAATGTGTTGAGCAATAAGAAGTAAACTTTGTGCCCAAGGGCCATGGTGGCCTTTGCCTTTCATTTCCACCAAACCTTTAAAATAGTTATTATTAATTTTTACTGGAAGACCAAATATTTTATAGGAGGCTATATTTCATTACCACCACAAGTTAAATAAAAAAGTGCAACCTTTTAGGAAGTTCTTGTTTAAGACTACATTACAAAAACTAGGAATAATTGTTACATAGATATTATACATCAGATCTTTGTGACAATTCACTTGTCCTGTTTAAGGTTGTGCAAAGCAAAGTACTGACATACCCTAGATGTGAAATGATTTCATATTACATTATTATCAGTTTGCTAATAAGAACAATTATTGCATTGCACACACAAAAAATAGCAGAATGAGTAAATCAGTTTGAAAATAGTTAAAACAATATGTTGATTTTCTGTTCATTACTATGACAGCTAATAAAAAGCAAAAAGATTAATCATATAATAACAGCAGAAACAAGACTTCCACAATGGTCTAGCACCACAACACTGCTGGTTAAGTGTCGCTTATGAAAATCTTTAAACTGTTTTTTTTTTTTTTTTTTTTTTTTTTTTTAATTTTTATTAATTTTATTACAATCCATACAAAGCAATCAAGTTTTTACAAAGAGAAAAATTAAGAACAGATCGATCCCCACCCCTGAGAGAGAGAGCAAGCCAAACGGCGTTAAATTTAAGACTTGGAGACATACCTAAATTAATAAATTCTCTGTGCCTTTTGAACTTATTTTAAAATATTACTGATTAGATCCTGCCATGTTTTGAAAAAAGTCTGTACGGATCCTCTAATTGAATATTTGATTTTTTCCAACTTCAAATAATATAACACATCGGTTTCCCACTATCTTTAAACTGTTTTAACGTCAAGAATGCAATGTTTATTTCACAGCTTAAATCATTAAAAAAAACAATCCTATTCACTCCAGCAGTTTTGGAACCCACTTCATACCATTTTTGGGTTGTGACGCATTGGATTATATTGGCAGTATAAGGCAAAAGGCAAGAAATACACATATCTGAAAAATTATTTTGTAACAAAATTGTTCTTTTCATAGCCAGGTTGACATTTTGAATTATAACTCAAAAGAGTGGGAGACAGTGCACTATTAATAAGGACATCAGAGTGCAAAGTGAAAACCTAGTCAAGTGTTTGTGAGATTACCAGTATTTCTCATGTGTGCATCCTTATTGGACTAGAACAGACCCCACACACTCCCCACAAATTACATTTTCAATACAGAAAGAATGTTTAGATAGGAGTAAATGTTTGCTTATAATGGTTCAATTAAATTCAATTCAATTCAGTTTACTTTTGTATTGTGCTCTCCATTGAGTGCAGACACCGAGCACTGTGACAAGTTCTTAGGTAAAATGCAACTACAATCTTTATAAATTAATTATTACATAATGAATCCTCTGCGGTGGGCTGGCACCCTGCCTGGGGCTTGTTTCCTGTGTTGCGCCCTGTGTTGGCTGGGATTGGCTCCAACAGACCCCTGTGACCCTTTAGTTACGATATAGCGGGTTGGATAATGGATGGATAGATAATGAATCCTTAGAGACAGCAGCTTCTATAGTTATGTAGGAAGGGTTGGTATGTGTGAAAAGATGTGAAAAGTGAAGATAATGACTTCAGCACTAACCTCAACCTCAACCTCAACTCTGCTGGATAGGAAATCAAGGTAAGGGTCCAGTGTTGCAGAAGATTGAAGTAGGGGCTGTGGAGGAGCAAGGGGCAAATTTTGTCACAGCACCAGTGAAATTCATAATTCTTCCTAAAAAAAGCTTGGATTTGCTTGGAGCATTAGAACATTAGAACAATATGGATGAGAACGGGCCATTCAGCGCAACAAAGATCACCTCTTCTGTCCACCTAATTCTTCCAAAATAACAGCAAGACTAGCTTTGAAGGTCTGGAAAGTCCTAATGTTTACCACACTACTTGGCAACTTTTTCCATGTGTCTGTGGTTCTCTAAGTGAAGAATATCCTAATATTTATGCAAAATTTACCCCTAACAAGTTTCCAACTATGACCCTGTATTTGTGTTAAACTCATTTTAAAGTAACAGTCTCAATCTGCTGTACTGATTCCTTTCATAATTTCATGTCTCCTCTTCATCTCCTTTTGCATAAACTGAAAAGGCTCAGATTCTGTAATCCTTTCTCATAACCCATCCCCTGCAGTCCTGGAATCAAACTAGTTGCTCTTTTCTGGACTATTTCTAGCGCTTTTATTTCTGTTTTGTAGCCTGGAGACCAAAACTGTACACAATACTCCAGATGATGCCTCACCAATGCATTGTAAAGCTTGCACATAACATCTTTTGACTTGTTCTCTACACATTGTGCTATATAATATTTATTGATGGAACATGGAAATTGATAGTGACAAGTCCGCTCTAACTCCTAGATCCCTTTCTTAAGGTGTGTTTTTAGTTTTCAGACCTCCCATTGCATATTAAAATCAAATATTTTTACTTCCTGCATGTAATGCTTTACATTTATTTGCATTAAAGTCCATCTGCCACAAATCTGCCCAAGCCCAAGTATGATGACTTGCACATCCATCCAAGCTGGAGGCAACATGGGGTCTCTGGAAGCTCTTTCACCATGGTGGTACATAGCAGATAGACTGGGAACAGAGAACCCAAAAGGCAGGAGAGAGTTGGTTAAGAAGAAGGAAGAGAAGGTGAAGTTAAGTCAAAAACAAGACTTATCACTCAATACATCCAGAACAGTGAAAAATAAATCCACTAGCACCTTAAAAGCAATCAGTGTCAAATTGTATAATATTATGAGATCGTTCTCCACACATCAATCATCCCAAATAACTTTTTCTGACATGGCATAATGATGCCTAGAAGAGAAAACAGGTCTTATATTGCCATAGTAAAAAGTGCATTTTGATGTGGCTCCATATGTTAGATGTACTGAAGGAAAAAAATCAGACGAATGTCAACATATGCCATAATGTGTAACTATCAAGATTTCAGTGCCCTCTGGACTTTTTGCATCTGTGAGAAAACTACAATCATCATATCTCATTTATTTTCTGAAGAAACTGCATTTTTAATCACGTTACAGATTGTTGCTCCATTATGAGGGATTTCACCTACAGTATAAAATTGACAGAGCTGTGAGTCACTCTCCGATTGCTCGTTAAGGTCAAATTCTCCAAAGTGTCAGAAGCTGACATCTGAACTTTTATTTCCTTATGCTCAAACAAAATAACATGGCTCATTAGGCTTTTTACTTCCGTCTGAGGAATGAAAACTGTTTCGCTGAAATTTTCAATGCTAAGAAGCATTGTTAAATAAGAAGCTATAAAGCAATGTTTATTGTTGACAAAGCTTCAGAAGAATCTGTCTACCTGTGTATCGATGCATGAAGAATATTATATCAACACTGTAACGCGAAAGACACACAAGCTGAAGCTTCACAAAGACATTACTTTTTTGTGCTGCAACTGATACCACAAAACCCTTCTCATTACCTCATTCCTGTAGGCTGATGATTTAGGATTATTTCAAAGCAAATTAATCCTTTTTAACTGAGTTAAGACATTTAAAACTAGAAATCTGATCATGTGGAACATTTCTGTGTCAATATTTCTAATTACTTAAAGTAAGGAAAAATAAATCTATGTGTACACATTATTATATATAGAGAGTTAAATAATTGTCTTACTATGAGAAGAAATAGTTTTGTTAGAAAGATTTAACACTGTGTCTAATGAAAGAATGAATATATACACAAATTACACTGCCATTCCTAAAACAACTCTTTCAAATAATCATGGAAATTAGATAGGGAACACTATGCACCTGCAATGTGTGAGGCATCCATGGCATCCGAGATGCTGATAAGCCTGATTAGTTTCTGTCGAGACACCAGGAGTCTAGGGAGGATCAGACCGAAGCTGTGAGTGTGCCAGGTACTCAATATTTCTGCATTGATAAATCCTATTAAATAAAATTCAGAGATTCAGCTTTGTAAATCATTATACCTGCAAAGCGAGTTTTTACACTCAGTTTGCTCAATCTACCTGCCAAGTACATACCTTTTTAATAGTCTGTTTGGAAGCAGTCCACAGTCACTTTAAAGTGGTTAGGCTAGAAATAAAAAGCCCACCTGTTCATCGATCCTTATTAATCCAGTGTCCAGATTATGGGAAGCAAATTCCTGTCTTGGCAGCATGAAGCACACAAAACAGAATAAATCCCAAAAAGATTCCAGTCCATCACATACAATGTTCACTAACATCAGGCCATGTGTCACCATATTACATAAAACATGTATCTTATGTACAGTAGGTGGCTATGATGCCCAGTGCCTTTTGAACCTTGGCACAAATCAGACTCTGGGTGTCTGGAGTCAAAAGAATGGATCAGTGGTAGAGAGAACGGAGATATAGACCACAAATAATGTAAGTACAGCACTATAGCTTTATTACAATAGTGCCTAAAAATAGAAGTTCCATGGGTGCTGAGGTGTCACCCACTGTACTCAGGTCCCAATCCAGGTGGTTTGTCGTGTGGTGGATGTGGCAATGCACAATCAGTGCATGCTCCCAACCAGTGTCATGCAAATATTAAAAATCAGTTCACCACAATAAAACAGAAAAAAATGCCAAAACAGACCAATACAAGTGTAGGCGATTCTGGAAAGTATTGTCAGTGGCATCAAATAAAAAAAAAATTAAAATCAATAAAAGCTCCTTCCTCTTTCTATTTATATTGTTCAAGAAGTATAGACAGAAAAGCAATCAAAAAGTGAAAGCAAAGAAGCACAAAAATGACACAATACCCAAAAATCAGTAATCCAAATCAAATATACAAAAAACAGTGATTCTGTTTACAGGAAAGCACAACAGATATTGCTGCACCCAGACGCACATTTTAGCTCCATTCCTCATGCCAGATAGTTAAAAGATGACCTCTTTTGTTTGTTGTTTGGTGTTATAGGCTTAGAAAGTTTGCCCCAACCAACCCCAGCATGCATCTGCCCATTTTAGCCAAACATCAAAGATGATGTGACATCCACTTTCTAAGCAGATGGATGCCTTTTTATATCTTCATATCCTCATTTGAAAATGTGTATGTGTGAATGACTCCTTATCTCAGGGTACTTTTTTCTGAACTTCTCCCAGGCCCTTAACTTATTTATGGGTCTGTGCACTAACAGCATATGTGCTCTTTCCTTGCTGATATCCACGTCATCTAAGTGGACTAAGGCAGACATCCTTTTCCCCACAGTCATGGAGTAACATCAGAATATTGATACATTTTCACTTGAGGTGTGTGCTGTTCGGTAAGCATCTCAAAACCTCCATGGCTAGTCGAGTGCACCTCCATCTAAAGAGTGACTTTGTGAAGCTGCCCAGTCATTTCCTCCTAGAGTCTTCTCATCTCCACATCATTTAACCAAGGTAACCTCACCATATTATAACTAATTTTAAAAGAAAATAGATCTATAAATAGTGAGTGTTTCACAAAAGCTAAGCCCCATGACATAACCTGACACAGTAGGAAGAAAACCACATTATACACAGAAAAGCACATAGAGACAGTGGCCAAGTCGGGGCTTGAACCCAGTCCCAGAACTCATGGAATTGCGAGCGAACAGTGCTAACTACCACCATAGTCTCAAAGTAAAGAGACTCATTGGATAAAACAGAGATGCCTTCCTGTGGATTACTGAACTCACATAATGTAGTTCACAACTGAGCCTATCTCAGAAAGACAAGGACAAGCAGGGTTCTAATCCATCACAGTGCACACTCACACAAGACCAATCTAAAGTTGCCAAATCACTTAACACACACACACACACACACACATACACTTCTTTAGCATGTAGAATTAAAAGTGCAGTAAAACCCATGAAGACAAGGAGAAGATTAATATTGCAAGAAGATAAACAGACCCCTGTGAACCTGTTTAGGACAAAGATGGTTAGAAAATGACTCATGACTGACTGACATTACTCAACTGTAATGCCAACTATTGTGCCACTACGCAAATCAAATGACATCTAATCAAATGAGACCAGACCACACCACGCCAATCTAAAACCCAGTCAGTTAACATTGGTGTCACCAGTGAGCCACTCCATCAAAGGATCCATTCATGTACTCAAATCACCACTCATTCTGGGCCAGTTTGCAATCACCAATTAAACTAACCTACTATATACATCTTTGAAGGCATGGAAAGAGCACCAGAAAAAAAATTACACAGAGATGGAGTGAAAGTACAAACTCTACACAGACAACAATCAGGCCTTCAATTAGTGAGGCAGCAGCACTAATGACTATGTCACCATGCATCTGATAATAATAACTGTGTGCTTCATTTAATTACTATAAGATGTTTTATGCATTTAGATGCCAGTTTAGGACAGTTACTCCTCTGATTAATTCTTTAAAAATAATTAAATAAATGAGTTGATTAAGATAACAACTGTAACCACTTACTGTGTGGAGTTCTCTCCATGGGTTTTACTTTGGGTACTCTTGATTTCCTCCCACATCCCCAAAAACATGCCACTTATGTTAATTGTCAATTCCAAATTAGTCCAAGTGTGAGTGTTGGTTTGTGCACCAGTGGGTGCCCTGCAATGGACAACCATTCTGTCCAGGGCTGAACCTTGACTTATGTTTACCATTGTGGTGATAGACTCAGATTTCCAATGATCCTGAATTGGATTTAGTGGGTATGAATATGTTATGTTGTGCTATAATTTTCCATTCATTTATTCTGATCAGGGCTGACCAGATCACCCAATCCTTATTGACTTTTCCAAAATTTCCTCTTGGATTCTCAGTTGCTTTTAGACCAGCTGAGTGATATCATCTCTCCAGAATGCACTATATGGACAAAAGTATTGTGACACCCGACCATTACACCAATAGGAACTTTAATGACACTGCATTCAAATACTTAGACTTTAATATGGAGTTGGTCCCCGCTTGCAGCTATAACTACTTCCACTCTTCTTGGAAGGCTTTCCAGACGAATTTGGAGTATTTCTGTGGGAATTTCTACCTATTCATTCTATAGAGCATTTATTAGGTCAGGAACTGATGTTGGACGTGAAAGCCTGGCTCACAATATACACTCCCGTTCATCCCAAAGGTGTTTGAAGGAGTTGAGGTCAGGGCTCTGTGTGGGCCAGTCAAGTTCTTCCACACTGAACTCATCCAGCCATGTCTTTATGGACCTTGCTTTGTGCACTGTGACACTGTCATGCTGGAGTAGAAAAAGACCTTCCCCAAACTGTTTCCAAAAGTTGGAAGCATATCACTGTCCAATTGTCTTGCTATGCTTTTGCATCAACATTGCCTTTCACTGAAAGTAAGGGGCCTAGCCCAAACCATGAAAGACAGCCCCACACCATTATCCCTCCTCCACCAAACTTCAGTTGGCACAATGCATTCAGGCAGGTAATGTTCTCCTGTCATACTCCAAACCCAGACTCATCCATCTGACTTCCAAATAGAGAAGCATGATTCTTCACTCCATAGAACATATTTCCACTGCTCCACAGTCATGTGGTGGTGTGCTTTATACCACTCCATCCTACACTTGGCATTGGACTTGGTGATGTGAGGCTTGCATGCAGCTGCTTGGCCATGGAAACCTATTCCATGAAGCTAACACTGCACAGTTTTTGTGCTAACATTAATGCCAATGGATATTTTGAACTCTTCAGCTATAGAATCACCTTAGCAGTCGTTGACCCTGCTCTGTGACTTTACATGGTCTTACGATTTGTGGCTGAGTTGCCGTTGTTTCTAAATGCTTCCACTTTACAATAATACCACTTATGGTTGACCGTGGAATATCTACCAAGGATGAAATTTCATGAACCATCTTGTTGCAAAGGTGGCATCCTAACACAGTACCATGCTTGAATTCACTGAGCTCTTCAGAACAACCCATTTTGTTTCACAAATGTTTGTAAATGGAGACTGCATGGTTAGGTACTTGATTATATACACCTATGTTAACACCATATTTTTTAAGTACCTTCAACAAGATACTGTGGGATACATGGTTATAAATCCCACAAAGAATATGTTGCTAGGATGGATGAATTGCCAAGACTTTGTGAAAATAAATAGTTGGTCCAATATTCCACGGTCAGGACCGAACCATCTTCCTGGATTTGAGGTTTAATTATCGGAAAGAGTCTTTGTTCCAATATCCCATCATCAGCTCTCATAAGAAGGCTGGGGTTTAGAAAATTTAAAAAATAGATACCACCACACCAGCCTTCCAGTCCCAAGGCATTGATCCACAACTTCCATGAAACACTAAAAAAACTTGTTAGCCAAAATACTGGCACAGGTTCCAGTGATTTTACTATTTCTATACAGATGTCCTCCACTCCCGTAGCCTTACCATTCCAATGATTTTTAGTGTCCACAGTGACCTCAGCTGTAGTAATGGGCTTAACTCCAACAAATGCTTTGTGCACTGTCTCCTTTTGAGGTGATTGTATCCACTGGGTTTAGGAGTTCCTTAAACATCTCCTTCCACCTTGCCCTCTCTAACTGAATGTGACATTTTTCTATTGCAGAATGTTTAATTCATCTAAATCTGATCTCAGGCACTTTAGAGTTAAGGTGAGCTGTGTTCCTGGAAAAATTGTATTTTCGTGTACTATGCAATAAACTGAAACTCATCTCAGTGCAAATAATACAGCTTATGAATATTATTTTACTAAAAGGCTTTGTGGTACTATCATTCTTTTTTTTCTAATGATGTGGTGCGCCTGTTTCCTAAGTGAACAAGCTATCTCAGTCTTTGATGGGGAATATGAAAATCTGAGCTCAATGTGGAGAGACCATTTCCTTGGAAGTATAAAAGACTTTATCAAGTAATGAAGAGAAACATGGAGATGTGCCCTAAAAGGGAGTTTGTAATACAACAACAAAAGAAAATAAAGGATACAGCCCATTTTAAAAGGTTCTGACTCCATAACCAGAGATAGAGATGACGGTTGGGTGGAATAGAGGTATCCCCATAATTTTGGGGCTTTGACCAAGGAGTAACCCCAGAATGGGGTTTAAAGGCACTCCCTGTGAATCTGCCTAAACTTTTGGTCTAGATGTGTATTTAGTGAAGAGCTACTTGGAGAGATGTCCAGCGAATGCAGTTTCCATATTTGTCAATTAAGATCATGTGTCGACCCTTTTAGCTACTAAGAGAATTTTTTGCAGGCATTATTGTGGCTGGTGATGTTGACCCCACAAGCTATCAATAACTTGATGCTTATTCAACTATGTAACATCTGGAACTGGCAGGAAACTCTCCACCTGGAGGCTGCATCCACTTTATTTATTAAAGCAAATCTGATGAAAATATTACTGAAATTTAACACATCTCTTGCAATACGAAAGGAAATTGGACTTTGGATTACTGTTACTCTCCCTTTCAGAAGGCATACAAAGCCTTCCAGCGCTCTGTTTGGCAAATCTGATCACTTATCTGTTCTGCTCCTGCCCATTTCTAGGTAGAAGATTAAACTAGAAATCCCTGCCATTAGCATGGTGTACCACTGGTCAGATCAATCAGACTCTATGGTACAAAACTGTTTTGACTATGTAGATTGGAATATGTTCCATGTCACCTCCAGAAACAACATTGATGAGTATGCAAATTCTATAGGCTGAAGAGAATGTTGTTTATCCACAGGTATAAAAGTTTATCCCAATCAGAAACTGTGAATCAATAGTAAAGTTTGCATATTGAGATGTTGCATTTGCCTCTGAGAATACCATGAATTACAAACAAGCCAGTTATGCATTCTGGAAAACAATAAAAAAAAAACCAAGCATGAATACTGGGACAGAGTTGAATCACAATTTAACAGTAACTCCCTGAGCATGTGGCAGTGACTAAATAGCATAAGGGACTATAAATGGAGCTCCAGGGCACTGCACATCACTGTTTCACACACGGAATAGTTAAATATGTTTTATGCTTATTTTGAGGCGAGTGCCATCAGCTTCCCAGAAAGAGTGCACATTGTTGATGATGTCATTGTGGTTTACATCTCCAAAGGCAATATGTGCAGGACTTTTAAGTGGGCAAATACTCGTAAAGCAGCTGGCCCAGATGGCATTCCTGGTCATGTTTTCAGAGTATGTTTGGGCCAGCTACCTGAAGTGTTCATGGATATCTTTAACCTTTCACTCTCCTTGTTCATTAACATTGTGTGCTTCGAAATGTCTGTCATAGTGCCTGTGCCAAATAATAACAAAAATAACATGGTTTAACAACAGGTGTCTAGTTGTCCACTGTAAACAAATGCTTTGAAACACAGTCAGGGACATTATTTGTTTTGTGCTGCCAATGAACCTCCATTCACCACAATTTGTATACTGACAAAAAAGATCTACTGACAATACCATATCCCAACAATACACATTTATTTCTTGAGAAGAGTGATGCATATGCGAAAATTCTATTTGTGGATTACAGCTTAGCATTCAATACAATTATCTCCCCAAACTTAATACCAAGCTCAGAGTCCTGGTTCTAAAGAGCTGACTGTGTAGCTGGATTCTAAACTTTTTCTTGCACCAGCACTAGGTGATTAGAATGAGGGGACTCCCTTCATACCCACTCACCTTTACCACAGGCACTCCCTATGGTTGTGTATTGAGTGATCTCTTATATTCATTCTACACCCATGAATATATGGCTACCAACAGTTCAAACATTACAGTGATACATGTTGTGAAATGACACAACAGTGGTAGACTTCATCTCAAATGGGAAGGAATCCACAGATGGAGAGGAAGTGTGAGCTCTGACACATTGGAGCCAGGAAAACTGTGATTGCCTCAACATGACCAAGGTCAAAGGAGCTAATTGCAGATTTCCAGAAGCAGGGAGAAGACCACTCACCTATTACCATTGATGGGATCATGTTGGAGAGGGTTAGCAGATTTAAGTTCCTCGGTGTGTACTTTATAGAGGACCTCACATGTACTAAACATACAGAAAAAATGGAGAAGAAGGCACAGCAGTTCCTTTTCTACCTCAAACAGCTAAAAAAGTTGACCATGAATCAGAACATTCTAGAATAGTATCATTAAGAACACTCTAACAGTACAAATATCTGCCTGGTATGGCAACTAAACTGCACTCAACCACCCATCTGCAAAAGGGGATGGAGGTAATTTACTGTGTATACTACTTGAAAGCAGTGAAAAATCATCAAAGACCCTAGTGACCAGAGCCAGAAACTGTTCTCTATGTTACCATCAGGCTGACTGCAATATTGTATTATTAGACCCTGTACCAGTAGGTTCTGGAACAATTTCCTTAACCAGGTCATTAGACTGCTGAACTCTGGTCAAAGAATCTTTTAAAGAATTGCCCTGTTTATTAATTCCTGTAAGGTAAAAGCTGGGAGCATGGGAGATAAATGGTACAAAGGATGAAGAGCTCCAAAAACCTCACAAAACAACCTCTTGAAGTCAAGATTAGAAGCATCTCTGGGACAACACATTCTAAGCTAGAACCGAAAATTCCTGGTGTCTGCTCAGTCCAATAAGGGCAACATGGTGGTGCAGATATAACACTGCTGCCTCGTCAGGGTTTACAGGGTTCTTGGGTTGTCCCTGCACGGAGTTTGCATGTTCTCTCAGTGTCTGTGTGGGTTTCCTCCATGTGCTCCAGTTTCCTCCCTCTGTTGAAAAACATGCAGGTTAGGTGAATTGGACCAAGCTAAATTGGCCATAGTGTGTGTTTTGGTTTGTGGATGTGTGTGCGTGTTCGATATGCGATGGATCAGTGTTCTGTCCAGGGTTTGTTCCTGCCTTATGCTCTATATTAGCTGAGATAAGCTGCAGCCCCCCTGTGACACTGATCTGGATTGGGCAGGTTACAAAATAACATGACAAGGTATAGAGCACCCTATTAAAAATAATGATACAAATTTAACTGTTTCATTTGTCAATCTCTATTGACTAGAATGAGAAAGAATACAATTGACTTTGCCATGAGCCTTTATTCTATTACTGAGTGTGAAAAAATTTGTTGAAGTCAACCCACATGGTTGGGAAGGAAACTTTATTCAAAGAATTTATGTGTTGATTGGCTGGGCACTCCCATGAACCACTATTATACTATTGCCGGCAAATCTCTTTAATTGTTAATCTTAACCTGCTGCTAAAATACAACACAATGAAATCCAGAACACCTTGCTAATGTCTACTCTTTTCCACAATATAATCCTATAATCTAAAGAAGCTGAGGTCCAGCATTTTAACTATTCTAAAGAGCTGATGCACTTGTCTCAGTAAAGATCGCTAAACACTATGGACGCCAAGCTCAGGAGCTTTGTAAGGATCATTCTGTCTGAACATTCAGAACCAAACTGACTACACTGCCAAAGGTTTATGAAATGTAATATGACACTTCCAAGGGTAGTTTCACTTTTTTGTTAACATAAGGTAATTGCTCATTTTTTCACCTTTCCTTTTTATATTTTCACATAGCTGTTTTGCAATTTTTAGACCTGCTGCACTTGGCTTTGCCTTTCACCCTATTTCCTACATTTAATATGAATAATGGAGTTAGCTGATTGTTGTTCAAAGCATTGCCCAGGGGGAAAAAGGACAAGGTTACAAGACAAAAAACATGGAGTTGCTACCTCTAGTAAAGGTTCAGGTGGCAATAAACAGACTACTCTCAGGGTCACACTAAGGTAGAGTCTAGTTAAAGCAAGGGTCAAAAAATGCAGTGATGAATGGGGCTGTCAAGAAAGGGGAATACTATAGTCGCCACAAAAGATAACTCTTTCCACTAATCATGCAGCACTCACGTGGATATAAGCTGCTTTACTAGTATGATGGTTGTGCCTAGTAGTGAATATAAGAAGCAGTGATCATTCAATTGTTTTTTGTAAGTATTTTTGGGTGTTATAAGGCACACCAGGCAGACAAATCTCTGTGGGGCAATAAGGCGTTGTTTGATCATTTTATTTGCATACTAGGATCTACTTGTACATCACCCTGCTATTGTGTGTTTGGCAGCTTCTTATTAAAGAAAATAACTCATTTTGGGATATATTACAGTGAGAGTATATTATCACTGCATATCTTTTAATTACAGTATTTTCTTTGGATAATATTGAGGATTCATTCTCTAAGTCATTTTGCACTTGCTATAAATTAGGTAGAATTCATTAAAAATAGTATATGAAATTCAGCAGTGTATATACAGTATATATATATATATATATATATATATATATATATACATATATATATATATATACATATATATTAAACTTAAAAGGCATCCCGGACTACTCCACTTCACAATTACCACATAAAGCTGTGTCGATATACTGTTAGTACTGAACTATACAATAAGCAAACAGTGCCTTCTAGTAATATATTATAACCTTAAATCACAAAATAGGAAAAACAGCAATGCAGCAAAAATTTGAGTCATTTTAGAACTGAACCTTCTCATGATGACACTGACAGAGAAAAAGTGTTCATACCTGTTTGCACTAAAAGACAGCAGAATGGCAGGCAGCAATTCTGAATAGTAGAGAAAGGTCAAGAACGCCTCTAAATTCTCAAAGGGTAGCTCTTACACCTTGCAGGTTTCAGGTTAATGCAATAAATACTCCCAGAGACATTGGTTTGTACATGTAGTCATGAATCCAATTGCACCATTACAAATTGGAGTCAGTTGATGGAATGTCACTCTACAGAAGTGGCACAGAAGTTGCCAAGTCAATAAGATGAGGATCACTACCAGCAAGAACCAATACAAGCTACTTATGAAACCTAGCAGGTTTCAAGAGGATTGAGCTAAAGAGCAATGCTGATTGATATGTGATGGATTGGAGGCAGTGGTATCCCTGGGACTATTTGTTATATCAAGCTGAAATGTGGAAGGTGTAACAACCACCACTGGGAAATCTACTGGAAGGTCTTGACTTTTATATGTCAATTCACTGCTTTTTCTTGACAACTTTATAAGCAGAGTTTAAAAGCTGAGACATTTACTAAGGCTATAGAAGTTCTCCATACTGGCCCCTCGTTTATTTTGCCTTTTAATGTTGAGATCAGCATTAAATAATTAATTTTATTTGTATTATAGTAAATGTTGTGTATTCTTCCAAAAATGCACTATATGCTTTATTTAGGGTTATTAGCAAGCTGCTACCTGATTAGCCATGCAATGGTAATTTTAAAATAATTAAAACAAAATGTGTGAAACTGTGTAGATGTGTTTTTACACAGTCTGGATATAAACAATAAGCAGTAAAAATCATTTGATAAGCGTAATGCTAACATCGTTCAGCCATTGACTTAATAGCACCCTCATACATTTTAAAGGATTTCAAGGGGAACCTTTTGGGAGCCATTTCTGCACTGGAATGAGAGCTGACTCGTCATTTACCAGGCTTTTATATTGTCCATTATGCAAAGCACTGTTGTTCAGTGGCCCTGATGTGAATTTTGTTTACTTGTATGCTCAATAAATTTGGTTCTCTCTACTGAGTACTCTTCATATCACAACAGTAACAAAAGAAATGCTAACCTCAAAACGGCAATATATCCAGTTTTCTGTAACCCCGATATGTTTTCATTTACTAAGCTTGCATAAAAGCAAAATGTATGATCTCATTAATAATTATATGGCTCTGTATGCAACAGCTATTCAGCATTTCTTTTTCTTTGTAAGCTGAATCAGTTAGTACAAAGCTGGTCAAATTTTGAAGATGAACCCTTTAAAACTGCAGCATTTTTTCTTCATGCCATAGAAATTGAAATTTATTAGTATTTTGAATTATATTAGCACAGTTATTAGACCAGCTGCCTCACAGCTCTATTGACTGATTCATTTTTAAGGTTAGTCAATGTAGGCATGGAAATTGGACCTTCTCCTTGTGCTCATGTGGGTTCTGCCTGGGTATTTTGCTTTCCTTCCAAACCCCAAAGACAGATGTTTAAGTTTACTGATACATATAAAAATTAGCCAGGAATAAATCTGTGTAAGTGGGTGACTGAAGTTGAGGTTAGCAAGAAAGCTTTTACCTTGTTGAGGCTCATTAATGGAAAAAGGGACTAGGTGGGTATACAGCTTGGATTTTTAACAAATGAGATCATAGGAGCTTCATCCAAGAGAGTTTTGGAGATAATGGCACAAAAAGGCAGCACTGAGAGTCTGTCCCAAAGGCTCACATGCAGTGCATTTACATGTGCTTCAATAAAGCACAGAAACCTTATTTCTAAAATGCCACGTAAACCCTTTTTCCGGTTAGAGAAATCGGGTTACTGTCCACTGAGAAACCTGACTAACAGAGGTAGATATGTCTGTGAATAATTTAATTATATGGCCATGTAAATCTTTAACCAAGTTACTGCTAAGGATTTTGCATATCCGTTCAACTCTGTGCATGTGTCAGCTTTGCACATGCTTTCACTAGCAATGGGAAAAGCATCCACAAGATACATTTCCAGAAGCAAATGTTCGGACGATCGCATTATTAATTTTCCTGTCTAAATTAAACTGTCTCAATATTTCAGAAATAGCTTTTTATTTTGATGAGCTGAACGCACAGTGTTAAAGTTACAAGTACAATCTTGTATTGAGAACAGTAGCGAAATGCATTAAAAGTAATGTGCATTAAATAGTCTATTTACTTTTTAAAGTAACGACTAACTTAATAGAATACTTATCTTATTCTAGTAAAAAGACCTGCATTGGTATTATTTCAGAAGCACTGGGTGTAAGGCAAGAAGTGCACATACAAGGTCCTTTGTAGGGCTCAGTTTGCTGTTTGTATTCCGGTAACAGAAATCTATAAAAAAAAGTGTCAATTTCATTAAAAATGTTTAAAAACACAAGAAAAGTATCATAAGCGTCATGCTTATTTTTGATTTACCGTAGCCAATGATGACATTGAACCGTTTTTTGTGCCGTTTAATGATGTTGGAGGTTTTTATCAAAGATCTCCAGAGGATTAATTGGCCGTATAAACACAGATTTTTAAGAAACCAGGTTTCTGCCTCAACCGGGTTATTCTCATTACCTTGATTAAGTGTGTGTCCATGGAAACACGCTCACGGAGTATAGAACATTGGATTCCGATTTGAGTGGCCTCTGGAAACTTGATGTGATTGTAAAGTGGGCAAGGAGGCAATGTTCTCAGTCTACTTGAGGGTTTGTGTCAGGTATCTGATATTTCAGAACTGTAGCCACTGAATTTTGAACAAGATAATTTGGTGCCAGGACAGTAAAAGATTTTTTTTCCAAAAACAAACAGTTTTGGGTATATGTTATGGATTTTGGACTGCTGATCACAAAAATCACCTTTATATTCTTCTGTCATGTACCATTTTATTGCAATCACCATTTTCTGATTTCCTTTCATATTATAATTATACATATACAGTACAACAAGTACAACATGAGCATCTGTGATGATCTAAAAGTAGTGGCACTGCTGCAAGGAATGCAGCTTGGATATAATAAGTGTTGTTGTTTCATTTGCAAATGGGACAGCTCTGCTAAAGAGTTTCATTACATTAAAAAGAACTGACTGCTTCAAAAGTATTTTGTTCCAGAGCAGAAAAGTGTGGTACACAAATAACTTCTGCACTTCTCCAAACCAATGCAATGTCGCCTCTCTAACTTTGTCTCCCAACCATCCAACCTAAGCCGACCCTCTAATGTATTCATTTCAAATCTTAATATCTTTAACTCTGCTACCTCCAGCTCCGTCTCCCCTTTTTTGGTCAGTGCCACCATCTCTAGCCCATATAACACTGTCTTGTAGACCTTCCCTTTCACTTTTGCTGGTACCTGTCTGTCACAAATTACTCCTGACACTCTTCTCTACCCATTCCACCCTGCCTGCACTCTCTTTTTCTCCTCTCTTCCACAATCACCATTAGCCTGTACTGTTGATCTCAAGTACATAAACTTACTCACCTTTACCATCTCATCTTTCCTCTGCCCTCCCTTTCTTTCACACACATGTATTCTGTCTTACTACTACTGACCTTCATTCCGCTCCTCTCTAGAGCATATCTCCACCTCTCTAGGGTCTCCTCAACCTGCTCCCTACTCTTGCTACAGATCACAATTTCATCTGCAAATATAGTCCACGGGGATTCCTATCTAATCTCGTTTGTCAACCTATTCATCGCCATTACAAATAAGATAGGGCTCAGTGCCGATTCCTGATGTAATCCCACCTCTACCCTGAATGCATCTGTCACTCCCACCACAGATCTCACTACTGTCATAATTCCCTCGCAAATATCCTGTACAACTCTTACATATTTCTCTGCCACTCCCAACTTTCTCATACAGTACCACAACTCCTCTCTAGGCACCCTGTCATATGCTTTCTCTAAGTCCACAAAGACACAATGTAACTCCTTCTGGCCTTCTCTATACTTCTCCATCAACACCCTCAGAGCAAACATTGCATCTGTGGTGCTCTTTTTCGGAATGAAACCATACTGCTGCTTGATAATCATCACCTCCCTTCTTAACGTAGCTTCTGCTACTCAATCCCATAACTTCATGCTGTGGTTCATCAATTTTATCCCTCTCTAGTTACTACAGTTCTGCACATCCCCCTTATTCTTAAAAATCGGTACCAGTACACTTCTCCACTCCTCAGGCATTCTTTCACTTTCCAAGATTGCATTAAACAATCTAGTTAAAACTCCACTGCCATCTCTCCTAAACACCTGCATTCTTCCACAGGTGGTCATCTGGACCAACAGCCTTTCCATTCTTTATCCTTTTCATAGCTGTCCTTTCTTCCTTCTTTCTAATCTGCTGCACTTCTTGCTTCACTATCTCCCCATCATCCAACTTTCTATCTCTCTCATTCTCATCATTCATTAGCCTCTCAAAGTATTCTTTCCATCGGCACAACACACTCTCCTCACTTGTATGTTTCCATCTTTATCCTTTATCACTCTAACCTGCTGGACATCTTTCCCACTCGGTCCCTGTGTCTAGCCAATCGGTACAGGTCCTTTTCTTCCTCCTTAGTGTCCAACCTCTCATACAACTCATTACATGCCTTTTCTTTAGCCTTTGCCACCTCTCACCTTGCCCCTTATCTCCTTGCACACCTCTCTGCTTTCTGCATTCTTCTGACTATGCCACTTCTTCTTAGACAACCTCTTCCTGTCTATACTCTCCTATGCTTCCCCATTCCACCACCAGGTCTCCTTATGCTCCTTCCTCTGTCCAAATGTCACACCAAGCACCCTTACACCCTCCCTGAACTCAACCTTAAAATATTCCTTTTTCATCTTCCACTATTTGATCCTCAGCTCTGTCCTCACTTTCCTCCTGTTTTTGATATCCAACATCATCCTACAGACCACCATTCTATGCATCTTCCTCCACACTTTTATGTCACCCTGTGTTCTTCCCTCTTCTTAAAATACATATTCACCAGAGCCATATCCATCCTTTTTGCAAAATCCACTACCTTAACACCGTACCTACCCATCACCTCATCATCTTCTCTGTTCCCTTCATCAACATGTCCACTGAAATCCTTTCCAGTCACCACTCTCTGTTCCTTGGGTACACTGTCCATCAGTTCATTCAATTCACTCCAGAAATATTTGTTTCTCATCCATCACTCACCCAACTTGCAGGGCATATGCACTAACAACATTCATCACCATACCTTCAATTTCCAGCTTCATAATCATCACACTGTCTGACACTGTTTTCATCTCCAAAACTCTCTTGACATACTGTTTCTTCAGGATAATCCCTACCCCATTTTTCTTCCCATGCACACCATGGTAGAAGAATTTGAACCCACCTCCGATCCACCGAGCCATATTCCCATTCCATGTGGTCTCTTCTCTCCATCATATCAGCTAACTCTCTCCCCTACCAGTCATACTGCCAACATTCAAAGTTCCTACTCTCACTTCCACTTTCTTTACCTTCCTCCTCTCCTCCTGCATCCAGACACAACTTCCTCCTCTTCTTCTCCTTCTTCAGACAACAGTAACCCAACTTGCGCCAGCACCTCGTTGGCTAACAGTATTGGTGGCAGCCGTTGTTAACCTGGGCCTTGACCGATCCAGTTTGGAAATCTGTATGGTTGTCTGCATATTGATCTGACAAAATTTTACACCGGATGCCCTTCCAGACGTAACCCTTCCCGTTTACCCGGGCTTGGGCCTGGCACAAAGAAACACTGAATTCATGAACAGCTTTTATCCACTTGTTGTAAGGCTACTATACAGATGATTTCATGAATGTTTCTTGTATGTGTCAATGGATGTTGCACTTAATATATGGTGTATTTATTGTTTGTTGGTGGTATTGTATTACTCTTGCATGCGAGACATGGAAGCAAGAATTTCATTACAATATAAACAAACTACAATAAATCTGAAGCTAAAGTTTTTTTTTTGTTTGTTAATAAAATATTTTCAGAAAAGAAAAGATGTGTCAAAAAATAAATAAGACCAAAAGAAGAAAAATGTTAAGATCCATACGTTATTAAACAAGGATTGTTACTTTCATCCTCATATAGACTGCAATTTCAGAATAGCATGTCTTTGGACTTTGAGGGGAATGAAATCAGAATATGTAGTCAGTCTAAGGCTTAAGCATTGTGGAGTGGCAACAGCTTTCACCATGTCACTGTTCCACCCTACGTTGACAAAGCTTTTCTTTCTATAAAAGAAAAAAACCTGGACCCATAAAAATACAAATCAACCATTTTTTGAATAACTTTCCTAAATTAGCTGTCTTTAAGAACCATGCGATTACACCATCTCACTTCAGTAAATGGGGAAGAACAAACATATAAATCAGAATAAAATGTCTGTTGACAGAAGAGAAATCTATGCATTTGGCAGTACATGCCTGGATGCCTATGTAGAGCATATCTTCATTTAAAATCCAGACTTTGCTAAAACTCTGCAAATGGCCATTTTATCTGATTGAACAGATAGGAATAAACTATTTATGTGACAAAGATGGTCTGTTCAGTCTTTTTTTTTAATTCTTGCAAAATCCACAATACTAATAACCATTTTATCCCAATAAATAATCTTAGCTGATATCATTTATATCATAATATGGGAACACATCAATAAATTTACTCTAAAAACCTCTGCAAAATGTTTAGTCTCATCCTGCAAGTATAACCATGAATATTAAAGAACAACAAAGCAATAATTGTGGAATAGTTATTTGGTTTATGTGGAATATGAATGTCTAAGGAAAAATATTTTGAAAATGGTAATTATAGGTTTTAGAACAATGTCAAACATGTTGTAAAAATCAATTTCTTTTATGCTTTTAGGCATTGTTGTCATGTTTGATATCCTCAGCTTCGATTACTGCTTAAAATGATGGGCCCATTTTTTTATTTTTCACTGCTGAAAAAAAATATTCTTTGTTTTGTGTTTTATACATTCCAGATGGTTGCATCTTTTATAATATCTTAACAGATGAACAGGAAATTAAAATTGTACCGAGGGAGGAATGCAACAACTCCTAATGACAATGCACTGAGCCACCCTACCCCTTATAATTTCTCAGCCTTCCAAAAATATTAATGGAGTAATGCTTCTTGTCATTTGCTAATTGTCTTTTCTGCAAGCCATTTGACCTTCCTTTCTTCATCTTCCAATAATCTGGTGTTTTGGTAGCACTGAATTTCATCAGCATGTGATGTAGCATGTGAGTCTAATTGCAGTCAAAACAATAAACATTGTCGTGTTGACAATTAGCTGTTATTAGATTTCAGACATTTCATATTCTTGGCACACAGTGGGACCAGGAGAATGAGGCCATTAATATTCAAAGCATCTCAACACATAATTGAAGCTGTAAATGGAAGAAAAGATTGCTGTTCATGCTGCATCTTCATGGATTTTTTTTTTAATCTGTAATGAGCTTTGTATTTGGAGATACCTCCTGTCAATAGACAGATGGTAATGTATTACGGGAAAATACTTGCTTTATTCTAAATATCAAATATGTTTTTCATAAGCTACACACACACACATATATATACAGTGTATACAGTATACACAAATTTATGTATACCACTTATACAGTATATGTGTGTATTTATATATAAACTGGATATACTGTATACAAGCATCCTCAAACATTATTATTTTAAGTACTTCTCTACATACTGTAAGTCTGTGTGATACTGTGATTCCATTCACCCTGTACACCTCAGACTATAGATATAACATCAGTTCATGTCACTTGCAGAAATTCTCTGGTAATTCTGCACTTATGGGGTGTATTGATATAGAGGATGAGTCAGAGTATAGGAGTCAGGTGGAGAAGTTTGCTTCTTGTTGTAAAGAGAATTGTCTGCATCTTAACATCAGCAAAGCCAAAGAACTGGTTGTTGACTTTTGTCACACTAAAGAGTGTCTATGTCCGGTCACTGTTCAAGGAGTGGATGTAGGTGCTGTACACTACTACAACTACTTTGGGGTCCTCATCAGTGACAAGCTGGACTCATCTATTAACACAGAGGAACTATAAAAGAAATCACAGAGCAGACTCTTTTTTCTTAGGAGACTGCATTACTATAATTTGGGTATTTGTATTATTGACATGTTTTAAAACTCTGTGATGGTTAGTATAGTTTTTTTGTGCTGTAGTGTACTGGGCTGGTAACATCACTTCAAGAGAGCCCCACAGAACCTAGAAACTGATTAAGAAGGCAGGCTCAATTATAGGTTGCACTCTTGACCCAATGGCCATTATGAGCAATGCTGCACATCCTCTCCCTGACACACTAACTCTGAGCACTTTTATCGAAACAATTATTCAGCAGAATGTCAAGATATACTACTGGGGCTCCTTTATACCAACAGCAATACACCTGTATAATGCTTCACTATGACTGTTCTTTTTATCTTTAGTCAAGTCAGCGGTTTCCTTTCTTTTTTAAAATTTTGTTGTGTAATTGTGGGGGGTTGTTGTTTGTTATGAAAAATGTAAATTTCCTGACTGGGACAAAAAACATCCTATCTATCTATCTATCTATCTATCTATCTATCTATCTATCTATCTATCTATCTATCTATC
>JANRMT010062806.1:77079554-77110485 GCA_026402145.1 Polypterus bichir lapradei
ATCTATCTATCTATCTATCTATCTATCTATCTATCTATCTATCTATCACTGGGCTTCTTAATCTGCTCGATCACTTGAATATGCAAAATCATTTGCATCAGTCATTTCTCCACACATTAGGATTAAATGAATGTTTAGCACTGCATTATATGTAAAGGATTATAGAATTATTAGAATATTTTATAATACCTTATGTATGCCCCTAACTACCCTTTATTTGCCTTACACACAGTGACCCGGAAATGCAAAGAGATGGCAATAGGGAAACAAAACATGCAAAAGGTTAGGGGTGAGGGCAATCAAAAAGGCAATCAATTCTAAATCAGAGTGTCAGAAAATGAAAAGATGAAATGAGCTGCACTCAATATAAGTGTTAGTGTTGGAAGACAGCAATTCAGTTTGCTTCCACTGATGCTGGGGCAGGAAACCCTCATTATATGTGAGTGCAATTTCTCGCAATGTACAAAGTTATGTCAAGTGTTCAGGCACATTTCATGGATGGTTTTGTTTTGATGTTACCTTAAAGTATCTTGACTATAAAGAATTAATCTCCTCTAGACCAGTGTTTCTCAACCTCTGTGATGTTGTGATCCGCTTTTTCCCATGTAAGTGTTTTTGCAACCCACAATTACCAACAAAACAGTCCCCTTGGTGAAATAAGCACAAATATTAGGGGATCGAGTGTGACCCTCCACAACCCACTACAGTAATAAACAATAGCAATAGCCACAACCCAAAAATGGGTCTCAACCCAGTGGTTGAGAAGCAATGCGCCAGCATCATGAAGCTTAACTGATGTAAGGGATTTATTTGTTTACTGGAGGTGCATAATTGGGAAGGGCATGCTATCACGAAGAAGACATTCAAAACAGTAAGAGCAAAGTGCAGAATGGAGCATGGTTTGTGTTGGCTTACTTCTCTTATATGTTATTGCGCAATTTCCTTTGCATGCCACCACTATTTTGTTTTAAAACAAAAATTTCTTTTTTGATATTTGAGGCTTATTGTCTTTACAGATATGGAAAGACACAAAAAAGTGGTTTATTTTATTTTATTTTTTTTTGATAGTCATGGCACAGTAGTGGCTCTATCCCTTAAAAAAGCTGCCTGAGAATCCTGTACTTTAGAGGATGTGCTAGGACACCAGGGACCAGAAGAGAGAATGGCATTCTGGTGACACAGTAGACAAACCAGTGATGATCTGATTGCTTGGTTAGCCCATAAGTGCTCCTAAGATAAAAATTAAGGACACCTCAAAAGAAACAGCAGCATGATGGAACCATGACTTAATAGTGGAAGAAAGAACACCAGAGAAAGAGTGTGATGGGATGTAAGAAAGGGAGTACCTAATGGTAAAACTACATAAACCACCCCATCTAATAAACAGGAAACCAGCACATAGACAGGTAGGCCCAGTGGGACTATAATATGCACACCACAATTTAACTAAAAAACAATCAATCATGTATATCTTTTTCAAATTTGTCTAAAATATAACCTGTAAGTGTTGATATTTAGTGCCATAGTCATTACTTGGCTATTTGTTTTGGATAAAAATATAGCATCATTTTGGATAGAAATGGGATAGCTTTTGGATTTGAAATTCTTGTTAATGCATTAATGGCAGCATTTGATGTACTGCCAGATGGGATTAAAGTGTGTAATGAGAATTCAGTTGTAATGTCCTATACTGCTCTACTAGCAAATAGACATTTTTTTCAAATGAAAAAATCCCAGTCCACCTTTTATAACTCACTGGGAAAGCAGTGTTCTGTATTATATTAAACTGGATAAAATACACTTCTTTTTAAGATGACTTGCTTTTTTTTACCAATTGTTCATCAATATAATTTTAAAATAAGCATGCTAGGAGTGTAATGACTGTTTTATTAGATACTGGCTGTCTCCCACGGCTCTGCCAACGTAGTAGTGAAACAGGACAAACTTTAAAAATCATCCATCCATCCATTATCCAACCTGCTAGGCAAGGAATAAATCTCGGGCAGGGCATCAGTCCACTGCAGGGCACACACACACACACCCACACACCAAGTACACACTAGGGACAATTTAGGATCACCAATGCACCTAACCTGCATGTCTTTGGACTGTGGGAGGAAACCGGAGTACCTGGAAGAAACCCACGCAGACACAGGAAGAACATGCAAACTCCACGCATGGAGGACCTGAGAAGCAAAACCGGGTCTCCTAACTACAAAGCAACTTTAAAAATCAATTCAAAAATTTTTTAAAAATTTAATCATTTTTATTGAGAAGAATTGATATTGATAGCTTTTACATCTGAGGACCTCTTGATATAAAATATTTTTGGTTTTGCTTTTAGGAACGAGAATGTAGCTGTGATCTGTTTGCCAAAAATGTAAAAAGCTGGCAAGGTATCTCTGACCAAGCAGTAGGTAGGTATGCTCCAAATATTGCAACTGTATGTGATTGTGTTCACCTCTGATGGGAGAGCGTCCCCCGTGTGGGGAGAACAGCACATGGCCGTGATATCTCTGCCAATGAGCAGGTACCATCTAAAACACACATAGCTGTGATCTCTCTCTCAAAAATGTCAAATGTTACTCTTTAACAAACTCTAGATGATGATGTCTGCTAAGCAAACAGGTATAGCTAGCTAAGCAAAGGCAAGGTATGCTCCAACACGTGGAGAGAGGTAGAGCGACTCAAACGGAGGCTGACGTGTGAGATGAGGATGGCCCCACCCTGGCTCCCTATTCCTGAGGTCCTGCCTTCCCCTCCCCTCAGCCCACAACCTGTCTCTCAGATTCGTGCAAATAAGTCGGTGCCGCAACCGAACAATAAAACTTCATGTGATGAGAGAAGTTGCAAAATCAGCCAGAATGTTCAGGCAAAATATAGAAAAAAGCCCGATCTAAATCCATGAAGTAGTTCTGTTGTGAAAACCAGAAAGACATAAAGACAGAGAGATGGCTGATTTTATATATATAGAGAGAGAGATAAAGAATTACTATTTGTCAACTCATATCGCTCTTTTTTTTGGGTAGGGGCTAAATGTACATTTTTTTCTGTTCTTTTTCTTTAATCTTTGTTTGACTGATTTTGATATCTATCATTGAATTTGTTGTGTTAGATTTTTTCTGCAGTTGAGTTTTTTGCCATTGTAATGAGAAAAGAGGATTTTATTTTTTATTTTGTTGCTTTGCAGTTTTGATTTCTTTCTTTAATTATCCTTCCCTTGTTTGTCTGAAAAAATGGTGCTTATTTTGAATAATTTTTGTTTCTTTTGCATCATTATTAGGTATGAAGAGTGGCCTCAAAGGTGCCCTTTCTTGTAACATATTATTTAATAATCATACGGAGGTAATTGCAAGCTAGTTACTGTAGATACATTATAGACAAGCAATTTACAGGTAGACAGTGCAGGTGTCATGTTTTCCCACTATGCTTGAATATTAAGGAAAAAAAAATCTATATTAAAGGTGTGATATTACCTATTTTGTTTTTCAAAAAACTTTTCATATAGTAAGGCATGAATGCATCGTATACCATTTTGATCTTCTGCTTGACAGTATATATATATTATATGTATATACATCCATCCATCCTTCCATTATCCAACCCGCTATATCCTAACTACAGGGTCACGGGGGTCTGCTGGAGCCAATCCCAGCCAACACAGAGCACAAGGCAGGAAACAAACCCCGGGCAGGGTGCTAGCTCATCACAGGGCACGCACACACACACACCCACACACCAAGCACAATTTAGGATCACCAATGCACCTAACCTGCATGTCTTTGGACTGTGGGTGGAAACCGGGGCACCCAGAGGAAACCCACGCAGACACGGGGAGAACATACAAACTCCACACAGGGAGGACCCAGGAAGTGAACCCAGGTATCCTAACTGCGAGGCAGCTGCGCTATCACTGCACCACCGTGCCGCCTGTATATACAGTAACTTACATATTATGTAATGTATAATGTGTATAACTATGGCATGCTTATTTGTTTTGTAATTTGTCTAAAATGATAAAAGAGAAAATAGAATTAATAAATAAAAAATCTTTTCTATCTCCTAGTATATTAATAAATGTAAACATAATTCTTGCCGTTCCCCCTTAAATACAAGTGCTGACCTCTTTAAAATTTGATGAAGTTATGTCCTGGAGCAAACAACAACCAAGCCAAAAAAGCAGGCAATCAGGGTGGCAAGATCTGATGCAATGCCAAGTGAATAATGCATCATAAAATCAGCTCATTATTTTATTTGCTTTAATTTCTTTTGATTTTCAGATATATGAATTACATATTGATAATTTAATTTTATGCATTACAAGTAGCTGTCAGAGTGTAGAGCAGGTGCATACACTTGAATTGAAAGTGATGTCATATTTACTCTATGCCCGCATGTGAGCTGAATTGAGATGACATTCGCACGGTTGAAGCAGCATAGTGGCACAGAGTGTGATTGGTTAGGTTACTCTGGGTAGAGTGAAATAGTTAATCTGTGCAAAGTTCATCCAGTGACTGCATGGCTTTTCCTGCACGTCCTCTAGTGTTATTCACACATTACTGGCAATGTACAGGCTAGTTTAACTGGCGATGCTAAATTGGTCCCAGTACAAGTATGAGTATATGGGTGAGTGTGTGACCAGACACTGTGATGGACTGGTGCCTTGTCCAAGAGTTTTTCATATTCTGTGCCATAGTAAATTAGGATATCACTTTCTCTGACTACCACAAGTTACAGAACATATGCATAAGCATGTAGAATTCATGCAAAATTTTATCATTTAAAAAATAAAGTAGCAATTAATTTGTCAAATTGCATTTTTCATACAGTTATCACTGCATCAGTTTATTTCTTTCAGATATACTGTAAAGTATCTTTTATATGAGACATTTAAGATGGGAGAAACACATATGTCATCCTTAAATAAGTGTCCGTGAAATATCTGATGATAAAAGTAAACTTGTGCAATGTGGAATGATAAATTTTACCTTCTTTGAGCTCTGAAGAAGTTGCAGTCTAATTATTTTTTGTCATGTGGGAGATTTATCATAATTAACAAATGTGTACAAGGTTCGAACAAGTCTTTGTAATGTCTGCTATTAATGCATATTTGTCAAAGGAATACTTGGCAGAAGAGAGACCTGGTAAATCAGTTATATGATTCATACACCCTGCTACACAAATGTTCTACACCTGTTATTTTCAATTTTTACAGCACTGACATTTACTCAGTTATCATCTTTTATAAAGAAAAGAGAATTATGTTTCCATCAATATGAAACTTAAATTATGAATCAATAAAACAAGTGACTGAAAAGTGGATTTTCACAATTGCACAAATGAGAAAAATAGAATACTTTGTACTGGGACCAGCTCCTACAGCAATGCCTTTCAGAAAGTTATTTATTGATAAGAAACTATTAGCCATGTTATCTATGGAGCTCACTAAGGCGCAATCTGAGGACCTTGTGAGGAAATCCTTTATGAGCTTGCCACATGCAACGCTGGGTGTAAAGTGAAATGTCTGTTAGAAGATTTAAAGAAATTGGACCTTTGCTCTCAAGACGTGGAGTGTGACTTTACTGACATGGGAGAAGCCAGACAGAAAATAGGCAATCACAAACATTTGGTCCTGGGTTATGGGCAGCCCAATGTTTCACTCTAACATCATTCAATGTGTGAATACCATTGCTGAAAAGTTGCAATCTTCCATGGCTTCTTTGGCATTCATGTAAAATAAGATAATAATCTATCATTTGTAAAAGAAAATTAGAGTTGATTAGTATCTGTAATATCGGCTTGCCTGTAAGTAGTTACAAAGTGGACAGTTGTCTTTTAATGGAAATAACCTTAGGGCCTGCAAATGGACACCAACTGGACAGAAAGACAAACTTGTAATGAAATGTCAGTGTTGCAGGGTTCAAATGCTGTTTTTATGTCTTCTTTTTACATTTTGATTCCTTAATGTTAATGTTGTTAGTAATTTAATTTGTATGTGCCCTTGTATGTTCTTTTACGTTCTGTGTGTTTTGTTGGTGGTGTCCCAATAGGCAGAGCCACCTGCCCGTCGCCATCAAGAGACCACCCTCGGTCCTATAAATAACCCACAGTCTCATGGAGTTTATTGTAATTGTGCTTGTGGTGGTGACTTCCGGTGTTTATTGTTTTTTTGATGACTGGACATTTGTGACTTTTTGCTCTGCCCTTTGACCACTCTTGGATTTGAGTACTTGGATAGTTTTGCCTTTGGGATTACAGATTGTGAAGGCTTTCACTTTTGTGTTTGTGTTTTTTTTTACTTTGTGCTTTTCAGGGGTTATTTTATATTACAGTGCATTTTCTGCAAAAAAAAAATATTTTTCATTGCTAAAGACTCTTAGTTGCACTTTTTGATGATAAGCCAGAGTATGGAGGTGTCCAACTGTAGTGAATATTTTGAGTGTTTTTGCGATTTTGTGTGCCTGGGCACTTTCTAATTAATAACAGTCAGAATTCACTGTAGTAATAATTTAGAGTATAATATATTTATTTTAATTTTATGCATGTTTTACACACTTATTTTGTGTACGTTTTAATCCAAGATTGACTTCATCATTCTGGACTGATGGCATTAAAATGCAAAGTGCATACAAAATGGTTATAAAAAAACTGTGCAAAAAATCACAAACAATAGAGCAAAGTACTAGAAAGAGTAATTTTTTTTAAATTATAAATTATTGGAGTTTGGGTTTACAGAAAAAATCAGAAAATCACTTTTTCTCATGTTGCCAGAGATCTCTGCCATGATGGGGAAGTCCAACACCCTCTCTGTGATCAGACCCCAAGTATAACGACAAGAAAAACACACACAAGACTCACTTAACCAGCTAAAGGATTTGAGGCTCTTTCATACTCTGATGTAATGTACACAGAACAAAATATTACCTAAACATTAATTTTTCTTTTGTGACTTTTGATGACTTTGAAATAAGTTAAAAAACACTTTTTCACACAGTTATAAAACTGATAGAGTGTTATGTATTGAAAGGCAAATATCTGCGGTTCTTGGCAAATGTACATAAATTAACTTATTAAATATATTTAGGTTCTGTACTAGTTTCTCATCACAGATGGTAGAAACAAAAGCAATTAACAATTTCCTGCTGCTATAGCACCACAGAATTCAATTTCTTTGGCTGAAGTTTCATCATTACTGTGTCCTCAGACCACTGAAGTACGTGCTATTGATTTTAAGCAAAACAGTGCTTCTTACAGGAATAACATTTGCCATGGTATTGCAACGAATTTGATGCAATACAATAAACTGCTTAATATTTTCAAAATATAAGATTTATTTTCTCTGAGTAAGCTTCTCCCAAAAAATGTCAGATTATATATTTTTGTAACAACTTAAAAAAAATAAGAAAAAGCTATAAAAAACAGTCTACTGAGAAAGTATAAAGTATACATATAAGTCTCTGACTGAGTGACAAGAATGTCTTTTCTATTTTAATTTCTTCTTCATAAATAACTCATTCTCATGATCCTGAGAACTAGAAAAAATCCAACCACATTGAAATGTTGTTTGTGAAAAAAACTGGAGATAACCATAAAGATGTTATGGATTTAAAGCCGGAGAAGGTGATGCAAATGACATTCTACAGCAGTTGCCGAGTGGCACAGATGGGAGTATGTTCGACTGCAAACTAGCAGGTGGGACACCTGTAGGACATACAGATGGGACTCAAACATTATGGCGTTAGTCCCACTTGTATCTTCTTTTTACTTTTGATCTTATTTATGTTTCATACACAAAGTATTATGCAGTAGAACAATTATAAATACTATGTAAGTAGTCAATCCCATCCAAGCACGTTTTCTGTTAGTGAGCTACTCTGATATCCTAAAAATAATTATTTATTAATATATTAGCAAATAAAACAAGCCTTTTGCGCATTGTTAACATAAAACTAGGTGGCTGATGTTATGTAACATGAGAAATCTGAGGTTTTAACACAGATGTTCTAAAATTATTTGTTGTTGTTCAGCATTGGTCTGCTTCTGCCTTTAATGAGGCCTGCTGTGTTATAAACTTTGTGATCTCTGTTTTCCATGAAAACATACGGTCAAAATTTTTCTTGGCTGTCATTACAAACAATAATGAAACAGATAAAAGAATGTATCTTTTTTGGATGAAGATACTAGTTTAATACTGGACTTTAAACATTTCATACATCAGGGTAAAGAATCTGATTAGATATAGGAGGGACATTCAAAAAGTTTCCACACTTTTGTATTTTCGTTGGAAACAGTGAAGGCGGGAGGAGTAGTAATTGGGTATTACTACTACAAAATTGCACCGTAAACAAAGGGGATTATGTAGAAAAGTGATATAATTTGTTATTGAAATTCTCAATAAATAGAGTTAAAAAAAAGTATGGAAACTTTTTGAATATCCCTCGTTCTTTGAATGGATACTTTCATCAGTCTTATTAAAATAACACAACTTCATGTCTAATTTGTGGGATTAAACCAGTATTTTTATTCCAATGTTTAACTCAACTTAAATTTGTAATTGTAAAATAAATTACATTTTCATTACAAAAGGAACACAAAAGAGAATGTTTTAATATAATTAGTTTCGAGATGTCTTAAATAAAGGTGCAGGTTAAGAACTCTCAAGTCAAACCTAAAACTGAAATAAAGGTGATAATCAGAATTTAGTATTACAGAATTTAGTCTGGTGTCTTACACAATGAACAAGGAGCAAAAACATAAATCTGATGTTACCAGAACAGGACTTTGTCCTAAATTACAACATGAATATAGTATATGATGTGAATTATAAATACATGCAAGATGACATACCTGTTAAGTTTACTAATCAAATTTTATCTGAAAGCAAATCATTTAAAAATATATATTATTTGAATATTCCTAAAAATTTTAAATATTTGGCCTTATTTGAACAATGAAATCAGTTCACCTGTAATGAAGTACATTTAGCAACCATCCAAACATCCATTATCCAACCCGCCATATCCTAACTATAGGGTCATGGGTCTGCTGGAGCCAATCCCAGCCAACACAGGGAAAAAAGCAGGAAACAATCCCCAGGCAGGGTGCCAACCCACCGCAGGGCGCACACACACACATTCAGCATCTTTTTACAAATTTTTTTAATGTATTTAAGATACTAACAATTATAAAAGAATAAGTAGCAACCCACACCTTAATCATGCAGCATTGACAATATTGGGTCTAGAACCCCTAACTCAAAAACTGAATTTGCCAAGTTCAAAACATGAAGTAGAAAAACCTTTTCTAACAAAATAAATTAAAAACTGCATTCTGAAAAGTTAATGAAGGCACATAATGTAATTAATGTTCCTTTGAAATTTTTATCCATTGTGACTACTGTATTTGAAAAATGCAAACTTTAAAAACTCAAAGGTCAAACTTTGAATTGAACTCAAAATTCACAAACATCTTTGAAAGCTATAAATGCATACGTTGAATTTGGCAAACCTCTAAACAGTGGTTTGACTGTTGTTGCATCTGCTTTTAAATTTTCAAATCTTGAAGCTAAATAAATGGTTTTCACACAAAACCTAATCAGCTGTTAAAACTAGCCCTGAGACTTCCATAAGAATTGATCCATGTATTCTCAACTTACAATCTCAGCAGTATCTTAACACAAACACATGGACAGAGAATCATATTTCCATATGTCCTAGAGCATACTAAAAAAAGTTTTCTACTGAAAACCAATTGTAGAAAACTAAAAAATTGCAACTACCTATTGTAGAGGGGGTGATGGTGGGGCAAGCAATGAGATTGTTTATATGTTTAGATGTAATTCTAGGGTCTGATAACACTTTTTTAACACTTGACTTGATTGATCATACCTGATGGTACAAACTGTATCTGGTTTTAGGATGAGAAGAGTAGCTTCTGTAAAATGATAGCATTGGAAATCAGTTGAATTGTAAACGCTATCTGTCATCCAATTTGTGATTTAAAAAAAAAATATATATATTGTAAAAAGAAGCAAAGACACAGCATAAAGGGTTGGGGTTTCCGGCCCCGTATACTGTAAACAAAAATAATTCAGTTGAACAGGTCAAAATATACAAACAAAAATTCTTCATATGCGCGACACCTTTACAGGCGTCGGCGGCCATTTTATATAGGAGGAGCCGGAAGTGGAGGAATGCTGGGAAGGAGTCGTGAGGGATGACGGGATTGCTGACGTCAGGGAAGATGGTGGAGGAAGGGCGGAAGTGGACGTAGTGCGGTCAGGTTATGATGGCGGAGCGTCTTTTTTCCTAAAAGAGAGAGCAGAAAGGTTAGTACCCCGCCATTCCCTACCGGCGAACGTCCTTCGAAGCGGTTTCAGGTCCGTCCGCGGCCTCCTACCCGCGCATGCGTGACAATATATACAGTGGTGTGAAAAACTATTTGCCCCCTTCCTGATTTCTTATTCTTTTGCATGTTTGTCACACAAAATGTTTCTGATCATCAAACACATGTAACCATTAGTCAAATATAGCACAAGTAAACACAAAATGCAGTTTTTAAATGATGGTTTTTATTATTTAGGGAGAAAAAAAATCCAAACCTACATGGCCCTGTGTGAAAAAATAATTGCCCCCTTGTTAAAAAATAACCTAACTGTGGTGTATCACACCTAAGTTCAATTTCCGTAGCCACCCCCAGGCCTGATTACTGCCACACCTGTTTCAATCAAGAAATCACTTAAACAGGAGCTGTCTGACACAGAGAAGTAGACCAAAAGCACCTCAAAAGCTAGACATCATGCCAAGATCCAAAGAAATTCAGGAACAAATGAGAACAGAAGTAATTGAGATCTATCAGTCTGGTAAAGGTTATAAAGCCATTTCTAAAGCTTTGGGACTCCAGCGAACCACAGTGAGAGCCATTCTCCACAAATGGCAAAAACATGGAACAGTGGTGAACCTTCCCAGGAGTGGCCGGCCGACCAAAATTACCCCAAGAGCGCAGAGACGACTCATCCGAGAGGTCACAAAAGACCCCAGGACAACGTCTAAAGAACTGCAGGCCTCACTTGCCTCAATTAAGGTCAGTGTTCACGACTCCACCATAAGAAAGAGACTGGGCAAAAACGGCCTGCATGGCAGATTTCCAAGACGCAAACCACTGTTAAGCAAAAAGAACATTAGGGCTCGTCTCAATTTTGCTAAGAAACATCTCAATGATTGCCAAGACTTTTGGGAAAATACCTTGTGGACTGATGAGACAAAAGTTGAACTTTTTGGAAGGCAAATGTCCCGTTACATCTGGCGTAAAAGGAACACAGCATTTCAGAAAAAGAACATCATACCAACAGTAAAATATGGTGGTGGTAGTGTGATGGTCTGGGGTTGTTTTGCTGCTTCAGGACCTGGAAGGCTTGCTGTGATAGATGGAACCATGAATTCTACTGTCTACCAAAAAATCCTGAAGGAGAATGTCCGGCCATCTGTTCGTCAACTCAAGCTGAAGCGATCTTGGGTGCTGCAACAGGACAATGACCCAAAACACACCAGCAAATCCACCTCTGAATGGCTGAAGAAAAACAAAATGAAGACTTTGGAGTGGCCTAGTCAAAGTCCTGACCTGAATCCAACTGAGATGCTGTGGCATGATCTTAAAAAGGCGGTTCATGCTAGAAAACCCTCAAATAAAGCTGAATTACAACAATTCTGCAAAGATAAGTGGGCCAAAATTCCTCCAGAGCGCTGTAAAAGACTCATTGCAAGTTATCGCAAACGCTTGATTGCAGTTATTGCTGCTAAGGATGGCCCAACCAGTTATTAGTTTCAGGGGGCAATTACTTTTTCACACAGGGCCATGTAGGTTTGGATTTTTTTTCTCCCTAAATAATAAAAACCATCATTTAAAAACTGCATTTTGTGTTTACTTGTGTTATATTTGACTAATGGTTAAATGTGTTTGATGATCAGAAACATTTTGTGTGACAAACATGCAAAAGAATAAGAAATCAGGAAGGGGGCAAATAGTTTTTCACACCACTGTATATATATCTGTGACTGTTGACAATATACAAGTCTCTGGATGAGCCTCTGGCACACTGCAAATACTTCAACAATTAGAAATGTGGTTGGTATGGTGGAATCTTTTACTTTTACATGGCTGAAGAATTGCATGGTGGCATTTTCAGTTCTGGGTTATCCTATCCTGGCAGAGGCACAAGGCAGGAAATCAGATGTTGAAGTGGGAGGAAAACTGAAGATGGGAAGAATGTTCAGACTTCTCAAAAGCAAATGTGATATGCTCAAATTAATATTCTAAATATGGATATGCCAAAATATAACATACCACCACCTGATCCAATAAACAAATACCTTAGTAGAGACAGATGAATGAATGAGAGGACGGTGTAATTACAAAAACACGTAAATTATGTCCTCAGAAATAATCACTTGTTAACCATAAAGTAGAATATATAAAGGTGATATAATCATTCATTTTTGGAATTGCAAATTCTGAGATGCAGAATGACATATCTTTGGATATATTTCCCTTAAGTGGGACCAAATTGTGTTTTATGCTGCCAATATCAAGTGACACTTTCACTTAACTGCTATACAATACAATTAGTAGGTAGCATTTTTCTTCAACTAAATTTTTACAAACATTTCCAATTAAGTCTTCACTTACTAAGTAGTTTACAGATTGTAGTTTTCTATAGTTCAATGTAGAAAACATAATTCTGTTTGACGCTTTTATTTAAAATTCAGAAGTTTTATGGTAGTTATATGATTCATCATTTAATGTTTTTTTTGCATTGCTAGTTTTAGCAAAATATGCTTTGCTCACTTATAGCCAATATAATTTGAATATGTCCTCCATCTTCTTTGTTTCTGAATGACTGTAATAAATGTGAGATGTGTGATATGTCACCATATCAAGAATATGTGGTAATTAAGTTGTCTCCCTTTTATTCCTGCCTAAATTATGTGAGTAAGCACAATTTGATACAACCCTTGGAAAAGAATAAATTGTGGAAACACAGACAAATATATCAAATATGGACAAAACAAACATGGTATCAAACAACCGAACATAGATTGTATGCATATGCCCTTGCAAGTGATAAAGTTTCCTCTGCAACAGCACAGACAACCATCTTGAACTTCTTAATCCGTTGTGAAGGAATCCTCACTGTTTGGCTTACAAAGGAATTACAAAGGTCAGTAACCTATAAATATTTTAAAATATTAAAATTAATGATATATTGCCATCCCTCATAAAAAGTGTTCCCCAATACATACAGTTTATTTTGTATTACATCATATTTTCCTTTATTCTTTGAAAAGAAGCTATTCCAAGTTATTAGAATTAACAAAAAGCTCAACTCATTGTGCATTTCCCATCGTTTCAATTCAGAATTCCCCAAGGTTAAAAGACAAAGTTTTCTCTTTAGTTATTATAATTCTGAATTATTTTTCGCTGGGCTGAACACTGATCTTTCTCTTCATTCAACACTGAAATCCCCCAGAGGAGAATGATGGCAGTTCAGCTGCGATTTGTAGAATTGGCTGTTTTACTGTGTCTCGGTAGACCTGATTCAGGAATGTCTGGCTGAAAAAAAGAAACAAATTATGAGAACCATGAGGGTTATAAAATGAAGGGCAAAGAAAAAAATGCAAAATTATGGTGTGTCGTGCAGATATGAGTTTTCTCATATTTGTTGATCACAATCATATACACTTAATAATATAGTCTCTCCTGCTGTATATGGCACAAAACGGGTGAGCAATGCATGTAGAAACTCTGTAACCCTTATCAATTGAAAGGAAAACATGAGGAACTCAAACAATAATGAACATATAACAGCAAACAGGCAATTAGGATAAGCTGAATTAGAACAACACACTGTAACTGACTTTAATGGCATTGTGTTTAAGCTACTACTTTGATAAAAAAAGAAGAACTGTACACATCCTTGAAGAAATCATACAAATTGCTACATTTATGACCACATTGTTCTTCCTATTATCATGTTGTTCATGCATTGTTTCATTTTATTATGGCAGAGATTAAAAATATATGTCTATAACAGCAGAGACAAAATTCAAAATATAAAGTGAATGGGAAGCTGTATTTAAATGTAAATGAAATATGTATTAATGTAAAACGTGCCACTCTGGTGTCTGTACACAACTTTTAAAATGTAATTGTTAATAATTTGGTCAAAATGGGTCCTTAGACTCAATACCTAATTCTAGTCTTGTGTTCCTTAATGTGGTGATGGGGTGAGAGACAGTCAGTGAGGAACAGAGAATGATTGGGACCAGAAGAACAGGCCGTGGTAGGCAGTTGAGCAAGGACATGCCTTATTCTTTTCAAACAATCCTCCAGGATTTTTTATGACAACAGATAGTCAGAACCTTGGTTTTACCAAGTGCCAATTGCTGAGCACAGTGTGCCCTTCATTCCACTTGGGCATTGGGCTGCACACACAGGCAACAGTGTAAGTGCCCACAAAGACCTTGCTAATACCTCTTTGTCATGGTAAAAAACTTTCCTCTGTCTTTAAAGAAGGCAGTCATGGAGCCCAGATGAGAATGCAGAACACTTACAGTGTTATGCAGTGAGAAGTCAAGCAAAATGACACCTTTTATTGGATAACTAAAACGATTTCAATATGCAAGCTTTCGTGGCAACTCAGGCTCCTTCTTCAGGCACGATTACACACAAATGTCTCAGTCCATGGAGTGTGCAATCAATTAAACAATTAATCTTCTTTTATACATTTTCTAATTACCATTACTTCATCAAATATATCACATAATCTGACTTAAAATGCAGAACTTTGTTACCTCCTCCAATCAACTAAAGCTATCAGTAATTTCTGATTCATGTCGAGTCTTCCATTATTCTTAACACCCCTTCATTAGGAAGGGTGTTTTGTGAATTGTCCTATTGATTGTAGCACTGCTTCATAGTCTCTCCAACTGTAAATGGCACAAAATGGGTGAATAATGCATGGAGAAACTCTGTAACCCTTATTAATTAAAAGAAAAACATGTATGAGCTTTCCCATCAGTTTATCCCCACTTCCTAGAGGGGTGTTCATTACTCATTTACCTTATTCTAACCTTGGAAAATTATGTTGGTAGCTTCTCTAAGGAGAGGCAGAGACTTCTTGCACTGGCAAATTTAAGTTACATTTGTTTAACCCTCGAGTTACGTTCAATCCTTTTCCTCAGGTTTAATAATTAATTTTGTTATGGCGTCATAAATATTTATATATGTTATTTATTAAATGTTATATAATATTAACTAAAATGTTAATGTTATATATTAACTAAAAATTCCATATCTTCAAGCAGCAACCCAAGGTTTTTTCTAAATGCCCTCCCATCCCATTCCTGGCTGGGCTCAAACATGCCTAACTTCTGAAGTGTGCAGGTACAGTAGTACGGCTTCTATAAATCTTTACTACTTTTGAATGAAATTCACTATTAGAGGAACAGACCATATGCAATAGAGAGTCTATGCTCTCCAAAACAGGTTTTCCATAAAGATTCAGTGTACAGGTGTTATTTACAAAGTGATTTTAGGTGGTATGCACATGCAGGCAACATAAAAACTGGCACTGAAAGCATCATATTCTATATGACCAAATCAAACCTTTATTTTGCTCTGCCATTACAAGTATAAGTAATATAATAGGATGCACAGAATAATTATTTTCTTTAAAAACAACCATTTTCATTAAGGACATGCTTGGTGGGAAGCAAATCTGGCTTAAAAGTATCAGGTCATATTGTAATTTGGTAATAAAATGTCAGTATTTTATAGTACACTTTGTAAATTGTTCATTTCATGTTTAAATTGGATATATTATTTATTTGATTTTGCCGGCTACTAAAGCCACAAATAACTACTAAACAAAGTGAAACTACATTATTAAAGTATAGATACAAACCAATATTATTTTCTTGTTATACATTTAAAGTAAACCTAGAGGTTGAGGGTTTTTATTTGTTCATAGAATCCTATATAGTAAACATGATTCTCTATTTATGTAATAAATGTTTTAAAGGATGGTAAAATAACAAGAAAACGCTCACATTCTTCAAGTTTGTTATTACAAATAAAATGCTAAATGTTGATTTGTAATTTATTTTAAAATATGTTTTAGATTTATACAGTATATTAATACAGAAATAAAATTATATCCCCCACTCAGATTCATCTGCCATAAGATCACAGGTTCAGACATTTCAGGACATCTGCATAGGTGTTATGCCAAGTATTCTAATTTTCCACTCAAGTTTCATTGACATGCAGGTTAATTGGTGTCTATAATTTGACCAGTGCACTCCATCCAGGTATGGCTCATTCCTTTTGCCCAGTCTTGCCAAAAGAGGCTCCAGCCCCAGAAAACCTATTAATAGGTGGTTTCTGAAAATGCCTGGATTGGAAAAGTTAATAAAAGTATGCCCATTAATCCATCCATTATCTATACTTGTACAGCTCATCCTATTCAGCACATCCATCCATGCATTATCCAACCCGCTATATCCTAACTACAGGGTTATGGGGGTCTGCTGGACAATTTAGAATCGCCAATGCATCCAACCTGCATGTCTGTGGGAGGAAACCGGAGTACCCGGAGGAAACCCACGCAGACATGTGGAGAACATGCAAGCTCCATGCAGGGAGGACCCGGGAAGCGAACCCAGGTCTCCTAACTGTGAGGCAGCAGCGTTACCAACTGCGCCACCCTATTCAGTAAATGTACATTCAAAATTTATGGTAAGTTTTATCAGTAGCAGTGTAATATGAATACATCATATTGTAAAATATTTACTTTTTTCTCTGCCATCCAATGTGAAGATGTCCTGAAGATGCTATGGTGGAGTTAAACTCAATTTATATTAATTAAATGATGCATCCAGAGTCTTCTAGGCAAACTACCAAAAATAAAGACGCAACACTTCTTTGGCAGCACAAACAAATCCAAGACCTTATAAGAAATTTTATTAAATCATAACCTTATTTTGGTCAAACTACGGCAAGACATTTCCGCCTTTGTCTTTTTTTTTCTTTAATTAGTACCTTAGCCTTACATTCTGCAATTTATAAAATGTAATTTTAACAAGAGTAAGAACCTTTCCGTGTGTCTCTTGGAAATAATAGCAATATACAATAAATAGTGTCAGACTACTTTTTTAAATGCTCAAAATGGTATTTGTGTGGCCAAAATTTCCCCTTTAATTTTCTGCCAGCATTGATAATTGCTGTCAAACGTTTTCATAAATTTTAGGAGGCCTCCAGCAAACATTCGCTTCTCCATGAATGAAATCTGTTACAAAGAATTGCACTTGAGAAGAATTCTCTGCAGCCTAGTGCTAAATTTCCTGTCAAAACTAATCAGCTGACATGTTTGGAGAAAAAATAGCTTTATCTTTCTGTATGCTCTGAATTGTTTTATCACTGTACTGTGTAATACCTGGTGAATAATATGTTAAAGAGAAAAAAGTTTAATTTTTTTATTCCCAGTTATGAATTTCACATAATAATTGAAATAACTAGTCATTTTGATACACAGGGTCTTGTTTACTAATACAGTATGTACAGAATGTGCAGGATAAAACCATAATGTGTGTACGCACAAAACAAAATCTTACATATTACTGAGCATTTTCTATTTTGTGCAATTATTTTCAGTTGCTGAACTCTGAATCTTGACATGGTGATTGTAGAAGAAGCAACCTATGGTCAGAGTGTCAGTCTTCTGCTAAGCATACTATACTAATAGATATTGGCTTAAACTGGTGTTTGTTTTATCCTAAACAAGTCTTTGAAATTCTCTCCCTTTAATATGTGAGCTAGTCTTCTGGCAATATAGCAAATACATCTTTGTTAATTTGATCAATAGTTGAGATACAAATTATGATTTTGTAACTGTCTCTTTCTCTGGTGATGTATGTAAGGGGTCCATGGCAGTGTGCAAACATTTTAGTAAGAGCAGTTCCTTGAGGGCTCTGAGGGTCAGTGTAGCTGTAATATTGGGTGACTGCAGGTCATCTTGTGTTAAGGCAAGCTGATTGCTTGATTAGTTCAGCTGCTTCACTTTGGCAGTCCATAGATCATAATTAGGATGCCACACCCACAATATTATGAAGAAGCCTGAGAGAGAGTGAAAAGAAAAAAGAGAAAGAGAAAAAGAGTGAGGAGGTTAAAATGGAAGAAAGAAAGAAAAAGTTAAACAGGACAATGACTGTGCTGATGTTGTGGAGAAGAGGCAAGAGGTCAGAGAAGATGCCCTTGGTGGAGCAAGCAGAGAGTACACATTGGGTAGGGCCACTCTTGTTGACTAACTGTTTTGGGCTTCCCATGGATGCTGGGGGATGGCAAGAGAGTCATGAGCAAGTAGAAGGTTGAATGCACTTACCAGAGAATGTCTCCTCTCGCTAAGCAGGCCATTGAACGTGAGAAGAGGTGACATCATTTTAGATGGATGCACTGAGGCTCATGGTGTTGAGTAGTTCCTGACTGCATTTTAACATTGATTTTAACCATTATTGAATTATTTATTGTTTGATTTTGACCTCCACTGAACAGTTTTTATGGAGGATTATTTATTTATTTGAAGCACTGCACTGCACTTTACTTCAGGAATACTGTTTGGACTCTGTTTAATAAAATGCACAATGCACTGTTGCACCCGTCCTGTTGTTCTGTGTTCTAATTCAATCTTTGTCATTCTCGGTCTATGACTATCAATGATGCAGGTACAAGGAGGTTATGCCAGCTGCAGACAACCCTAGCATTACAATGCAATACAATACTACCGGCAGTAATGAGCGAAGACGAAGAGAAGAAGAACCAAACGATTTGGTGTCAGACTGTTCAAGAACCAATGTACCCGAGCCAGAAAGACTTGGAATTATTGAACTTCTTAATGGACTATTTATTTATTGTTTTTACTATTCTTTTAAAATTCATTATTCTTTATGTTCTGTGTTTTAAAATGGGACTTAGATTTGTTTTTAATGAGGAGTTTAAATGTACTTGTCTTTTTAACACTAGAATTACCAGAGCCTACGAAAAAACTTGTAGATCCGTCCCACCTTAAAATGCTTCTCACCTCTCCATCAGCGTCTTTTGTCCTTTAAATGTGTTGATAAGCAGCAAACAGCAAGCAGTCTACTATCACATCCCCCACCGGCGCACAGTTTTCTCAGCTCAAGTCTGTTTACTTGCATGTCAGTTACTTAGAGTAGTATAGAGTGAGAAGTCAAGCAAAATGACACCTTTTATAAATACTATATCGTTATTTGGAACACTTGCATTTCATGTGTGTTCCGTGTCTATAACGATCTATGCACAGTAAACACATTGTTAAAACAGAAACGTTTTTAATGTTTTAGTAATAATTGACAAAATGTAGACATGAAGTGTATAATGTGTGAAGCCTGAATTCCAAATATCAAAGAAACACTTTCACAAAAGATACAAGTATAACAGAACAAATGCGCTTTTTTCCAAAACTATAACCGAAGAATAAGAAATCAGGTTAGTGTTGCAGGATGTCCTGACTTCTTGGGTAGTATACTGGTTTGCGCTGCTGACTCCAATTCAGAAGGTTGTGAGTTTGAGTCTTAACGTCTCCCAAAACAAAAATTTTGAGTTGTGAGCTGTTCTTATTGTTAATATTATAAAATAAAAGCATACATTTGATTTGTGTCTGTAACAGCTGCTGTAAATGTATAGTACTTGTCAAAGTTAGCATCTTTTTTTTAGTTTTACTAGTTTTACTTTATTTTCTTATCTTCCTACAGCATAAAGTCACAAGTACCTGTATACAGCAGAGCTTCCTCTGTTTGATCGTAAAGGGCATGCTCACAAATTACACATGTTGTGCCATGAAAAATACCTGCTGACACTTTAGTACGCGAGCAATGGTACGAGAATGCAGTTAGACTTTTTTTGGGCACATACACCATGCCAGTGTTTAGATCTGGATGGTGTAGCGTTGGTGAGCTCTGTAAGCCATGCTGTTTCTTTGAAGGACAGGTGATTGGCAGGATGACGCCGGACTTTCGCCTTTACGCCTGCAGCAGCTGCGTTGTTCTTATACAGTATGTGAGTGGACGTTTCTTGTGGTTAGGGCTTCTGTTTTCTCCAATCTGAGTTCACCTCTGTTATAGTTCACTCCTCACTGCTTCGTTGCAATCTGCAAATCATTACGAGGAGCATTTATACTGTATTAACATATATGTTCGAAGAGCAGATGGGGTGGGGGGACGGGGCCTTGGTGATTCAAGCTAGATGTATTACAAATATTACATCGCAGAGCAGGGCATTCCCTTGGAGTTCCAATCATAGTAATTAATTAGAGAGCGTGAGATGTTTGAAAACTACCACGTACTTCCAGTACTGTAATTAATTAAATGGCACCTATCTAAAAATTGGTTTTCTGTGTATTTTTTTAGTTCCACTGTACATGCAACCCTAATATGTTAATTTGGGTTAATTGTAATGTACATGCTAAATTTAATGACCATCCCCTCAGCTGATTTGAAATAATGTGTGGTTTTTGTGGTATTGCACCTCCTATTACAATGCCACAAATAAAATTTTGGAAAATCCATGAAGCACACATTTTCAATTGCATGAATAAACAATGATTTAAGCGCAAAACACATGATACAGACATAGCCACTATTAATCAGTGCTTGGTTTTTTGTGTAGGTCCAAAATCACATTGCACCTGCCCACCCATTGCCATCGTTTCCACTGAATCACTGACGTGGAATGCATCCTTCATTGTAAGCACTGTCAGACCCCGTCAAAATACCAAATCCATTACCATCATCTGAACTACCGTTATAAATCTATTTCTTGACTGAATACTTTTAAGTCCCCAAGTCTAGATTTCAACATGCATCAATAATAAAATGCATACAAAATTTCATGAGCTTCAACTGCATTTTTTGCACCACTCATTACAACCACCATTCATGATGAAATTTTTGGAACACTAAGTGCAATGTTACCTCGATTTAAGGTTGGTTTAGCTTTATTATGCATGAAAAATTGTATTAAGATCGACTTGAGTGTTTTGGAATAATGCAGTTTTTGGGTTGCTCCCACTACAAACCCTACCCAATAAAATATTTAAAATGCCATATTGCCTAAATTTTAATTTGGACCAACACCAAAATTTGATGAAACAACCAAACAGACAAAGTGGGATCTGAGGGGTACAATGAGATCCTTAGTGTGCAAAGCGGAAAAATAACATCAAAGCCAGAAATTCAAAAAAGACAGAGGATAGTATGAATGAATGGGTGGCACAATTTTGAATGTAAACATCAAAAGAACAAGGCTGTCTTCAACACAGACTAAGGGTTAAATGTTATGGCAAAGGATCTATGGATATAACACACAAAAACAGAACACTACTACAGAAGAATGAGTAGGGAAAACATCAAAGAGATTTAATTGTAAAGAGGATTTTTAGAATGAGTTTATGACAATCGTTGCAAACTGACAAGTCGCCAGGAGATGTTTACTACGTTTTATGTTAAACCAGTTTTCTTTCTAAATTAGACCAAATTTCTTTATGCATTTTTCATAGTTGTAAATTATTCTGTCACACTGATTGACACATTAAAAAGACTTCAAGTTCACCTTTGCTTCAGTTTATGTCTCCCACTGATGCTTACTGTGACAACTTACACTCTCAAGCCTATATCAGAAATTCATGGGGGTGGAATTCCTGAGTTTCATACATTTCCTTACCATCCCGTATGAAAGAATCAAGGCTGGTTCAAATAGAAATGGTGTGTGGAAAGCAATAGAAGTACTTCCCTGTGTTCCATTAAAAGGCCACATTTGCTTTGTATGGCTTCCAGGCTTACTCGTGTGTGGTGAAAATGCTTTTTTCTAGCTGTCCCTTTTCTTTTGCTTTAAAATCCCTTTTAACCTGTCTTTCCTTTTTTTTTTTTTTTTCTTTCCCCTTTTATTGCTATGAGAATTTCCTGACCTTATGTAATTTAGAGAAGCATTGATGAGCCAGTGAGTAACACAGGGGGCAACATTTTCAATGGTACCTTTCTGTGTTTGTTCTTCTGAAGATGACAACTCAGAGTCAGTAAGGTGCTCTACTGCAGGCCCTTCCCTTGGGTTGTCTAGTTAGACAAAGCCAGGTTTCCTTTCCTTTTATTTGTGTAAGACAAGGGACAATCTGTAAAAGAGAATGGCCTCTGGCACCACAAAGGTTTGTTGTTTTTCATCACTTTGCAGTCTTTTGTTTTATGTGGTCCCTACCCATTTTTACAATTAACAGTTGTTTACAAGGAAGAAGGCTGGCCTAAAGCATAGTTAGCACAGTTTGGGAATTCAGTTACATAATTCTATTTAAACTGATAGTGACTGGAATTTGTTTGAATACTACAGTAAAAACTGATAATCAATTTTCCATCCTTGTCCTTTTTCTAAAGAGCCAGTGAGATATGAACAATATGCTTTATTAAATTTAAAACACAAAGTGACATGTGACAAGGATAAAGCATGCAATTAGTACAGATATACAGTAATTCATAGTCATCAGTTACATTATATGTTCATTCATTTTCTGGACTGCCTTATTTCTGTACATGGTTGTGTGGATGGTGTATATACACAGATCATTAATGAGTAATACTCTGTAAGTATAATGAGAAGTACAACGTAAATTGTAGCTTTGATTTTTCTTTGGGTCTAAGTACTTTTTTCTCTTGATCTCTATGCAGGAATAGAAATAAAACTGTCATTTAAGACTGCATTGCATGAGACCAATTTGCTTATTTTGGAAGGTCATCCTTAAGTAAAACAGTTCACGATTTCCTTTCATCTTTCCCTACTATGCACTTCAAAAGAATGGTCAAAGGAACAGTTTTTCTCTTAATTATGATAAATTATGGAAAATTATTAAGTAAAACTCCCAATAATGATAACAGAATCTTAAGGAAGAACTTATTTTTTTGGCAGAAAAAAGGACAATGGGAACCAATTTTTTTTTTTTTTTTTTTGGACAATAGGTTTGCCAGATAGGTTTCCATCGATCTCCAGTCAGGCTGCCAGCACCAGAGGGCTTTGTTTATTCAACACCTGATTTGCTGGATTGGATGAGCAGACTGAAGCTGGCAGGCAGGTTCTTTTGTAAGAGTGAGCTGTCAAGGCCGAGAGGTCTCAAGGGTCCCAAAGAATCAGTTCATTCTTTTCTCTTTTTTTTATCTAAATCCCGAGGCTGCAAAAGAAAAAAACATAAGAAGAATACCCTTTTAATGGATGTAATTTGTGTGTAGCAGAAATAAAGTTGCATTTGTCTCAAAGCAGCACAGATAAATAGATTGTTGCAAAGACAGGTCTTGAAAGAGTGTTACACTTTTTCTAAACTAAATAAATCAAGCAGTAACTCCCGCAAAGACCCCATCTTGCACCAGGCTAAAGAATAAATGGCAATGCTGAAGACCTATCTGTTATGTGAAAGCTGCTGATTTGACAATGGCTTATGAACCTTCTGGGCTGTCTTCCATCACTGATATCATGTGCTGTCTTCATACTGTAGAAAACTGAATGCTAGAAAACATTTCTTTTAAAATGTAAATACCAGCTTCTTAAAACACACAATACAAACTGTTAATAACTAGCAGATGTATAAAACGGAAATGAATAGTAAGGTTTTAGAGTGAGGGATGATTTGATCTAAGTATTATAATGGCAGATGTTTTGCTTTGAAATGATTACTACCCCAAATTATAAAACATGACAAAGACTTTAGGGGCCAGGTTGCACCTGCATCAGTGACGTTTTCTGTCATTTGTTAAGTTTTGGCTTTAGTTGTATTATTATACTGAGTTTATCTAGAATTTGTAGATATTGAAAACCTTTTTTTCTTTTTATATATGTACTGTATATATACCATGTATAGTATCTAAGTGCTACTGCGCCTAGCTTAATCATCAATGTGTCATTAAGTATAAGGTATCCTCGATAGTTAGTCTGTAAATAATTTCAACCAGACGTGATTTTTAAATCAGAATAAATTCTGTTTTTGTTCTATCATTTTCACTACAGTCTTCACATCATGCTACTCAAGAAAAGGATGATTCACAGGCTTGCTTCACGCACCTGCTAAACAATTCTTGAAACTGCGCTGTGAGATTCACCAGTTTGTATCAGCAGACTAATTATAACTCCAATGTGTGAATTTGTGGTAACAATTGTAACAAAGAAAGGGTTTATACATAAGTAAATGAAAAAAAGAAACAGCAATGGTGTTTAATGCATTGCTGTCAGTCATTCTATTAATGAACATGCAGAGCTTGGAAAAGCTTTAATTTCATTTTTGTTGACCTTCTTTTACATTGTTTATATACTGTATTTTGTATTTGTATGTAGGTTAAAGTGTGCTGTCATTTTTGTGATAAACAACATAAGGGACTAAATTCAGTCTCTGGCTTTTCTCAATTACATTTATCTCAAAGGCAACAGAATGCAGTTATATTCTCCCAGTGTTTGTTGGAGAAAGATAAAACATGGACACTGATATACTACTACTACTGAAATTAAATCCAGTAGATAATAATTGTAAAAAAAGAAAGCTATGTGATCTTTGCACACCCTATCACAAACAAATTTTTCGTAATGGAGCTTTATTAGAGGAAAAAGGTAAATGACAAAATAAAGGAAACAGTCACATAATTTGACTTTATATTGTAAGGAACTAAGCACAAGCCACCATAACAGCTTCAGTGCAACTTGCCGTTTATTCCTCAGATATCTGGAATTATATCTAAAGGGGTGCAACACCATTCATCTATCAAAAACTCCATCATTTGGTGTTTTTATGAGCGTGGCATGAAACCTTGTCTCATCATCTCCATAAAGTGCTCAGTTGGTCTGGGCTCAAGTGACTGAGGGCAGCCATGTCACTCTGTTTACATTATTAATGTAAAATCACTGTCATGAAAGGCAGATATAGTGTGCAGATGAGAATGCAGAACAATTCTTTATTTGAACAGAGTTATGCACAAATGTCTCAGGCCATGGAGTGAGCTCTCAAATAAACAATTCATCTGCTTTTATAGTTTTTCGAATTACTGTCTTCTTCTTCTTTCAGCTGCTCCTGTTAGTGGTTGCCACAGCGGATCATCTTCTTCCATATCGTCCTGTCTTCTGCATCTTGCTCTGTTACACCCACCACCTGCATGTCCTCTCTCACTCCATCCAAAAACCTCTTAACTTTTTCTAATTACTGTCATTTTATCTAATTCATTCAGAATTCTTAACATGCAGGACTTTATCACCTACTGCAGCCTATTAAAGCCATCATAAATTTTTGACTCTTGTCGATTCCCCCATTATTCTGAACACTGCTTCGTTAAGAGGATTGTTTAGTGGGTTATCCCAATAGGAGTGTATGGGGTTTCCTATCAGTTTATCCTCACTTTCTGGTGGGGTGTTTGTTACTTATTTACCTCATTCTAATGTTACTCTTTTACTTCATTCTAACCTTGGAAAATGATGTTGGAGGCTTCTCTAAGACGAGGCAGAGACCTCAAATGCTTAAGATTTAAGTTACATTTAGTTAACCCTTGAGTTACATTCAATCCTTTTTCATCCATCCATTATCCAGCCCGCTATATCCTAACTACCGGGTCACAGGGGTCTGCTGGAGCCAATCCCAGCCAACACAGGGCGCAAGGCAGGAAACAGACCCCGGGCAGGGCACCAACCCACCGCAGATCCTTTTCCTAATGTTTAATAATAATTCTGTTATATACAGTAAAAATTGATTGCCATTTACTTTGTCTCCTAAAAGTATCATTGGATTTAAACCATGCCAGGATACACAACCACATTCTAAGCGAGCCTTAACAGCCTTCACAATTAGGGTCTTCAGACTTCTTTTGTTGCATACATGCACCCATCCACTTATTGAGAATAAGGTAAAGGCTTACTCAGCTGACTAGATGCCTTTTTCCACTGACAATGTTCTTTACACCACTTTCAGCACAAAGTGTATTATTAGTCATAAACAGGGTATAGGCAGTCCAAAATAACTATAAATTCTCTTGCAGCAAAGTTATCTGTAAATTATCCTTGATGAAACTGTTTGCTATCTCCTTAGACAAATTGTTTGATGTTGCTTGCCTGATTTTCCTTGCATGTAAAGGCAGCACACAGACAACATGATCAAAGATCTTTCCCCTTTATTCCACAATCATTTTTTAGATAATAATGTCTCTCCTTAATGCTAACATTATCCTAACCTCTATTTCTTGTAAAACATTGGAATGTCGAAAAGTCTTTGTTGGAGAAACACCTGCCAAACATGGCTCAATAATTATTCCACTGGATGGGTATCTGGGTCTTCCCCATAATTGTAGTATGTAACTTGCTTGACTACCTCTGTGATCATATCGTTGTAAACTCACCTGCTTTCAATATAATTTGCATTTTTCACTTACTGAATTGTTTCATTTATTATACATGATGGACCCCTGTACACATTTGTGGAGCATTCATAAAACATCCATTTTTGCAAGAGAAGTAAGAAGGTGATCAGTGATCTAAGTTCATAGACTCTCAAGAGTACCATAATAGTGGTTACTTTTTTATGGATAAGCTTTCTTTATCCACAGTCCTGTAATGGAAAATATTTGCTTACATAATAGATAGGTATTATATATCAATTTGCTGTGCTAGGCTGGACAAATAGAACAGACTGCTTCTTTTCAGAGAAGTGTGCAGCAGGCTGATGCTCACAAAAAATATAGTCAACAGCAAGTGAGTGTTTTCTTTGCTTATCTGGGGTTTTTAAAGTACCCATTAAATGCAATGTTTATGTTTGGTGATGCGCAGTAATAACATATTAGCGCAATGCCATGTAATGAAGCTGCTGCAGCTTTTGTCAACGAAAATTTCCCTCTGCAATGCAGAAGTAGGCTGCTCCCAAGTTTTGGAGAATTCAGACTCAACCTACAACACTACATGAATAATGCACACTACTTTGCAGAAGTAAATTGACCACATCTGATATTTGAAAGTGCTTGTGCTTACACATTAATCTCAGGAATGCATTTTTAAATATCTAGTATGGGGAATCTGTTATAAATCCAATCTCCAATGCAAGTGTGAAAGGGGTCTTAGTGATGCTCCTCTATAATTTTGGGTCACTCCCTCTTAATTCTGCTCTATTGTCAATTCATCCTTATAACCCCTCTGTGATTTTGATTGCCTAATATGTTTACTAATACTGTTGAAAGAATTAATATTGTGGGCGGTTGTGGAGTTCTAAGTTTAATTCAAATTAAAAAGAGATCAGAAAAAAGTAAATTTGTAAACATAAATAAGAAACATATTTTCTGTTGGCTTGTAAGGAGAATAGCAGGTTTTGCTATTACAAAATTAAAGACCTTACATTGCCTTTTGAATTTACAAGGAAACAAAATCAGGACAGGGCAGATCCAATTGTACCTTGTAGTATGTTGTACATTGACACTATGAGATGACAGTATAGTAGAATCAGGTTCAGAACATTTGGTACAGAAGGTTTAAATTAATGAATAAAGTTACTGTTATAGCCAATTAAAATGCAAAAGAAGAAACCTGATTTTTTAAGCATGCTTTGAATGTAATCACTGATGTAGTTTCATAGAGAGACCTAGGGCAAGAGTTCCAGAGAGAAGAAGTCACAAACCTAAATAAGTACTAGCCAAGAGGTTCATAACAACGACTTTCGAATAGTAAAAAGGTTGGTGTAATAGAATCTTGGATGTCTAGCAAGTTGATATGAGGCAATAATGACAGGATGTTGAATTCAACAGCTTTGTAAGTCATTAGTAGAATTCTGAAGATAATAACATATGATACACGGAACCAGTGTAATTAAGCCATTTGAGGATACATGTGTTCATTATGCATGCCCCTCATGAGCTGCATGTTGAACTTGGTGTAATCTGTTGGTACTTTGAGGAAAAGTGAACAAAATAGAGAATAACTTTAGATGTATATCGGGATCAGACAAGGCAGTTTCTGTATGTGATGGAAAGACATTGGAGCATAAAGTATACAAAAGGAAGCCTCAAATATTAATACAGAAATATTGGACTAAAATAGACATGTAATGCATTCAGAGATTAATAAAACACTTTAATCTTCTGGATGAAATAGTGAAGCCCAAATAAGTAGCTTTTTCTCTGAATTTAAATATACCACAGTTTCATACATATATAAATGAGTTCAAACAACCATTAACTCTTTATGAGATTTCACATGCCAATAAAATTAATGCAAAGTGGAAAAGCTGCTGATCTGGGATTTTATTTTAACTGCAAATTCTCCTGTAATGCATTGTGAATTATTTCAATATTCCTCACATCTAAAAAAAAAGAAGCAACACTTGAGACTATGGGTTAAGCATTTATGTTCTGTACATGAAAAAAACACACTAAAAGTGTAAAACCCGGCTTAACAATTTCATATGTAAACACACTGATGTGATGGTATTGGCAAAGTTTCCTTGAAATAGAACTGACAATATAATGCCTTTTATCACTTCAAACAGAGTTTATCAAAGGTAGACTGTCATTCTCTAATCTACAATACACATTCAACATAATATATACATAATCTCATAATCTTAATTCTGTGAAGTCTTTACAACTCTGGGCATGAAGAAGGACGCTAGACAGTGATGAATGGGATAAATTATTGGTCACTTTACATACATTTCATTTTAAATCCAGAATATCTACATAGATTAAATTATTACACTGATGGTTCAGTTTACTCAAACAATGTAAACTCAGATCTATTCACTCAAGAACACAGCACTTAACAAGACTGCCATCTATCTCAAGTTCTTTTTCTATTGCAGTTGGGCCACTTCCCATTTATTTACACAATCTGTCAGAGATTCTGGGAATTACAAAAGACTTGTTTGAACAAAAAGCCTCCTTTTGTACTAACGACATGATGTTTTTTATATCTGGTTTCAACTTCTGATCTTGGTCAATCTAATGGATGAGTTCGACAAGATTTTATACTTTAAGGTCAATTAAGGGAGGTGTTATTACACAATAACATTTTGACAGTTGGATTCAGATTTGAAGGTTTTCCTTTTACTTTTATCCATGAGTTTACAAAGCAGTAGTTATGCTGACACAGTGGTTGAAAGTTAATATTAAAACTTTTCTGGGATATTAACCGATGTTCCTACATTGTTCTAGTTCTGTTTTGTTCAGTTTGTGACTTGTGCTCCGTAATTACTTATTTTTGCTTATTATGACAGTCAAAATACACATACAATTATTTACAGTGAAAATGTTTAGCCAGTATAGCACTTAAGATAAGCTTAGTCAGCTATGTACACTCTTGGTTCACTTTATATGCAGGTCCATCCTTCCATTGAACCATTTACTCAACTCTAGAAAGTTATAGAACGTCCAGATAGCATAAGCATCAAGGAAGGATCTAACAATGCATTGGTTGTGTTACCAACCAGGCCCACCAGTTTAATTCTGGAAAAATAAATGGATGATGGTGCTGCAATAACAGAAAGATACAGGCAATCACCCCAAGTGTGTCCATGCTACAGCATCACAATGTAACTTGTGTCAGGCTTTGGGAGAGTTTTGAGCTTGTGCTTGTGGTTGCTCCGTTTCAAAATGTGAATGTGGATGTGTGCTTTTATACCATCTAGACCTGAAAGGAAGGGGGTTCTCTGGCTCAGTTGCCCTCATTGGTTGTGTTCTCTGTACTGTGGGTGTAGAAGGAGACAAAACAGCAGCAGCACCCCCTCTCATCCTGGGGTGGTACTGCCTACCTTAGGTGACAGGTACAACTAGTGTGCATGCGTGTTTCACTACTACACTTATTAATAAATAGTTTGAAAATTAACTTAGTTTCTTTTGCAATAATCTTTACCTTAGCACTGAACAATAGTTATTTTTAGAATGTTAAGTTATTTTGAGTTTAATATGTTTAGAACAATGTCGGAAGATGTTAGATCTTTGATCATTTTCTTCAGATTGATTGTTATATAGCATCATTTGTGGTAGGTTAGCTCAGACAATTTCTTACACTGCAAAACAGCACAACATTTATTAAATTATTTATCTATACTAATAAAAGTCAAAGCCTTCACTGACTGACTGACTGACTGACTGACTCACTGACTCATCACTAATTCTCCAACTTCCCGTGTAGGTAGAAGGCTGAAATTTGGCAGGCTCATTCCTTACAGCTTACTTACAAAAGTTAGGCTGGTTTCATTTCGAAATGCTACGCGTAACGGTCATAACTGGAACATACTTACGTACATATATATACGGCCATAGTTTGCAGCTTGGTTGCCGTGTGAGGCGGAGTTGCATCCCTCATCGTCACGCCTCCCACGTAATTGAGTGCCTGCCCATATAAGGCCATCCGTCAGCAGCAATCCAATAGACACGCTGCTGCTAGAAATTCGCGGGTGAAGGACTGTGCTTGTGCAAACGAAGATGAGATGGTCAGGGATAGTCTAGTGTTTGGCACAAACTCAGTGAAAGTGCGAGAGAAACTTTTAAGTGCTGGGTCTTAGCTAACATTAAATAAAGCCGTGGATATCGCAAGATCACACGAGATAGCACAAGCAGAGCTGAGAACCTTCGATTCATGTACTCCGAGCGGCTCACGTGAACTGACTGTGAATGCAGTACGCAGAGAACAAGCAAGAGCTCCAAAGAGCGCTTAACAAAAAACGCATTACACAATTGAGAAGGCAGCAAAAGAATATGAAGCGAGTGACGCATACAAGTATATTCATAAGTGCAGCTAATGTGGAAACAAAGCATGGTGTAAACCTTAAGTTTAAATTAAGTTCATAGACACACTGCCGCTGGCGTTTGTC
>JANRMT010062806.1:77113822-77127687 GCA_026402145.1 Polypterus bichir lapradei
ATATATGCATTTATTTCTTTAAAGAGCTTGTGTGAAAAAAAACAGTTTCCCCCAGGGGACTAATACAGTTCTGTCTATGTATAGTTTGCCAAACCTTAATGCCAAAATCAGCACAGAGACCCTTAAACCACTGAGCCTTAACTGACACTTTTGGCTACCTCTGTCTCACTATGCTGTCCTAATTTAGTTTCATCTGTTATAAATAAAACCTTTCATATTCATACTCCTGCAGTGTCTGGTCAGAATATGGAATTTATCAGGTTGGAGTGCCAGCTTTGTCAGCATTCTAATCGCTTTGACTAATATTATGAATGGATATCAAAGTTTTGCTAGAATTTCTGCAACTGCATGTGTTCAAAGCATAAAATATTGTATGATTGCAGATTCTTTTATTTGTGATTCTGTAATTAGAATATGTTTTTTCCACCCAGGCTTTCTAGCTATTATCCAAGCTGTAGGTCACTATAAAATTTCACCTGATTGTCAGGTTGTTGTTATGATGGAAGGCATTTATGTTTAATCAACAAAATTACTGGCATCATCTTGTAAACAGTTTAATTGCCACCAAAATTATAAACTAATATACATCACAGATTTGAAATCAACAGCAGAGAATGCTTGATTGAAGGGAGCAATTACAGATTTTTGTTTTACTTGTTAAGCATATTTACTTTTCTTCATAAAACCAATAATAATAAATGGTGAGTAAAGCAACCAAAAAATATGCTCACTTTCTTTGTACTTCATTTTTATGAAGTTGAAATCAAAGATCTTCATACATTCATTTATTTTTTCAGGCCCACACTTTCTTATTTCATTTTGCCTTAGATAGCCTTCACCTACTCAGTGACAATTAATCCTAACAGGGTGTTGTAGAACATTTGAATACATACATAAAAAGCATGTGGATAGAGTGGAAGATGGAAGTTTCACGGCAACATCCCTCTTTTGGACCTGAACCTGTGTCTATTGAAGACTGCTCCACTGCTCCATTTGGTGTTGAAAATAATAGCAAACATTAAATAAAGAGGCAGCATTTAATTTTTTTCTGTCTTAAACTGAATGCAGCTTTTGATTAAATAGGACACACTCTTCTTTAATATATTACATGAGTTGCATGCATATTCATCTTAAATACAGTTTATACAATACAGTTTATTTTTGTATAGCCCAAAATCACACAGGAACTTAAAGAACTGTTCTTCATGGTTTGGGCAGATGCATAGTAAGTCTTGTAGAAAGCTGAATACCTGCATGTTTTTTGTTCTTGGTCAGCACTAAAGTGTACCTCATCCGGCACTAATAAGATCATTTCTCAAATGATGCAAATGTGTATGCTTTGTGGCCACCCTTGGGCATTGCAATTGCTCACAAAAATCCATACTAGGATCGAAGAATTCCATTTTGGCGTAATTTATGCAAATATTCCTGCTTTTAATACCCATCTAGGAAATTACTTATCCTATAGAGAGTTCTGCCTGTTTGTTCCACTGACTTAAATGGGGATCTTTTCTATGAGTCATTATGTTGTTATCAACATTTTGATATGCAAATTGGTTGAGTGTTAATTAATATTTGCAAAATATCTACAATGCACCTTATTTATATTTTAAGCTGTATGAATGATCAGATTCCCCTCAATATAATGCAACATTCCTTCACCGGAATACAGAATGGGGAAATTACTTTTTAAGTAAACTTGAATCTATTATTATATAGCACCCTGAGAACTAGTACAGATTTATAAGTATTATACAGAAACAAAAAACTGCATTAAGCATGCAAAAAGCAAATCCTGAAGGCGTATGCTTTAAGAAAATCATATACTCGCTCCACCACAATTTCAAGAAAGCTCATTAATAATATAGATTGAGAACCGTTCCTCTTCCCATTCTGAACCCATTTTTTCATCCCAGACTTTTAAGGAACCCATATATATAGCCTCGTAGCAAGGCCAGAATGAAGCTTGGAATGAGATGTCAGTCCATCAATTGATATATTCAGTTATTTAACAACATTTGGCAAATTTTGATTTGACTTATAGATTTTAGGTTGTGGCACCAAACTAGAGAAAAGCTTCTATCACTCAGGAAATACAAGTGAGTTTGGCATGAAATCAAGGATCCTGGAGCTTTGAAGCACTGTACCACTGCACGCTATGAGCCGTAACCAATTAATTAATTCTAATTTTGTAGAAGCAAGAATGACGCACTGATTGTGAAATTATTTGGAATAAAGCCTACAGCCTTGGGGTCCCCTAAAACTTGAAAATCAATGACCTAGATATAATAAGAATCTCTGCTATTCACATTATTTGCTGTGGTACTAGACTGATTGATCAAGTGTTGTCTTTCTCGTACTCTGGATTTTCTCAACAGGTGAGGCAAGTAGAAGCTATGGTGATACTCATAATCATTGGTTTGGATGCCATATACATGTAAGAATACTCGGGAGATCGTAGACAACTTTCAGAGTCTTCTTCTCCCTTTAGAGAAAGTGTAGGAGGGGTTTGAAAGGCAACCACATCCAAACTCTGTCGTCCTACTGGGAGACATACAGAGAGGCATGATTTGGAGGAAAAACATGCTTAGTTTGAATCTGAGGATTGAATTGTCATTGAATGTCTGTGTTAGTCAATGGTTCATGATAATAAAAAACATTTTGAAGGCTGCTTATAAGTATACCTGATGACAGAGAATTTTGGGTAAAAGTTCAGTTACCATCTTTGTACAACTAATGTATGCTATGGATATAACAGAGATGCTGTGCTCTAACTGACCATTGGCGGTGAGCTGGCTCAGACTGATGTTGTATCTGCTGGGTAGATGTGAAAGACCCAGACAGGTAGTTAAGGGGTACTGGGATCATCTAGCAGATGAATACGTGTTTAGAATACGTGCAACTGTCAAACCTGGGAGAGCGACTGTTGAATATCGATAGAGACAGAAGACATGGAGTCTTTCAAAACCTAAAATGTGGAGGCTCTTGCAAGAAACTGCAGCCAAAATGTGGTCAGTGTCTGTCATGGCAGCAACCCTATAGCCTGTTAGTGGACATGAATTGTGAGAAAAGCAATCAAAGAAGGTGTTCTTCAAGGCAATGTTTGTAGAATGCTATGATATCCAGGTGACCTTAAAGAAGCTTTTTGCAGAGAATTTGAAAAAATCAGGAAGAACTGGTAGAACATAACCTTAACAGTTTTTTTTAGGGAAGGTAAGGAAACATTGGAATTGACTAAGGATATAGTCAGGGTGTTCAAAGGAGCACCTTAGGAGCTTGCAGGCTTGGTGATTATGCCTTCCTGATATTTTTTACATAAAAGTAGTTCAAGGTGCTTTACAATAATAATGGATAAGCATAGTTACAAAAGAAGGTAAAAAATTAAGAACGGTTATTTATAGCAGGTTCTATAAACAAGTCAAAATTCAAACTATCCACCTTCAGAACAAAGTGTCGAAGATAAACCAGATAGTGTCAAAGATGAACCATCACAAGTTCAAAAGACCATTCCTTCTTGGCATTCTGCAGTGCATAAAATGTGTCGCCATCTTAAGGGGGCAGTAGCGCACAGCATGATCATGTAGTATCAAAAAAGGAAACATGCAACAGTAGGAAATAGTGACCAGTCTATACAACAACAGATAGAGTTGTGTTTTATGAAAAGAAGCAGGAACAAAAGAAAACCAGGAAATGTGTGGATCAGCATGTCAGGGGTCATTGGCTAAGACCCCCTAACAATTCAAGGGCCTGCAGCAAGTGAGTGACACCACAAAGGTTCAAATTGTCCCAAAATTGCAAGTGCATGTTCATTTAAATGCAAAATGTGTCCAAGGTACAGTCTATAAATATTCAATAAATAGAAGTTCATAAAAACAGCACATAAGAACAGGAAAAGTCTTAAATAAATAAAACCAGTTAAAATCCTTCAGCAGCATGTCTATGAATGTCCCCACTGTTTCTCCAGCCTCTAATATAAAGCATGCACTTGCACTTAGACTATAAACAGTGACCACATTACTTGACTCTCCATGTTCCTGGCAAGTACAACAAGCAATGAATTGCTCGCCCCACTTTCTCACTCCTTGCACGGTACCCTCCAATGGCTACATGGAGTGCAGTTCCTCTCCAAATGAGTTTCTCAAGTTCACACTACTCTACATAAGCAGGCCTGGTGCTCTTTGCCCCGAACTTGGCCGTGCCTCCTGCTCATGGACTGCAACCTCCAGATGGTCTGTAGGTAGCTCTCTCTGCCACCTCCAAGTGGTACCTACAGAGGTTATTACACATCTGCCGTATCACCTGCCTCCATGTTCCTGTGACGGACTGCTCAAGATCATTCAAACTGACTTCACCATCTCCCTCTCTCTCAACACAACCTTCCTGAACTGACTTCTAAATGGATATCCTAAACTGATTCTCCCCACCTTTTGCTCACCTGTTGAATTGCCTGCAAACTCTGGATGTTCTGTAGGGAGCTCCCTCTGCCACCTCCAAGTGGTCCCTGCCGAGTATATTCCAGATCCGCTGTCTCCCCTGCTTTCTTTCCTCTCTCTCAACATGACCTTCCATAATTGACTTCCAATTGGACATCCTATCCTCCTTTTGCTCACCTGCTGAATTTATAAAGTTGTAGGACAATGCAATCATTTTTGAGATTAATCAAAACTAATAAATGAACAAAACACCCACTCATTGGCACTTATCCCAAGAAGAAAGACACAGTCTCCCTAAAAGAGATAGAAAAGAGAAAGTAAAGGAAAAGTGAAATGCTTAAGATACCTGCCATCTGCCCCAGGCTAACTTCAGCACTGATTTCTACCTTTCCATACTGGGCCCATATGATCCGTTGATCCAGGTTGCAGAAAGTTCAAATAATGACAAGATATAGCAAGATTTCAAATAAAGCAAAGAATCTGGGGTTCTCAGGGAGACTAATGCAGTTTTTACAACAATTTTACCTATAGAGGATATCCTTTACTGGAAAGGGAGAGAAAAGAGGTCTAAGAGGAGGAAAATTAGAAAGAATGGAAAACAGAAAATTAGAGCTAGCAAACCAAAATGTATTCCTAGGACATATGCAAAAATGTGCTTGAAGCATTTAACGTGCATACAGTAGATAACAGTTAAGATCTGCAGCCAGGTAGTAACTTGTAGATGGTGTACATATTTGAACTGAAGATGTTTATAGTTTGAGCTGTGAGAGGAAAAAGTAATATGTTTAAAATTTGATTTCCATGAGACAGGGAGAACACAGGGAAGATTTAAATGCCAGATTGAAAATAGTAGTAGGGGCCTATATGATGTCTTACAAGAGTGATGAATACAGGGTTTCCATAGTAGATGAATATAGAAAAAGAAAACTGTGACAATGAGAAGGAAGTGGAGACGATAGTGAAACAAAACACACCTTATGAAGAGACCTAAGTTGTAAGTAAAGGAAAAAGTGTAAGGTGGACAGTTGTAACTGGACCTCAGAGACTGGATGGTGAAGCATTTACAGTCATTATAAATGTCCTTGATAGTCAGAAAACCCTGAGACATCCAAGGTGGTAAAGAGATGGGGTTGCCACCAAAGTGCAAAGGCAAGACTAACATCTCCATAGTCCTGAGTTGAAAACTTGACCAGAGCTTTGCTTATGTGCAGTTTGCACATTTTCCCCATTTTAGTTTCCTCTTGCTAATCTAGTTTTCTTTGCACATTCCAAAGATGTGCATGGTAGATTAGTTTTCTACTCAAAACTGGCACAGTATGGACTCTGTGTGTGTGTGTGTGTACCCTGTGATAAATTGGCAAGTAGCACTATGGCACAGCCTCCAGCTCTCCATGACCTTGAATTAGACTTGGAAGTGGATGTATGGATGAATAAAAAAAATCAAGCAAAGAAATTTCCTAGTAATAACTTATTTCATCTTCTTAATAAAAGGTTAAAGAGGCAATTGCATTAAAGTTATTCAATATATCAAAAGAGATTATAAATTATAGTTCACCTTAAAATTGGTCGCCTTTGTAAAGAGACATTGCTGATCACAGGTTTTAAGTTCTGCTCAGTGCTGAGCCTTCTAGTGGTTACAGATAACTTAACACATGGTCAGCAAAAAGCATTCATACTTTTATTTTGGCTTATAACCATGCGGTTCTTTAAAACGGTAAAGTGAGAGTGAGCCATTTGTTTTATCCACTTTGTTATTACCTTCTTTTATTAAAAGAATGTTTTGGGGCTTCAGGGGCACCAAAACCAGAAAAAGAGCTGCCCTAGAAATTAGAAGGCTATGAAACAGCAAGCTGATCTCATTTTTTTACCTTCTTTTTTCTACTAGTCAAGAGAAATTGTGATTATTGCCTACAAGTGGAAACCTTTTAGCAATCCATCTTTTTGCATTCACCTTTTGAACACATAATGCTCCCCTGTGGATAGTACAGATTTTAACAATAAATTCAAAAGGCCTAGTCAAGTGAGAGACTTTTCATGAAGAAATTTCTTTAGTGATCAGAAAAGATGTAATCTCAGGTTTAACACTGTAATGTTGACTACCAAGGACACCACAACAGGACATCACAGTAAATCATTTTAGAGTTATTCATTCACAATACAGAAATCAATCATATAAACTGTATGTATAAGCACATGCAAAAATGCATTCTAATTTTGCAAATTTAAATTTGCTAGCTCAATACAATGTTCTCAGCATTCAGTAATCTATTTTAATGAAGTTATCAATTAATCATACTTTTACTACATAAATTATTGATGTTAAATGAAAAAACAGTGGAATTTCAAAAAGGGCAAGTTCCCTGAAGGACAAAACCTTATAAAAGACATTTTAAGCAGTCATATATACAGTATATATATATATAGCCACCATCTGAATTCAGATGTGCATTGTAGTGATAGAAATCCAAACATAAACTACATTTTCTATTTCTGTAATTTAGGAACAATCATGACGTAGCCATTAGTGCTGCTGCCTCATGGATCCTGTGTCTTGGCTCATATACCCTGGTCATTGTCCATGTGGCTATTGCACATTCTCCCTGGGTCTGAATAGGCTTTTCTTCAGGTACTCTGGTTTGTCATCCTCATAAGTCTAAATATTTACATGTTAGGTTGATTGGTGATTCCACAGTGTCCCAAGCTGTTTATGAATGGGCCCTGCATTAGATTAATTTCCTGACCAGAATTCCTGTCTTGAACTACAAAGTAAAAAGCTTGTGAGACAGGCTCCAGGCACTTCTGGCGTTAAAATAGATTAACCCAGTTTCACAGTGTTCTTTTCTGTTCCTCCATGTCCAGTTTGATTTCCATTTTCTTCTCTCTCTTGTTCTTCTATTCTCAATTCAAATCTCATTTTCCTTTCTTCTTCCTTCATCTGAACATTCCTTTACTTTCTCCTCCATTTCTACATCTATTGTTTCTTTATCTTCAGTTTTTCCCTTTCTGTCTGCTCTTTTTTCTCTTCTTCTTCTTCAGCTTTTTGTCTCCTTTATTCTCCAGATATCTTTTGATTTTATCTCCTGCTCACTTTCAGGCCCCATCCACACTAATGCATTTTAATTTAAAAACGGATACATTGGTCTATGTTTTCACCTTCCTCATCTTTTTTAACTCCAAAAATGAAGGCTTTTACAAACACTCTCTAGATCTGTAAGTTCTTAAAATACGGTATATCATCAACATTTTGGCGTGAATGGGCGTAAGTGCAATTTTGGTTTGTGGTTATTTTGTGGCACTTTCCTAATTGATACTGGTCATTACAATAGCTTATTCTCTTGACTTGTCATCTTTCATGGAAGAAAATCATTTTCCAACATAGTGGGCATAAAAGAGTTGTTTTCCATGGCATTTGTTATACTGCTTATCTTCGTGTCTCTAAACTGCATCTTGTAAAGTTTGAATGCTGCATATATTCATGAAAAGCAAATTACTGGTCGCTATAGTTTTGCGAAAAATCCCATGGCCAGCGGTGTTACTCTTTTAGTGAAAAATTCAGAACCCTGTGAAAATGACATTGTGAATGACTGAGTTGACAGCCTCTGATCAGTGTTTATTACTTAAACTTAATCTGTTCTCTAAGGAGTACTGCATTCTAAGACAAAATTAATAACAAGGCTTTTAACGAAGTGGAAGGGTGTAGAATGCAGCTAAGCTCACAAAGAGGAGCTTCGCTGTTGCTTCTTACAAGAAAAGGCGATGGATGGATGGATGAATGGATGGATGAATGGATGGATGGATGCAATATTGACAAGCTTCTGTTCCAAGACTGCCTCTTCTCCCAGGAAAGCAAACTCAGTCAGTCAGTGTCAGGTGCCCCTTAAGTGTAATAGTGACACAGCACAGAGAGAAGTGTGCACATTGCAACAGGTACACATGTCATAAATGTAGGAAGGATGGTCCTTGTGTGTGTGGGAACTGTTAACATTTGAATTTGATGATTGCATATAGCGCTGAACTGACCTCTCTGTACTATTCTTTCCTCTGCATGTCCTGGAGTACAAAAGAAACACCACCATACAGCAACATGTGGAGACTGGCAAGATCGAGAAAAAAAAAAACATGCAGTCACTGACTACAACCGCATGAAGGCATGCGAATAAATATGAATAATATGAATAATGTTGCATCCGTGTCACAATGTTTTCCAAATTGTACTATACAGGTCATAAAATGAGTTAATCCAAATATCATATATACCTATGTCTGTTTTTTTGTCAGTGTGGCTTTGACATCATGAACCATAAGGTGCATACTAATTCAGCATGAGCAGGAACACACAATAAAACTGAATTTAAAAAAATCAAATGACTGTGAGAAACAAATTAAAGGCCAGAAGTCTACAAGACCGTCATCAAGTTCTTCCATGAGAACCCTGAATACCATGAGGACTGATTGAGGTCATTTATGTTACGTAGAATGCCTAGAGGGGGCTAGGCGATCTCGTTGCCTGGAACACCTGCAGATTTTATTTTTTTCTCCAGCCATCTGGACTTTTTTTTGTTTTTTCTGTCCACCCTGGCCATCGGACCTTACTTTTATTCTATGTTAACTAGTGTTCCCTTATTTTAATTCCTCTTTATTTTGTCTTTATACTCTTTCTTCGCCATGTAAAGCTCTTTGAGCTGAATTATTTGTATGAAAATGTGTTATATAAATAAATGTTGTTGTTGTTATTATTAAATAAGGCAGATTCAACAGCATTTGTGTGTCCATCCATCCATATCAGAGAATGTCCAGTTCCATTGTCTCAAAACACCACTCACATCCACAGTTATTCCCAGTTTCAAATAAAAACTAACAGCGTCAGATCCCTGGGAGGGCGGTAGTATGTATCGTGATTGTGACTGAGAGAATAAAAGTGAAAAAAAAATGCTAACTTTTACAAGTGCTATAAATTTATACTGGCTGTTACAAATGTATGTTTTTATTAATAATACTAACAGTAAGAGCAGCTCACTACTCAAAACGGTAAATTTGTGGGGGAGCTGGTTTTGAACTAACGACCTCCGGATTATAAGTTGGCAATTCTAACTGCTGTACCACGGAAGCTATCGTATTGTAGTTGCACCTTTTGTGAATGTGTTTATTTGGTATTTGGCCATCAGCCTTCACACATTATGCAGTGTAGGTGTACATTTTGTCATTTATTACTAAAACATGAAAAACGTTTCTGTTTTAATGATGTGTTTACATAGGTCGTTGTAGACACAAAACACACATCAAATTATTTCCCCTTACAATTCTGGGTAACTTACTCCCAGATAATCAATCAAGGCAGGAACTGGGAGAACTTCTTGCCCGTTCTGAGGAGGTGTGGGGGATGGTATAGCAGGCTGCTTGCTGCTTGGGCTTATCGACACATTTACTGTAGAAGACAAAAGAGGCTGACGGAGAGGTGCGAAGGAATTTAAGGTGGGCTGGAAGTTTTTTCATTGCTGTGGTAATTCAAGTGTTAAAATTGTCTAAAATGTTTCCAGGGCAAGATCCAACCTGTGAACGTTGCAATCGAGCTCCAGCTTTCCTGGGCAACATGTTTTGGGCATGCCCCAAATTAGCATCATTCCGGACAAAATGTTTAAATGCCTATCAGACAGCATTGGTTACGTGAAGTTATTCTGAGATATCTGAAAATGTATTTGAGATATCAAGAAATTCACAGGACGTAATTTTGTGATATATTGAAATGTATTTGAGATATCTTGAAATGCACAGCAAGTGATTTTGAGATAACTGAAAATATATTTGAGACAGGAAGTTATTTTAATATATGTGAAAATATATTTCAGATATCATAAAACTACTGCAGATGTATTTTAAGACAGCCTGAAGTGTATTTGAGATATATCACAAAATGCAAAGGAAATGATTTTAAAATATCTGAAAATGTATCTCAGATATTTTAAAAAGACTGCGGATGTATTTAAAGATATCTTGAAATGCGTTCCAGATATCTCAAATTTACAGAAACTTATTTCAAGATATCTCAAATTGCATTTGAGATATCTTGAAATGCATTTCACATATCTCAAAATGTAGAGTGTATCATTTCAAGATATCTTGAAATCTATTTGAGATCTCTCAAAATGCATTTTGGATATCTTGAAATAGATGCATTTTCAGAAACCGGGAATTCTATTTAAGATATCTTAAATGCATTTCCAGCTATCTCTTAAAACATTTTTGAGATATCTTTAAATGATAATTTGGCTTGCCATAATATAAGGTCATGTAAACATTTGAACTGAAGCAATTAGACCTTTGGTTCTTCTCATAGAATTATGCCTTATTTATCCCTCAAATGGGCATTTCAAAAATGTCTAGTATAAAATTGTGAATGTCAGTCACTGACCTTTGCAATGTCCACAGTCAAACTCAGATATACGTATTATTCTTTATATTTTCCCAAAATAAATGAAGCATGCTTGTCCAAAGACTATTTCATAAAGCAAGCTTCAGCTGCATCTAGTGGAGAATGTATATCACTAAATCTGCAGTCCTAATCCTGTTCCAGCCAGGTTCACTTCAAATTTTCTTACCTGTTAATAGAAGCAAGTTACCCCATCAAATTATACCATGGCAAAAAATGTGTCAAAAAATCTCACAATAAAGAGATTTATTTCAAGAGGTAAAGAGACTATATATGCAGATAAAATTCATTTAAATAAGAAGAAAATTTAATTAGAAGGTTAATGTTTTAACAGGATACAGCCAGATGTATTTGATACATTGGAAATACAAAGAAAAAATCATAACTCTTAATAAATAAAATCTTTTTGTTGGACTTTTTACATCAAAATAATTCTTCATGATAGACTGCAGCAATAAAAAGTATTTATCAGTAGCTATTTTAAAGTTTCTCAGAATGTATTTGCAATGTCTGAGAGCGAACATCATCATAGAATTCAAAGGATTAACCTTTAACATGGTTCTATTCAATTCCATTTAGTTTATTACAAAAGGGCATTTAAATTGTTCTACACCTCCCTCTACTGAAATTGAAAATATGTTTTAAATCTGATATGTTTGGGACTAAATGCAGATCTACATGAATTCTGCTTCAAGACAAGATAAAACTGATTGAGCAGAGTATTATTCAAGGTTATCAGCATGCAAGTCTTCAATGTAATAATGGCATCCTCAAGTAGTTGATTCACTGTTTAATTGAACAAATGTTTAGGGATCAATTTCATTGATGCCTTTAAGAATTTTAAAGACCTGTATTAGGTCCCCACAAAGCACAGCACAGGGTGGTTTAGATCTGTCAACATCTGGATTATTGGTCTAAAATGCACCTGTGCACCACTGCTCAGCTCTAAATGAATCCCTGCATTAACATTAGCTGTAATCCTAGGTCTTGGGCTGAAATTAAAAACGGAATTAGCAAACAGTGAGTTGCACAAACTCAGGACATTCTCAGTGTTAACTGGGATGAGGAGGAGGAGATTAATCAGGCCACACAGTATGAGCTTGGCACATCATTCATGACTCTAAGAGTTCAAAGTGATAATGTCATTGTACTTTTCTACCATCAGCTAGAATGTCACCAATGTGCAAAATGTTGCCATGCTAACTTTGATTATCGGCTACTTAGTTTAACATAGTGCTCTAACTTTATTTTTCATAATGGTTTTCTTTATTGGTACAACTAGTATATGCATGTATCTGACCACTCAGAATCAAGTGAAAGAGAAGATAGATGTCTATTGTGTTATTTTTAGTCTGTGTCACAAATGAGGCTATGGCTATTTTCTATTCTTTTCTGTTCTTCACTGACTTATGTTACTATTTTTTATTTTTAACGTTATTTCAATTATGACATTGTCATTTTGGATATTTTGAGTAGTTTTCTTATGAGCGTGGGCATCTTGTTTAACATTATCATGACAATTGCCAATCACATGATCAGAAACAACACTTGATTTCATCACAACATGACTATTTAAGATGGGTTTGCACAGTATTGTTATCCAAGCTTTGGCAAAAATCTCAAGACAAAATATTTTGTAGTGCTAAGCTATTTGGGGAAAGAAAATTTAGACTAGGGATAGATTTTGAGTTTAAACTGTGTTTTGAATTTTGATGATCAGTTTTTCCGAGCTTCCATGTGATCCTCAGCTTTGCCTAGCTACCGAGTCCTTTGACAACTGAAAAGACTTTGCATTTGTGACTGAAAAAAGTCATGAAATAAATCCATGGTAAAACAGCACTGTTTGTATGATCCTAAATGTCAACTGAAGTTGTTTTAACACCTAGTTCATTTAGAGCAGTTTTTTCTAGAGTTATTTCCCCCTTAGTCTGGTTCGTTTAGGTAGATGTGACCATGCTAATTACTCTGTAGTGCTAACCTTGCAAACCCTGAAAATGTTTATGTTAGTTATGAATGTGATCCGACATGGGACTGATCTAACTACTGGAATTAGTCATAACCATAAAAAATACATACATACTAAATTGCATTGAACACATAATACAGATATTCAATCAGATCGATCCTAGCACCCGATTCAACTTCTAGCCTCTGTACATCTCTAACTATTACTATTACGTGCAAAAGTTCGCTGATGACACTGCTATTGTGGGCTGCATCAGGAGTGGGCAGGAGGAGGAGTACAGGAAGCTAATCAAAGACTTTGTTAAATGGTGCGACTCAAACCACTTACATCTTAACACCAGCAAAACCAAGGAACTGGTGGTGGATTTTAGGAGGCCCAGGCCCCTCATGGACCCTGTGATCATCAGAGGTGACTGTGTGCAGAGGGTGCAGACCTATAAATACCTGGGAGTGCAGCTGGATGACAAATTGGACTGGACTGCCAATACTGATGCTCTATGTAAGAAAGGTCAGAGCAGACTATACTTTCTGAGAAGGTTGGCATCGTTCAACATCTGCAGTAAGATGCTGCAGATGTTCTACCAGACGGTTGTGGCGAGTGCCCTCTTCTACGCGGTGGTGTGCTGGGGTGGCAGCATAAAGATGAAAGATGCCTCACGCCTGGACAAACTTGTTAAGAAGGCAGGCTCTATTGTAGGAGTAAAGTTGGACAGTTTAACATCTGTGGCAGAGCAACGGGCACTAAGCAAACTCCTGTCAATCATGAATAATCCACTGCATCCACTGAACAGTGTCATCTCCAGGCAGAGGAGTAGCTTCAGTGACAGACTGAGGAGATCGTTCCTCCCCCACACTATGCGACTCTTCAATTCCACCCGGGGGAGTAAATGCTAACTTTTTTTTTTTTTTTTATTACTATTTAATTTAATATTGTTTCTTTGTATCAGTATACTGCTGCTGGATTATGTGAATTTCCCCTTGGGATTAATAAAGTATCTATCTATCTATCTATCTATCTATCTATCTATCTATCTATCTAT
>JANRMT010062806.1:77134892-77201805 GCA_026402145.1 Polypterus bichir lapradei
TTCCTCAGGGCTCTGTCCTCGGTCCTCTGCTTTTCTGTATTTGTATGATTCCCCTTGGCCATATTATTCATAGCTTTGGACTGGGTTATCATTTTTATGCAGATGATATTCAACTCTGTTTCAATGCTAAAAGTGGAAGTTCATCAGAGCTTTCTCAGCTCACAACTTGCCTCAGTGAAATTAAAACCTGGATGGAGCAGAACTCTATAATTAAATTTCAACAAAACTGAACTCCTGCAACTGGGACTAAAGTGCAACTTACTAACATGAGCTCCTTCCCAGTTAACCTTGGCAGTGTTCTCATCAGACCTGCCTCTACTGAAAAGAATCTTGGTGTCATTTTTGAGTCCTCCCTTTCTTATTCCGCCCACATAAATCACACTAAGAAACTTTCTTACTTTCACCTCCATAACATCTCACATGTTCACTCCTTCCTCTCCTTTTCTAATGCTGAGAAACTTGTCCATGCTTTTATCACATCCCGCATCGATTATTGTAATTCCCTACTGGCAGGTGCCCCTTCTAATCTTATATCACAGCTCCAGCTTATTCAAAAGTCGGCTGCAAGAATTCTTACTCGAACCAGCAACAGTGAGCACATCACACCCATCCTGCTTCGCCTTTACTAGCTCTCTGTGTCTTACAGAATTGAATATAAAATCCTACTAACAACCTACAAAGCCTTAAACAACCTTGCGCCAAAATACATCAGTGACCTTCTCAATCACTATGTGCCTGTCTGCCCACTAAGGTCCTCTGATTCTGGCAATCTTGTTGTGCCCCACACTAATCTACACTCCATGGGTGACAGGGCCTTCAGCTGTATAGCGCCCAGACTCTGGAATGACCTACCAAAATTAATTAGATCAGCTGACTCCATGTATTCTTTTGAAAACAACTCAAAACTCATCTGTTCAGGAAGGCTTTTAGCTCTACCTGACTTTATTACCCTTCTTTCAGTTTATATCTCTGTCAAGATGCTCATGTAACCTGTGTGTGTGTGCTAGACCATCAATTATGTTGTCTGTTAGGCTTTTCTCAGAATTTACTATCTTACTCTTCTTTATTTATTTATCTGGTTTAGTACAATGCTATATACTGTATACCCTACCTTTTTTTTAACTTTGTAAAGCGCCTTGAGCATGGGAAAGGTGCTATATAAATAAAATGTATTATTATTATTATTATTATTATTATTATTATTATTATTATTATTATATGATTTGGATTTGTTTAGAGTCCTGGAGACCTCAGCCATCAAGCTGCCTCCTCCAATTCTGTTCCACAGCTGGAATAGCGCTGAGCCAGCCAATCTGATGAAAGGACCCCTCTGCCGACGATTCCTGTGATCCTCCATCAGAGATGACTTTATCTTAGGCAGGCAAAACAACTTGGCTGGTAGACCCTGGCACCAAGTGCCACATTTGAGTACCGAGAAGAGAAACAGAATAGGTGAGGGTTAGTAACAAATTATAACTATCATACTACTCATGTTTTAGTGCTAATGACCAACAACAGAGATGCAGTCTGTACAGTTAATCAGCAGCTCTAGTCAGGACATGCTAAACTGAAGTAGTGAGTCTTCAGCCAGGATTTGAAAGCTGAGACTGAAGGGGCATCTCTTATATTAGCAAGCAGACAATTCCCCAGTTTATGGGCCCTGTAACTAAAAGCTCGACCTCCCACTGTTATTTTATTAGTCCTGGGAATCATAAGCTGACCGGCATCTTGAGATCTTAATGTTCGCTCTGGTTTGTAAGTCATGATAACTTCAGACCTGCTGCTGACACGATGTTTTTCACATCATTCTGAGTACATTCTGAAGACTGTTGTGCATAAAAATCTTAGGAGATCATCAGTTACAGAAATACTCAAACCAGCTCCTCTGGTACATGCAACATTTAACTAAAGGTCTTGACCTGTATCATCATGATTTTGGGCATTGTACTGACTGCTTTCAAATAAGAGTTTACTTGCATGGATTACAAAGGTGTACAGGTATTCCTAATAATTTGTACACTAATGAGGAAAGAAGAGATCATGAAATTAACCAAAAATGTGTAGCAGCAACAAACATTGTATCAGATCATAGTGGTGAATAATTATTGAAGTAGTGAAAGAAATATGGAGATCACAAATGCAAATAGCCAAGATGAGGTACCTTGACATGTTTGATGGAGTCACTTTTCATGATAGGGTAAGAGACTCAACAATACATGAGGACATCTGAGTAGAACCGCTTTTGCTCCAGATGGAGAGGAGCCTGTTGAACTGGTTTAGGCATGTGGTCAGAATGCCTCATGGGCACCTACCCTGAAATTTTCCCTACTTGTAGAAGGCTCAGGAGCAGACCCAACACACACACACACACACACAATGGAGGAATTATATAGGTACAGGTACAGTGAAGTAAGACATTGTTCTCTTCTGTAGTCCCAACTAAGGATTTGAGAAAAGTTGAGAGATACGGTAGCTGTTTATTAAAAACTTGTATAACAAAAAGATAACAAAAGGACATGGTGAAGGGTTGAGGACCAGCCAATACACCATTTAATACAGCAACGGTAAAGGAGAAAGTGAAATGTTCAAATAAACAAAGGGAACTGTGGTTGTTGCCCATGCAGTGCTGGTTCGTCCTCGGCCTTATTTCTCCTGTCTCTCAGAGGTCTGTGCTCTGCCTTGTCTGATTCACAAATGAACGCCAACTTCTGGCATTTTGTTCTTTGTATTTCCCATGGGGTATAAGAGGTGGGAGCTTCTGGACTATCATATCAGTGACAAATCAGATATTGTTGTTCTAACTGTGGGTGAAAAGTACGAGGAGGTTAGCAGGCGCTTTTCCACAGACACTGTTTTTTCAGTCCTCAAGTCCGAATTGTCACATGGATGATTCTTCATTTTAAAATAAATAAGTATATAATGTTCTATATTAGAAAATCTAAATCATATGTACTTATTAATTAGCAATTTAACATCTAGAGAAACTGATATGCAATTTCAGTCAGTCAGTCATTGTCCAACCCGCTATATCCTAACACAGGGGTCTGCTGGAGCCAATCCCAGCCAACACAGGGTGCAAGGTAAGAACAAATCCCAGGCAGGGCACCAGCCCACCACAGGGCACACACACACTAGGGACACTTTAGGATAACCAATGCACCTAACCTGCATGTCTTTGGGAGGAAACCCACACAGACACGGGGAGAACATGCAAACTCCACACAGGGAGGACCCGGGAAGTGAACCCGGGTCTCCTAACTGTGAGGAAGCAGCGCTACCACTGCACCACCATGCCACCCGATATGCAGTCTGAAACAGTGTGTGGTGTTTAGATCTGTAGGTAAATCTTCTTGCATGCTCTTATCAGTTCTACTTTACAAGGAACCTAAAATGTTTTTATTTTGCTAAATCCAATTAGCAAAATAAATGAAGTAGGGTCACAAGGGGCTGGAGCATACTCTGGCAGCACTGAGCAGAAGGTAGGAACCACTACTGGATGTGCTGTCTGGCCCTGTCGCAGTACTTATACAGACATCCGTGTTTAAATTATGCCATTTAAAAATGTTTTTGGGAAGTGGAAGGAACACTAGAAAAAAAGCAAACATTCAGACACATGGAAAAGACAAAACTCCACACAAATAGCAAACAAATTAATTTAAGGATGCCTAACTTGTGAGACAGCAGTTACAGTCATTGTGCCACTCATTTTTTTCAAAACCTGCAACATGAATGCAATTTAAAGTTAGGGTTATGCTGAAAACAGGAATACCTGACTTGATATTTCACCAGCAAGGCAGAAATAGTTGAATCACTAACATTGTGTCCAAAGAAGACATAGTTTTTAGAAGGTAGTCATTAATCATTAAGTGTGCATGATTAGAGAAATCCTCTCATAGATTTCAAAATTGTCTAAGAATTGTAAACCCAGTAGTGTCTGTTTAATGCATGAGAGTCTGAACTGATCTGTGGATTGAAATTTGTTCTTTAACATAAAATAAAAAACTATTGTGTATAAGCTGTGGATCTCAAATTTATTTATGTAAGAAATCTATAGTATTTATATGATTTAAACTCAGTGTGAATGGTATAAAAATAATTCATAGAGTTTCTATACTTTTATTAAAATTACTTTCACTAAAAAGTGAATGCGCAAGATGTCTGGGTGAGGTTAACCTTGATAGCTTTGAGGGCCTCTCCTTTCTTGTGAAGTATCACAGGCACCTTTGTGGATTACACACAGTTTGATTTTCCAAACAGAATGGTGAGCATATCTTTGTTGTGCTTTAGACCATTAAATCATTCTGTAGGTGAAAATCCCAATGTTGGTTATCTGTGGAACCTAGAGCATGTCACATATCCTGCCTGTCAGCCAAATTATAAGAATGTGCTCCTTGTGTTATAATGAGCACAGATGGTGTAGAGATATAAATATGCTTGTTTTATGATTTTTTTCCACTTTTTACATTTTGTTTTTCATGGCTGTGGGAAGAAACACTATGCATACTGCCACCACGCTGCTTTGGGTTTCACCTGCAAAATTGCAAAAAATAAGCACATTAAACTAAAGCAGCTTCACAAAAATGTGTAATCAACCCACGTTATTCAAGGGAAGCATTCTAATTGTAAATAACACACTCCTTGCTTGGCTTCACTCTTCAATCCTGGTGACAGGAAAATTCATTTGCCCATTTAATAAACTACTCGATCATTTCTTTATGTGAACAGTAAGAAGCATGTGACCACCAGGAGGGACGTAAGTTATCTTATTTATGCCAAGCACATCGACCTGGTGGCAGGGAAAAGAATACTGTAAGAATAAAGAAATGATCAAGAGGATTATTCTATATATATATATTAGAATTTCAAATAGCAATGAAAAAAAATTACATAAGTTACAGGGTGGCGCAGTGGGTAGTGCTGCTGTCTCGCAGTTAGGAGACCCGGATTTGCTTCCCAGGTCCTCCCTGCGTGGATTTTGCATGTTCTCCCTGTGTCTGTGTGGGTTTCCTCCCACAGTCCAAAGACATGCTGGTTAGGTGCATTGGTGATTCTAAATTGTCCCGATTCTAAACCCCTGCCTGGGGTTTGTTTCCTGCCTTGCGCCTGGAATTGGCTGCAGCAGACCCCCTTGACCCTGTAGTTAGGATATAGCAGGTTGGATAATGGATGGATGGACATCAATTACATTTGTAGGAAATTTCATTACTCTTCTGTATTTAGAACAAAGGTTATTTTTTTCATAATTATAAAGATGGATCTTTTCAGAAAGGTAAGTTATTGTTGTATCCCAGGTAGACCCAGTGATTATTAGGTGCCCAGTAGTGAACACTCTATCAAGCTTAATTATAACTACAACTTAGAAGAGGCTTTTCATTAAATGTCCATGCGAGTTGCACTTTAGCCCTTTCCCACTTTCCAATTTCAACACAAGCCATATCATTTGTATTCAAAACTTTACGTTGATGCCCTTGAGAATATGAGGATGTCTCGTTGCTTCTTTTTCTTTCAAATATTTGAATTTGGAAGTTCTTTTCTTATCGCAAGAAACACAAATTTTTCCAAAAAGATGAAGCCAGCGAGAGTGATTCATGGTTGACCCACTTGGTAGGTCAATTGCTTTTTTGCTCTGGATTTAACACAACTTGCATACTGTACTGCTAGAGATAATCTCCATTTGTCTTCAGCAGCCTAACAAAATAACAAATAAAAGAAATGTAGAACTAAATGAATAAAGTGAAAGATTGTATGTTATTCTTGTGTTTCCTGGGGAAAAAAAAAAGTTGCACTAAATAAGGAATTGTACCTGACAATGCAGGATTGTTCACTTCAACCTCCTTGTAATTGTCTTAATAGAAGTCAGCTGCAGCGATTTCCTGATGAAAATGTGCAGTGTGTTATTCCTCCTGGAACTTTCCCAAGTCAAACAGTCTCTGCTGACAGTTTTTAAGATTAAAAATGGGGGTGGGGAAGGGCTCCAGTTTTAGATATTTATTTTTGTAAAAGGTGATTTGCAGATTGTTATCTTACACTTTTAACCCTTGCTCACAGACTAAACAGACTAATATGTGAATGACACATCACCCAGTCATCCGTTAACGTGAACTATTGGCTGTTTTTTGTCTGGCATTGTGTAACTAATAAAATATCCAAAGAGACACAGTACTCTTAAACTCTTAACAAGTAACAAATAAATTCATGTAGTGGGATTAGACTAAGAAGACTTTGTGGCTGAAGCAAGGAAAAAATTTAGCGTTGTTTTTATTATTGCATATGCTTAGCAGAGAGTCAAAATGCATGATTTAATCCAATACACCGACATGGGTTAACTTTTTATATATTAGAAAGTAGTATCTAGTAGGTAAAAGGGTACTTTAGTTCAATAAAGGTACTAAGAAGACCACAGGTCACCATGTGCATGATAAGGCATACTTCAGCACAAAAAAGACTATGAAAACATTTACCTAATATGGTTTTAGTGGTCACTAGAACAGAAACCCTGAAGCAGGCAAAGTAATAAAGCAGTCTTTCATCAGGATCAAGTTTCATTTTCGTCTGGGTGGAATTATTAAAAGCTTACAGCTTCAGTTAGGCTACCTGGTCCAATGACTAAAGGATTGTACTGAAATACAAGAGGTCATGGGTTCAGATTGTAGTCCCGTTCAAAAATATTTGTGTAAAAGTCAGCCATCTGCCTCATATTTCTAATATAGCATTTTTTAAAGTACTAATTAATATTTTATTCCTATGCTTTCCGAACTGACATTTTGATTAGGTGCAGACAAAAAATAGAGTCCATATTGGCAGCTATAAGATGGAAACCAAATCTGAATGTGATGTCTGACCAACATCAGACACACTCACACTCTTCCAATGAGAAAATTTAGATTTGCCCATTTACGTATATCTTGTAGGTATCATCAGACCATTGTTGCAAATGGATTTTTAATTTGTTTTTTGACTTTTGATCTTCATAGATATTTTCTGCTTATGTGCACTGAGATAGTAGTTACACTCACTGAGCAGGTTATTAGGAACACTATACTAATACTGAGTAGGGCCTCCTTTTGCGCTCAAAAACAGCCTCATTTCTTCATGACATGCATTCCACAAGATATTGAAAACATTCCTTTGAGATTCTTATTCGTTGTAAAAGACATTTGCTAGTCATTTAAGTTATATTAAATGTTGGCCTATATATTAGTGCATAGTCTAAGGGATGTCCTTATAAACCCCACAAGCCAAATTGAATTGGTATATTTTAACTATTTCTTGTTTCTCTGACCATAGATTAGTCTCAGTTAGTGACCTGCCTTGCTGTAAGTAAGGCTTGGAGGGCACACGATTCTAAACCATGCCTTAACGTGTCCAATAGTATGTAATGTAAGAAGCTCTATTGAACATACAGTGCATTACGTTTAGAGAGTACTGAAGGCAGAGTAAAACATCTTTAAGTATAGAAGCGACTGATGTTTGACAAGAAAGGCTAAGTTTAGAGATGAGACATTATTTTCAATTTTATTGCCTTATATTCTATGTGTTGTCACACACGTGCACTTAGGAGGCAGCCAACAAGCTCTAAGGTGAGTGATATACCATGAGATAAAGGGTTGATTTTGGGTACTATTGCCTCTCTCTCTCTTCCAACAGAGCAAAAGAAGAAAAATAACAATCTCACACACTTACCTCCAGTACTTCCAATTTCACAAAATGGCCACTCCACAACAATCCCACTTCGGACTCCCAAGGAGTATGTCACTTCCTGCCCCACCATGATGACCTCACTTCCAGCTCCCTACTGATGATATCATTTCCGTCTCTCTGTATTGTTGTCATTTCCTGCCAGATCATTTCCTGTTGCCATTGTGTATATAAATCTTCATGTCAACTATGTACTTTGTCAAATGCTTTGGTTTTTTGATTATTACTCATTCAAATCTTCACAATGTCTGACAGATATTATATGAGACAATTCCTCAACTATTTGTGGAGTTTTCCAAGTGGATTTTTATTACAGTGTGTAACAACCCCATTCTTAATTCTTGTTTGGACTGTTTGCTTAGAATTTTCACTAAATCTTTTAAAACAAACTTTTTGACAGAGAGATTTCTTTCGGCATGCATTCGACCCGTGCTTGATCCTGCCTTACTTACCAGGACATGTTGACATGACTGCATCACTCAGTTTATCCATATTTGTCAGCTGCACATTCATGCTGTGAATGTCCTGTTCTACCACACCCCAAAGGTGATTTATTGGAAATCAGATTTGGTGACGGTGAAGTCTTAGACTGTTGATACAAAGCAGGTTGGGTGCAAGGATTCAAGTTGTTGGTGGCAAATTCTGCTTCAACCATCTGTGTGCCTATGTGTAGAAACTGAGATTCATCAGACCAGGCTATGTCTTTCCAGTCTTCAGCTGTCCAGTTTTGGTTAGCCTGTGCCCACTGTAGGCTCAGCTTTCTGTTCTTTGATGACAGGAGTTGAGCCTGACATGGTCTTCTGATGTTGTATCCCATCTGCCTCAAGGTTCCACATATTGTGCATTGTGAGATGTTTTTCTTCTCACCACAGTTGTACAGTGTGGCTGCCTGAGTTACCTCAGCCTATTTGTCAGCTCAAATCAGGCTGGGCATTCATTTCTGATCTTTCTCTGCAGAACTGACACTCGCTGGATGTTTTTTTTGTTTGTTCGTTTGTTTTTTGCACCTTTTTGAGTAAACTCAAACTTGAGTAGCTCTCAGACTCAGTCCTGACGACTCCATGTAGCTGCAGGGTTTTGTTACCACCAGTTTTAAAACACTGAATGCTGAAAAGCTGCAACTTCTACAGTACTCTGTCAGCCCAACTAATGTGTTCATTAGTAATTAAAGGAGAATGAAAACTGTAAACACTAAGCTAAAAAAAAAACAACACTAAAGGATCTTTGTGTGATACGAATACTGTAAATGCCAATAAAAAAAAAAATCTTGAAATATTTCTATACTAACCCAAAAACAGGGAAATAAGAGCCTGCTTCATTAGGCTCGGGCACCAGTTAAAAAAACAGAACTTGTTTGGAACTAAAACCTGCAGCCACAAAAGGGTCCCCAGGACTGTGTTTGAGAACCACTGCACTAGAGAAATGGAAATTGTGCAATGCATTTGATGTCTAAAATAACATTGTTAGGTTACACTGTTCATTTTTGAGCATATTAAAATCTTCTGTATTTTTTTGCTAAAATAATACAGCCTTAATAAAGTCTATGCACAATTTCCCATGATCTCTAAATCCACAGATGATTTCAGCCTGTACTGGGGATTGTAGCGTGCGGCTGGGGCCCTTGCCCAGCCAGGACGCCTCCACGTTGGAAGAACTGGGGGAGAAAATGAGCCAAAGCGTTACCTCCCCTAGGATGCTAGATGGCAGCCCCACTGGGTTGCAGTGGTGCCTCAGACTTCATGGGAGTTGGAGTTTGGTGTAGTCCTGTTGGTATCCATGGGTGCCGCCAGGGGGTGTTGCAGCAGGATCTGCTGAGCCTTTTTGGGCAGTTCTTCTTCCATCACCCGGAAGTGCTGCCGGGTGCAGTATAAAAGGAGCCAAAGCTTGACCAGAGGAGTGGAGGAGAAGGAACAGAAAAGAAAGAAGGAAGAGATTTGTGTTTGTGCATTTTTCTTGTGCGACTGTGCTGGGCTTGTGAGAAACAGGGAAGGCGTTTCTCTCGAAGTAAAAGAAAACAATAAAATGTGTGTGCCTTGAACTTCTGTCTCCACGCTTGTCTGTGTTAGGTTCAGACAGTGGTGCCAGCCTGGTGGTCCACAGCATATATATTGTTATTTTTGGCCCTCAATTAAACTGACTTTGACACCCCTGCTCTAGCTGTTCAAGACTTTGTTCTGACTCACATTCTGATGCTACACACTGCTTACAATGAGGAAGAAGTGCTATTATAACTTGGATGGGAGTCACTTCTGGAACTTCTTCTGCTGTCAGAAATCTGTTTTGGGAGGACTGAAGTTGCTCTTCTAGCCCTCCTTCTACTGGTCCCAGGTTCTTCTGCAACAGCCCTAGCTGTCTTTGGTTTGATAGGCAGCCCTTATGGTTAGCAGGGGTCCAAATATCACAAAAAGAACCCTCTTGTTATCTTCTAATGGATTTGTGGACTTTTAATAGATTATCTTTAGCCCTCTATTAACATTCTGTTTTTTTCCAGAGTCATAATTTCCAGCATTTGTACTGTAAATAATGGAGCTACTGCATCCCTGATGGTGTTCTGTCTCTTGTCTGGTATGACAATAAATACTTATTCTGCCCAAGTGTATTCTTTTGTTACTGGGACATCATAAGGTGCTGTCCGTCTTTTGGTGCAATCCCTGTTTCCTACAATCTTGAGTCCTGAAAACTGCCAGCCATTGAAAGTTTCATAATTACTTAATAAAAGCAAATAATTTTGACACTGAAAAGAACCTACACATACCAGTATATCAATATGCATTTTTGACTGGCCTCTTCCAGTCATTCTATATCCAGGACTTGAAATCAAGACAGATGTGAGTCTCTTAGTTAGACAAACTAAAGGAGAACCTTGACCATCTTTCTAGAGAAACTATATGTGCATTGAAATCTTTGAGGTGAAATTAGTGAGTCAGCATGTAATGTAAAAATCTTAATAGAGTATAGCACTAGCCTAAAAAATTATGCTACCCTACAAGGGTTTAATTCATTTGTCTGGCCTCAAAACATGAAGTCCTGCCTAGCTAGTAGACTCTTAAACTACCACAGCAAAGAGTAATGCTAAATTAAAATGATGAAGTCAAAACAAGAACAAAAAGCAGAATACAGCACAAAAATACTAGTACAAAAGCATATCCAAAATAAGTCAAATTAGACATCAAAACAACCGAATCCAACTTTTCTCATTAAAAAAAAAACCAACAAGAGGCAGATGCCTTTGCAATGTTTCCACATCTCTTTTCATAGGTAACAGTAAGCCACTGACTTTTATTGACCTTCAGCAGATGTAGTTATCATATAGACCCAGGGAATATTCAGCTGCAAAAGGATGCCATTTTAAACACTGTGTCTTACTTTACCATGAGATAAATCAATGCAGAGTAAGCAATAATAGAGATACCTTCGGCAAACTTAGAAATGAATTCCCACACAGGTGCCTAATGCCTACAATATGGACAGCTGAAAGGTCTGTCATTTCTGAGAATATGACAGATTGGCCAAGATCTTGAGTGATTGTGAGATGTGGCAACAGGATAGAATGCAATAGAAATGTCAATGCATCCATCCATCCATTATCAGACATGCTTAATCCAGTAGGGTCATGAGGGTTGGAGCCTATTCAAGCAACACAATTGCCAGCCCTGGACGTGGTGCCAGTACCTCACAGGGTACACTCATGCACACTCCTTCACTTGCTGAAATGAAGCCCATTTACAATTACCAAATAATCTAATGTGCATGTTCTTTGGAATGTGGGAGGAAAACTTAAGTACCTGCGGAACAAAGCACACAGTTATGGAGAAAATGGACAAACTCAACACAGAATGTCGCTGCAGTTATAGAAGAGCCTAGAACTGTAGAGCTTTGAGAGAGCTAGCACCACCATGCCATTATAGCCAACAAATGATATAACCAAACTGTGATGGGTTCCGCTCCATGCTCCCATCTTCCTTCTGGGAGCCCATGAACCCAAAACCATCAGTAATGTCACAGATGAGCTGGACAGTGAGGCATAACAAGGAAGCAAGGGGATGGTGCAAAAAGTGCAAAGTGCTTTTATTAAAACAGCAACAAGCAAAAACCAAACATTGTCCAAAGTGTAGTGCTTCAAAAATGTTTCAATAGATAAATAAATAATCAAATAAAAACGAGTGAACTGGTGGAGGTTAAAAACACAATAGACAAAAAATCCTTCAAAAACAAACGGCTAGAAGCCGTCCTTTTAAAACAGATCCAGGTGACTTTCTACTGGTGACTCCCCTGCTCCTCCCATCCAGTCTATGCACCAGGGGAGCCATCCTACCTGCAGCTCACCTTCTCTCTGCCTTCTGATGCTGGTCTGTTCGCCTTTCCGATCCCTGGCTTTGGTAGGCTTCACCAGACCGTGACTTGGGCTCCCCAGCGACCAGGGCGCTCACGCTGGGGGGGTTCATTTCCCAAATCCCGACTCCCGCTGCCTTCTCTGCCTTACACGGCAAGTCATACTCCTCCCTGTCACTCCCGCTCCTCAATAATGCTCAGCGGGAGCGACCACTACTGCCTGCTCCCAGGGTGCCAGCCAAACACCCAGGCTCACTGCTCAGCTGCATGTGTTCACTACTACGAGCACCTTCGCTTGTTCACGCACCAGCTTTCTCCTCCCTGCCTTCTCCTCCTTCTTCTCCTTCTAACCTCCGTTCATTCCCTTCTTTCTCTCTCTCCTCCTAGCTGCCTCGCACTTATATTATTTATCCCAGGGACGTGGATCAGGTGTGTCAATCAGCAGTTCCCGGTATCAATTACGGATGCGGACAACTCCTCACCTGTGCACTTATGCGAGGACCGTCCGCATCACGAATTCACCTGGGAACCTGCTCTGGTCACACTACCACATCCCCTCTCTAAGCCGCAAGTGCGGCGACTATTTATTTTGAAAAGGGGCCTTTTTGACTTGAGCTGTGGACCCGCTACACCACACAAACCTGATTAAAACTCTAGTTCTGTTAGAAACTTACTCTAGTGGTAGTGGCATTAGCAAAAATCATTTGTTGAAGAGACACTACTGTGACCTTGCCTTGAAGAACCTGATCATATAGGCCATGTAAACTGATAGTTTGTTTGAACTGCTTCATTTTGCTTGTTTTTTTGCTGTCTTCTATATTAGGTGAATGTTAACAACTGCATAACTTCCCCAACATTAAGGCACTTGGGTAACCATAGCTGTTAAAACAGTGCATTATAGTATATGCAGGCTATAATCAGTCTTTACTTGTCTCACATCACTTTGTTATAATATTGATCTATTTCCAATTCCTACACACACACCCCTGGGAACTCCAATTTAACCAGGGTCACATATGAAGTTCAATTTTACTTGATTGTTTAGTGCTTTGTGTTTTTCTTCCACTTATCCTCGTAACCTGTCACCCCCTTCATAGAATTGGACACATCTTTCTTTTTATTTGATTAGTTTGTGTAAGTCTCTAGCCAAACTCACAAGGGAGAAAAACAGAAGTACAAAACCCACAAAATAGTATAAAACATCAATCTAATGCAGTTTATTGGCCTGACTGTCATACTGTAGTATGCAGTAACAGTAGCCTCTTGGTGACTTCTCATTACACTGGGCCTTAAATTAAATCACTTTTGTATGGTTTATATTATAATGTTAAATGCTTTGTAACGTGTTTTGTCATAGTCTGTACTATACAATTAATGATAGGGTCACTTATTACCTTAATGTACGTTTTATCTTGTCAGATTTTGATTTACATTTTTTTTCTTGCTAATCAACATGTATGTGTCTGTCTGCAAGCCTTCAGTCTCCATGTTCTTCCATTTATTGCTCTGTGGTTTTGTGATTACAGGTCTAGTGCTGTCACACAAGTTTTAAGGTCATTGTATACCACTGCCTCTTTATGAGCAATGCACCTGTTATCTCCCAAATCTCTACAAAAAATAAAATAAGCTATGTTTACTCAAATTGTGCACTATTTGTGAGCTGTACCCTTTTACAAAAGAATGAGAGTAAGGTCTCTCTGTCTTCTGAAGCAGGTCAGGTGTGCAAAAATGTTTTCAGCACTCCATTTCTAAATAGTTGTACCAGTAGGACCCAGCACTCCATGCCTGGCTATCTATTCCATACAGTAACTTCAAAGATTCTCTGAGGATGGCCACAGGAAAGCTAGAAGGATACTCCAACTGTACAGTATAGTAGTGATACTATGTAAATGAATTGGCACACAAGTGAGGTAATTAAGGATGAGAAGACCACAGGAGGGATTTCTCAAGGCCAGGCTTTTTTTTTACTATAGTTCAAATATGTAGAGTAGAAAGTCCCTGAATGGCAACATAGTAAAAATTAATCAGAAGCACAAAAAAGCTCCAGAAGTCTGATTGTTTCATATTAACCAGTAAATGGAGTCACAGAGAAACTCCAGTGTTCCCAGAGTGAATGGCAATCTGGTGATGTCAGGACGCATCCTTGACCCTCTAGTTTGAATATTAATGTTCTTAGTTTGTCTATATTTTTAAACTATCCCTCTGTTGCAATGGTTTCTTGAAAATAACTAGTGATGCTCAGAACGATCAAAAATATAGAGGGCATTTTTAAATCATTTTTGGGTTATGAAATTACAAACAGCTGGAAACTTTCCTGACAACTTTAAAATCGATATAAGATGGCAATTAATCTTGCATGCACATCTGTGTAATATTTAATGATATTTGAATAAAATGTATAATTAAATGTGCAAAGTCCTGCTAAAAAATAACCCAAGCTTATGGATCTGTAACGCAGCAAATAAAAAACAAAGTGCAGGAATGACATGCAAGTTGATCGATAATTGGGGCACCAACCAGGTCATCCCATTTAATAAGAAGCTAAAACAAAAGAAACTGGCACCCATCTTGCTGTACTCTGCCTGGGCTAGGGCTTAGCAAAATAAACAAGAGGACTGAGAATTAAATAATCTCAAAAACATATGAAGGTTTGTTTGTGCTTCAGGAGCTCCATTTCCGCGAGTTGTCCATCAGCTAAGTGACATTCTCCTTTGTACATCCCAGTCTTTTAAAGGAGACATACCAGAAGGGGCGGAGTCAAGTGCCCTCGTTAGTCGGGTTTGCACTACTGCAGAGGAAAGAGGAGAGAATACTGTTAGCATTCGCACCTTCTCCCACACCAGCTGGATGTTAAATACCTTGAACGAGCCCTGGAGGAGATCCTCAGACACACATGCATGACAATACATATTCAACACACATAATCAAATTCAAGGGCAGCTTGAGGAAGGAAAGCAGAGCATATACAGTATATATTAAAACCACCTGCCTAATATTGGGTAGATCCTCTTCAGGATTACAAAACAACTCTGACCAATCAAGACCTAGACTCAACAAGACCTCTGAATGTGTCCTGTGGTATCTGGCAACAAGAAATTATCCTATAAGTTCTGTAAGTTTCAAGGTGGGGCATCCATGGATCAGATTTGTTTTTCCATAGTGCATCCAGCTGCCATCTCTTCCTTTGATAAACAATGCACATGCGCCCGTTTGCCACATAATCTAAAAGAAAACTTGATTCATCAGACCAGGTCACATTTTTCCATTGTTCCATGATCCAGTTCTGATGTTCACATGCCCATTATAGGCACTTCAAAGGTCAGCATGGGCACTCTGAAGGGTCTGCAGCCACACAGAAAGCCGTGATGCACTGTGTGTTCTGACAACTTTCCCTCATGGTCTGCATTACGTTTTTATTAATTTGTACTATGGCATGATTGCACCAAACTCCCTGCATTCATCAATGAGCCTTGGGTGCCCATGACCCTGTTGCCAGTTCAATGGTTGTCCTTCCTTGGAAACATTTGGTAGGATCTAATCACTGCATACCTGGAACACCCGACAAGACCTGCCGTTTTGGAGATGCTCTGAAGCAGTCATGTAGCAATCACAATGTGTCCCTTATCAAACTCGCTGAGATCCTTATGCTTGCCCTTTTTTCATGTTTACAGTACATCACCTTTAAGAGCTGGCTGTTCACTTGCTGCATAATTTATCTCACCCCTTGACACGTGCCATTGTAACAAGATAATCAACATTATTCACTTCCCCTATCAGTGGTTTTAATTTTGTCACTGATCTGTATATATATGAGTGGATCCAAAACCCTGACATAAATGCACTCCACACAAGCCCCAGGATCAAAAGACCTTTTATTTTCACAAAATACTTTATAATAAATAGATTTTCCCTACAAGGGCACAATGTTCTCTTCCCAGACAAGGTAAGTCCTCCTCTCCTGACTCTGACTTGTGGCTTCTTTTATGCTGGACCTGGGGTAATTCCAGGTGGAACAACATTGCTGCCAAGAAGCACAACCATCCATCCAAATTGTCCCTCTATTATGTCATCATCCTAGCCAGGTAAAAGTGCAGTAAATAAGAAAAAACATAAATGAAAGAATACTTTTGTGTGACAACCCTTTGTCCAAAACAGTAGCAATTCTGTTAGATCCACATGCATGTAGTTTTTGAAGGTTCTCGTGTGGTTGGCTCTTCCAAGTCTCTTCAAGGACTTGTCACAGTTCTGCTCCAAATTTTGGCTGTTTTACTTGTTTCTGTCTCTGCAAATCATTCCAGGCTGGCTTGATGATGAACAGGGCTTGTGTGTTTGTGGTCATTGTCATAATGCAGAATGAATTTGGTGCTGATCAGATACATCCCTGATGGTACTGCATGATGGATAAGAATCTGCCTGTACTTCTCAACAGTAAGGAGCCATTCAATTTTGATCAAATCATCAACTCTGTTTGTAGAAATGAAGCCCCAAACATGGAAGCAACCTCCACTATGCTTCACTGTTGTCTGCAGACATTCATCCATGAACCATTATCCAGATAGGTAGGCCATTTGGCTTTATTTCCACCACAGCAGAATCACTTTCTGGTCACAATTCTTCCATGAGGACCAGTTCTGATAAAATTCTAGACTCTAGACAGGTGAACCAGGGTCCTGAGTTCTGAGATGATAGCAGTCCTGAACATTTGAGGATTCTGAAGGGAAGTAAGCTTTATACATTTCTCATCTGTTGCACTCAGTTTCTGTTGGTGACCACTGTGCACAAGTCCTCAACTTTGACCATTTGTCTGTGCTTCTGAAGAAGAGCTTGGACAGCACATCTTTCTGTCATGGAATTTCTGCATGGGGGAAACCTTGATGATGCAAGATGACCACCTTGTGTCTGATCACTATGCTCACTTTTGCTACGGTGTAAGATTTATAGGTTAAACCGCCATAAGTACCTCAACCTCATCTTTTTAGTATGTTTGTCTCTTGGCCAGTTTTATTACCTCTACTCAGATGTTTCTGTTTTAGTTAATTGCTTTGGTTCAACCTACACCTTATGCAATTGTTATATTGGCCAAATCAAGCAATGGGCTATTGTATTGTTTCACCTTTTGCGAAAGGAATGTTTGAAACTCTAAAAATATGCCATTTTCAGATGAGTTTCTAATAAAGAAGACATAAAATAACCTTCTCAGGAAAACATTTTTGTGCACTACCTAAAATGCCCAGGATTTTGCACAGTAATGAATATATATTGTTAAGAGCAACATGGATTGGCTGGCATCCCGACCAGGATGGATGGTTCTTTACCTGGCTGAAAGGCTATTTTAATGGAATGAGGTAGGTGAACGGACATTCCAAATAGTTTGGTTAGTTGTACCTTTCCTGGTTAGGAGGCTGGTATAATGAATGGATAGGGAGAGTCATGTGCCCAGTAACAGTATTTGTTGTGACATCCCTATAGGGTGCATTTTATTTGAATACTTACAGTGATTCTCAGGTGTCCTAGGAAGAGCTGTAGGCAGGCTCTTCTATCACAGGGTGGTTCCATCTGACCCAGAAGGGCTTCCTGAATTCAATGTGAGAGTGCCGGAAGTATTCCTGGGTATGGTAAAAAGGAAGCTTCTCCATTTCACCTGGGAATTAGAGTCAGGAGAGTAGTTGGAAGAAGCTCACCTGGAAGGAGTGGAGAAGGGAAGAGTCTTATTGCTGGAACAGTGCAATACATTAAGGTATTTGTGGCATAAATGTCTTTGTTGAAATCTGAAACTGTGTCTTTGCAGTTGTGCCTGGGGTTTGGGGTGCTATAATGCCTCCTATTTGTTCACAATATAAAAAAAAAACACATAATGGGCAATGGAATAGGAATTCAGAAGTCTACAGGAGGTTGGCAGCCCTTACTTCTTGTGTGTTCCCTAGAAGTAAATTCTGTAAGCATGCAATTGTAACACAGACTGTGTGGGATTGACAAGAGGCCAAAACATTTTATTTTATTAACATTAACTTGCGTTTATATTAATGTTATATAGTGTGTTCACAAGGAACTAAACACTCTGCATGTGGATGACTAGCTGGGCAGCCTAAGACTTTTGCACAGTAGCACAGTGTACGTATATATACTAGGCTGACCCGCCTTTTAAGGCGACCGACTTTTAAGTTGACTACTTCTAAAGGCAATTCAATATGTAGATCAATTTGATATTTTATACAAACTCATTAATTTGGTTATATTGCATTTGAGCGGTATTACTTTAATACTCGTAGTTTCTGTTATTTTTGTGATGAAATTTAAACTTATTTTCTATATTAAGGTCGCCCTTTTGAACCCCCTGATATTTACTACGCGGTGAGGCATTTGTACTCTATCAAAATGAATTATTTCCAGAGACATAATTTTGTCTATTTTTCCAGCGCATCGCGTACAAAAGCAAGGGAACAATGGGAGCACCAGAACTCTGCTCACATCATGTCGCTTCGTACCGCAAGCTGCAAGTAATAAGTCTGTGATAAGCGGAATACTGCTACGCTTTCCACTCACGGGACGGAAGGACAATCCCGACCGCTTTTATATAGTAAGAAAGAAGAAGAAGATATCGCACAGTCTAGAGTAGAAAATCATCTTTTACCTGGAAAAACGAAACTACAAATCCCATCGTGCATTGCAAAATGGACGGGGCGTGTGTGAAACTCTGTGCTACTCACACAGTCTGGAGTAGAAAATCATCTTTTACCTGGAAAAACGAAACTACAAATCCCATTGTGCATTGCAAAATGGACGGGGCGTGTGTGAAACTACGCGACTGCGTAGCACTCACGGGACGGAAGGACAATCCCGACCGCTTTTATATAGAAGGCTATATACCATATATACTTGCGGATAAGTTCTCCCACGGATAGGTTGGGGCTTGATTTTACCATATAATTTCTTTTATTTTGTAATGCCGGTCATATAAGTCGAATGAGGAAAACTCACGGTATTGGTACAATAGATTATGATATGCTAACGCCCATCTGAGAGAGTAACCACTAGCACACCTGCCTTTTTTTCCCCTATGTATTGTGCCTACTTGACCACACTGTAATACTCGAACTATTCCGAAGCTCTGTTTGAACTGTTTTGTGTTTTTTGTATCTCACACCCTCATACACCTTTATCGTAAGAGCATCCCTTATCTACGATGGAGTGTTTGATCAGAAGAAAGTATGAAGCTGGTTTTAAATTAAACATCGTTGAAGTAGCAAAATAAACTGGTAACTGTGCTGATGCAATAAAATTTGATGCATCTGAGAAACTTATGCGAGATTGGTGGAGGCAAAAAGATTTAAAAAAAAAAAGTAATTGTCACATTTTTGAAAGGGCATATAAGTCGGGGTCTGAGTTTATGATCGATTTTTCAGGTTTCAAGACCCAACTTGAGTATATATATATATATATATATAAACAGTATATATACTGTATATACACACACACACACACATGCATAGGTGGGCAAAGGTAGTTTTATAATTCTGAGTACTCGTAAAACAGAGTTTATTATTACATTATTATGTATATTATTTATTTCCTTATTTGTCTTTTTCATCTTAAAGCTGTTGAGTTAATAAAGCTATTGTAATAATGATAACCTGCATGTCATTTTCCATATGAATAACTGTAAATTTACTTTTTCCCACCCCTGTATATCATTTTCAGTTATTAAAATAACTCATTTTTAAATTTTGCTAGAAAAGCCTAGCCTACTGTACAAAATACTGTAGGTCACTAGTACACTTATAAAGTATTTGTTTAATCTTGTCAGACTTAAACATATCATTATTTCATCGGTCTTTCAGAGAAACAAGGTGGGCGAAATCTTTATTTAATTTCTTTTCAACATTTTGTTGTTATTTGCGTTCCGTCACTTTCTCCCTGCCCCTAAAATCTGATGCCTACATTCTCTCCACCTTGACTTTGTTTACTAAATGGATTCTTGACCTACTTTTAATTGAGCTTCTGCCAAATAATTAGAAACATATTTCTCTAGCAAACTGCCTGTACCAATGGTTTCTCCGGTATTTTTTCATCACTATACAGTGATCTTGTAGTATATGATTATATTTCAGCAGGCACAGATGACATTTAATGCATGTATATTTTCTCCACAACAAATTCACTTTTAAAAATCAAGAATATGTGTCTAATTTATTGTGTAAATTTCAAGAAACCATTCTAAGCCTACATTTGGAAGTCATTTAAAAGCAATCTGTGTCCTGCAGAGTATTTGAAACGAGTGCATTTTCAGTAAGTGCAGGTTGTTTAAAATAATTTTACAAGATAATAACTTATAATATAAGAAGGAACAAAAGAAAAAAAAGAAAATGCTAAAAAAGTAAATGTTTATTCATGCACATTGCATTCTCATGCATTGATTCCAAGCTGAGTAATGCATTGCTTAGTGCTGGTGCCTCACAGTTCGAGGACGCCGGGTTTGAATCATGGTCAAGTGAGCTGGTCTCTGCGCTGTGTACATGTTATTTGTGTGTCTGAGTGGATTTTTCTGCTGGTTCTCAATATTACTGTGACATCCTGTAATTGGTGACTCTTATTGGCCGAGTATGAGGCAGTGGGTCCTGAGATCGACTGACACCTATGTCCTTATTTGCTTATTGCATGATGTCTGATGCTTCAATCACGGCTCTGGTTGGCTCCTCAGTGAGTTTGCAACATGGATGGATAGAACAATGGATATAATTCAATGGAAATGTAAACAGGAAGGGCTATGACTCAGACAGTATAACCAAATTCTGTTATGTGCAATTGTTTGTAAAATCAGTGTGTCTGAAAAATACTACAGGTTATGTCTTAGTGATTAATTACTCATTTAACAGAATGTGTAATATACTTGCATACCTAGATCTATTGGAGAAATACTGTATGGCATGTGTAGGAGAGTTCCAACGAACCGCTTTTCCCTACTGTAACAGACTGTAGATATGTTCTGTAGTTGGTGATGGTACACTGGTTAGCTGGGTGAAATGAGGGGATACACATGCCTTTTTACAACAGTCTATGAGCACTTGCTGTATGCAGAGTTAGGTCAAAAAAGTTACATCACCACTGTACAGAAAAGAACTTTATATGGTTTTAAAAATGTGCTGGTGAGAAGAAGAATTATACCTGTAAGCACTGGTAAGGTTAAGGAAAGACAGCAGGTATAATGTGACTTGTAATGGTGCTATTTTCTTTGTATACAATTCTCATACAATGTATTCTTGTAAAGTATATTCTCTTCAACACGATTTTATATGGACCTTGTCCCCCCACATGCCTTGCTTTTTATGCACTCATAGTTAGACTGTGTTATATTAGAATATATTTAGCAGAAATGATACTCTTGCACTAACTCAGACTCCAGGCATCTGGATTTGTAACCAAACAGATCAGTGGTGAAGAAAATAGAGACACGGGCACATACATGTTTAGAGAACAGCAGTTTGGTTTTATTACAACAGTGCTGATAAATTATTTACAAAAATAATGGTTTGCAATTATGTAAACAGTTCACTGTAAGTGCAGGTTATATATACAATAATTAGAGTGGCTCTCCAAATCACAGTTGATGAAATAGAACAAACACAAAATGAACCTTCTTCCTCCTTCCTCTAACACAGTTCATGGAAGGACAGACAGAAAAAAACAATTACAAAGTAACATTAAACAGGCACAAAAATACTACTATACTCAAAAAATGGAAATCTCAATGAAAATAATTAAGGATTCTACATACATGAAAGTACAATCATCATTACTGCACCAAACACTCTTTATTGTCTTCACCAAAAGATGATGTGACAAAGGTGCTGAACCTGACACAGATTGACACCAGAGGTACACTTATAAAAATAAATAAACTTTTATTTTCTTCGCCTGGGGGCCATGTCTTCCCCGTGTCCCATAGGCACAATGCAGTCCCACAAGCTCAAAAGGTACAACACAAAATAAATTCTTCTTCTTTCCTCCACTCCTCTCTGGCAGCTTTTTCTCCCTCCTCCCGACTCTGGCTCCCGGAGTAATGAATGCTGGCTCCTTTTATAACACCCCTATATGTGCTCCAGGTGCTCGTTGACATACTTCCAGCAGCACTTCCGGTTGTGGCAGAAAACCCACCCAAGAGGGTTCAGCAGTTGTTGCAGCATTCCCTGGTGGCACCCTCAGATCCCAAAAGGGCTGTAACCAACTCCGAATCCCATGAAGCCCAGTCCGAGGCACTGCTGCAACCCAGGGGGGCTGCCATACCGCAATCTGGGGGAGGTATTGTGCAGCCCCTGTCTGTTCCCACAGACCATATACAGAAGGGTTGTCCCCGCCAGGAATGGGCCCCAGCCATCTGCCACAATGACCTCTACTTGATGTTTTTTGGCTTCATAGGCTGAGCAAGATTTACTTGGCCAGTCTCAGCATATGTCTGCCCATCACAGCCAATCATCAAATCATAGCCTTCTAAGTAAGTGGATGCCTTCTATATCTATGCACCTCATTTGCTTGCGCGTTCCCTCCGTTGTGCATATATGTGAACGGCTCCTTCTCATAGGTAAATTTTCCTGAATATATTTGAAGAACTTAAACTAATTACAGCTCCATGTACAGCCAACATATGTGCTTTGTCCTTTCTGGTAACTTTGGAAACTACACAGACTAAGCAGACATCCTTTCTTTTGTAGGAGCGGAGTAACACCGGAATGTTGGCACATTTACTTGGGGTATGTGCAGCCTGGTAGGCCTCCCAAACTGACAGGATAGCCAGGTGTACCACTTCCTGGAGCACATCTGCACAGCTCTTTCTTCCTGGAGCCTTCTCATCGCCACCTCTATGGCCAAGGTTTGTACTGTATAACTAACTATAAAAGGAAAATAGTACTATAAATTGTTATAATACTGAACAAAAACTAAGCCTTGTGACACAACCAATCACACATAATTATTAAAGATATATAACCAAAAGAAAGAAACACTACTAAGTAATTCTTGTTTAAATTTTAATTAATAGTCAAAGTGTTAATTCTGCTTGGTTTATCCAAGCCACATATACTGAAATTCTGCACCCCTAAGTGGTGAAGCTACAGGATTTAGGTTTAAATGTTAAAAAAAAAGTCAAGCAAGTCTGCTTACTCATGTATTATTTAGACCTGCATGGGAAAAAGTATACTGTACAATACTGCTGTTTTTAAATAGCACTTCCCACGGTCTGCATGAAACTAGGTTTGTTTTGCTTTTTTTTTTTACTAAAAACCCAAGATATATTAAAAATACAATTCTCATCACCAAGCTGTAGCTTACAATCAGCTTGTGCTATCAAGCATGAAACAAAACTGCCAGTACTATTTATGTATATTAACCAGCTGATGGGCCAAAATATTTGAAGCCTCTTGTTTCAATGGATGTTTCTCTGAAGGCGTTCAAGCAGAGCTAACACAAAGAGGGGAAAAAAAGGCAGAAGCATACAAACATGCCTTAAACTGCACAAACAGGAACAACATGAGTCATCATTTTTTTGAAAAAGATATTATAACGATATTAGGAAGGTAAGCAGGGGTCTTACCAGGATATACAGTGAAAGATATACAAGACCTTTTTTTGAAAAAGAAAGCCACAGTGATGCAAATCAACACGTATGACCAACAGTTCTGCCCTTTTTTTGTCCCTGCTGAATTCATTCTCAAGTATTGCAATGCTCGTAGCCAAAGGTGTTTTGATTTGGGCCCTAGGAGCCTGCTTTTTATTATTCCATTACCCTGGTAGCTGTCCTGCTGAAAATAGGCCAGCACAATTGCCGCATATTCACTTTTGAAATGCAGGAAAGGTAATTTATGACTTGACATTGGATAATGAATGGTTCCGCTCTGCACACGAGCTCTGGTGATGTAAGCATAAGTATTCCCATCTGCACTGCTGAAGCAGATGTGGGAATCTTAGCACCAGAGAGTGGACATTTATTCACAGGCCCCTCAGATGTCAGGGTCTCAAAAGTCTCTGATAATTTTTCTTATATTAAGGATATATTTTTCTCTACAGAAGTGTCAATAGCCATCAATATTAAATAAGTTCAACAAAATCCAAGAAATTAGTAGTTACAATTGTTTTAATGTACAAAAAACACCTTGCTGTTTTGCCCCTACTCCAACCCTGTGGGAAAAGTTGGTTTTGCTACTGTATTTTGACCACTTTCATGCAAAAGGGACATCTTGACACTAAAGAGAAATTAATAAATTTGAAAAGAACTCATAATGTTCTGTGACCTACTGTCCTAATGCTCAACATTCAAACTCAACTTTATGGAATCCAAGTCTACCAGTCAAGACACTTACTGGTGTATAAACTCTTTGCTTACATGTAATCTTGTATTCAGTGTTACCTTAATAAATAGGCTGTCTTATATCCATAATAAAAAGCAAGATTTCATTGAGGCTGGCATTGCTCCTTATCTGCATTACTCTGTCATTGAAAACTGTTTTCATTTTCTGTTCTCTTCACATTTGTTCAGATGGGTGCATATCAATTAATTTGTTTTAGATTTTCAGTGCTTCTTTTTTTTCATTTTTTTATTTTCAAAACCAGAAAATTACAATTCTGCTCAATCAGACATATAATAACATAACCAATACAACTATTTACTTTGAAATAACTACAAAGGAAACAAAGGAAAAATAGAAATACAAAAAAAAAGAAAAACAAAATTTAATCCCCTGTTGTCATCAAAGTGTCACTCCTCATAATTAATGTTAAAGCAGACTGGCACTGTCTATATATTTTACTATTATATTCAGATCTTTTAAATTACATATTCATTATATTTCAAAGAATGCATTTTTTTAGTTGAGAAACATAGAAACATATAACAGGGGTAATGTTTTATATCAAAATTATGAAAAATTGAAACATGCATTGGTTTTACCAAATGATAGTGGTAATGCAGGAGAATCAAGAAAAATATAAATCATCTGAAGCTTTGTTCAAAAAACAACAGCAAGAATTTTAACAAAAAATCTGAAAATCTGAATGCATATCACTTTTTCTAGAATCATTGTATGAGCTGCCAATGTCTGTTAGGAATGATTTGTAAATCAGAAAATCTATATAAGAATTTTAACTATCTTTAACTTTTCTGTATTTGGGAATGGCCATCCCAATAAATTTCTTTTAATATATTAAAACCGTGTATTTCTCAGTGCTCCCAGGATGAAGCATAAAAGAACATGTGATTTGACCTTTTGCTATTATACATGGGCGGCCAGGTGGCGCTTCCCGAGTCCTCCCTGCATGGAGTTTGCATGTTCTCCCCGTGTCTGCGTGGGTTTCCTCCCACAGTCCAAAGACATGCAGTGTGTGATTGGTGTGTGTGTGTGCCCTGTGGTGCGCTGGCACCCTGCCCGGGGTTTATTTCCTGCCTTGCGCCCTGTGTTGGCTGGGATTGGCTCCAGCAGACCCCCGTGACCCTGTAGTTAGGATATAGCAGGTTGGATAATGGATGGATGGATGGATGCTTTTATACACTGGCAACACAGAACATTTTATCAAGTGTTATTTCAGGCCAGATCTGGTGGCCATCTCAAACTCTGATGAAAATTCATTTTTTTTTAAGTTGGACTTAAATCATATCTGATATATTGTTTACAGTTTTCATGTAGTATATTCAAATATTCATCCTGAATTATGTATATTCAGGATTTTATTACATATGTCTTTTTACCTTTTTTGGTATCCTTTGATAGTGGTGGTCTGTGCCACTGCCACCTGGCCAAAGTACAATGCAATTGACTTTAATTTGAAGGATGCTACTACTAAGATGATAGCTGCCACATCAAATCTTCAAGGATATGTTATGGTTTAAGCTAAAGAAATTAAAGGAACATCATGAGCCCTAAAAATACTAGTCTAAGTCTAATACAAGTCGAATTGGTTTAATGTTCACTTAAAATATTGAAGCAAATATGCCATGCAATACTAAAGGTAAAGATACAACAATACTATAATGCAACAAAAAACCATGCGTTGCTAAGGGCATAACACAACAATACCATAATGAGAAAAAAAGCCAAACAATACAAAAGACCAAAATATGAAAACACAATAATAAGAAAAAAGCCAAGCAATAAAAGCAACCAAAATACAAAAACACATAATAAGTAAAATGCCAAGATACTAAAATTCTCTAATGACAAGAGGCCAAGCAATATAAAAAGTTCAAAATAAAAATCAAAGAAAATTAAATCAGCCTTAGCTAATATAATGCTTATTGAGTTGAGAGAAAGAAATTCAATCCCAAACAGACCTGCAAAACTCTTAAATAAGGGCTAATGTAGCAGTTTCATCAGCTACACGTCTGCATATATGGCAGGCTGTGCCCTATCAGGCTCAACATGGTGAGGAATGAAGAGCAGGCAAACTAAAAAAAATTACAAAACAAAAGGACAACTACAGAATGAGTAACAAAAAAGAAAACAACCAAAGAAAAATAATTATAGAAGAAAGTAATTGACAAATATAAATATATTAAGAAAATTAACAAAACAACATTCAAAGCCAAAGAAAACAAAAAACAAGGAGCAAAGCCAAAGAAAGGATGGAGGCTCAGCAAATGCACGACAGGGTGCTTGCTGTGTCATATCTATTCTGGAGTTCATTTACATGCTGTAGAACAACCAAATGGGCTTGGGCAGTATTTCAGCCTTGGAGCTCCAGAGGATTGTTTTCTCCAGCATTTTTGTCTTTGTATTCCTCTTTCCCCTGTCTATCTACTCTATCTGTGTCTTTGTGTGTCCATCTGGTTGATATGTCTCTGTTATCCAAAAAATTGAGCATCACAAACATCAACACTGCTTTTATGAATCCCATACCTAATGAATTATAACACAGACAGATTTCAACCCATCTTAGATGGGTAGCACAGCTAGTAGCCTGTATTTTCAAATTGGGTGCTGACGTTTGCTCCCATAACCACGGTTGACGTTTTTCTTCATTCTATTACAATTTCTCACTTATTATTATATAATAACATAATTATTATTGAGAAACACTTCAATAAGACATTGTGCTATATTCTTTAAATGTTGATATTTTATGACATTCTAAAACACCTATACTTTAAGTTAGGCTAATTGTTAGATGAGAAAAGTGCTACCATTACATTTATCTGGCTTATCTCTTTACATTAAACACAGATATTGCAGGGTATAGTAGTAGAGCGGGGGTTGTTTTATTTGCAAATCAATTTTATTATACAATATGTTACCATAATAAAAATAAATCAGTAAAATTAAGTGGGTTCAGACCATAAATTTACGAATGAAATATTGTCATTATTTCTAAAAGTGATCTTTAAGTGATCTGGACTGCTGGTTCAAAAAATAAAGTGCAGTCCTAATCATAAGAGCTTTTTGTGTTCTCCATAATCAAAATGATCTTATGTGGACCAAACATGAGAACCTCCTGACTCAATAATAAAGTAACTCATCTATTTCACTTACAAATTGCCAACTCTTCCAATTAAAAGACTGGAATAACAGTCAAACCTTTTGAAATGGATGATTTGTAGCCTTTATTGCAAAGAAAAATACCTTAATGTATGCTTATGTGTACAGTAACAGTAGAAATGATATCAGCTGAATGTTAAAGCAGAAACATCAACACCTGACAAATAGTTTTCTTCTCTTGCAATATCAACTACTGTAAGCTGAAAGGGTTTATTTGTACTCCAGCACCACCCACACTGTCCTTCTCCAGTTAACACTAGAATTACCAAAGCCTATGAAAAAATTCGTAAATCTGGCTTACCTTAAATTCTTTCGCATTACTTAAATGTAATAGGAACCACAGCATAGAGAGAAGTGTGTACATTGCAACAGGTACACATGTTGTAAATGTAGAAAGGACGGACCTTGGGTGTGTGGGAATTGTTAACATTTGAATTTGATGATTGCATATAGCTCGGAACTGACCTGTCTGTACTATTCTTTCCTCTGCATGTCCTGGAGTACAAAAGAAACACCACCATACAGCAACATGTGGAGACTGGGCAAGATAAAAAAAAATAAATAAATAAATAAATGCGGTCACTGATTACAACCGTAAGATGGTATGTGAATTTATACGAATGATGTTGCATCCGTGCCACAATGTTTTCCGAAATGTAGTATACAGGTAATAAAATTAATAATTCCAAATATCATATATACCTATGTCTCTATGTTTTGTCAGTATGACTTTGACATCATGGACCATTAGGTAGATACTAATTCAGCGTAAGCAAGATCACTCAATAAAACTGAATAAAAAAAAATCAAGTGACAATGAGATAGGAATAAGGCAGATTCACCAGCGTTTGTGTGTCTGTTTTTAACCATCCAGATCAGAGGATTTCCAGTTCCATTGTCTGAAACACCACTCATATCTACAGTTATTCCCAGTTTCAAATAAAAACTAACAGCCTTAGATGGGGGGGCAGTAGTATGTATCGTGATCGTGACTGAGAGAATAAAAAAAAAACGCTAACTTTTACAAGAACTATAAATTTACAGCGGCCGTTACAGACGCAAATCAAATGTATGTGTTTATTGTATAATACTAACAATAACAGTAGCCTCAAGTTAAGATCAAATCGGGGACTCTTGATTACAAGTCAGCAATTCTTACCGCTGTGCCACGGAAACTGTTGTATCACCCTTGAACCTTTTGTGAAAGTGTTTATTTGATCTTTGGACTTCAGGTTTTACACATTATATAGTATATGTCTACATTTTGTCATTTATTACTAAAATATGAAATAATGAAGGCTGGAGCTGGAAGAACTTTGTGGCCATTCTGCGGCGCTGGGGGGGATGGAATAGTAGGCTGCTTGCTGCTTGTCTTGATCGGCACATTTGCAAGACAAAAGACGCTGACGGAGAGGTGCAAAGGGATTTAAGGTGGGCCAGATTTACGAGTTTTTTCGTAGGCTTTGGTAATTCGAGTGTTAAAGATTATCAGCAGTTTTTCTGTTTTGTCTGAAAATTATCAATCCTCAGTTTTAAATCAGTGACCTTGTGATGTTACATACAGTAAGATACTGTTGATTTATTTAATGTTAGTCAAGGAATTAAAAGTCCACGGTAGGTACACTTAGACCAAGCGTGGGTCTTAAAAAAGTATCACAGAATACATTTGGACAGTTGCAGTCTTACATTGATGACTGACTCCTTTGCTTTCAGCAACTGCTGAATAAGGAAATCCCAAAAGGAAATCCTAAAAGGAAAAAAGAAAATGCTAAAAGTTTGTGAACTTGTGTATTCTTAAAGGCTCATTTGAATGAAATGCTAAAGCATTTAAATGAATATTGTTAACCATAGTGTGAGCTGGGGGCTGACCGCAGCCCTAGAGAATACAGACGCTCCTGGGAAAACCCCTGAAAAGCATTGACAGACTACCTTCACATTGCGCCTTACCTTACTGGTGACTGTGTCGCATGATAGCCCCTCGCACGGTACTCCGCTTACTTAAAAGCATGTACAGCACCTGTCAGATTTGGAATTGATTGTTTTGCTTCTCTCTTTCTCTCTCTCAGATATTTACTGCTCCTGACACGTATTCCTTTGAAGAAGAAGATACGTTTGTGTACTTTGAATTGAGAGACTGAACTGTCATCTCTGTCCTGTCAAGGAGCATGTTTAAAACCTTTAACGGACATGTCTGCATGCACTTTTTGTGGCATTACACATGTATTTTTTGAGCATGTCCGTGCCAAATAAATCACATTCGACGTTTTGAAGAAATCATTTTATGACACAGTTTACCTTTATTTATTTACTTACTTCCTAAAGCCTAAAGTCACTAGTAGTGTGCAGAGAGCATGCTCAAAAATCTGTGTAATGCCATGAAAAGTGCCTGCTGACACTTTAGTATGCAAGCAATGGTATGTGCATTCTTGCTCCGATGTAGAAGGGAGCTGAGTTTACCTCTGTTATAGCGCGTCTATATGAAAACAGCAGTGTCAGATGTGGGGGTGGGGTGTGTTTGGGCTCATGAACACGGCTAAAATAATAAAACTGACAAAAAAAAACAAAACAAAAAAAAAACAAAGCTAACCTTTACAAGTATCATAAATTACACCGGCTGTTACAGACTGAAATCAAATGTATGTTTTTATTCTAAAATAGTAAGAACTAAGAGCAGTTTACTTCTCAAAACGGAGTGGTGCAGGATCAAACACGCGACCTGTTGATTCCCAGTCGGCAGCTGATTCTATTGCACCATGGAGGCAGTCATAATAAATGGGTGTTAATGTCGTATGTTAAGGCGGCTTTTTGTTTCTACAGTTATATTTTTGAATAAAAGCGCAATTGTTGTGTTAGATTTGTATCTTTTGTGAAAGTATTTCTTTGATACTTCAGGCTTCATACATTATATAGTTTATGCCTACATTTTGTCATCTACTACTAGAATATAAAAATGTTTCTGTTTTAACAATGTGTTTACACAGATTACTGTAGAAATGGAACAGACATGAAATGTGTGTGTTCCAAACAACGATGTATTATTTCCACTCTAAAACTCCACTTCACTCCCAGAAAATCAATCAAGACATGAGCTGAGAGAAGTTTGTGCACGTTCTAAGTCGGTGGGGGGATGGAATAGCCGGCTGCTTGCAGCCTGATTTTTATCAGCACATTTAGATGACAAAAGACGCTGGTGGAGAGCTGTGAACGATTTTAAGAAGCGATTTAAGGTGGGACGGATTTACGAGTTTTTTCGTAGCCTCTGGTAATTCTAGTGTTAAAAAGAGAGAAATGTTTATTTGCAGTGTTTGAATAATGTTCCTGTCTAAAGTTCCTCCACTTTTTCTGTGCAATTCTGTGACTCTAGCGTGACAATAGATGAACTGCAATGGAATTAGTGAACAAGCAAAGACAACAATAAATCAGTGATAAAAATTTACAAACTGACTCATATGCTGCTTTATGGATATAAGAGTGGTATGTTCTTGGCCATGGGAAAAAAATACATTATTATAGCAAAAGCACTAGGTTTAGAACACCGAAGCAGTAGTCTAATTTACGTAAAAACTACTGTGCAGAATAGCTGGTACAAGAGTAAAAAGTGATTCCACAACTTGGGGAAAATAAGAGTCCATTGGCATATAACAGAAATACACATGGGATTATTGCTATGGGGTAAAACTAATTGTAAGAAAACCAAGCAGCTACACTGCCTATAAAAAGTATTTGCTCCCTAATACAATTTCACATATTATTGTTAAACTAGCATAGAGAAATGCTTGCTTATTAAAGCAGGCTTAATGTTACAATGGTAAGTCCATCTGTTTTGATCACATTGTGCATTTACGAACCTATTACCAGATTTGCATTATATTCCTCTTTCTTTTTGCGTCTTGTTGCCTTCCTTCATCGGACATTAAACATTCCAGCCCTGTTGTGGACACTGGATGATGTGACGCCTGGACAAGTGAACATATGGCGCACAGTTTACTGTCTTACATCAGCCACTTTTGTTTGTTCATCAAACATTGCAGCTCTCTTGTGGATGCTGGATTACACCCAGATACAGACATCAGACGAATGGAGGTATTATTACTTTATAAATAAATAGATAACATTGAATCACAAAGGATATAATTTAGCTTTTTGACATTGGCTGAAAGAGAAATATTCTTTAATGTCAATGTGAAAACAGATCTCTGCAAAGTGGTTTAAATTAATTGGCAATATAAAACATAAAACAATGGATCTTATAAGTATTCATCCCCTTTAATAGGAAATGTAAATCATCTCCAGTACAGCCAATTGGCTTTAGATGTCACATAATTATTTAAATGGAGATCACCTGTCTGTGTCAAGTGGTTACAATTAACTGTAATATAAATGCCCTTGTATCTGGAAGGTACAGCTTGGGGTGGGTGAGTATCATGGCCTGACCTACACAATGAAGACAAAAAGAACACTCTAAGCAACTGTATGAAAAGGTAACTGAAAAGCACAAGTTAGGGGATAGAGACAAGAAAATATCCAAATCATGGAATATCGCTTAGAGTCCAGTTAAATCAGTCATTAAGAGATGGAAGAGTACCACACAGCTATAAATTTGCTTATAGCAGGCCTTACACAAAAACTGATTGATCGTGCAAGAAGAGGTGAGAGAGGCACTAAGAGACCTATGAGACTTCTGTAGAAGTCACAAGATGCAATGGCTTAAATTGGAGAGAAGCCAGTGTTAATCGTACTATTTTCACTGCTGATTTCACAGATTTCTTGTCAATGTTACTTATATCAACATTGCAGGAACTTGAGATCTTCTTACATTCTTATTTTACCACTTGCTATGCGTTTCTTACAGAATGGGCGTATAGCTTTGTGGCTGCCACTCACTGAAGGTCTACAGTTAGTTCTGTCTTTGAATCCTCATCTATGATAATATCTAAGTCTTACTTAAAACTCCATCTTTCACCACATGCATTTTAATTACTGATAGCTATAACTCTTTATTCTCTACCTGATACTTCTGCACTGTCAGCTCATCTTGTCACTACATTTGTATGTTCTGTTTAGCCTGGTGTAATTTTCAATATTTGCTTCCCAATAAATTATTTTGTATGAAATCATCATGTTGAATCAAAGTAATTTTTTTCTTTCTAAATTGCCTTGTTGCGGTGTTCTTTGTGAAGGATTCTATATACAAAATAAGCAATGATTGACTGAATGGTGTTCAAGGACTCATTTAACCAAGCATGGTGTAATTGCTCCTCTAAGGAGTTAATGGTCTGAGGCCTAATGTTCAAATGTGCCATGTAAAAATGAAGTGTTGCTAGACAATTCACAGTATACACTATTTCCCACTTTTTCAGCTAACCAATGTGCTTTAGATGTTCAGCCCTTTTCTTTCAAAAATGTCTACAGGATTCAGCCTGGCTTCCGTCAGCCTGATTATCTTAGGGAAATAAAGGAAAGCTGCTATAAATCTCTCTATTCACTTTCTGTAAAACATACCATACCTCGCAGTATACCACTATGTAGTTCAGAGAGGAACCAGGCTAGAACTGAGGATGTAGACAACAGGGGGGCAATACAGAAAGGGGTCTTAAAAAGCTCCAAAAATAAGCACAAAAGTTATGGCAGAAATAGTACATGTGGCCTTACTAATAAGTTGGACGGAATTGCACCAGACATATGGCAGTAAGGCATATGTCTATTGTTAGTGACCCTGCAAGTGATTTCTCCAGAGGCACTGAAAAGGGAGAGTGACAAAAAGGGGTCCTGTCCACTAGTCCTGGTCCCCTACTATTAATTAATATGGACAGGCTAGCCATGGAGTCCTGGCACTTTAAGATCGAGCTAGTGTACAGGATACACCTGAGGTTACTTGAGGGAATTCTTGGAGAAAGTCATCTGGATTTCTAGACCATAGGAAATAGTTATGGGGCTTGCCATAAAAGTGGCCTCTCATCTTAAGAACCTAAATGCACTTGGACATCTTGAGGTGAGCTAGATAATTATGCAACAGGAAAGAGAAGGCAGAAGTTGGAAATAAAGGTGTAGAATGTGAGCATGGAGTTTTTATCTGTGTTAACTTGTTGAGAGGTGTGTCAGACTCTTGGTATTCATTCTGGATTTGGGGATGGCTTCAAAATGTCCTCTATCTTCCACAGTCTACATGACAAGTGGCCATAGAATTCAACAAAGAGCTATTAATGTCTACTCAAAAGAACAAGAGAAATAAAATGTATCTTATTATAACATAAATGACAAGTTGAAAAAAGGCAAACCATATTATAATGTAACTTTCAATGCATCACTGAAATTAGGAAAAAAATGTCTATGGAATACAAAGCACTATTGTTGACACATAAGACTGATTTAGCTAAACCTCGAGCTATGGGAGCATAAAATGAAAAAAACACATCATTCTAGAACACAATGTGTGCTAGGAACAACTAGGGGGGAAAAACTATGTCTCTATGAACCACCCTGCTGTTTTACATTGTCAACATGAAAACATAAACATTCAATAAATATTTTTGACCTTTCACATAATTTAATGAAGGCAACCATGTTGATTAATTTTCATAATGTGACAAAACAGATATGTAACATTTTTATGATTAAACATATGCTAAGATTAAATCAATATCCATTGAAATAATACCACAGCCAATGTCATTGGCACATTCATTAAAGCACTGACATGCAATTAGCAGGTGGTTAAGACTCAGAAATCTGCAGTTATTTGATGGAATTTACACTACTGAAAATAACAGCTTAGTCAGTTGATGGATATAAACACTTCATGTATGTTAAACTATCACTGTTTATTAGGCCTGGATATTTTTTTCTTTCTGCTGTCTAGACACTGAAGTATGAAAGCATCAACAATGAAAAGGAATAGCAATTTCAGTCCCTGTGGCAATAATCCAGATGAGAGTGCCATAAATAAATGGAGTGCAGTGAGGTAAAAGCGCCCCTATTCAGCAGCTGCAATGATTGAGGGGTGCTGTAGACATAAAATTCATTTTCTTGCACTTGGTACCACAATCTGCTATTAGAAAAAAATCAACAATCACAGCAAGGTGAGGAAAGCACATGCCCTTTATTTCATTGTTCTCCTCTAGTGAGAATAAACTGATCAACAATGCAGTCAGTTTCAAAAGCTGGGCAGTGATATTGGCTTATATATGTGTATATTTGTGTGCATTTATGTACTAGTGTTTATCTCATATCATACAGTAGACGATTGCCTAGTTTTATAACATTTTACATTAGTTTCACAAGCCTCATTGGTGTTGTCTGACCTGTATGATATATAGCAATTAGATTTATTGCTGTTCCTTGTAGTTGACTTGAACTATTATTTCATGATTTCTAATAAACTGTTCTTTGCCACTCTATTCTAAAAAAGGTAGTCTGGAATATGAACGAATGAATTAATGTTTGGCTCAACCATCGGACAGATTGTTCCCTCCAGCACCCTGGAAGGCTAAGGAGTGTGATCCTTCTGTAGTTGGAACACAGCCTCTGGACACCTTTCCTAAATATGGGGTCAACCACACCAGTCCACCATTCCAAGGGTGTTTTATCTGCCTTTCATGAAACATTGAAGAGATGCATTAACCATGCTACCCCACCAATGTTCAGCACTTTCAGGTCTTTGGTCAGATTTCATCCATCCCATCAACCTTACCCCCATGGCTGTGGAACAGTAAACTGGCTCTTCTCCCTGGCACAGTTACTGGAGGGAGCATGGGAGTAAGATAAACCATTCTACATGTTTTTTGTAGATTTGGAAAACGTATACAGCTGTAACCCTCAGCATGTGCTGTGTCTGAATACTATGTGTTGAGTCGAATTTGTTCACTATGAGAGTCAAACTCTGTCAGGTCTTTGACTTATCACCACTCCTGTTTGTGGTTTTCATGGATAGGATATGAAGGTGCAGCTGAAGATGTAAGAGTGTCCAGTTGGGGAGGCTAGGGGTATCATTGTTGCTTTATGCAGATGATTTAGTCATCTTTAACTTCATCTGACTGTCAATTTTGGGATCCACTCAAGTGATTCACTGCTAAGTGTGAAGCAACTGGGGTGAGGATCAGCACTTCCAACTCTGAGGTCCTGGTTTTCTCTCAGAAAAGAGTGGATTGCTCTCTACAGGTGAGGTGGAGGAACAACTACCCTTAATGGTGGAGTTCAAGTATATTGGGATTATAATCATGCATAATAAAAAAGTGAGCATGAATATGACAAGCAGAGTGAAGCTGTGGCATCTGTTCTGTGGGCGCTGTACTGGTCTGTAATACCAATTTACTAATTGATCTTCATCCTTGTCCTCGCCTATGGTCATGAGCTGTGGGTAATGACCAAAAGAATAAGATCACAACTGCAAGTGGCAGAAATAAGGTTTCTTCACAGGGTGACTGGGCTGACACGGCGTGATATGGCGAGAAGCTCACTGACTTAGGAGAGCTTCAGAGCTACATTCTCTCCTCCTCCAGATCAAGAAGATCCAGTCGAGGTGCTTTGTGCATGTCATGGATGCCACCCTGGCTGCTCCCCATAGATTGGCATGTCCCCCAGGGTTGAGACTGTGTGGCAGAACCTGGACATACTAAAAGGATTATATCTCTTGGCTAGTTTGGAAACACCTGTGTATTTCCTGGGAAGAGATGACATCTCTAGCTGGGGACAGAGAAGTCTGGACTGACCTGTTTGGCCTGTTGCCACTGTACCCTCATCAGGGAAAGTGGTTGAGAAAGTAAGATGAGATTAATTAATGCATTAAATCATTATTTTAGGGTATTTTTTTATTTTATTGAAATAGTTTTGATGTAGTTTTTAATATAATATTATGAAATTTTAAGTTGAATACATTTCTTCATCGATATGATGATTATTTGTGTTACACATTTCCTGATAAGTCTTCTCAATGAGCTGGGATTACTAGTCCCCCCTATACCCAACAACCTGCTCCAGACTTTCTTTGGGAAAACCAAGAATCTCTAAGGACAGTAAAGGGATATAATTCATAAAACATTTACTGGGTCTTTCTATCTCAAAATGTGCATTGAGGTCTACCATTAGGACTACAAAGTTAGTAGATAGTAACTCTTTTACACGCTCAATACAATGTCTCTGAAAAAAAGGTCATCCTAGGATAACCTTGATGTAGCCCAAAAGATACTTAGGCTATTGGCCTGTGGATCTGTATGCTTCTGTCACAGTTTAAGGAGACATATAAGAATTAAACAGAACAACAGAATAATTATGATGAGAACAGGCCATTCAGTTTAATAAGCCTGTACATTCTATTCACCTACTGTAGATTGCCCAAAATAACATCTTATTAATTTGAAGGTCACTAAAGTACTGCTCTACACCACATTATTTGGTAATCTGTTCCATGTGTCTATTTGGTTTTCTATGTATTTTGGTTCTTTGTATGAAGAAGTACTTTCTAACATTTGTGTAAGATCTGCCCTTAATTATTTTCCAACAGTGAACTTGTGTTCTTGTTGCATAGTTTATTTTAAAGTAACAGCTGAGATCCACTATACTAATTTCTTTTTATAATTTTATAAACAGAAGAGGTTCAGCTCCTTCAGTCTTTCCTCACAGCTTACACCTCTTACTCCTGGAATCAGCCTAGTCCCTCTTCTTTAGACTATCTCTAGTGCTGCAATGCCTTTTTTGTAATATGGAGATCAAAAGCACACACAGTATTCCAGATGAAGCCTCAATGATCTATACTAATAAACGGCAAAGCCCTCACTCACTCACTCACTCACTCACTCACTCACTCACTCATTCACTCACTCACTCACTCACTCACTCACTCACTCACTCACTCATCACTAATTCTCCAACTTCCCGTGTAGGTAGAAGGCTGAAATTTGGCAGGCTTATTCCTTACAGCTTCCTTACAAAAGTTGGGCAGGTTTCATTTCGAAATTCTACGCGTAATGGTCATAACTGGAAGCTGTTTTTCTCCCATTTACTGTAATGGAGTTCAGCTGGAGGGGCGGAGTTCGTATGACATCATCACGCCTCTCACATAATCACGCATTACGTAGAAAGCCAGGAAGAGCTACAAAACGCGCTTTAGAAAACATGCATTATATAATTAAGAAGGCAGCAAAACAATTAGAAGCGAGCGAGTGACATATATATAAAACCATATTCAGCGGCTCACGTGAACTGACGCAGTGCGCAGACAAAAAGTAACAGTTGCAAAGAGTGCTGAACAAAAACTGAATTACACTGCTACGCTCAAATAGATAAACCACACTCCGTGGCGCGATACTAAAGCATTAGACTGTAGCGCCCACGTCCGATGTTCGACTCCCGAGAGGGGATGCACTAAGTATGTACGCGCGCTTCTCGATTTATTTTAACCTCGCATCCCCTTAGTTTGAGACGTATGAAAACGCATGCGGTTAACGCAGAAAGACAGATCACCTATTCACCTATTGAAGCTTCATGAATAATGGATACTTTACTCGCGATCAATGATTGTTTTGGTAAAGCCATACTCAATGTATTCATTAGATGAACGGTAAAAAAGTAAGAGCGAGAGGACGGTAACTTACTGAAGCACACAAGCAAAACCACAATAGCACGCGGGCTCGATGTACTGACTTGCGCGATCACATTCCAAAAATATTTCTTTTCAAATTCCATTTAGTACATATGAGTCAAACTCAACACATCCGGCCCGGCGTGTAATTATATCCGGCCCGCGAGATCATTTTATATACTGTATTATTGTTATTAATGGCCCGGGTATATGAAGCGCTGATAACACAATAAACTACAGATCCCATAATGCAGCGCTTCACCTGCCTTGCCGAACACTTAACACGTTAATCAAGTCTAGCTTATGATACTGTAAATTATTGCGAAGCTAGCCCACACGATGCCGAAGAGAAAAGTTGATTCTGAAAATAGAGCCTTTAAAAACCGGTGGGAGGCTGAGTATATGTTTACTGACATTGCCGGTAAACCCGTGTGTCTCATTTGTGGAGCTAATGTGGCTGTAATTACAGAATTTAATCTAAGACGGCACTATGAGACAAAACATCACGGTAACCTGAAAGACCTGAATGCAATGCAGAAGATACAGAAAGCAGAAGAATTAAATAAGAATCTGACACTTCAGCGGACGTTTTTACCCGTGCACAATCACAAAGTGATTTCAAGTGAAGCTGCTTTTATGGGAGACACAAATAAACCAGTGCAACTTGCCCCACTTTCCCTGTTGCCAAGTAATGTTGAACCAAGTCGTCACTACGGTGTTCCAAAATACGCACTTTGCTGATAAACTGAGCACACTGAGTTTGCACGGCGCTTTGGTGCCTTTGAAGAACAAAAAAAGTCCGTCTACATGCGGCTCGAACCTTGTGCATGTTTGGTAGCACATATCTGTGTGAGAAGCTCTTCTCAGTGATAAAGACTAACAAAACAGCACACAGGAGTCGCCTCACTCATGAGCACCTGCAGTCCATCCTGAGAATCTCCACAACACAGAACCTCACACCAAACATAAACGAACTTGTTGCCAAAAAAAGATGCCAGGCGTCCAGCTCTAAAATGACATATGAGCAAAGACAACTGAATGATTTGATTTGTTATTGCTGAAAGGAACACATTTTATTTATATTTCCAGGTTTTGTTATGCAGCATGTTCATATTTGAATTTGTATAATTTTGACAGGATATATTTTTATGGAGAGCAAAATCTTTTGGGATATTTAAAATCTAAGTTTATTTTTTATATAAAATTACATAAGAGTAAAGAAATTTGAATGTTTGTTCTTTTAACGTTTACTTTATTTCTAACTTGTATAATTTAGACAGGATATATTTTTATGGAGAGCAAAATATTCTAAGTTGTTTAAGGTTTGAGTTGATTTATTCAGGAATAATATTCCTGTCTGTTTTTACCATTCCTACCAAAGATATTTCTGTCGACTAAATAAAAATTCCTTCTATTTAAAATTTAAATAGAACTTGAACAAATATGATAGTTCATAATATCCACGCGGACTTACACGTAAGAGCGGGAGTTATCCGTTTTAACAAGCAGCGTATTGCACTGATAGGAAATAGCTTTGTGTGTATATATGTAGATATGTATGTATATGTATATATATGTTTATATATGTGTGTGTGTATGTGTATATATATATGTATTTGTGTATATATATGTGTGTGTATGTATGTATGTATGTGTGTATGTATATGTATGTGTATATATGTAGATATATATATATGTATGTATATATGTGTGTGTGTATATATATGTGTATATGTATAGATATGTATATATATATGTTTGTGTGTGTGTGTGTCACTCACAACAGTGACAAAACAATTACATTGACAATCATGTTACGTTATTTTCAAAATGTTTCCTTTTCTTTTTCATTGCTTCTTTAACACATTACTTCTCCGCTGCGAAGCGCGGGTATTCTGCTAGTACATTATAAAATTTAAGCATTCCCTACATTCACTTGTATGCCACAAAATGTGATATATAATCTAACATCCTGTTGTGAAAAGAAAACAGGGAGACAGAAAAAGGTTGAGGGGTAGCCACACCATATACTTGAAACAAAAATGCAAAAATCAGCAATCAAAACATCTTTACAGACTGAGTTCAAAACAGAACTGAATTAATGGTAACAAGATGCCGTTTTTATAGCTTGGCCAGAGGAAGTGACATAATTGGGGTTGGAACCAGAAGTGATGTTGGTAGGCTCATGCAGGATTTCCCTTGGTTGGTCTTCAGGGGAAAGAGAGAGTTAGTAAACATTGCCACCTCCTGGTCCGGCATGTAATTACTATCTTTCAGGCTCGCTGTCTGCCTCCTATTCACATGTGTGTGACACCTTCTTCGTCCCTTCTGTATATTGTCTACATACATAATTGACTCTAATGAATACTCTAGTTAAACTGAAAATAACCTTGCCTGGAGCAGGAATATTAGAACACACCACTGCAGAGGTTGCCTCGTCACCTTACTCTATGCAGTTAACGTCGGCTCCCATTTATAATATCTAACCCCCTAAATGGTTGTAGAACATGCGTAATTCAAAAATGAACATAAAAGACTGAATTTGTCAAAAAAAGAAGTGCACAAAAACAAAGAAATTAAAGAGTGTTTGACTAATACCAAATAAATGTGCAAAATTCATAGGTACAGTTAAAGTGCTTCTAAATTTCAAGAAACTGAAGTGGAAAATGAGGAGTCCAGTAATTCCTAATCGGCAGATTAGTATCCATGCTCCCAAGACCATTTCTATAATGCTCAAGAAATCAAGAGCACATATGCATTCTCCGTGACATCATAAGCAACCACATGAACCTGACTACATCACCACATAAATCCCTGGAAACAATGGTAAATCTTCAACAAGTAACACCAAATCAAAATAAATGCTAAAAAAGCAAACAAAAATAAAGCATCTGGCATATAAACCTACCAGATGGCTCCTTTCTTGTACCCAATGCTCTTTTTCAGTAGACTACAACTCTTTTTAGCACTGAAATATATAAGTGGATTTAGAAACTTAACGAGTGGATAATTTTAGAGCAATAAGAAAGAGTAATACACTTTCTAAATTTTTTTTTGCAATACAATATCCATATATGTATTTACTGGAATATTCATCACTCAAGAACACTCACACAAACACTCAGATTGTACAGGAAGCAAGATAACCCAGTGGAAACCAACCAAGAATATGCAAACACCATATTGATTGTGACCCGGTCAGGAACTCAACCCTGGTTTCTGAAGGTGTTAGACAACAGTGCCGACCACTACACATCAGTATTATCCCTAAAAATGTCAGTCAGTCAGTTATCATCCCACCCACTAAATCCTAACACAGTGTCACGGGGGTCTGCCAGAGCCAATCCCAGCCAACACAGGGGGCAAGGCAGGAACAAATTCCCGGGCAGGGTGCCAGCCCACCGGACCCTAACAATGTGACATACATAATTAATATTTGGTCAAACAAACATAAATTGATTATAATCAAAACTGTCATGATTTAGGCTGTAAATGGATACTTTGTAGCCTGTTTCTTTTAGGGAAGCCATTTGGGTACCGTTGTCTGGGTCACATCCCTTGTCTCTGGGGAGGGGTCTCAGGGATTGTGACCATGACTTGATCAACAACCAGCATAAAAGGTCAGCCTTTCACTAGGCACCTTATCTGATCTGTGGATAAAATTTCTAACGTTCATTTTGATGTTGTGTGCTTTCTTTTCTTATATTGGCCGATTACAACTTTTGTCTTTTTTTTGACTTTGACTTTACCTCTTGTCTGGGTTATGGTTGCTATGGTTTATTTTTATTTTCTTTTGTTTTGGCCTTTTGATGCTTCTCCTGGTTTACTCACACAATTGGCTCACCTGTATTCCTGCGGAGTCAAGACAATAACCACTTATGTTTGATGGAGGGATGGCATGTACACCATCATGAATCAAGTGTCCTGGGTTTGAATCCCATACCTGTTTGCTATCTATGAGGAAGTTAGATGTTGTACTCAGATTTGGCAGGTTGCACTCCAATTTGTCTACCACATCCCAGAAGAGCTGTGTTAGAATTTGTGTATAGGCCCTGTTTGAGTGTGTACATGAGAGGGTTCTGCAGTTTATTTCTGTATTGTAAAAGACTGGTAACTCTATTGTGCCCATTGCTGTCAGGATAGGCTTTAACTCCTCATAATCCCAAATATGATTGGGCATGTTTGAGAATTTTATGTTCCTTAGAAAAATACACTCTGTTTTTCATTTGTTTGATCTTCGTAAAATGTTTATATAATAGATGTACCTGGTGGAAAGCATTTTTCTGAGTTCTGGTCAATTTATTTGTCTCCCTGTTAACCCTATAATGAATAAAACAGATTTGGAAAAATGAAAGGACAATAATGCTTGAGAAGTTTCTGCAATTTAACAAAAACAGAGATGTGAAGAATTGTGAGAAATTGTAATATCAAAGAATATGAAAACATAGGCAAGAAAATAATTCACTCTACAGTGCATGTTTTTAATAATCTCCATAGATTAATCGAAAGTGCTACCTTCAATGTTTAGTTAAAGCATCAACCTGTCTGTTAGACTTCTCAATTAAATATCTGTTGAAATTAAGTCCAAAAAATAAAGCAGCTTGCTCAAAGGAATCTACGAGTTGAGTCATCTATGACTTAAGAAAAAAGAAAAGGGTGTTCCTGAAGATTGCATATTAGCAGTAATATCACTGCCCCAGGCAGTCATTTGCATACAAATGACATCTATTTCTACAGGTTCTTCAATTTAAAAAATACTTTTAGAGTAGCCTAGGATAAAATTTGTCTGAATCTAATCCATCCATTCTTGAAAATTACAAATGGATTGTACCGTACTAATTGGAGGCTGTTAATACCAAGTAGAGAAAATTGTATAATTTTTTTCCAAAACATAGGCAGATTTATCTATTCATCAGAAAATCTAGTGTTTTCATCTAATATTTTAATGTCAAAGTGAAAATCATCTAAAATAATAAATCAGTATGCAGGCCATGTGAATTGTATGAAAGTGAATAATTGGAAGCCCTCCAAGTGGAGTGGTTCCTAATGCAGTCAAAGTACAACAAGCTGAAAATGTGGCACTTTGAAACTGGTCTCATTGTGCCGGCCCCACTGAATGCAAGAATGATTGCAGAAACATGTCAGCTGTCAGGAAAATCCAAGGCCAGCATATCAACTGTCAAAACATTGCAAACAACATATATTTCTTCTGAAAAGGTAAAAAGGTGATGGTGCTAGCAGTCAAGGTCAAACTTTAGTCCTCTGCTCAGGAGAACCATCAATATAGTCAGGCACTGGTTATCCACAAAGTATCCACTCCTGCCAGTTGTCTTATGTATTTCTGGGATAAATAGAAATTGTGAGAGTACATACATGCTTGACATCCAGTAACTGTGTATTATGGGTTAGCGCACTGTAGCAGATTTAAGATAAATTGTCCCTAGGCTTTTAAATTAAACCTGATGTTATGACAACAATATAATGGTTAAGAAAAACAGAATTCAAGGTAATGGCTGTGATGATTAAGTCCTCACAGTTCTAAAGCTTGGAACCATTTCTACTGCACAAGGATGTACTGCACTAAAAGGTATCTTTTGCCTGCTTAATAACTGTGGTAATTGCTTGTTATGCACTTGAATTTCATCACTCATTAAGGCAGCCTGTTAATTGAGGCATGTTAATTTACCCTGGCTCAGATCTAATGTTCAGTTTATTCAAAATCTTTAAGCATTTTTAGCATTCTCCCATGCTTTTTGTGTAATTGACCATTTTGCTAATTTACCGATTACTATTTGTCTTAGCCCCATGCAAAACATTTGCATAGCAGCCAATTCCAGACTGCACACTATGTCTACATTTTTACTTTCTCATGGTTGTGCAGGCTTACCTTTTGCATTAACAGCTAAGTGTTGCTGATTACAACCACAGTAGAAATGAAACACAGACAACATGACACCTGGCATTGCCATAATGTTTCATAAAAATGTGGAAATCAGGTAGAGAGAAGCAGTATTCATGAGGAATTAAATTGTATTACTGGCAATTGTCGCAAAACTTTAGACTCGAGGTTTTCACAATGGATCTTTTGATATAACATGTTTGCTTTCATGTGGTTTCCTTATCTTGCTCAAATAACACACACAGCACTACATAGACAACATAAGCATGCACTTTGGTTTTGTTTTACTTGTCTTCTAATTTGAGAAAAAAATAGTATTGGCAAGTAAACAAAGATGGTGACAACTGTTTTTTTGCTTGGAATGAGAGATCAGAAAGACAACAATAAAGAGTTGCGGCACCACCTTGGAGACCTTGTGTAATTGAAAGAAAAAAATAATTTCAGAGAGGTCTTTTCAGACATAAGTTCTCAATTGAACTAATTTCAAGATGGCGAATCTTCCAGTCTTAAATCCTTCCGGCACGAAGAGGCAGGTCCAGGTAGACAGACACTAGAAGTGACATCAGTGGTGTTATAGTCATCAATCTTCAGGTCTGTAGAGTGAAGAAGAGAAAAGACATTAGCACACATCACCAATCCCTAGAGTGGCTCAGAATTACAATCAACAGAGCCCTTAAGTTGTCCTCCATGTGCACATGCGTCACATTGGTTATCATTCAACTCCTTATCATGAAACAGAAGCCATTACAGACTTCTCAATAGGTCAAACAGTATAAAAGTATGATAACATATATATAAGTCATTTATTATTAAATGCATAATAAAAATCAAATACGAGTATATACAGTAAGTTTCCCCTGATAATAAACAGATAATTAAAGTCACTATATACGTATAATAGTTCTATGCATATTTAGATAGGAGGAATTATTCCCCACATAATTCATCCATGCTTTTTCCCACTTAGTGCTCAGTGTTGGTAGAATAAGCTCCAGTCTCCTGAAATCCTCAATTGGGTTAAGCAGTTTTGAGAATGCTAAACTTTATTGTGGGCACCTCATTCATGGAAGGTTTGTTCTTTGTATTAAGTGGTGTTAAACTGTCAAATGCTGAACAGTATTACCCAATTTTAGAATAGTATATTATGTTATATTAAACTGATCATGATTAGTACCTGCCTTGCACCAGATGCTGCCTCAATAAGCTTTTGCTGTGATCTCTCTGAGCTGCTTTGAAAAACAAGATGTATGAATATATTGTACTGCAGTGCATGGCAAAAATAACTAAATAGAAGTGCAAGTCACAAGCTGAATTTTCTTAGAAAAAGTTCTAGATGATGCAAACGCTGCATGACCATCCCTCACTAAGCCATACATACATCTAATGAATGCATAATTAGCATAAAAACAGTACTTATTTGTCATAGGTTTTAAGATATTATATTATGAGTTGTGATGACCAGGGAAGGATTTTAGAGCTTGTTTTGAAGAAAGCAAGGTTTATGCATCAGTCTTTAATGTTCACATTTTTTATACAGACAGAGTGGTGAAGTGGCTAGAGGGTTTGACTTAAAACTTCAAGACTGCTGGCTCAACCTTTATCTCTGATTTGTTGTGTAAGTTACAAGTCATTTAACCTGCCTACTCTTCAACTGAAAACAATAAAAAGAAGCAGTTTTAATATACCAGATCATCTTAGTCACCTTGTGTAAAGATAAAAATAATTAAAGCAGCACTGAATAATCATATTGATTACTGATCTAGTTAATCTCTTTATGTTCTTTGTGTGACAGCTGGATTTTTTTATGGCAAAAGATTTTCGGTAACTTAAGTTTGATCACAGTTAACTATTGAAATATGCACATAATATACACATTAGGCATAAACCTGTAATGCACGCATTTAGAGACTACTGTAAGACCTTATATTCTACTCAGTTCAAAGAATACAAGACACAATCTAATGCGTTTTTGATACATTACAGATAACACAGCTAGATACTCTCAGTGCAGAGGAATTGGATAAACCTCTGACACTATCATAATTACTAGACACTATAAACTCACTTCAGAGTAAGAAAGCACCAGGTCCTGATGGCTACCCTGCTAAATTTTATAAAAAAATTTCAGTCAAGTTAGCTCCCCTTTTATTAGCAACTTTTATAGAAGCCAGAGACAATAAAATTTCACCTCAACCTTTTCACCAAGCATTAATTACTGTTTTTCCTAAGATATATAAGGACTTTTTTTTATTTTATTAATTTTATTGTAATCATTCCATACACATCGATCAATTTTTACAAAAAATAGGATTGAGAATAAGTTGACCCCCACTGATAATAATAAGGACTTATTTCAATGTGCATCATACAGACCAATTTCACTTCTGAATAATGATGTTAAGATACTCTCCAAAGCCCTAGCTAGAAGGATTGAGCAAGTGCTTCCTTCAGTAATATCACAATACCAAACTGGATTTATTAAAGGAAGACATTTGGCTTCTAATCTTCAACGCTTATTTAATGTAATATATTCACCCATAAAGTCTAACACTCCAGACATCTTATTATCTTTGGATTATGAAAAAGCATTTCATATGGTTGAATGGGATTACCTATTCACCACTTTGCATAAGTTTGGGTTTGGCCCGAACATATGTGCATGGATCAAACTACTCTATACCAGTCCGGAAGCTTCAGTTTGTATAAACAACACTATCTCAGACTACTTCAAACTAAAATGCAGTACTAGACAAGGATGCCCTCTGTCACCACTGCTATTTGAAATCACCATTGAGCCATTGGCTGTTCACTTTTGAAATGCACCAGAGATAAAAGGGATTTTCAGAGAAGGACTTGAACATAAAATATCACAATATGCAGATGATATGGTACTATATATATCAGACCCAGAAAATTCAGTGGATGAAGGCCTAAGTGTACTAGCAGAATTTCAAAATATATCTACAGTACACCCCCAAAATTTGCGGGGGTTACGTTCCTAGAGCACCCGTAAATTGTGAAAAAATGTGAATTTTGGATGTGGTTAAAAAAATGCCTATTTTCATAGTTTAAACCCTAAACATGCCCCCAAAACATTTAACTTAATTTCAGAATCAGCTTAATACATTACCTAAAAATAAAGAGTGTAAAGGTAAACCTGTATACTGTACTGCTATGTCTCCCGCAGTGCTAGAATGTAAAATACCGATGTTACCGCTATATGTACTGTAATTCATGCAAACGCGTTTTCATTGCCAGAAGCCTTAGATGGTGCAGCTCATTTCGGCTGCATCTTGCGGCTTTAACCATTAAACTGCCACATACTTGGGGGTTAATGCACCCCTGGACGCCCAATACTTTTTTGCTGCACTTTAAGTAAACGTCACAATTAACAAAGAAAAATTGAAATTTTAAAGAAAAAACATTTTTTTTCATGCAAAGAGCATCACAATTACTGCCACACTGATCATTTTACACACTGATAATGAACTGTAAAAACTATTTTAAAAACTACTGGAACAATATGTACAAAGTGCAAATGACACCATGGATGTAAATCACTGAGCCAACTGCGTTTAAACTGGCTGCAAGCAAGCACACAGAGATAAGCGCTAACGCTGTCAGGCTAGTCTTAGTGCAGCTTGGGTCACAGAATTGCACACAAACACTTTATTCAAACACTTCAAACAAACATGTCTCTTTCAGAAGTAAAAGGTGCTCAGCATGCAGATAGTTAATGATTAAACAATAGACAAACATCATAGGGGAGCACAACCCCTGTCTGGGGAAGAGAGAAAAACAAAGCAATCAGCCAAAAAGGACCGGTATGGTTCAGGCTTTTAAGTAAGCGTAGTTTCGCACAAGAAGCCACAATTGAGAAGACGGTGATTTATTTATTTTTATGGTAGAGATTCCAGCCTTGACCCAACCCGCACACTCACAAACAGAGACAAAAACAAAGCAAACCAGTAATCAAACAGCAAATAAAGAATGTAATGAAAAAAAATGAAATAAGAAAACAACGAACCATCCCTGTTCCCCTTACGGCGATTACACATTAGATACAACAAAGCACAAACAAAACACACACAGTAAATCATGAAAAAGTTCATGAAAAACGGCAACGGATGAAATGTAATGATGAAAATAGATAGTCCAGAGATCTGAACGTTGAATGGTAATGTACAGATAGTCCTACCAGCAGTTCCTGAAATGGTGAAGACGGGTGGACAGGTTAAGGAGTGTTCCTTTCTTTGCACTTACAGTCCTCATGTACACAGGCAGGCAATCCAGACACACGAAACGATGCAGGACAAAATGAATAAGTACAGGTAACCCAACAGAAGGCAGACAGACAGGAACTTGAAACACAAATTACAAAAACTTTTTTTTTTGCTTTTGGTCACCGGCCCCCTTTTTAAAAGCCGCACTGACATCCTTTTTCCTCAACAGCCCCAGCACCCTCAGCAGAAGACCAATCAGAGCCACTGCAGGGACTGCTGGGAATTGCAGTTTCAAATTCTATTGGCTACTTTCACCATCCCAAGTTGCGGTTTTCTCTACAGCTGCTTCCTGTTCTCTCTACAGTACTGTATTGCCATGAAAAAAGCCGTTGTGGAGGATATTTGCGGTTTCCGCTAACAATTATTAGTTACTGTAGGTTCTAAGGAAAAATCCGCGAATGACTGAGGCTGCGAACTCTGAACCGTGACTTCACGGGGGTCTACTGTAGACTCAAAATTAATTTGAACAAAAGTGTACTTTTAGATTAGATGCCTTCCCTTTTGTCATTGCAGATCTAGGGGTAAACATCACAAGTAAATATAAAGATCTTTTTCAACAGAATTTTGCTATTTACGTGGACAAAATTAAACAAGACATGTATAGATAGTCTACCCTCGTTCTTACTTTAGCAGGGAGAATTAACACTATCAAGATGAATATCCTCCCTAAGCTTCTGTTTCTATTTCAAAACATCAGCATGTACATTAAAAAATTTTTTTTTACAAATTAGATTCAATCATAACCTCATTTATTTGGACACTGACACAATTAGATGAACACACACTAGCTTGGTCTACAATAGAAATACATTCCTGCAGTACCTCTTTATATTCCTTACTTTGTACCTCCGTAGATACAAGTTATTGTCAATAGACTAACAACCCAATTGTCCTTCATTTACTCAGAATATGGAACCAATGTAGGAAGCACTTCAAGTTAGAGAAAATTTTATCTGTGGCACCTCTACATGATAACCATCTTTTTCCAACCTCTCAAACTTGCACAGTTTTTAATGTTTGGAAAATATATGGGATTAAATCATTTAGAGATTTATATATAAATAATGTTTTTGCATTCTATGAAAAATTACTCTCTAAATTTAGTTTCCCATCAACACATTTTTTCCACTATCGCCAAATTAGAAACTTTGCTAAGCAAATTCTGCCCAATTGTCCTCACCTATCACCTATTTCTATTCCAGAAGAGATATTGATCAGTCTTGGGGACTCAGACAGCATTTTATAATATATAAAACCATTTTAGAGTCCCTCCCTTTTAATGATCCCAAAGTACAGTGGGAAAGGATCTCTTACTCAACATTTTAGAAAAGGAGTGGAAGGCAGCTATGCACAGAATTCAGTCTAGCTCTATATGCGCAAACATTCCATTATTCAACTTAAAAAAAATTTTAGCAAGCATATCTGTCTTGTTTACAATTGTCCAAAATGTTTCCAGGGCAAGATCCAACCTGTGAACTTTGCAATTGAGCCCCAGCTTTACTAGGCCACATGTTCTGGGCATGCACCAAATTAACTTAATTCCAGACAAAAATTTTTAAATGCCATTCAGGTAACCTTGGTGTCACAATCTCTCATAATCCATTAATAGCTGTGTTTGGTGTACTCCCAGATATTCTTAAAGTGGAGAAGGACAAACAAACTGTAACTGCCTATACTTCACTATTAGCACGTAGACTTATCTTGCTCAACTGGAGGAATCCTAACTCTCCTCTGTTAAGTCGGTGTGTAACTGATGTTATATACTATTTGAAATTTTAAAAAATCACATTCTCTCTTACAGGATCTGTTCAAAAGTTTTTTAAAACCTGGCAGGATCTAATCAATAATATTTTAGAATAAGCACTTATAAATTGGTCAGAAAGACTCCTTTCCCTCTATATTACACTCAAAAGTTTTACTCTGGCTGTTGGTCTTTCTCTGTTTCTCATGGGGTGGGGGGATTGGAATCAAATTTGGTTTTGTTAAGTTGACTTGATTGTATGAAATGTTACATGCTTTTAATAAATTCAATAAAAGTAAAAAACAAAAGGAATATACACATAAATTTGATTCATAGACAGTGAAGATGAAGTGACAGAGCTGACAAAATAATTCAGTGGAAAGAACAGAACTCTGAATCTCTCCAAAACAAAGAAGCCTATTCTGGACTCAATGAGGTTTTAACAGTGCCAAGTCATAGACAGCATCAGTGCAAAATATCGTAAACTGTCAGCTACTTCCAGAAACTTTCTTCCCAAATATCCAATGACCTAGACTGGAGAATGAGGTCATACTGTAAGTAGAATTTGAGTGCCTCTGTGTTTTCACACATTGCAATAAGCCACAAATAAATCAGAAAATACTTTTGAACATTTATCAATACACTATAAAAATGGGCCAAAGTCCATAAAAAGGTCTTGACATCTGCATAAAAAGTGTAAAGGATGCATCTTGCTCATTCACATTTGAATATGACATAATATACTTGCTGTGTGCCTGTTTCCAAGATGCATCCTGATGATGGTCATAGTATCTGAAAATTCTAATAGTGTGTGTGTTTTATGCTGAAATGGCTGCAGGCGGAAAACAAATGCTTCAAATGCAGAGGACAATGGGCCATGTTTTTGGCAATAAATTCTTTAAAAAAGTATACATGTATATATTATCTTACAGTATATGATTGAATAAGTTGCTGCATGCTTTTGTGAAGCAACTCAGAAGTCAAGATTACTTTGAATGCATGTATATTTTTTAATTCAATGCAAGATTAAGTTATGTCCTTGTTTACATGGCATGACAGAGTGTCAGACTTCAGAGTCTTTTGTAAAGGCGGTGGCAGTGTGGGGACTGTAGGCAACAAGAGGTGCTAGTAGAAAGGGACAGAGCAATTCAAGATACTGACACTTTCAAAAGAGGCATGGACTGGCAACATCTGTGTAAGCTGCCTTGCCCATATAATACCAGATACCCTGCAGGAAAGTGGTGTATTATGTGAGCCATTTCGAGGTTCCAAATATCTATTAGACATGGGCTACAAAAGAGGGCTGTCGAAAAAGTGAGTGATTATAAAATGTCTCTCAGGGTTTTTCAGGGAGTACAGTCCTGGATGCATTTCTGGTATTCCTCAAAGGCAGGTGGGTACGGGTCTGACAGAAAGTCCTGACCATTTAAGGACCATACTTGCTATATGCTTTCTGGAATAATGGGAGTCAAAAGACAAATGTGCCTGGCTCAACCATAGAGGCCGGACCAGAACTGGCTCAGGAAAAGGAGATTAAACCACCTTATAATAGTCAATAATTCGAAATGCAATTATGAAAAAGAAAAAACTCTAAACTCGTGAGAGCAGAGATCTTGATAATTATGAAAAGGTAGCATAAATGATAGGTGGGGCACTTGCATTTCAGCTAGCAATTAAAAAACAGTCAACAGTAACAACACCAAAATAAAAAAACAACACATAATTTTTTGCTTTCTGACCTAAACCTATTACACCAGCTATGCTGGTAACTAGTAAATAAACTAAACCTTTAGGAAATACCATACCATTTTCCAAGACTTCTTAGTCCTGAGAAGAGTCATGGGGGGCTGGAGCCTAACCCAGCAAACATAAGGCACAAGACTGTTACATATGTGTGTGTGTATTAGTCTTATACTCATGCCAGGGCTAGTTTGTGCAAGAAATAATCCTCCTTGAGCATCAAAAGGAAGAATAATAAATAATTTAAAAAAGAGCCACCTGACCAGTCAGCCTTATGCCCTTTATAGCTTCCTTGCCTGTTACATTGATTTAATATCAAAGAACTTATGTGATAAACAAAAGGAAATATTTCAAGAATTTCACTCCATCAGAAACAATAAAACTTCCAATAATAATATATTATATTTTGACAAGAACAATATAATGATTTGCTCAAAAATATACAACTTAACGACAAACAAAAGTAGATAGTAATGAATGTTCAGAAATAGGGTTTGGACCTAATATATGTGCATGAAAAATACAGAATAACAAAACCCTTTGAAGGCAGCCTGACACACACCTACATTCACCCCTTTTACACACCAAACATACAATAAATACTGTACCTATTTTAAACACACAGAAGTTATCATCAGATGCTATTGGCCCATATTAATTAAGATGTTCATGCCTGACAATAAAAAGGATAAGTAAATGACAATGATTGTGGGACAGCGATTGTCTTATAAAAAAGTGAAATGTCTTATTAAAAAAACTGAAACAATCTCACCAGTTTTGAGATATTATTGCCTTTTAGCTTTTCTTAATTATGACAAATCCTTTGAAAAATTGTATTCGTACCTTCCAGTTAGCAGACTTGGCTTCTCAACAGAATGTCCTAGAGCAGTTTTTTTTTTGTTCCATTACAGTAATCCTCTCCACTTATCAATGTAAACTTGTGCACAGACTATGTGAATGTATATCCTAAGTTGCAATCCCATCATCCAAGTAGTACTTTTTGACATATTACCTCTAGTCTAGCATTCAATTCTTTGTTTCTTCCATCCACCCTCCCCTTTTCCTGATGATCACCATTTTTAAACAGACAAAAAATACAACAATGTTAACATTAAAAGGGATTAAAACTGATGCAGCACCAGTCACCTATACTCTTAAACACACAGTGCACCCTTTTCACTTCAGCATCTTTTGAATCTGACAGAAATACAATATTCCATTATGAAGCCCTATGCTACATTTGTGGGTGAGTGTGTATGTGTGTATCCTCATCATCCTTATAGTGGCAAGACATTGAGCTGGGCTGATGAGTCCACCATATCCAGAGTATATTTCTTTGCCTACTCCTGTTGAGAGACATAATCTTTCCAGCATATCTTGGGCCTGCAGAGAAGCAGCTATTCAACTCAGATGTCCTCCAATATTGATGAGCTCCTCCCCCTATCATAGATAGTAAGAAACCTTATTTTGGTAGTTTATACTCATAATCTCATCCTTTTGATCCATTGAACAATTTCAATGAATTAACTCTTATTTCACTATAACAGTCCAATACAATATCTGTTTAACTGCTGTCAATCTCATAATCACTTCTTGTATACCTCTGTGTAAGGTGGTTCACCCTTTACCTGAAAGGAGCAAATTACTCTTTTCAGAGACTGGACAGTAATAACAGAATTTTCCATTCTAATTCTCATCCCAACCATATCAAAGTAAGCAACAAACCACTTCAAGTAACCACTAGAGATAACACCTTATATTAAGAGCAGAGATGTAACTATTAGGTTATCATATTGGATACTCTCCAAACATTAATTGCACCTTGGAATCCTGTCTAAAAAAATGATTAATAGGAGAGGGGTGGAGAGGAGAGAATATTGAGCCCCTGGTAAAATTCAATGCCCACAATAAATGGACTTGACTTGATGTCAAAATACAAGCACAACACTCATTCCACACATACAGGGAATAAATGGCAAACAGCAATGGTCCAGCGACCCCATATTCTTGTACCTCTTCTTTGATCTGCAAAGTCTATAAAGTACTTATAGGTTGCATTGTATCCCTGTTCTGGATGAGTTAACTTAAACTTTAAAGATGGATATTTATCAATTGCTCTTTGTCAGACTCCTCCACATAAACACATTTTCCATAGGAAACACAAGAAGAAATCTCCAGATACCATAACTGTAAGGATCAAGGAGGCATACAATCCCACCTGCCATGCTAGGATTACAATCCTGGCAGGGGAGAAATATATACATATAATTTTTTTTGTTGTTGTTGACTTTCATATTTATATATTTCTCTATTTACATTGTAGTAATATATTTTGTTTTGAGGTTGCACTTATTTTTTAAAATTATACTTGTAATAATGTTATAGGACACAGGGAATAAATTCAATTGAACTGAATTAAAATACAATACAATGAAATGACTGTTGTGGTTAACAAGATCTATTGTATGATTTTATTTGGCCAGTTGTTGTTTTGTACAGAAGGCTTCAAGGCCACAGCTCTTTAAAATCGATTTATCCAGGAAAAGCCCACTTTAGCAGAATCAGCAGGACAAAGGGAAGCGCCTCACTTGAGCTCTGCTGTATGTTGTGAAGCTTTTCCACACACCTGGGCTGCAGCAGAGCCACAGATGGTGATATCACTGGGGAGTTAAACATGATTACTGCAGTGACAGCACAGGCCTTTTGCAGCCTGCAACATATGGTTACAAGACAAGATCACCCTGCACATAACATAAAAAATAAAACCTTCACTGCCACTGTGTTTACTGTGTTGTTTCTGGATCAGATAGTCATAAAACAATGTGAGTGCTTAACTGGGAGTTTCAAAGAGTCACATAGTAACTAGGGTGTTGTACCGTGTTAGCCATTATGAATGTAGTGAAAAGTCAAGCAAATTTACACCTTTTATTGGCTAACTAAAAAGATTACAATATGCAAGCTTTCAAGGCAACTCAGGCCCCTTCTTCAGGCAAGATATAATACAGAAACTGGAGTTCCCTGTGTTTATATACACACTAGGACAAGAAACAACATTGGTAAATCTTTAAGTGAGAAATCTTAAATGTAAAAAATTTATAGACTCCTTCAGGCTAGGGTTCATTTAACAAGAGAGAAGAACAAGGTATGGTCAAGATCTTTGAATAAGATAACTGTCCAACAAAGTCTTTTGAAGTTTCTAATGAGTTTTTCAATGCAATGTGGATCAGTAGTCAGATTGTCTGTGTCAGTCTGAGAGATGCAAACAATACTCATACCTGGCCATTAAAACTCTTGTCTCTATTCAAACCATGTTGTGATGTGTTAAATATTAGCATAAGTTTAACTTCCTATTCTTTTTTCTCTTGCTGTGTTCTGAAGTTGCCCATAAGCACTGTGACTTTAAAGTCCCTCTCACAGTGTCCATGGCTGTTGAAGTGGGCAGGAACATCTGTGTTGCCATGTTTAATGTGGAACCTGTATAAATTCATTCTCTGGCAGAATGTTTGTCCAGTTTCTCCCACATAGAGTGGAGTGTCAGGACATTTCATGCAGAGAATCAGGTAGACAACATTAGATGATCTGCAGGAAAATGATCCCTTTACGTGATGTTCTAGTCGGCAGTGTGGTATAACTATACGGCCTGTATTATAAACGTGGGCACACACTTTACATCTTTTCTGTAGGCAGGGAGATGTGCCATTTTCTGTTGGTTCACTTGGGAGCTTCAAACAACTAGTTGCTGAAGGTTTGGTGGTTGTCTGTATGCCAGGAGGGGAGGTTCAGGAAATACATTTTTCAGTATTTCATCTCCCTGCCTGCAACAAATGGGGACTGCAACAGGCTGTCGGTTTGCACCCAACTATGCAAACTTATTTATGGCAAAATTGGAGGAAGGTTTCATGTCAATGCGCATCTTAAAACCAATGTTGTATCTCCGTTACATAGATGACATCTTCATAATCTGGACTGCCAGTGAGAAGGACCTCCTCCATTTTCATAATGAATATAATTCTTTACATACCAACATAAAGCTGAAGCTGAATTACTTAAAAACAGAAGTCAGCTTCCTTGACACCACTGTTCAACTGAAAGACATCACACTTGTAACTTCTGTTTTTCACAAACCAACAGACAGACGGACCTACCTAAGAAGTGATAACTTCCACCCCAAGCATATAAGACGCTCCATTATTTTCAGCCAAGCAATACGGTACAATCGTATTTGCTCAGACCAAACAGACCGGGATAAACAAGTGCAGGAGCTCAGACAAGATTTCATCAGACAAGGTTATACCCCAAAAACAACAGACACTCAAATAAGAAGAGCTAATGCCATACCCAGAGACAACCTTCTGGAATATAAAAACAAAGACAACAAGAACCGCATCCCCCTTGTTGTCACCTACAACCCACATCTTGAAGCACTTTGAAAAATTATAAAAGAACTACAGCCAATGCTCAACAATGACTAGACACTGGAAAATGTATTTCCTGAATCTCCTCTTCTGGCATACAGACAACCACCAAACCTTCAGGAACTAGTTATCTGAAGCTCCCTAAGTGAACCAACAGAAAATGGCACATCTTCCTGCCTAAGGAAAAGATGTAAAGCGTGTGCCCAGATTTATAATACAGACCGTATAGTTATACTACACTGCCGACTAGAACATCACGTAAAGGGATCATTTTCCTGCAGATCATTTAATGTGGTCTACCTAATTCTCTGCATGAAATGTCCTGACACTGCACTCTGTGTGGGAGAAACTGGACAAACACTCCGCCAGAGAATGGATTTACACAGATTCCACATTAAACATGGCAACACAGATGTTCCTGCCCACTTCAACAGCCATGGACACTGTGAGAGGGACTTTAAAGTCACAGTGCTTATGGGCACTTCAGTTTCTGTATTACATCTTGCCTGAAGAAGGGGCCTGAGTTGCCTTGAAAGCTTGCATATTGTAATCTTTTTAGTTAGCCAATAAAAGATGTCATTTTGTTTGACTTTTCACTACAAAGAGTAACACGAAATAGAATGTCTTTGTTTTGGAAATCATTTAGGTTGTTTTAACAAACTAAACACTCATTTGTATTATGGAAATGAAAATAAACATTGAGAGGCACAGATTTCTTACTCTTTGCAAGTAAAAAAATAAGCATGAAAGCCTGGAGGAGATTAGCAGAACATGAGTCTGATGCAGCTGGCTGAAATCATGAAGAACAGTGAACACTGTTTAAAGTGTAAAGGATAATCCTAATGAATCAATTGATTTTTTCTCATGATTAATCTCTACTTCAGGAAAGAAAATGAGATGAGCAAATAACAATGGGAGTAAAGTAAATGGATTCAGTATACATCAGAAAGTTATTCATAATTACAAGTATAATACCAGTGTACATATATTGCAATCTATACAAAGAAGGTGAAAACAAATTAGAAACTGTTTAGTAGAAAAAGGAAAACAATATCATACAAAAATTTGATTGCATTAGTGTGCACACCCTGTAATAATCAAGGATGTACCTGCATTCAGAAACAACCAATCACAATATGTCTCATCTCAAATATTAATTAGCATACACTTGATATCAATTAAAATGGCTCTGATTGAGCTCAGATAAAGTTTGGCTGTTCTTGTAGAATTATTCTGATATCTCCTTGCTTGCAATATACTCCAAAAGCCATGGTCTGCAAAGAGCTGTTAAAACATGAACCAAATCTCATCATTCAAAGGTATCAGTCAGGACAGGTGTACAAAAAAGTATCCAAAGCATTAAACATCTGATAGAGCACAGTGAAGACAGTCATCAACAAATTAAGAAAATATGGTTCAAAAGTGACTCTACCAAGATCAGGACGTCACTCCAAGATTGACAATAAGATGACGAGAAAACTGGTCAGGGAGGCCATCAAGAGGCCTTACAGCAACATTAAAGGAACTGTGGGATTTCCTGGCAAGTACTAGTTGTTCCCAACAAGTGACAACAATCAGTCATATTCTTCATATCTTCGAAAAAAGGTATACCCAGTCTCTTACAACCATATGAAAAAATGTATTATGGTCTGATGAGACCAAGGTTGAACTATTTGGCCATAATTCCCAAAGGTATGTTTGGTGCTGAAATAACACAGCACATCATCAAAAGAACAACATACCCACAGTGAAGCATGATGGAGGCCACATCGTGCTTTGGGGCTGCTTTTCTTCAACTGTAACTGGGGTTTTATTCAAGGTAGATGGAATCATAAATAGCTCTAATTATCATTCTATTTTGGCACAAAACCATCAAGCATCTGCTAGGAAGCTGAAGATGAAGAGGAATTTCACCCTTCAGCATGGCAATGACACAACGCATACATCAGTCTCAACAAAGCAATGGCTTCATCAAAGGAGGATCAATGTTCTGGACTGGCCCAGCTAGAGCCCAGACCTTAATCCAATTGAAAATTTGTGGGTAGGGCAAGAGTAGGGAAAAAATCACAAAGTGTATATGTGCCAAACTGAGAGACTCTTACCCAAACAAACAGTGCTGTAACAAACTCAAAAGCTGATTTGAATAAATATTAGTTTAGGGAGTGTGCAAACTAATGCAACCATTTTTTTGAATGATTTTTTTCCTTTTTTCACTAAACAGTTTCTGATTTGTTTTCACCTTCTTTGTATACTTCCTGTCTTCCCCTTTAAAAGCCTACTCCTTTTCTCAGTGTTGTTATACATTTTTGCAACTTTGCAGCCAGGATACCAATATACGGGTGGCTGCCCCAAACCTTTTTATGACTCTTGGGTCTGGTTTTTGCGACAATGGGCAGAAACATTTGTGTTTAATGTAACCTACTTCCTCACCCAGTGCTCCTGTATATTAGATTTGCGGAATGCTTAATTTTATGGCATTGATTTGATAAAATTTATTATCAAATATGGATGTCGATTTGTCATAAATATTGCTGGGATGAAAAAAATCATAGGTTACAACCAAAATAATAATTCAGTTTGTCCGCATTCAATAGCTTACTATTGACAACACTTACTGCTGAGTTATAAGATTCATCATTAGTATCGATGGATTCAATAACAGAGAACAGCAGCAATGCTGCTATTTAAACAAAGTATTAAAAATTGTGACACATTTCAGGAGCCTGGATTTTGTTAAACAACAAAGAGAAGGCACTTACTGAAAACATTATAGGCTACTACAAGGTTTTTCTTTTACATTTTCTTTTATACAAAACAGGCCATTTTGAATAACAGTAAAATCAATGTGTTATTGAAAAGCGTAGTGTTTCATTTTAAACGAAACAACAACTGTAGCAAAACCACCATCACCAATAATAATAATAATAATAATAATAGTAATAATAATAATAATGATAATCCTCCAACTGGAGTAAAAATACTTGTAAATGATCAACACAGCAACAGGACTGAAACTCTAGGAATTAAATGCATTGCTAAAAAATGATCCATTTCAAAGTATAAGAATTCATTAAAATTTGTCAAATATCATCCTTCATTGTTTACGACCATGATTGAAGAAACTCTTCAAACTCACTCCTGACTTACTAAACATTAGTCACTAGAAACTCTCTGATGAAATACATTGAATTGATGTTGTTGTTGCGTTCTTTGCATACTCTGCTGTAGACAAAGTAAACAGAAAATATGAGTAAATGTTTAGAGATGAATATTTAATTTACTTTTGTGATTATATTGGAGTAGTTAGTTTATTCAATGGACCTAAATTAAATGTATGTGTTTACAGTTAATATGACTGCTTTGTTAAGATTATAATTTGGTTGCCATCATCATCATAAGCCACCTGTCAGGCTGGCAGTTTGAATGCAGATCACATTTATTATACTATGTTCAGACTGAAGCTCATTTCTATTTTTTTTTTACTCATGTGTGATATAAGAGAACAGACAAACCATGATAATGAGTTGGAGCACCACACTGGTGACCCCCCATAACACAAATGAACTAATCACAAAAGAAACATGCGGTAATTGTTGAAACATCTTTCCAGGCATGAATTCCAAATTAAACTATCTCAAGATGCAAAAGTCCTTCCAGCAGGAATAGGACAGTCCAAGTGGACAGACACCAGAGTGACGCCAGAGGTGTTGCAACTGTCAATCTTCTGGTCTGCAGGCGGAGAAAGAGAATAAGCATTAGGATGCAGCGCCAGCCTCTGGAGCGGCAGGGAATTACAATCACCAGAGCCCATAAGCTGTCTCAGATGCACATGTGCATGTCAATGATATAGATTCAATCCTTATAGGAAAATGTAAAAAAAACCCAGAGTCTTAGCTTTTCAGAAAGTAATTCAGAAAGAATTTAGACCACATAAATAAACATTTATAACTTAAAAATGACCAGGGTTTGAATGATTGAATTTCATTTGTCTGGAAACTGGACATCCCCAAGGATAACCTGATGTTGCCTGGTATTACAGCTTAGAAAAAGTCTAGTCGTAGTTTGTACATGAACAAACACACTGTTGATTGCTGATTTGACCGTGTGCTTGGTGACTTTTGCCTGCCAAAACATCTCAAATGCTAGTTGATTTCTGATAGAAATGTCAAGCCTCAAGTGGTTAATTTTCTGAGTGAGTCTTGCGGGCAAATGTTGATATAAGTGATTGAATGTCTTCCTAAACATTCTGAAATTGTGAAACCACTGTTTTCCAAAAAAGCACTCTAAATCTCACCATCACCAGACCTGCCGCTTCTTTTGCGTTCACTGGTTTCTACATGTAGATACAATGATTGTATTTACAGTGATGGCTACAATTTTTCATTTTCTATTTCTTTTCCCTGCCATCATTAGCTGACAATTTGCAGTTGTTCTGCTCTGAAAACAATGTGAAGTAGTGCAGAGCCAGGTTTTGTTCACAGTTCTCTATTAGGTCCCATCGGTCAGATAAATTTTGTTTTCATTGAGGTTTTGAGAATGGTAAGCGCAGGCAGAATGTATCAATCCCACAGACTATCCATTTTTTGTTTGATCTGTATGTAATGCAGATTCCAGTGAGAATTTTAATTGAAATTGCTGCATTTTGTCTCATAATACTTTTGTATGTTTGCTACTTTGCAGACAGCATCTGTCTGCATGCAGAATAGGCATGTTGGCTTTGCATTTGAATGCACTGGGAATGTAAAACAATGTCAGTCCATTCCACCTTAAACTGCCTGTTCTTAATCTGCAATTATCTTATTTGTATTGTTGTTATCAAACTGCAGACCTTACTAAAAATTACATAGTCAGCTAGCATCCGAGCTTGGATACAGATGAATATGTGTGGATGAGATATTCTGTGACCAATGTAAATATTCATGTTTTATCTTTTCAGAATAGAAGACTCGGGAAATGTTTGTATGCATGTCTTTGTATCATGATGTGTTTATTAGTTTTACTCTACTAAACCCTGAATTTGTTCGGAATGTATGTAAACCAGAATAAAGTGCTCTATGAGACAGATTCAGTCCCTAGGACTGAAAATCACTGCTGTATGTTCTAGACGTATGGTGATAAGTTAACTTAGATGACCAGAACTGCAGTCAAAAAGAAGGGAGACACATATGGGCTCCAAGAATGTCCCGGGAAAGCTTTTCAGATTTGAGTCCAGTTCTCAAGGATGTTTGAGGACACAGAATCTTACACCTCATTGGAAGAGAAAGAATGAGACAAGGTGCTGTTGCCAAAACACAGGTGGTGCATTTTATGGAAACTCATTGGTGGCCAGCAGAATCAAGAAAAGTTACTAGGGTTAGGGTTAGGATTAGAGAAGGAAGCCTTTCATGCAGTCGTGCACGATACTGTCTTTGCATTTGTTTGGGGAGACAACAGGGCTTGATATGGGAATAATAGATGGGATGTCACCCATTATTTTCAGCAAGAGCAAGTAAATGTCTCCTTTAATTTCAGACATTGTTAATAGGTAGAATGTATACTTTAAAGCAATGTCCTCCTTAGAGAGAGTAATGCCAAAAGATAGGGTTAGATCTGTTTCTTCCGTTTATGACACATCACTTTCCCAAATCCTGCTTAAACAAGTTTTTCATTTAATTATGAAGAAAATCTATAGCCAAGCAACTCTTAATTACTGTATATATTTGTGTATAAGTCGTGTCTTGAAACCCGAAAAATCAATCATAAAATCAGACCCTGACTTATATGCCCGTTCAAAAATGCAAGACTTAAATTTTACTTGCTTTCTGTAAAAAGACTTTCTGTAAAACTGTAATATCATGAAGGCACTATTAGTGCAATTTGGTGTATTTCCAGATTGTATCTGCATTTTTGGTATTAAAATTAAAATACATTTAATGTGTTTTCTCTCCTGTTTTAATTATCTCTGAACTGTTACTGGAACATGGTGATTTAGTATCAGAAGTCTTCAGATCAAAAGCATAATTTATTGGTTACTCTTCATCTACATCCTCGCTTGTGGTCATAAGCAATGTATAGTAAAAAAAAAGAAAATGGCCTTGCAGATATAAGAGGCCAAAATTAGGTCACTGTGCTCAGTTATAGGCTCATTCTGGCAATAGTATGAGGAGTTAACACAATTTAGAAAGACCATGGAGTTACTTTTGTCAGAATTTAGTTGATCATGTTGATGTGTTCTTAATATGTAAAGCTGGTGCCCCATGTACCTTCTTTAGAAGACATTTGGACAAGGCCCCCTGCTTGGAAGCTCACAGGTTAGAGACCTAGTCATTACATTAGCTGTTGTGGGAGACCTGCATTTTTATATCTTATTGAGGTTCAGCTAGGTTTCTTTTCTCCTTGAGCTCTCAGTTTTCACACATGTCAAGGTTATTTTCTTTTCTTCTCTTTGAATTCAACACCAGGTTAAGCCTGAGGTGAGGTTAGTCATTTTAAAACCAACAGACACCTCACCAGAATTGCTTGGAGTGGGACAGAAGCATCCATTTAAAGCCTGATGGTCAACAAGTTATTTTTCACTTTGATATTTAACTGTATTGCATTTGAAATTGTACTTTTTTCTTTTGCTGAAAACTGATTTGAATGTTTACTGTTGATTGAGTAGTTGATATGTACGTAGAATAGAACCATTTGATATCTAATAATATTACAGCTGCTTTTCATTAAACATCGTAAATTTTACAGCTGATGATCAGATCAAAAGAAAGAAAATGTAATAATTATTTCAGCAAATCTGTACTTACCTTGAACTTTTCATTGCAAGCATTTTTAAGTTCATGCCCTTTTAAGTGTTTCCTATATTTATTATTCTTAATTTACTCTCAGTTTGTGCAGGCCATAATTTCATGTTAAAGTTTACAGACAATTATATAAAGATGTGTTGTTTATGACGCACACTCCCTCTTTTCCCCGTTGACAGGAAAGACTTAATCAGAGTCTACAAGAGCTGAATAATGATCATTTGCAATGTGTTAAACAGAAAGCAATGATTTAGAAGTAGAATAAGCCGTGTCCAAGAGAAAGTTGGTTCCTAAATAACCTGCAGAGCAGCATGTCTGTTTAGTGAACACTAGATAAATGAGCTCTCCATTTCTCTCCAAAAAGGCAGTCAAATGGCCATTAATCAGTCATGTTCTGCTATAGGCAGGTCCTCATTCAGCCTTCCATTTAGTATTTCATCAGAGTCTTGTTGTTTCTGTTGTTAAGCAGCACAATTCTTTCGTGGATCTTATTTTATTTGTTCGAGGAACCACATTGCTGTCCCTGGATAGTAATTGTCCATCAACTAATTAGCATTAAAATCAACCTTGGGACATTGCAGTGCCTCGTTGCATGAAATGGCATGCAAAAACACACCTCATTTTAAGCCATTTCCCTTGCTATTCACAGAATCACATACACAGTGCTCTAAGCTTAGAGGCGAAAATCTGGAACTTTAATTTCAAATGTAGGCAGATTTTTAAAGGCTTTGAAATTGTGTGCCTTGCCTTTATACATATGGTCCCAGCTTTGTGATGTCACAAACTAGCTTTAAAACTGTTTGGTTAAAGCTAAATTACAGTTTTTAATTGTCTTTAGTCCCATTGACTTTAGTCTTGGTGTTGATCGATTTATTTACATTATATCTATAATCTACTTGAGTAAAGGGGTGAAATAAAAAAAAATCTAGTATTCAGCAAATCCTACATTTTTACTTTTACTTTTTTTTCAGATGGTTTGTGTATGGAGAAGTCCTTTTAATTTGACATTGCTGATATCAGAAAAACATTCACTTTCTTTTTCTCTCGACAGCAAAAATTATGACATGGCATTTTGAAACCAAATTCAGGATTCAGGTAGCCAGAACAAAACCTGGGAGCATTGCGCACAGGAAACAAACTCCATGCAGCTCACCAGTCCATTACACACAGACAACAACCAGCCACAGGACTGAATCCAGGCTGCTGGATCTATGTGGTGAAAAAGCTAGCCACTGTTCCCATCATCCCAAACATAGGTTTAAATCTATTACTTGACACTCAAGCAAGCAACAACATCCATATTATTGTTAATGCTGGAAATGTATTACAATTCAAGCAAAACATGCTCACCTCCTGTTTTGAAAGAATTTCAATTCCTTATAAGAGATAATGTGAATTTTTCTACTGTTTATGTTTGCTACCCCACTGTTCTAGGAGACTGGGTTTGAGTCCAGTGGAGTTTCCTGTTTCTGCCCAGATAAGTAGGGAGTTTTCTCTAAGGTCTATGATTTTTTTTCCATATTTCAAAGTTATATATGTTGTGTTGCTTGGAACCTCCATATTAGCCTGTATAAGTGAAAGGACCAGGACCTCCTTCAAATTGATTTCTGCCTTGGGCACAATGCTGTGAGGAGAAGCTCTCCACACCTCTGAACTTGACTAAGCAATTTCAGGAAGATTTGGCAGGTACTAATGATCCCATAGTTTTCTTTTTAGTTAGAATAAAGTCAATTGTTTTGACAGCAAACTGATGGATGACATGAAGTGAGAATCAGTTTTACAGAAATTTGAGAGAAGTGAAATGAATTTCAACAAGTGTGATTATTCAAAAAGAGCCTGTGGTGTTATCATTTGTTCTTTAAAAAAATATTAAGGTGAAACTGTCATTACCCTTTGCCTTTCCTTTAAAAAGTAAAACATTTCTATGTGACTCTTGCTTTGTTTGAACTTCCCAGCTCTATTAGCAGGTGAACTTGTATAACAGGCTTGAATGACTGTCAGCAACCAAATGTAACTGAAATATTTTAACAGCTTTTCTTAAACCAAGACAAGTGAATAATGCAACTGTCCAATTAAAGGCATCTTTTATGACAAAATACAGAGAGTTCCAATTCTGAATACAATTGTTTTTTATTATTATTATTGGAGAGACAATGACGTTTTATATGTTTTGAAATGAAAAATGTCTGTCACCATAATTAATGAACAAAATAGTTGTCACCACAATTGATAAAAAGGAATCCATGACGCAGTTGATAGATGTAATTCATAATTCAATTAATAGCAGCTTTCATTAGCCTCTTCCTGGCAAAGCAGAACCATACATTTCTCTGGATAGAAACCAAATCATAGAGGTGAGCAGAAAATTGCTAAAAGGGATGGCAGAATATTATAACCTGTTTTGCATATTTATCAAATTAGTGGCATATAAGTAATCATTTGCAATACAGTGGAAGAATAAATTGTGAACAACTTGACATAATTACATAATTTAAATAATTTAAAACACAACTTACTGTAATTTAAAGACGTTTAACAGGGGAAACAACTTTAAGGGGAGACCATTAAGTTCTTCAAGACTGTTTAAATAGCAAAGTTGTCTATATATCTCTTCCAGATACTTTTTAATATATGTCAAGGTTTACGCTTCAACTTCATGACTCTGTAGTTTGCTTCCGACCCTTTATGTAATGTGCTCCATAGCATCAGTCATAAATTCCCTTCTACTTTAATGTCCCCAAGTATGTGATTCAATATTTAATGGAAAAAATCCTAATGGATCAAATTTTTAACGCTTTTCAACAGTTATTGATAACATTTAATTCAAATGCAAAAATTAATAAAAGGGAAAGTGTTTCCATACATATTCATTTCACCGAGCTAATAGATACACAATAGTGTCAATGCTATGGTATAAATTTATTATAACAGATATTCAGGAGAAACAAGTAACACATTGCTTCAGCTGTTGGGATAAATAGTTGTTTTAGCTGTTTAGGTAGTAAGTTGTAATTATTTCTGCCTGTCCATTGTTGCAGTCAGATGCAAAATACTTTACTTCCCTGCTAGTTTGTTCATCAAACATTGTCTTAGTTCTGTTACTTTTATAAAAAAAACAATTCATGGTCTTAAAACCATGGTGCTTCAGATTAACCATTGAATAGATTTTCTTCTTGATGTTTTCCTTAGATTCGCAAATATTATATATACATGTATATATTTGTTTCTCTAAGTTCAGTTCTACAACCTAACAATATTTTGTTGGCTTCTGTATAGCCTTCCAGGTATTACTTGTTTTTTTAATATTAGCAGGTTACTGTATTGCATAGCTTGAAAAAAAAGCTAACTAGAAAATACATTAAAGGAACATCAAATCATCAGAAGGTCAAAACCAAAAGATGAAAAATCAGAAAATAAAACCCAAAATGTAATCCAAAAACATAGTTGAAATGAAAGCTAAGAATTATACCCAAAAGTCACTAAAATGCTACTAAACACCAAAAAAACTTTTTGCTGCTATGGGCGATGTGTGATGCTGACCTTTTATTCTGTTCTGCAAGTGACAGTCATGACCTCTCATCGTCACATTTGCAACTGGCATAGCAACCACGAAACAAAACAACCCAAAATGGTGGCTACAGTGTGCCAAGACTTCAAATAAATGTAACTAAGTGAAAATTGTCCCAAATTACAAAAACAATTATAGAAATGGATTCCACAGATTCTAAAACCATGAAAAAAAAAAGTAAAAGTAGAGAAATGCATGGTAGAATGGTATCAGAAAATGTATAAAAAGTTCATACTCTTGACAATTATATATTGCAGAACAGCACAGTGGGCGGTCTAGTACCAGGTTAAACACCCAATACATCTCTAGCTACTTCCTAGAAACACCTGAAGGTCCAATCCTGTTTTCTGTGGCTCTCTCTACCTCAACT
>JANRMT010062806.1:77230021-77260476 GCA_026402145.1 Polypterus bichir lapradei
GTACTTTATGAAAACTATGGTCATGGGCACTGGTGTGAGAGAATCAGAAGAGAATTCAAAAGAGAAAACAGGAAGTACTTAATTAGATGTCTTGCCTTTAGAGAAACGGAGTTGGTGACTTATGATTTGGGTTTTAAAGTCTAGAAAACACATTTCTTAATTATTATAAATATTATATAATATTTAGAAACATCACAACTTAATATTAGTATTTGCTACTGATGTAATTTTGGTGCCATCTTGATGGATGTTTAGCCATGTTGGCATCACTATTCAGTTTTATTTCTTAGTCATGACTCTAATGGCTCAGAGGTTTGCTTACCCTGGCATGCAGGTATTTACATTTTTTTATCATTATTCTGGTGGTGCCATTTTATGCTTTGTTTTTTGGATGTTACTATAACTGTGAAGGCAGTCTTTGGTTTAAACAGAGCCCAAAGGAGATCTGGCTTCAAAAGTTCAATGCGCCTTCTAAAATGCTAAATATAAATGCACAATACACAGAAATACTCCCAAGGGAGAGGAACCATAAAACCTCTAGCTTGAGAAACAAGTCACACATATTATCATTATGACTAAAAGGATTTATTTGCTTGTGCTTTGGTTTTTATCTTCTACTTTGCATTTTAAGAATTATAGTTGTGGGTTGCCTTACTAGGCAGTCCCTTTTCTGTTTTCACATTTTACTTTTGTGCTATTTTTTGTTCTTCTTTTGCTTATATGAAATACATGTTTTTATTTTTAAGATTACAAATTGGACTCTCTAAAGCCAGTTGTTTTTACTGTTCTTCTCATTTCTGGGTCATTTTTTTTTTTGTATATTCTGGGACATTTTCAAGATATATTTGGAACTTCTGAAACAAAATCTTGTTTGGGGCCTGTGTTGGCAGATTGGGGGTCAGGCTGTCTGGAATGAGACCTGCTGTAGACAGGCTAGGGAAGGCCCTGGCCTGGTTTAGGGGTCTCACACCCATTTTTCTATTTTAGGAGCACTGAGTCATGATAGATGATCAAAGTTATTTTGTAAATGTCTTTGCATATAGTCACTGTGTTTGTTTGCTATTCACAAGAAATACAGGTAAAGTATATTGTTTCATCATGGCCTGAATATTTATAATGTTCAAAAGTTTTTGTTTTTTAAATTCAGAAACTTGGACAACCAAGAAGAGCTCGATTTTGATCCTTATATTGTCATGATAGTGACTTAAAATTGAGTGATTTCCAGTTTCCACATGGTAGTAATAGGAATAGAAACTAATTAATAAATTAAGGAAATTAATTTTACATATTCCAAAACATCTGTAAGAAAAAAGATAAACAAAGACATATCCATTAATAACAGCCTCAGTGTTAAGAACTATGCTAGGCTCATATCCATTAATAACAGCCTCAGTGTTAAAAACTATGCTAGGCTATTTCCACTTTGATTTTTTTGGATCATATTCCTGATTCATCTGTTTTGGCTCATTTCTAGATTTTCCAATTTAGACCCCTGCCTGTTATCGGGCCAAACCTTTCTCTATTGTTTACTTGCCATTTGCTGGTCAGTATCTGTTTCTTGGTCACTGGAGTCAAAAATTAAACACTGCCAGATTTTGTTTTGAGATTCACCCTAGCACTGTTTTTATATGCTGCCTTCAAGTGAACCCATCCAGTGCTTAGTAGATAATGGGAGAAATAAGAAAATAAATAAACAAGCACAATCTTAAGCTTGTGCTCAAGCATCATGCCTTTTTAGCTTTGTGAAAGCTATTACCATGTGATCAATACACATTTATATTTTATTTAAATTCTGTCTTCCAACTTTTGTTTAAATCATTGCTCCAATTTTGGTCATGCACTATGTAATTTATCTGTGTTCTGTGTCATTCAACTACAGGACTATCATTATACATAGCAGAAACAGCTCTGGAATGTCACAGTGGGTGGGTGGCATGTGTTTATGCTTCAGTTGGCTGGTGCAGATGGGTGACAAATACTTAGACAGCAACTATTGCTTGCTCTTTTGTAAAATGTTAAACTTGTAAGATTAGCTGGCTGCTATCCTGCTGTCAGTCTCTCTTAATGCTAGGCAAAAGTTTCTTACATTGCATCCTTATCACCTGCTAACTCATCGCATGTCTGAAGGAAATTTCTAATTAAGAGAATATAAGCTGGCTGCTTCTACTCAACCAGTACTTGATCAATGTTTGAGCCTTACTTCTTAGTTTGCAGTCAATCTATGTATTAGTCCTCATCTGCACTACTACATCTCTGTTTTCTCTTGCTTCCAGCACAATTCTTGGACCAGCTATGAAACCACACTAATTTTAACTTTGGCTGGCATTTGCAATCACAATAAGTGCAAATGATCATTCTGTTCTTGAGGCTCCTCCAGGAATATCAAACCTTTAACTGATGCTTAGCTAAGTAATGATTTAGTATCACTTAACATGTATGAGGGTGCTTTACATTTCTGATGTTGTGCACACCGAAACAGAGAGAGTGTCTTCACTGTACCATGTACTAATAAACAGCTGAAAAGACACGTACTGTCAGAAATTATATGGTATCATCAAGAAAGATGACCGACAAAGGAGACTAATATATTTGTTGTATGATGATTACAGGCTGTAGGCCAACAAATACCCACATTCTTTCTGCTAAGACATACCATTAGTTGATGTTAACTTGCAATCAAATTTTAAGAGACTGCACAGATTTACCAAATTGCCCTCAGTATCGAATAGTATTTCTACATGAGCCAGACTAATAGAAAGAGCTGGGATAAAAGGCAATTGCCATTGAGACCATTGTTAAAAGGCAAATGTTATTGTTTGGGGGTGGCATATAACAGAAGATATTGAACTAATTAGTTAATGTTGAGAACTCTTCTAAAATTATAACTAATGAGAAGACTGGCAGTTCTGATATATATGAGGGATATTGGGGGAAGATGGCTGTATTTTGTTCATTGATCAGGTAAGATTATGACTTTAATGGTAACATTAAAACAAACAATGAGTGATATTCCATAATAGAATACCCAATTCCCATAACAAAGTATCATGCCTGTTGTGGTGTGCAAAATCTGTAAATTTTGTGTATATTTTCATTATATTTTGATCAAGACAAAACAACAGATTAACATAAATACAGGGCACTTGCATGGGCAGTTAACATCAAAGGCAAACTGTTTTTCTGAATTGTACTGGTATTCAAAGCACAGTGACATCTATTGCACCAGGACTAAGTTAGTTTACAACTTGGGAAAGGAAGACATGTCATGAATCTGCCATTTGATTATTTTACAACCTACTAACAGAAGGAGATGCCATGGGGCTATAAATTGTCAAACCGGTATACAGCTTGAGACAGGAGATTAGTAAAACATCAAAAACTATATTGCTTGGGAAAATGGACATACTGAAACTGATGAAAGAGTTTGAGCAAATCCATTCATTATATTGACAGCCAGCCAATCAGGTGCAGGTAGCAATCACTTCTTGCAAAACACCTGCAACATTTTAAAATAAATATGACAGACTAAATGAAGAGAACAGATAGACAGAAAAAGAGAACAAAGCGATGTCAGAAGTTGAGGGCGAGAGCAACGTCAGAAGAGGGCCCCAGCAACATTCATTTCCATCTGAACATCGGCAGTGCATCTCATGAACAGCTACGAGTGCTAGATCACAAGCTGCCTAGGACATTCATCTTTGACATCTTTACTATTTCTAAAGACTATATATATCCAGGCTTTACTATCAATTTTATTTTTTATTATTTGTTGTTCTATTTGGTATCATTGTTCATGTAATAAATACCACAAAGTTTGTAACGTTCTGTGCTTTGTCTTTATGTTTAAAGTGATTGAAGTAATAAAGAAGATATTTTTAAGAGCACCTGGAGCAGCCGGAAGTTTGCCATACGCTCTGTGCTGCAAGTTTTACTAAGGGCTTTGGGTTTGAGTTCCACCAAATAGTAGGGAACAGTATATAAAGTAAGGCATTCGTGGTTGATAAATGGCCTATAACCAAGGATGCTGAGCCTTTGTATTTTTGAATAGAGACTAAAGCAATATTTGCATCTGAGATATATTTAAAACATTGTATGTTGTTCGTGCCGACAATAAGTAAGTCTTTTGAAGTGCCAGAAGAGTAACAGGATATGCTGTTCCTAAGGCATTTGTGTGGTTTACAGTGCTAGAGGTTAACCAGCTGTGTGTGTGTCATTCATGGTGCACTGCTGTGGTTTGGATCTGTGTGTATGTAAGTCTCATGAAGTGCTAGGAGAGTGACAAATTGTGTTATGCATGAGGCACTTGTGTGGTTTAAAGTGCTAGAGATTAACCAGCTGTGTGTGTGTCATTCATAGGGCACTGTTGTGTTTCTGTGTGTATGCGTATATCTATGTATGTGTGTGTTAATCTTAATGTGTGACAGTAGACCAACCTGGTAACAAACCTGATGAATACACTTACCCCTATTTAAAGAGTAAGAATTGGGAAATATCATGATAACACAATACCTCAATGCCACCTAACATTAACACATGCATTTTGTCAAATACTGTGTTCTTAATGTTTTTGCAACATAATATATGATAAACTCCCGAGTTTTAAGTATGTACTTATTTGCTATACGTATCATTTGTTTTAAATTTTGCTTAGTATATTTTTTCCAAAATTTATCAGACATTGTCTTGATTGGGTTGATATCTGAAACTGCAATCTATATATCGTCAAATTACTAAACAACTATGACAAATTACCTGTGGCAATAGACAGGAAAGTCCCTTTAAAACTAAAATGCTGACAGCGCCCATCTTATTAATTGTTGAACAGTATTTACATTTACCTGATTAGCTCATGCTTTTATCCATAGTAATTGATAGAATTTAAGTCAACGTGTACATAAAATAAGTTGACAAAAAGTACATTACAGCTACCCTCAATAAAAGATGGTTCATGGTGAAGATGAAAATATTGTCATAATTAATAACATCATATTTGTGATGAGAACAAATTATATTGTATAATAAAGTATACCTAATAAATGCAAGTACATATTCAAACACTAAGGCCACATTCATAGCCAATATTTTAAATATCTTTTTTTAATTAAGATATGAAAAATGAGCCTAAATAATATATACTGAAATTCTTGAGAGTAATAAATTCCGTTAGGTTTTTATAGTGGATAAAAGAAATGTTATAAACCCGAACCTACTAGCAGTGGTAGTGGTGTAGTTTTGTTCAAAGCTGCTTTTAAATTATAGTTATTTATGAAATGGCAGGTCTTGTAACAGTTGACAGTCTGCCCATTGTAAGCATTTAGTTTATGACTCATAGAATCATTAAAGCACATATTATACACAGAAGTTTTAAGTCGGGTAACTTACCTTCACGGTTGCTTGGTGCCATGTCTGTGACTGTCTGCTGACGTGTCATTTTAATGCTGTGACTTATATTAAGAATGTGCTTATTCAGTTACCTGAAATTCAAGGAGATACAAAGGATTTAAAAATGATGTCAAATTCTTTTTTATGACTGTGGAATGTGGAGAACATCAGTTTCATAATAATAATAATAATAATAATAATATTCTTCACAAGTAATAGAATCAAAGTATTGAAGTTTGGCATTTTATTCCGCTGGTATGGTACTTCGGAAGTCAAATGATCATATATATTATTTTCTATTGAAGCTTTTTCAGAGATGATACTCAGAAAATCCTGAATGATTTCTAAACTAGGATTTCCATTAAAATAAAGCACAATATATCCAAGCAAGCATAATAGTAAGAATGTGATGTAGTCACCCTTCAGAATTATAATTATGAAGACATCAGAAAAATGAAGTGCTTTCCCACAAATTACATAGAACTCTAAATACTTTGTACAAGTAACACTTATGGCCTATGCTAGTCTTTCAAATTCAAATTTAGCCGGGCATTTTTGACCACTAGTTCATTCCTTCAAAAGGTAATCAGTTTCTATGAATTCTCTACCTGGTCATTGTCTTTGTGGTGTGATTTGCATGTTCTTCTCATATCTGAATCTGGATATTCTCCAGATTACTCCTCTTTTCCTTCTTCATCCCAAAGTCATGTAGGTTAGATGAAATGGAGATGGAAATGTATAACAGTGTCAAGTCTAGAATTTTCTTCAAACCTTCCACCCAGTGTTGCCAGAATTGGCTCTGGTCCACCATGACAATGAATTACATTAAGTGGGCTTGAGAATATATTTATGTAAGTAAACAGTACAGAAGACAATTGCTTATAAAAAATCATCAGTTAATTTTTTTTTTCCACTACAACATTTTATTCTGGAAGCCAGAGACCATTTAGGCAACTTTGGGCATGAGACAGGAACCACTTTAGTGAATATCAGTAACGAATTGAAGGATGGCTAAGAAGTAAGAATTTTTGGGGTGCCAACCCAGCGATTCCCCATTTAGTTAGAGACAAAAAATATTTATGGCACGACAAAATATAAACAACACTGCTCTCTGCACAGCATATATTCTCTTTCTTGGTTTCAAATAATGACCATGATCTATAGTCGCTCCATTTCAATCTGCCTGCTCCCAGATTGGACGGTGCTTCCAATGCTTTTTGGTGGTATGGTCAGGTGTTGTCTCCTGGTGATGAATTCATGCTACAGAGGATACCAGAGACATATTTAGCTGCCTGGCAGTGGTAGTGTTGGGACTACAGGAGCCCTTTGGGAGGTCCCCAAGCATACATGGGTGACACAGTCCATTGCAGGGCATGCTCAAAGGAACCACTTTTGTTTGGGATGTTGGTCCATTGCAGGGCACACTCACACAATCATTCATTCAGGCCAATTGAATTACCATGCACAACTGGAAAGAATCCACAGGCTCCATAGAAGCAATTACTGGACTACACTGTGTTATGCCCAATACATATAAATGTGTTTCTTATGCTCCTATATGTCCTGCCATACCAAAAAGGCCAAAAACATTTTAATGTTAGGTCACAGATGAAAGAGTTAACATCAAAACACAAAAAAACTCCAATGTCATTTTTTTAGGAATTTTCCCCAACTAGTCTTTGTATGTTTTTTTTAATACGACTGGACTGCTTTTCTGGAGCAAATCACTTCACCCGGTACCTCACCACTGACTGTCAAGATAAGGTCAAGTGAAAGAAAGCCTAGACTCATTCAGATCCTAAACTAAAATGGTGCTGTGACATAAAAGCATCTATTAAATTTACAGCTCCCCTGTAAATTCTTGGCTTGTCTTTTCAGATGTCAGTTCAGATGTCTTCCTAATTAACCTATATCAGCATTCACACCTGCAAAAACACCACAGTTAGGTGAGGCCTGCAGTCAGGCAAGACACATTAGGCAGCCTTTATGTGAAAAGAGGAACTTCTGGTTTATATTTCACACTATATGCTTATGTTTCAAAGACAACACCTGCTTAAACATCTGAGAAAATTGCAAAAATTGCAAGTTTCTGAAATGAACTGCTTTATCTAGTTATTGAAAAATGTCAGCTACTGCATAGGGTTAAGAAATCGGCTCCTTCAAGTGTGTTGACAAGTTGCTTGTGCTCCACAGAGCATGGTTTCCATAATGATGCATCCTGCTATAATGAGGATAAGTGCCTAATCCTCCAAGTTCTATAATTTGTTTTGTCGTGAGTGAGTCCAAGTAGTTCAACACTTTCAAAAGCAGTCAGTCTTAAAAGCAAGTGTGTAGGCTGTAAACTTGTTTTTCTTATCGAAAGAAAATAAACAGGTCAGCCTAGAAGAAAGAACTTAGATTTTTCCTTGTAGTAACTGTTAACAGTTCATAATATTTTGCGATAAAAGGTTAATCAATACAATCAAAATTAATCAATATGAATTAGCATTTCTTTAAATAATATATAACAAACCCGAATGACACCCAACATTCACCCCTCCCATCCCACTGCTTCATGTTCAACAACATAACACCAGCAGCAGCAGACATGATGACAACCGACTGCAATGCCACACCCAACAAAGGCAGACATCACAATTGTCTGCTAATAAATGATTTTACCAGGGAAGTAGCTGAATTCCAGCGTGGAATGGTTCTTCTGGATGCTCAGTTAATTTGTAATGCAGATATTTCTACAAGGATCAAATTACAGAAATACAACAGCTAGTTCTTCAAAGTAGTTAGTTCAGGAGACTTTCATCTGGAAACAAGGTTCAATTCTGCAACCACAGTGCCCAAGCAGATGTACAAATATTCCTGCAGAAGACAGAGGGAGGCCAGAGAGTTCTAGCAGTATAAGATTTTTTTTGGTAAAGGAATTTGTAACTGACAACATCAAAGGGAGATGTTGGGATAAAGATGGCAAAGAGGGTCCACTCACAAGCTTGATAAAATGTGCCATACCCTGATTTTCTGTTTGATAGTTACTGTTGAAGGGGAATTCATCCCTAGCAACTCATTTCTTAACAGCTGAAGACATTTAAAGGGACAGAAAAAAACACCAAACTTTAAGGAAAAAACTCTTAGTAAATCTAAACACATCGATGTGATGAACTAGACAAAAAATGAGAGTTTCATAAAAGAAGAATAAGTCATTGCTTTTCTGCAGCCTGACTATTTGCTCCCTGCTCTCTGTATTTATGGTAGGCAGTTCTCAATTACATAGTATTCAAGCAGAGTAAATGTATAGTTTCTTAGGTGTTCCATTAAAGGATAATTAAAATCTCAAAACTTTAAACTGAAACATTTCTTACAGGAATATGTGTAAAACAATATTGAGTAAAAACTGTATTCCACATTCTGCATTTTATGTATTCATTTTTCCAGAAGGAATTGTTGATGGGTGAACTATCTACCTGTTATCGTAAATGATGGCAGAATCAGTGAAAGAAGATGTTCTGTAGTGTCTCTCTGTGTTCAAATTCTGAAAATAAACATCCTTGTGTCAGTTTCAACAGCTTTCCTGCTGAAGCAAATGGATGTAAGCAATCAAGAGAGATAAAGGACCACATACGCCATGCTAGCACTTATACTTGTAGCCGGCACTTTAAATCTGATCATTACATAAAGTTTATGTGCTGCCTTAAGACTGATGCTGTGCTTTTTAAGCTGGGAAATTTTTTGGTCTTGTACTGAGGTAGGAATCAGCTTTTGAAAAAGCAAATGCTTGTCTCAGAGTTAACGTGTGAGAGTCAGTGTTGATAGAAAAGAGCACAGTAGGGCCATCTCAATGGAACATGACTATATAATGGCACCTGTTAGTCGGCTAGTGGTCAGTACAGTATATTCAACTTAACCAAACTGCAGTGTGATTAAATTCATTGTTCTGACCAATGTTTCCTTTAAGCTGAGCATGTGACCAATTGTTCATATATTTCAGAAGCATTGCTTACAGATTTTCCATGGTTGCCCACAAAAAGACTTGTCTTTCAAACAATATTAAACTATTAAAATTAAATAAAATGAATGAAACTAAATCCATTACCAAGCTAATTTAAATGAGTTTCAAAGAAATTTATTATGCTGTTGTTTCTTTGTCACTTCTATTGTTGTTTCTGTGTCACTTTATCCATGTTTAAGCACAAAGAAGAAGAGAGTTCAAGTACTACATTGAGGAAATGGTGTGTTAGGGTTTAACAAAGAATTGTTGACAGATTGTATTGTTAAAATGGACTTTCTGGATTGCGCCAGACATCATGTGCTCCTGGGAGAACTTTTTAACTACTCCGCAATGGATGGTATCATATGCAAAATTTGCTTGAAAACAAGATCTTTCAACAAATGGACTTCACGGAAAGCATGGAGCGAATAGAAAACAGAGATTTGATCAGAAATCTTATATCAATTCAATTACAAAACAAAACAAAAACTCACTTGATAGATCTGTTGAAAAAAATCTAAGGAGTTAAGGGTCATGCATTGCTGATAGGAACATACTGCAGGAAATGTAGAGTGACAGCCCAAAAACCACGGCTTGTTTTCATGTTCCATAATTACTGAATTTATCATTTTATGGATAGTGGAAAACACCTGAGGCAAACATTTACAAAATCCAAGAAAAAATACTGTAGATTTCAGAATTGCACAGATTATATTAAATTAGATTAGATCAGTTAAAATTAATCCCACGGGGAAATTCAGATTCATACAGCAGCAGAAACATAAAAACAAATAATATAGTCAATCAATCAATCAATCGATAAATAAATGTATATTGTGCAGATATTTCAAAATGAACTTAAAGACTAAATCAGAAGGAAGCATTGAATTACCTGATAGCATTGGGCAGAAAAGACCCCCAGAGGCACTTCTTAGCACCATGACAGAATGAGACTGTGGTTAAAAATGATCCAAAATAGCACCTCCTGCAAGGGATGAAGGGGATTTTTTATGATGGCATCCAATTTTGCCACCACCCTCTTTTCCACAACAGCTTCCAGTGTGTCCAGGGTTCTCATTGTGATGGAGGATGCTTTCTTGATAAGTTTGTTCCGGCATGAACTCAAGCTGCTTCCACTGTCTATTATGGACGAGTAGAACATTTCCAGCAGTTTACTGCATACGTCAAAAGACCTGAGTCTACTTAGCTAGTACACTCTGCTCTTGTCCTTCTTGTACAGTGCCACTGTGTTGTCAGACTAGTCCATTTTGTTGTTTACCTCAGGTACTTGTGCCTCTGCACCACTTCCAGGTTCTTCCCCTGAATGGTGACTGGTCTCAGAGGCTCCTTGGCATGCCAGAAGCCCACCACCAGATCTTTTGCCTTTCTGATATTGAGTTGTGGGTTGTTGCACCTGCCCCACAAGATGAAATCCTCCACAACCTTCCTGTACTCTGACTTGTTTCCATTAATAATGCAGCCTGTGATGGAGGATTCATCTGAGAACCTCTGTAGGTGACAAGCTCAATGAACAAATGCATTACTTCCAGAATAACCACTTTCAGTTCAAAAGGAGTATTTTATTTTTAATTTCTGAAATTAGTTTGATTCCAAATGTATTTGTATAGTTTGCATGTCCACTCCATGTCTGTGTACACATTTTCTCTGGGTACATTATCATCCTTCCAGTCTGAAGTTTGTTGTGATTTGAAATTCTGAATTGATGTAATGTTAGTGAGTGTGGCTTTGATAAGTACTTGGATTGGTGTGACGTCTGGGGCTAGTTCATTCTTTAAGCTCAAAGACACTTTTGCTCCACATCACTGTGAAAAGTACAGAGTAAAGGGTCTTGTACATCATTGAGTTCTCCACTGTGAGTGTGATGTAAGAGAAAAGTCATGCCTGCCAAAAATTAGTTTACATGTTCATACCAGATGCTTTTGAGTCTGCACATTGCTACTGAATACTTAAAAAGAAAGATCTATACTTAATATGTCAGCCAAACAGTTAGCCTAGACAGCAAAAATCAAAAAGCCTGCTAAAGCATAAAGATATATTGTATGTTTAATTTAGGTCCCAGAAATAAAGTGATTAGCTCTATATAATCAAAAAAGTGATGTAATTGAGATATAATATTCATCATTAAAAACTGACCTTGATTCTTCTTTACTGTGTTCACATGAGAGTATGCTTAGAGTGCAATATCACCATCCACTCAAAGCACGATGTCAGAGAGTTTTTCAAATGAACAGCTAACTACAGATAACTTTTTAGTGAGCCAGGATCAAACATGAACAGTATTGCCATTCAGTCAATGAATGGTACTAAGCAATAAAGGATAATATTTATGAAGTTTTAATGTAAGCTTTTAATATAAGCCCATTAGCAGACTTTCACATTTTGACTTCAAATTAAATCAATGCAATGCATTCAAAGCCTAGAGTTACAGTCATGTTGTCTTGTTAATCATTTAATGTCATTTTTTTTGTTTTGTGGCATCTACATCTCCTGTTTGCTCAAGTTAGGGAATTTTTATTAATCTCATTATTATTATTATTATGCTTTTTTTTGTTTTTTGTTTTATGAAAAATGAAGCAATACCAGTACATGCTTCAAACATAGAATTTACATTGATCCTGTGTTTATTCCAAATAGCTTGTATATTTCTCATAAATTAAAAAGGAAACACACAAAACTCCAAACTACCAAGCAATACACAGCACTGTATTTAAAAAGGTATTCAACACCTATATTCCTTTGTATATCATTGTACATACACCCTACTGGAAAGGGGTTACTCTCAGAATTGCCTTTCCCAAGACTTGAATTTTTTTCTGAGACTTTTTTTCTTGTCTTCTTAGGGAATCAAGGCAAGGGGCTGTCAAAAAACAGGGCCAGTTAAAGCCCATTGAGGTATTCCTTGTGTGATTTTGGGCTATACAAGAAATAAATTGTTGTTAAAGAACATCCTCCTCACACACATCAGTGTTTTAAACGCTTTGTTTAATTAAAAACATTACTGCAGTCCTCTACTGCTGATTTTTTTTATACCGATGACCAATCTCTGCACTCAAGCTATAATTTTTTCTCCCACAGTGTTTATGACAAGTCAGCACCCATCCCTTGGCATATAAAGTGGACAGAAAAGGAGGATTAGTATAAACAGGCAGTGTTTGGTACTTGGAAAGACAAGGCACCCCAGAGATGCAGCATGATCACAATGTTTGTGTAACAATTAGCAGACTGTTAGGCTGTCTTATCAGTATGCCTGCTTTTGAACATCTGCATTTTCTAAACAATCCTCACATCTTAACATCCTGAGTGGAAATATTATTAACTGCTGCCAACAGTCAAGACTGTTCAAGTGCGCAGGTACTCAGGGAAAAGTTAGATTACTGTATATAAAGAAATCTGAGAGGGACTAAAGCTAGCTAGTGAAATGGAACAAAACCCTCTTCATAAACAGAAAAACAAAACCAAGTACTAACTGATTTGAACATTCTCTGACTCTGGGGATTAGATAAGCAATGTGCCACTTTAAAAATAAATGAAAAATAAAGCCTTTAAACAGATTCTACTCCTTTGTCAACTGGTAAGGTTTTCAGGTTGCACTCCTAATCGTCTTTCATGCCAAACTTGTAAGCAGTGAGGACTACCGGCTGAGCCAGGCTTCAATTATTCTGCCCCCCACTGAATTTAGGGTTAGGCCGCTGGTGTCTTTGACTTTCATTTCCCCTGAGAGGCTACAAGTAGATAGGAAAGTAAAAACAAAGAAAGTGGTACATAAGGTTTATTGCATAGATCTCTTTCGGCTCATACTTATTGAAGAGGATTAAGCCTTTAAGAAGAAATGTTCAATGTTTATTATTATAAGAAATAAAAAAAAAAAATTAAATAATACTTCCAGAAATGGGAGAATTAATTTATGTTGGGGGCCAATGACGGACATATCTAAAATATTTTATAACATCTGTCACAACTATGATGCACAACATTGGAATATTGCAGGTATATCACTTATTTGATGCAAATAAACTTCTATAGCTATAATTTCTTCTTTTAAAGCCTAATTATCATATACTAGCCAACCCGCGGCATACCATACGGCGCATAATCAGGCCGGTTTTTTAATGATTTTTAAGCACAGGGAGAAAATTAACATTTGAAAAATCGGTAATGTAACACACAATCGTCCGTGACTGAAAACTGGCGGACCGCCATCACGCCTTCTCCTGCCAGACGGAGGGATGGGGGTACACGGCGCTCAGGCGCGAAGTGTGGAACGGGAGGAGAGGAGAAGGACGTCCATTCAGCTCCTTCCGTCATGCTAGTCTGCTGATTTCTCGTTCAGTATGCACTGCCCGCTCATGTGCCCACCTCCAATTCATCACTTGAGTCGTTGTCGTCTTTACATAGTCTAGATGCACGTGTGAGTCACGTAGACGTTTCATTGCTCTGTGCGGTTTTAGCTGCTTTTCTATATACAGTAATCCCTCCTCGATCGCGGGGGTTGCGTTCCAGAACCCCCCGCGATAGATGAAAATCCGCGAAGTAGAAACCATATGTTTGTATGGTTATTTTTATATATTTTAAGCCCTTATAAACTCACCCACACTGTTAACATTATTAGAGCCCTCTAGACATGAAATAACACCCTTTAGTTAAAAGTTTAAACTGTGCTCCATGACAAGACAGAGATCTTCTTTCTTCTTTCTCACAATTAAAAGAATGCAAATATATCTTCTTTTCAAAGGAGTGCCCGCATCAGGAGCAGAGAATTTCAGAGTGAGAGAGAGAGAGCGATCGCAAATAAAAAACAAACAATCAAAAAATCAATATGTGTGCTTTTAAGTATTCCGAAGCACCGCAATAAAGCGGCATTTTTTAGAGGAGCGTCAGTATCTTCTAAGCAAACAGCCCCTCTGCTCACATCTCCTCCATCAGGCGCAGAGAACGTCAGATAGAGAGAGAGAGAGCACGAGATTAAAGCAAACAATCAAAAAATCAATACGTGTGCTTTTGTGCTTTTAAATATGCCGAAGCACCGCGATAAAGCGGCATTTCTTAGAGGAGCGTCCGTATCCACTAGGCAAACAGCCTCTGTGCAAACAGCCCCTCTGCTCACACCCCCTCCGTCAGGCGCAGAGAATGTCAGAGAGGGTGAGATAGAGGCAGAGACAAGCAAACAATCAAGCACCGCGCGGGATGCATATCTTATATCATTGAGGAGTTTTAGTTAATATGTAATACATGCTCTGATTGGGTAGCTTCTAAGCCATCCGCCAATAGCGTCCCTTGTATGAAATCAACTGGGCAAACAAACTGAGGAAGCATGTAGCATAAATTAAAAGACCCATTGTCCGCAGAAATCCGCGAACCAGCGAAAAATCCGTGATATATATTTAGATATGCTTACATTTAAAATCCGCGATAGAGTGAATCCACGAAAGTCGAAGCGCGATATAGTGAGGGATTACTGTATAATCCACCAAGACACCCAACCACGGTAGTAGCGAGGTGTTAGGGGGGTGTGTACAAAGGGTAGGGACGTAACCAGTGGAAGCGTATGAGTCGCACTTAGTGGGAATTCCACGGTTTGCAGCCCAAATGGGGTTCAACGGCTTACCCACGCCTCTCTGCGCCGGGTAGACACACGCTCAATCTCATGCATAATTATTTATTGAATGCTAAACACTTCTGGAAAGACACGGTTGTCTAAAACGGGTTGGTGTGAGAATACAACAGTAAGTGAATGAAAAGATAGAACTCTGGAGAGAGCAAAATACAACACAATAGTGAACCCGCGGCATAACAAACGCCACATAATTATTTATTGATGGTTGAACACTTCTGGAAACACACAGTTGTCTAAAAAGGGAGGTTGAGGATACAACAGAAAGTGAATGAAAAGATGGAACTCTGGAGAGAGCAACATATAATTGTCCGTGAGTGAAGAAGACGCATGTTTGTCGTGGATGCAAATTGCTGTACGTTATTTGTAAAACAGTTTGGTATAGTGCATGCGGTCGTGCGTCATAACCGAAAACTCGGTTTTTAAAGACTGCTTACTTCATTGTGTTTTAACGTCAGTTGTAAAGGATTGTTTTAAGGATCCCATTGGATACACCTCGCAAACCGTTTTACACGCTGCATATGGCGACTTACCTCCGCGAGAAACATGCCTCTATGAACAGTCAAGGTGGCTCGGAGGTACATGAGGCCTCTACGACAGACGAATATAAATGACGCCGTTCTTTCTGTGTCGTCGCGTCCGAGTTGGTGGGCGTGGCTCTGCAAGTTGTCGTCGTATTCAATGGTCTTGGAGTTGGTGGGCGTGGCTCCTACCTGCGTGCGCCATAGGTGTCTTACTTGTCGGCAGCTTAGTGAATCCACGCCCCTTCCGGTGTGCTTTCCATGGGTGTCTTGCCTTAGTGAATTATATATATAGATATTTTGAAACATCTGCAAACATTTCCAATAACTCAATATTAATTTTAAGATCTGAGATCCCATAGCACACACTGAGAATGACTTGAGTTTTTCATTCTAATTGGGTACCTTTTTTCCTCAAGACATTAGAATATCCTTAAGAGCCTACTATCTGTCCAAAATCTCGATCTATTATAGTAAACCTCTTACCATCAATGTTGGTGAAACAGAGAGTAGGCTTGCAAATTAATTCTGAGAGAACTGAATGCCTAAGCCATAGAAGGAAATGTATACTGTAGCCCAGGGGTTCCCAAATGCAGTCCAGGGGTTTAAATTCTAACCGGTTTCATAAATAAATGGTTCAGTTTTACTTCTAAATTAACAAATTTTTTAATCAGTCTCTTTCTTCTCTTATTTTGCATTCAGAAACATGTGCTGCTATACATGTACATGTAAACAAAATAAATGTGCATTTTTTGCCGTATATTTAAATGTTAACTTTCTTTTACCATATTCTATTTTTTAATTATTGTTTTCCTGTGGAGATTACTCCCTTAATTATATCCAAATACTGACAATTAAAGATGAACAGTGCAGATGCAGGTGCAAAGGTAAGAACCCCTGTTGTAGAACATTTCAGTTCTCTTTTCAAATACATGTGGATCAGATCATTTGTGGTAGGATTCAAAAATATCTCTTCAAAGAAAAAAAAAATTCTTTCATCAATAAAAATACTCAAATATAACCTTGTGTTATATCCTCGGTAATTGTTGCCATTCAGCCTTTCTACTTCTCCTAGCAGTATTCTCTCACCTGTATTTCTTACTAGCATACTCAGTTTCAGGTAGCTCTAGTTGTGGTCTCTTTACAAGTGAAAGTGACAGAGTGCACAGAGGGTATTAATTAATTCCCCATTTGTTAAGTGGAATAAAATGTCTTAAGTTTTAGGCAAGCATGAACACAATTCTTGTCATCACGCTGCATTCAAAAGAGCCAAGGGTTTTGTTTAGCCTATTGAAAAACCAAACAGTCATGTCAGACAAAAATTGAGCAACAAACATCAAAGAAAACCTAATTAAGTCAGTGGTAGAGGCTATACTCTAGTTTGGGGTTGGGGAAATGTAACTCACTGCCTGTCACTGCAAACTTTTCTCAGATGGTGACTTCATAAAACAGTGCCTCATTAAAGTCGCAGGAATAATGTGCCTGGAGAAAATGCAGAAATTCAACAATGTTCGTTTGTCCAGAAACATAGTTGTACAGCGAATTAGAACATCAAGTGTCAGATAAAACTTGTGCTTTTGATTTTTACTCGATTGCACGTGATTAGAGCACTTTGTAATACAATAAATGAAAACTTATTAATGGAGAGCTGTGATGCTGTTTTTTCTTTAAGCATATTCAATTATGAAGCATAATTTACCTATATTTGATTGATTTTGCTAGCTTAATACACAGGAGGTGAGGCAATAAACCTCACCTGTAGTGGGTGGCCCAGCCCTTCGTATATTTCTCTGTATGTGGCCCCCAGTGAAAAAAGATTGGACACCCCTGGTTTAAGGCATCTGATTGTGATTAACCTGTAACAATATAATGGTCTTCGGAATGGCCAAACTATTCCAAATAGCATAGCTGCTTTAGCGTTGTTACTCTCACTGCTCCTTCTTCTTCTTCTTCTTCTTCTTCTTTCAGCTGCCGCTGTTAGGGGTTGCCACAGCAGATCTTCTTTAACCATATTACTCTCCCTGCACCACTCGGGGTATTTATATCACTGTATCTGAGTGTGGAATCACAGCTCTACAGCAGCTGATCAGAAAGAGAATTATCGGTATAAGCATCAAGCACACGCTGCCTCAGCCATGCTATCTATTTGAACTGCTCCCATTTGGCAAACGCTTCAGAGCCTTTCCTGTATGGACCTCGCGGTTCAGAAACAGTTTCATCCCAAGAACTATAAACGCAATCAATCAGTCCATCAAGTGCTCCTGGTAGAACTGTTTGTACGTTTAAGTATAATTACCTCACTGTAAACTTGCGATACACTTATAATATTGCACAACTTGAGCCACTTTATAAACAGCATATTTACATATGACAATATCATTTTTAAGATGAAATGCAGCAAAATATGTTTATTACATTATACAGATAAAATGTTAGCATAGTTTAAATAATCTGAATTGTTAATAATTAAACATGTGATGACACAGTGTCGCAGCGCTAGCAAGGAGCTGTCACCCCATTCAGGGATTGTTCCTGCCTCGCGCTGTATTCTTGCTGTGGCTGGCGCAACACTGGAAGGATAGATGGATAGAATAATTAAACATGTACTATGAAGATATTTCAATGTTCTTAAAGGGTTTTGAAGAATCAGCTTTCTAAGCTTACAGATGGCTTAGAATATATATTTATACCACAGTTGAAACCAACAAATAGTGCATTTTTCCTTGCCTCCACTTGGACCTAAATCCAAAAGATCACCTCTGGCACATTATGTTTTGATCCATCCGACATCACCAGGTTGCATTTTAAACTATCCAGGAGCTCATTGAAGCCCTGGTCCAGATCTGGGAGGAAATCCCCCAGTACACCATCTGTCATCTCATTAGAAGCATGCCAAACCCCTGACGTTGTCAGGCATGCATACAAGCATGTGGGGGCCATGCAAACTACTGAGTACGATTTTGAGTTGCTGCAATGAAATTTTGGTAAAATGGACTAGCCTGCTGCATCATTTTTTCACTTTGATTTTCCGGGTGTGTTTGAATTCAGCCCTCTGTAGGATGATAATTTTAATTTCCATCAAACGATGTGGAATTCTTTTGTTCCTAACACATTACCCATTCCATATCAGTATAGATATCCAGCATTATTTTTTCCCATTGAGATCTGATGTGTTTTCAAAGTGTTCCTTTAATTTTTTGAGCAGTTTATATTCATATTCTTTGAGTATATCTATTTTATATATATATATATATACACACACACACACACACACTAACACACATACACACACATACATGCGAGTATGTGTCTGTTTGCTTGTGACACTTGAACACAGCTGTGAATGATATTTGAATAGTACTGCAAATTTAAGAAATTGCCATTCTGTTACTACACACATTGGAGTTCAATCAAAAATATTTTAGTAGAACAAAACAAGGAAAATGAAGAGCAAAACTAGGACTGGTTTAATTGTGCTCAGATCTACAGGAGTACAAAATCATCCAGTTTCTCAAAACAAACTTGCTGAGATGGTGCTGGATTTGCAGGTGTACCCTGCAAAAGCCATATAGCCGACCTGCTGTTCCCATTTTCAGTTATACCAGGAGATGTTATTCACAGCCACTGATTAGAGTGATAATATTAATAGCAGCTCTGTGTGACCTATGAATTTAAATAGTAGCTCTATTCTCTCCCATTTTCACCTGCTTTTATAGAACTTGATCAGAATGATGGAAGAAACATCTCCACCTGCTGTTTCAAATGATGATTACACACTTTTAATGCTATGTTTTCATCTAACCAAATATCCATATGCAGAGAGCACACAGAGCTTGATAAATCTGATAGTGTAAATCACAGAATGGACTTAAAAATAAACAGCTGTTTTGCATTGTATTTTTCCTAGATCATAGGCTTTCTTGTTATTTATTTATATGTATGCCTGTTTCACATTCTGCATAATTAGATTTTTAACATATGTTCAGTTTATGGCAATATGTCTGTGTCTAACCTTAGTATGTAAAAATCATACCTGAAACCTGGCTTTCATTAAACTGTTTATCCATGTAAGGAGGTGGCTCATTTGATTACAATTTGCTACACTTGTATTCAGACAGGCTACAGGCTATGAAAGTAAAACTGTAAAATACCAAAAATAGAGAACATATGTTGGATGAACATATCAAACATAATGACAAGTGCTGACAAAGGTTCACATGAATCACAGTAAACTGTGCCCGACAATGGTTCACACTGTATATTGGATATGGAAATATTTATAGTGTACAAACAGTTATATGTTAACCCACCTCTACAAAATTAAGTACTTAGAAAATCATCATAGGCAGGAATTTGAAAATCTGTAGTGTAGCTCATATGTCAATGGGATTGTTAAAGAGTGCTTTGCAGTACTAAATATTCAAATAAAAATAATAACAAAGAAATCTCTACAGATGAGAAAAAAAAACTTCCTGTGATCCCAAACTCCAATCCTCCTGAGACAGCAGGTCTAATTTTGGTTTCCTTCTTCCCAATACTGTAAATGATCAGGAAACATTATGTTCTTTATATTATCTTTTTAAAGATCAAGGTTTTTTAACAAGATTATGTTTGGAAATAAAGTGATGTATTTTCTATTTGAAAGGCAACACAAAAAAAGTAAGGACAATGATCAGGCTCTGAAAGCAAAGGATCAGAATCATAATGCCTGCTTAATTTCTACTGCAGCATATCCAATTCTGTGTTTCAATTCTGGATATAGAATTATTCACATATCCACACATATTCGGATACTGTTTTTCACATTACAAGTTAGCAGAAAGTTAGAACATGATAGAGTTGTGACTTAGACACCAGTCCATAGCAAACCAAAATCTTACTCAAATACTCTTCAGGCCATTATTTAACTTCACATGCACACTGTGGCAGGGTGCAAGAATGACAGGTTCTTCAGACAGCAAAGGAAAGCTTGGGGTGAAAACTTTGATGTCTCTTTAATTGTCCACTTACAGCAAAATGAAAAATGAAAAGAAATAATGCTCTACCGCTTGGGTCTCATTTCCACTGATTCAATAAACAAAGGATCTGAAAGTCATTCGCTTCTAGCAGATCTCCATCTGGCGGGTTGCTCTAGCCAGTAAATGACACCTCTTTCTAGGTCACTCAGAGTTTTATAGTGGCTGGACTGGAAGGGGTGGGGTCAAATGCCTTCAGCGGGAGGCTTCTCGGTGCTGTGGGGGAAGAAGGAGAAGACAAAGCTAGCATCAGCATCCCCTCTCATCTCTGTGGGTTACAACAAAAAATAACTGCAGTATCCATCTCAAACCTATGAAGACATGATAAGAACATGAAGTTACACACAGACAGTAACAGGGGAGTTACAGCGTGGGTCTGGGAGCTGTACCATGCCATTACATTTTTTCCATGGGATCATCACTTTCAAGGCAGAACAGAGAATTTTCTGAGTTTGAATTGGATTTTTAGGTTAAACTTTTCTGAATGTTCCAAAGATCCCAACAGGAAAAAGTGATCAATGATAAATGTGAAAGATGCATATTTTATTTATACACTACTATAGGCAATTAGTTACTCAAGTTATTTGTCTTTATAGAAATGTATAGAGGATACTTTAACCTTTTCAGCTGACAGATCTCTGGTGATAAGCCTTAGCCTGAAATCTTGTCAAGCTGAAACAGGAGTATAATTTATCCTGGTAAAGATGCAAGGCAAAGTAGGATTCAGAGTGTTTTTACATGGTTAGATTTTATAGTTTTTTATTCCTTTGGGAAATAACCTTGAGCTTAATGATGATAATTCTGAAACACTTTCTGTGAGTTTTGAGAAACTGCACAATGTTAGCACACTCTTTTATTGTAAAAGAAGAAACTATTCAGTTCTCTCAGCTGACAGACACTTGAAAGGAGACATTTCTCTCTTTCTCCCTCTCCCTCTCTCTCAGTTGCTGCTTTCCAGACACTTGCAAAGAGCTCTCAGCTAAGTTACTGCCTGGTAAAAGAAATGGACCCTTTCATTGGGCTTTGTCTCATCTGCTGGACACTTTGCAAAGAGCTGTTTCTCCATTCACAAATATTTTTCTTTTCATTTTTCAGTTAAGGCACTGGACCATCTTGGAGTGTATCACCAGGGTCTTATTGTTGCAAATAGGGCTGCATGAATCAACCCAAGCTGCGTAGTTCTCTGTGTTTCAAATAAATGTAATTTTAAAGTTAAGCTTAAATCGAGGTCACCTGTCTGACACCTACTAGCACCACAGCGAAGTTTAGATTATTCATTTGTTGTCTAACTACTCCCTAAAGGGCTTTGAGAGGGAGCTTCTGTGAATCTCTCTATTGGTAGTAAACTAGGTTGAAGTATAGGAGTGAAAGCAAAGACAATACCAGTCAGCTAGCAGCCTAACGTTAGAGGTCCTTTGTTTTCAATACATCGGGTACAGCACAGACAGTGAGATGGGTAAGATGTTAAAGGTAACAGCTGTATAGTTGGACTGACATTTCTTCCTACATCCCCATTTAGAAAAGAACCTAAGAGAGTAGTTGGTACCTTTCGTGTTAGGTTCATGATATAGATGATCTGATAACATCATAAAACACATAGCTAAGTTTATTGTATAGAGTGAAGAAGTAAAGAAGAAATAACTGATAATTAAAAATATCCTTTTCTCCTAATATCTATTATTTACTTATTTGTTGTACTTAACATAACATCATTCCTGATGTAAATACAAAATAATACAAAAAAATACAAAAGAAAATGTAAATAGACACAAGATGGAGATGACAATATGACTATACTTTAGTGGGCAGTAGCTGAGAATGATAAAGATAATTGTAATAAATAGAAAAATGTGCAATATTTTGACATACCTAAAAACTGATCAGAATGCTCCATAAACATTCAGCTATGTATCACTTTATCACTTTGTTTTTCTTTACTTTGAAGCTTTAATGCTAGCTGTCTAAACAGCCTGTTTATAATACATCAGTATTTTCTTAAGTTGTAAAATAATTCTGTTACTTATGATGGGAACAGTTTGGTAACAAAAGATCAAATAATCTTCATATAGTCCATCCATTTAGACACACCAATTAGGTATTTTATAGGAATTACCTTTTTGATGTAAGTCAAAATGTGTCATTAATAATATCATCTGCCACTATCTGTAATGCAATATCCCTAGTCATGAGGGAAATGATTTAAATGTAGTGTTAATTACAGAAATGATGTATTCTGATTAAGAAGAGCAATTATAAAATATATTTTTATAGTGTGCCTGTGTTGATTTTTTCATAGGTACTTTGGTTTACCTTCCATGTCCCAAAGACATGCGGGCTCAGCTGATTGGAGACTTTAAATCAATTGGTTGGAAGTGTGTCCTGCAATAGATTGATGTCCTGTCAAAGAATATTTTCTGCTTTGCCCTAATACTGCATCAATAAGCTTTGATACTCTATGACCCCAAAAATTGGATTATATACACTAAGTTCAGTAAACTGAATAACAGATGGAAGATAGTGCATTGCACAGAAATAATTCACTCAAATAATGCTTTCACTTTAGGAAAGATTTATTTCATTATCATATAATTATGGTCAATGGTCAGTTGGATCTGCAGCATTACACCACAGGACAGCATATCATCTTGAGAACTGGTCCAGATCACTTAAAATGTTTACCATAGCTTGTGCCATAAATGAAAATCAATAAAGTAAAAGATAGATATATTACAATAGAAATGCATTTGAATGTTTGTATCTATTCTCTTATAAGAAAAATGTATAGGTGCTTCCCTAATGATCTTTAATATCTTGTATCAAAGAGGAACATTTCGACACTGGAGGATTTAGAAATCAGTGATTCATGGAGAATGGAGCAATTTTGTAGAAGATTCTTCCAATGTTCCAGGATAAAACCTCAGATAGATATGGCAGCAGTGCTTGAGGTGGCAGAAGATTTTCACAAAGGTGCTAAAGGCACAAGGTGTGAAATTAAAGTATAAATGAAAAAAATAAATAATTGACTATATGTATACAGTTTAGATAAGATTTACTCTTGAAGGATTAGTAAGCTTTGACTGCACATTTACTAGATAAGGTATCACATGGACCATTTGCTTCCTATAATGACAACTGATCTCAATCATAAATAAACCAGACAACAGGCTTCAGTTAAAAAGGCTCCCTGACTTGTAATAAGAATGAAAAAACATATCTACTAATGTAAAGTCTTCAGTAGTTTCCTTTCAACCTTAAGAAGCTATTATCATAGGTTAGAAATGTTAGCAGAATGTAAACGGTTGTACTGTAAAGGATACAAGCATTTCTGGCCTGGTACACTCCTGCACTGTATTTAACAGTGAGACATTGAAATTAAACTTTAATCTGAAGTGTTCTCTCTTGGATATGTAAACTAGTCATTTAAATAAAAGTAGTTTATTATTTACTTTTTTAATAATTAGTTTATTATTTACTACTTTTGTAATAACTGGGGACTGCAAAATCTAGGGATGGCAGCATTAACATTTGGTGCACAACGAATACAAGAGCTGATAACAAATTAATATGCATTAAAAGAGTAAGGAAAAATGCAAAACAAAAATAGAATGATGATGGTGGAAAGACTTATCAATCACGTCACAGTATTTTGTCATACATGAGACATGTAAAGCTGGTTTTGAATTATACATGTAGCAGAGCTCAAGTGAAGAAAGTCAAATTCAAGATGAGTACTCACAGTCAAAAACCCATTATTCAAGTGGGTAAAAAGACTTCTCTTTTGGCTTTTATTATTCATTCTCTGTGCAGAGGACAGTACTCAAGTTGGCGTCATGGATGGGATTGGAAATGTGCCGCTGAGGCACTGAGTGTATGAAACAGCTCCTAATAAACATAAACATAAACATAAAGTATTCCTGTCAAAGGCCAGCATAGCTATGCATGCACGTGCGTGTTTGGCTGCTCGCATTTTCATAGTAAATTTCGCGGGGCAGGAGACAGCACTCTTCGTAGACACATCCACGTCATTCGCGTGCCCATGGAGGGATGACGTTCGACAGCTTAATTGGTTGGCGCAAGGGCAGTGAGTAAAAAAGGAAATTTCCAGCCTCTAGAGGGGAGTCTTCTGCCATTCTTCTGTTCAGAGAGAGAGAGAGAGAGGTACTTGATAGAACATTGCCTTGAGTTTACCAAGCACTGCGACTTGTGCTTTGATTATTGTAAATATTTTTTTTTTGTTGTATAAATATCTCTGTATTAGCTTTGGTGGAGGTATCTATTGGGTTGTGGTTAATGGTGCATTGTTTATTTTTGTATATACTAGGGGGCTCTGCCCCCTGCTCTCTTCTCTCGCCCATACCGGGTTTGGTTTACTGGATAAACAATTCAAAGAGATTGTTATTTTCATGGAAATTGTTACATATGCATTATTTTCACTTTTACTTTAAAACTTGGGCATGGTTAAATCTCTTTCTCGCAGGATGTATAATGCTGCTCACGTTGGGGGGGGGGGGGGACTGAACACACGCTAAGGAGATGCGGATAAATCAACTGCTGGCTTCTGCTCCTGCTGGCGCGCTGAATGTTCTGCTTGTTGCTTGTCATTGTTTTAAGAGCTGGGAGCACATGAAGTGTGTCTGCCAAAAGCATTCCAACAACTGCTAGGTTACATGTCCATGAACTTGTTTTAAATCGTTTGTAAGTAGGACGTGACGTGCAAAAGTCACCGTCTCACAGTTTTTGCTTCTTAAGGTTATAATGTGTAGTCTCGCGTGTCGTCAAAGTGGCTGCCTGAGATGATCAGGTCTCGTTCGCTTCGCTCAACTCCCCCGGAGGCGAGCTACGCTCCTGCCACTTTGTGTCTCTCCCACTCACGTTGTGAAGGGGGGAAGCCGAACACATGCAAATGAGATGTGGACGGATCAGGTGCTGGCTTTGTTCTCCTGCTGCCAAGGTGCGTGTTCTGCTTGTTGTGCTGCGCGTCGATCATTTAAAAGCCTGTACAGCAGCTGTCCTTCTGTCTCACTGCCTTGTCTCACGGGACGTCAAATTGTCTTCTGAGAAGATCATGTCTCGTCTCCCTGGTCTCCCTGGCAAGATTTTTTTTTTTTTATAATAGAAAGACATATTTTTCTTTTTCTATGTTTTGAATAGTCTTGTTTTTGGTAAAGCCCTGTATTATACAGTATTTGGAGAAGCCGCTTCCTGACTTGGATTACTATGGGGGAAGACAGCTTTATTTTTGATCTTTATGTATTTATGGGTTTCATTTGAGACTTTCAGTCAGCACTGTAAATACTGTAAATAGTCATAATTTTTGGGCTCCGTTTTATAACTGTTTTGTGTGTCTTTTGCAGTATTGGACTGTGTCATATCATGTCATTCTCCAACCTGCTATATCCTAACACAGGGTCGCGGGGGTCTGCTGGAGCCAATCACAACCAAAACAAGGCACAAGGCAGGAACAAACCCTGGGTAGGGTGCAAGCCCACCGCAGGACACACACACACACACCAAGCAGACACTAGGGACAATTTAAGAACGGCAATGTACAATTTAGAACCGCCAATGCACCTAACCTGCATATCTTTGGACTGTGGAAGGAAGCCGGAGCACCCAGAGGAAACCCACGAAGACATGGGGAGAACATGCAAACTGCATGCAGAGAGGACCCGGGAAGCGAACCCAGGTCTCCTTACAGCGAGGCAGCAGCGCTACCGTGCTGCCCATTGGGCTGTGTTGATGTATATTTTCCACAAGATGTTATTTTTGTTTTTCTTTAAGTGCACCTGTAAATAAAACCTCACTTTACTTTTGCAAAAACCAAACCATATTGTGTATGTGTCTCCCTGTCTTACACCATCATCCTGGTCACGCTCGGTCCCACATACTAGACACCTAGAGTGTAGGCTGGTGTCCCCCAATTCCCACTATACAAGGTGTCACAAGGACATAGAATGTGTTCCACTGCTTAAAAAAACACATTAGCATATCTGATTTTGGATCCATATTACATGATTTTGAGTGAAAGATAACTGAGTTGTTCTTAAGTAAGCCTTCATACAATTTCAAATAATCAGTGAAAAAGCCTCAGTTCTTCTGTCACATGATGCCTAATGTGTCACATTACTAATGGAAATGTGGTCATCTGGTGTAAGTGAAATCCTCTGATCCTCAGCAGCACTGCTCCCATTCAGAAAGGTTATTCAGATTCCAACAATCTAAGATATTTTAGGAGCTTAGCGCACCGAAATACTGCATGCCAATTTGGTGCTGCAAATGCTGTTATCCCAACATTTCTTTAATAGACAAAGGATTTATAGGATATTCTAATTACACAAAGGCTTTATTTACAAATAACTGATAACACATGAAACCTAGGCAGGTACATGCCTTGTATGGAATACTAGAAGCATCTTAAGTTTAGTTATATGGTAGATTAATGACTGTGGCTCAAGGTCAGAGACTGCAATATGGGGCTGCATTCAGTAAAATACCAGCTTACTTTAAAGCAGAGAGGCAAAAGGCTAAAAAATTTAAATGTTACAAAATGACTGGATATAAACTAAGAGCAGTTCATAGTTAGTAAGAGTAATCGCCACCTCAGATTGAGCTCTCTGTGTTGAGGCCCGTCCCTTAGTCTACTTAACAGGGTAAGACAACAATGTTTTCAGAACAATTAGACGATTAGTAAAATAATACAGTAAGTAAATAATTTATTTTAGTTTTAACCAAAAATGTCAAAAACTGCTCTAGATAAATCATTAACATATATAATTGATTTTGCTACATATATTTGTGCATATTACACTTGCCTCTTTGTTACCATCCCTTATGAGCAGTTATTATATCAAAATGAAGGTGTTGCTGAAGGGAGAAAACTAAAGGATTTTCATAAAAATCATAAATGTGAAATGTCAAAGCTGTAAAAGTCAACAACTTATTGTACACAAGAAAAAATGAAAGCAGGAAATATAAGATGTTCTTCCTTTTCTCCTTCTCATATAACTAATTCAATAACACTTTTGCAAACTGACTTTAATGAGAAATAATGCTTAGGTGTTACCTGGGAGCATCTGGAAGGTTTACTATTAATGGGACAAAGGAAGACCAGCAAATGATCACAAGAATGGTGTGCAAAAGGCAATGTCTGTCTTTCTGTTTGTGAGTTACCCAACCTTTTCAACTTATTTTTTTTTTCTTTACACAGAAGTAAGGTCGATTAAAATGATTTGACACAGAGATCCCAGATCATCATCATCTTGGAACTCAAAAAATTTGCACGATGAGAGCAATGTGTCGGCTGTGAAGGAGAAGAAATGAAACATTAAAAAAAGAGGAAACACATCTTTTTCACAATGATGAAAGAATAAGGAAGCTTCCCCCATCACGGATTGATTGCTCACATACCCAAAGAAGTCACTACAGCACATACACAAGATGTTGCTCACCAGATCCTGCTCCCCCTGTCATGGCATGCCTGTCAGACACCCAAGCAGTACTTTACTTCAGTATGAGCTCAACTAGCTATGCACTGAAGATGGCTTCTTCAGTAACAATGTCAAGAATTGAATATTTTATTTTATTTTGTTTCTACAAGTCATTGTGGATAATTAGATTCTTGTCAATCTAAGTATATAAAATGCTAAAACTTGCAAACTCCTAGACATTAAACTTTGACCTTGGTCTCAATTAACAGCTTTTGGCATGATATGCATAACATGACCCATGAATTAGATGTGCAGACTACCTTGGGCGTGCAGCTACATCAGGTCCTTCTCACAACAAGCAGAGATGTGACCATGAGTGTGGCTGACAGGAAAAGCATAACAAGGTTGGCACGGGGCATTGCTGACCAGAAAAGTACTGAGGGAGCTCTGGTGTCGGTGAAGCACATTGCATAGGCCAACAAACTTTCTTCATCACAGGAACTAGCCACATACTCTAAGCACAACAGAAAGTCATTCATGACCGGAGAACTGGGCTTCCTGTACCATGTTATTGACCTTCAGGTCCTTCACAAGCTGAGTGATGCCGTGGCCATACGACATACTGTAGCTGACAAGAAAACAATAGCCGTGCAAGCATGTAGATCTGTATGTCTGTCAGGAAAAGAGCCACGGTGACACTGGATGGCAGTGATGGACATTGCAGTAACCTTGGCAGAGTGACCTGGGGTGCTATGTCTCGTAAAATGCACATACACCACCCTTCTTCAAAGGCCAGACGGCCGAGTATTACTGTCTAATAAATAAAATATTTGAAATGCTGGACTTGAAAATTTCAGATAACATGCTATATATAAAAATTAGAATTTTTTAAATTTATACTTTGCCAGTAATTGTAATTAGTCATTATGTTTTATTTTCCTTATGTTTGCATGTTTAGTCTACCAATCACTAAAAGGGTACATTTTTTAAGAAACAGTCCTGGGAGTATACACTAATCTATATAAAAAAAGCTAATGGTTACTATAATATACCTTTAAGCAATGCACACCATCACAAATCACTTCTGACCTTGTAATTCCAGTAAAGTAGCCTTTGTGAGGTTATGTGATTTAACAGTAACAAAAATAATAGAATCCTACAAAATAAAAATAATTATGAGACCAAAAATTCATAAACTGTTCATTCACATTTCTATCAGTTTAAATGCTGTCTATCTCATATATTAAAGGCTTATTAGACAGGCTTGGAGACATGAAAACGCAAGACACCGTCTGTCACCCTTTGTGAATGGCAGCCTTCTACACAGACAGCTTGAAGGCACATTTACATGCAGTGGCTCACTAGTAGGCAGCATGACCTTCCCTGTCAGCTGTTGTTTACTCAGCAGACAGAATCCTTCAGTGAGAAAGAACTAAAGGACAGGCAGAATGGAGAATTATGTACCTTCAGAATCACTCACAATTACACACACTCATGCCAACACACACACATTTTCCTTGCTATCAAAAAGAAAGCCTGGGAGGTATTGTTTCTGGAACATTCACCCAGAAAAAAAAAACAAAGGTAAAATAAGCTCTTTTAAGATACAAAAGGTTTACAATACAATATTTTATATCCTTGATAATTATTTAAATACAATTGACATCCTTATCGTCAAAAAATAAAATTGTTGTTAATGTGTTGATATTATTTCCTTTTGGTTTTAATCTATAGAATGTGCAAAACTGGATTTTTTTACCCTGTGGAGAAGGTAATGTAATTGCTGTTAGATTTTTTTTCGAATATTATAAAATATCACATTATGAATATTATTACATATTGGTCTCCCAAGCTATTTTATGTGTATATAAATTTTTCTTAATTTGCTTATTTCAGTCACCATCAGGGAAATTGGAGTCTAGTCTGGAAACATTGGGCATAAAGTAGAAACCAACCCTGGCTGAAACTGTAGTCCATCAAAGGTTACATAAGACCCGACCATTTCAGGGTTGCTAATTAAACTAACAAGCACAGTAGTAGTAGTAGTAGTAGTATTGGGACACATACAGAGAACAGTGAAATTCTTACTTGTGGGAGGAAGCTAGAGTACTCAGACAATAACCCATAGAGTCACAAGAAGAACATGAAAAAAGTATTTGAAATAATGTCTCTGGAGGTCTGAGACAGTAACACTGCTCCACTATGTCATCCATATGTGATATCTTTTCAAAGCAAATCCATAGAATTCTAACTATAATGTTTGCCAAATCCCTCTTTATTAAACAAATACTACGTTTTTTGTAAACAAGTCTGCATTTGGAGCTATTTCATTATGATTGACATTTTAAAGTTGATGTAAATTGGTTATATATATATATATATATACTGTATATATATTTATCTCTATATATAATCTTCATTTGGACCTTAATCTTTGTTTGTCCGCGAATGAATTAGAAGAAGAAGCACAAGATGGCAGTAGAGAGACAGCTAAAACAT
>JANRMT010062806.1:77260876-77272949 GCA_026402145.1 Polypterus bichir lapradei
GGGAAGTTGGAGAATTAGTGATGAGTCAGTCAGTCAGTCAGTCAGTCAGTGAGTGAGGGCTTTGCCGTTTATTAGTATAGATGCACACACATACAGTTTGTGTACTATGACAAGGAGGGCACCACTCTAGAGTCTCTGTAAATGCAGAAAATGGCAAGATTTAATGTGTTTATTGTTCAAAAGTGGAGAATGGAAATGTTTCAAATAAATTACAACAAAAAAACAATTCTGGAGCAATTTTTGCACTGCTTTATGCATTTGTTAATCATTCATTTTATATCAAGGGTATTCACTGTGATGTACACGGGAGCATGGTCTACGTTCTGAAGTGTTTGGCCAACTCCTTGACTTGTTGAAGTTTAGGGAAAGAATATTTTCTTGGTGTACGAAGGCAGATCTGTTTTCTGTAAGCCATCTTGTTATTATTTGAGATTGGGGATTCAATTTGTGTGTTATCATCAAATTTAACGATGGAGTTGGAGCTTTGTTTGTCCACACTGTCATTGTGAGCATGGATGACAGCAGGGACTCAGTACACTATCCTGTGTGGTGAATAGGCTGAGGATCAGTGTGGAGGATGTGAGGCTGCCAATCCAGAGATGTGGACGTTTGCCAGTCTGCAAATCCAAAATTCGTTTTCAAAGGGTGGCAGTAAGTCTAGAAGGATGGTGATGAGCTTTGATAATTCACAATTGTTAAATGTTCAGCCATAACAGTATTATGAAAAGACATAGCAGTGCTAGAGAAAATTCAGAGAAGAGAAACTTAGCTCATACCTCTCAGTTCCAGAATCAGCCAAGAGGAGAGATTCAAAGAGTTTGACCTTTTTAGTTCAAAAATGGAGATTAAGATAGGACATAATCAAAGTGTTTAAAATTATGAAAAGAATGAATTCCGTGTTTTCCCACTGTTACTTTATGTAATTTTTGCAACAAAAACACAGGGACATGGTTAGAAACTTGTTGAGGGCAGATTTCGAACAACTGTTCAAACAGTTAAACAGTATCATCTCCAGACAGAGGAGCAGCTTCAGCGACAGACTGCTGTCACTGTCCTGCTCCACTGACAGACTGAGGAGATCATTCCTCCCCCACACTATGTGACTCTTCAGTTCCACCCGGAGGGGTAAACGTTAACATTATACAAAGTTATTGTCTGTTATACCTGCATTTTTATCACTCTTTAATTTTTTTTTTTTAAATAAGTATGCTGCTTTTGTAGTATGTGAATTTCCCCATGGGATTAATAAAACATCTATCTATCTAGTTTTGCTTCACACAAACAGCCATAAAGAAATAGAATAAATTACCAAGTAATGTTGTGGACATTAGGGATTTAGGTACCTTCAAATCTTTAGTTAATGATATTTTGGAAAATCTAGGTGAATATTGTGGGCGAGCTTGTTGCACTAAATGGTCCATTCTCATCACAATTGTTCTAATGTTCTATGGTTTATAAATTGTGCTCTAGCATAGCAGTTTTTATTATCTACAGTATGTGTGTCAAGATCTTATGAAGTACAAGGAATATAACCTCCTCTGTGGACCAGTTGTGATTATATGCAAACTATTTGAAATATTACATTGTGTATGTTCCAGCACAAGCCTTGCAAAGTATTTCATCACAATGAAGGTATGTTGCAACTGCTCATAACCACTGAAAGTCTTTTTTTGTTTTCTTTGGTACAGAGGTAATTGTTATTGTATTGAAGTAGGAGGGACCCACAGATTTCCTAATTTCATTCGAAATGGGTGATGAAATTCCACCATACCAGATGCTTTACGGATGGTGACTTATTTAAAATTCCTCCTTAAGTCATTCACAGAAGGTGAAGGATCAAAAATGCAACGCTATAGGCAATAGTCTGGATGGCAGTTTGTAATTGTGATCATAGAAAGAATTAATTTCATTGGTGAGAGTAAATGTGAATGAGATTAGATTATGCTCTAGTTTGTAACCCATATGTATTGCTTCATCTCATCTCAATAATGATGTTTAACATCTTTAATTCCTTTCCTGAGTTTATCCTTAAAGGTTGTCACATGATAATTAAATTCAGATCAGGTCAGCAGTTTTTCAGATGATTCTAATATTTGTGTGCAATGTTATTTACCACTAAGAACACACTTTGTCTAGCTGTATTGCAGCGTCTGGTGTCTCAGTAGTTTTCAAGAAACAGGTATTGGACCAGTTTCTGACATCTTCATAAAGCCATTGTTCCCATAATATTGTATAGTTTGTTATCAAGTGACTAAACATTGGTGGAAAATGGTTGTCATAGTGTTTTGTCTCTGGCAGTGTTAGCTGTTTTTGAGGATATTGCCATCGTTATGCAAGGAGCGAGTTTCCAGTGTTTGCGATGATTTTTTTTAGCTCATGATGATGACTGGTCTAAAAGCCAATTCAGACTTCCCTGAGCTGTCCTGTTGGAGTTGTGTGCTGAACTGGAGCCTACTTTACAAAGTCTAACATGCAGAAGTCACACAATATCTGTTCCATTACGGGGTTAACAGCTGTAAGATATTTGGTGATGGACACTTTTCAGCATGAACTAGCTGAACAGTCAGGAATTTCACAATCAAACCTGAACTACCTGTATGGGATGGTTTAATTTAGATGCTACCCAGATATATCCAACTTCCTTATGGCTAGGGTAAGCAGTGATTGCTGATTTTCCTTATGTAATCAGTGCAATCCAGTGCATACATGTTGAGATAAAAGCAATGATCACAGAATTCATTTGTTTTTGTAAGCAGAAGGCACTTTCATTAAATTAATATACAACAAATATGTGATGTTCAAATGTGTGTGACTAACGTTGCAAGATGGCGAGGTTCAACCCATGTTTCTTTTATTTTCTCAAACAGTAGTATGGGAAACTATTTTCAAGGTCATGCTATTTGTGATGGTTGACATCTAAGTAAGTTAGCCTAATTGATAGGACTACAATTAGTTTACTGCATTACAAACAAATCTTTCCTTCAGGTGATAGTGAGAACACCAAAAGAGAATTGTAATGAAAGGCACTACCATACACAATCATTGAGAGAATGAACAACTGGTTTATCAAAAGGTAGATGGTGGTGTTTGGACTCGTCTGGCAGTAAACTTTTGTACAGGCCCACAAAGGTTTGCCACATCGTGATGGTTTGTGGAATACTGCACAACATAGCCCAGAAACATGGGCTGCCTCTGCAATCCAAGATAGGCTAAGATGAGCGCATGGGTGACTCAGACTGTTTGCCTTTGGATATCAATGCAATAGCAATTCAAAAATGTGAAATTTCCATCAACACTTTTGTTCTATGAATGGGACTGGTTTTGGATTTGTATTAGTTGAAGGTCAATACATCTGTAGTGGAAAAAGCTGGTTGAAAAAGAAATTTATGTCTGAATACTGTATATTGGAAATATATTTCTTAAAATCACTGTTGACACCTCTTTTCTTTATAGAACTGGAAAGTAAAATGGACACACAAGTCTTGCCTATAAATAATAGGAGTAAGGTAAATGCTAACTTATTCACTACTGAGAAAATGCAACTGAGAAAAACATGTTTTTAACTGAATCTTTAAAAACTGCTGTAAACAAACTGCCACTATATATAAGGAAAACAGCAGAAATACAATGTGCTTTCATTTTTCTCCTGGACTGTTTCAGTCATTTTAGCAAGAAAGAGAAAATCTGCTGTTTAATGTAGACGCATTAATGGAAATGGAACAATGTAAAGAAAGATAATGTTAAAATGAAGACCTATTCACCCTTGCAAGCTTGTCCAATTTTATTCTACCCTCATTTTTACCTTTAATATGTTAATTAAAAAGTGGATGAGCTTGCAAATGTCTAAATTTAGCATACATCTCTTTATTTTCAAACTTTTATTTTTCATTTTTAGTGAACATCAGAGGCTCTGGCAGCTTAGAACCTTTTAGAACTGCAAGGTGTCAGACCGCTAATAATTGCAGAATTTAGCAAGTACAAAACACATCAGTTAGCCTTAAGCCTTTTTTGTTTTTGCTTCACAGATGTTATAAGTGTGATCATTATGCCTCCATTTTATAACTTTCCATCCATTATCCAACCCTCTATATCCTAACTACAGGGTCACGGGAGTCTGCTGGAGCCAATCCCAGCCAACACAGGGTGCAAGGCAAGAAACAAACCCCGTGCAGGGTGCCAGCCCACCACATTTTATAACTTTCATTAATAATAAACATTATATAATATTTCTTTACATCTTTACAAATCATTAGTTTTTTTGCAGCACCTACCCTAATGTCAGAACTGTTCTTCCATTCCAAAGGTTTATTAATGAAAGTTATTATGTTTTATCTGTATTTGTTTTCCATATACCCCAGAAACTACCAGCTCAGAAGAAGAAACTCATGTATATCTCAGCCCAGCAATGTATCTTTAAAAACTTCAACACCACACAAATTGTCTATTGACTTGGGTGAAAGAAATTGACAGATTATTATGTGAAGAGACATTGGCACTGACTTCAGAAATGTAGATGAAAATAATGCCTGATAGCACAGCACTGGCACTCTATTCAGTGTCACATGTGTGTGTTTGGGGAACAATTTACGGGCTTAGATGATGACAATGTTACCCCGGACCAATCTGGGGCGCTAAGCAATATTGGTATCTCTTCTTCTTTCCCCTCTGCAGAAAGGAAGATCTATGATGTCACTTCCGAGGTCAACCCATCTGTGTCCGCCTCTTCCTCCCACAAAACACTATAAATTACACCACTGCCATCTTAGAACAGTCTCATCCAACACAATGGGACTAGTCTCTACTTTGCATTTTCTTTAGTGCCTGTTGCACTCTTTATAATATATGGGGTTTGCTTTTGGGTGCCCATGACACTTTATGTGCTTCTTTGTGTTTTATTACACCAGTGACCATCAGAACAACAAATGGGGACCTAGATGATACCTGAAATATATTACTGTCTGTGTTTGCACAGTGCATAATTTTAAGAACGTATATTTTACCCATAAGCAAAGTAATTTTCAAAGTGTTTTGCAAGTATTGCTTAGATTTATTCATATTTAAACAAAGGTAAAGGAGCTTATGATTAAGTAAAATATATAATATTAAAATTATTAAGTGGAACTGTTATCCCATCTTTTACAGTCTTAAAATATTTATGGTAGCATTTCCTGGAATCTGCAGTTTTGAAGTAAATTAAACTACAGTCAGGGTTGGTTATATTGTGTTATACTACAAAACCTCCACATCTCCATCTCATGTAAGGCTTCCAAAATAGTTCCTATTATTCACATCATGCTCACTGGTAACAAAAACCTATTCACTTAAAACAACTGCTCCACTAATTATATGCTGGGCCACAATTAAATATCTCTGCCATGTGGGTGTATTGGATCACTTCCTATCTGCTTTAAACGTTTTTGTAATTAAGATCATTAAGTTTATTCTCAGCCAATGTGTCTAATGAAAATGTATACATCCCTTCTGAAATTAGTCTTTGCTGTTCTGGAAATAAATACTGATTTACGGAATTTTTGTAACATGTTGGTAATAATTAACAGCTTTCCCAATACTTCTGCACAACAATAGTACAGTACATATAAATACCACCTTGTTCTTACAGCAGAGCAATTTAGCAGTTTATATTTAAGTACCCTGCACTTAGCGTAACTAACCACATAATTTGCAGTGTACCACCTTTATTTGTAACTTGAATTTTTATGAAATGGGAGGCACACATCACAAATGCAACCTATGCTCCCTCTGATTCTTAGTACCAGCATGTTACTGGCAATTTTCATTTTTCAGCAGCAGCAAGAAATGGGGGAAATAATTTTGGATCAACGTTTTTAATGAGCATTTCCTCTGGCTTGGCTGATAGAGTGCTATGGCAATGATTCTCTGCTCTAAGTATAAATTTTAAATGTTCACATCCAGAAGTAGTGAGTTCACATTGGTTAAAGCTGCACAGAGCAGCAGGATTTTCATTGGGTAGTTACATCTTGTCCTTGCCTAATTGTCAGCAATGAAAGAATATCCTGTCAGGTAGATATTTAATAAGCCTGGCCAGGTTTATTTTTCTTTAATCAGTCAATTAATATCCATTATGGGCTTTATATCACACCTTCCACTTTGAGTACTGTAATGAAAAATATAAAAAATTAATATACTTTTAATCAAAGAAGAATCATCACATTCAATCAATGTAGTACATTATAGGTAGCAATTTAAATGTAGCCAAGAAATACATTTTGAAGAAGACTGCAACAGACGTAGGCAGTGATAGTGCTTATGAAATATTCAGTCAGTACAGACTCTCTCGCAAAATTACAGAATAAATTTAAAACTGTTTTTTACAATCCACATCCCAAGAGCCAGTTTCCACTTCCAGCATGGATCTGTGCCATTCTTGTTTGATGCCCGATTAACAATGCATCTGATCCTCATCCTATCCTGCACTTTGTGCATGGTGAGTCCACATGGCAGCACTATATGACTTTTTTGGACTGAGTCCGATCAGGCTTTATATATCACTCAGCCAGCAGACACTTTTTGGCTAACACAACTCTCAGTTGTAACTCCAGGTTGTAAGAGGTGAACAACTACCCCTAGTCGAGGAGTTCAAGCACCTTGTAGGTTTGCAGGATGGGGTAAAGCTGATCATCAAATTGACAAATGAACTGGTGCAGCTGCAGCAACATTGTGCTGGACCATGGTAGGGAAGATTGATCCATATTCTCAGACAAAGCTTTTGATTTACCTGTCAGTTTACTTCCCTAAACTTGTCTGTGGTTACAACCACTGCATAGTGATCAATGTAACTTAATTTAGAGTACAAGTCACCAAAATCAGGATCCTGTGTGGAGATGCTGAACTCACTTAGTGAGGAGTTCAGCAATATGGGAGTTGATCAGAGCAGAACAGGTGCTTCTCTAAAATGAGAGAACATTGAACATATACCTAGGATACCCTCAAGCACCTCCAAAAGTGGGGGTACAAGACACAGCTTGAAGAAGACCCAGAAATTAGTAAATGAATGAAAATACAATCCTAACAGCAGATGACATTACGAATTATAGCTATAAAGTTAATCAACAACATTCTGCAATATTTGAAGTTTGCTTGTCTAAAGGTAGTGTCAGTCGAAATAAAACAAGACCCAGAAAATGGAGTTCAATACAGAACTGATTTAGGCTAATAAAGATGGAAGTTATAAATGGTAGGAACTAGAAGTGAGGTCAGGAAAGCTGGGACAGGAAGTAAGGTAAGGAGAGGCGTAATTTCCTTCTGATAGTTTGCAGAGCACAAAAGAGAGAAAGTATTAGATGACAGCGCCAACCCATGGTCTGGCAGATAACTACCCTTATTTAATCATGTATCCTGCTTACCAGTTGCATGTGTGTGATAGTAGTTGTACAAATGCAACTGAGATATCGAGAATTAAAAATACATAATGCATGAGCATGTGATAGGACTACTAACAGTGTGGGAATTTTGCATTTTATCATTTTTCATATCTATTAATATTCTTAGAATTAAGAAGAAAATGTTACATATGAGAAAGTTTGAATTTTAACTGTAGAGATGTGCAACTCAAACTTCAAATGACTGTTTACATTTACATTACAGTAAGCAGAAGTTGACTACTTTAGTCAGAAAGTTTAAAAACATTTTTTTTTCTTTTGTCTGTTTGTAACTTTGTCCCATTCCTGTGTCATCTGCATTGATGACATCATCATTTTAAAATTTTGGATTTTTGGTTGCCATGACCCCATATGCTTATGTACATGCTCGTGTGTGAAATCATGGGGGCAAAGTCACTCAGTTTTGGCATTCATCTTACTTAAGTCTAACCTGTGTGCTTAATGGTTGTGCGAGCTTTGTTTAGTTTTCATTTTTTTGGCAATTTCCAATCATGTTTTTCGACTTTTTTGTTTTGGCTCTTACTTGTTTTAGCTATGTGAGATTATCCTTCCCATTAACTGGATTGCTGATTTGTCAATTTGTTTTTTTATTGACTCTTGCTCTGTACTGTTTGTTTTTTTTTTTGCCAATAAAAGACAACCTTCACCTTTTTAGAAAACTAGCTTAATCTCAGTTTGAACATCCCAAAAGATGTTTAGTTATATAAAGTCTACCAACATTCAGGCCCTGTTCTGCAATCAGGTAGTGATTTTGAAAAATAATTAGGTGTATCCACAGCTGTTTTTCAGGCAGAGCTGGTTAACTTCAATTTAAGCATGAAATGTGAGGCTATGTTGGAAAGCCATTTGTGTTGGAGAAAAAGATTTTAGAAATTGTTTTTTAGTTACATCTTTTTTTTTTTTGCTTAAAATGTGAAAAGTATTTTTTAGATGATACTATAAGTGAACTTTTTGAAATATAAAATGGTAAGTTCTTTCTTTTTTTGTACTTGAACTTTTAATCTCTGTAACAGTGGTTTGTCTTAGCCACTGAAAATAGAAGATGTTAGTAGAAAGGGAATTTACTGTGGAAGTCAATTTTGCAAAAAAGAAAGGTTCCACTGTAACAGGGTAATCTAGGAATGCTGTATTTTAAGAAGGGTGGAGATTTTAACCATATTTAACCATTGGATACCTTTAGATGTACTGATTTGATTTGTTAAAATGATATTGGAAGAGATGGACTAGGGATGTTTGACCTTGGCCCTGACAAGCTTTAAAAAGTAAGCAGCTTCAAGTGAAAGCAGGGAGAAGGAAGAACAAGGACCCAGAAGATTCAGGCTTTGAAACCAAAGTCAGCACAAATGCAAGGAAGAGCCCCAATGATCCCCCCTACACACACAAATTGGGTGTACGGGCCAGAGCCATCTTTAACAGCCGCTTAAATATCTAGGTTATATGATATAAAATGCCCACATTCATTTACTTTTGCTTCTGCATTTGGCATATTAAGAATCCATCCATCCATCCATTATCCAACCTGCGGGGTCACGGGGTCTGCTGGAGCCAATCCCAGCGAACACTGGGCACAGAGCAGGAAACAAACCCTGGGCAGGGCGCCAACCCACCACAGTTTGCACACACACAATCACCCACAAACCAAGCACACACTAGGGACAATTTAGAATTGCCAATGTACCTAACCTGCGTGTCTTTGGGAGGAAACCGGAGTACCTGGAGGAACCCAGGCAGACACGGGGAGGACATGCAAACTCCACGCAGGGAGGACCTGGGAAGCGAACCCAGGTCTCCTAACTACGAGGCAGCAGCACTACCACTGCGCCACTGTGCCAGCTAGTATTAAGAATGTTAACTATATCAATCCATCCATTTTCCAACCCGTTGACTATATAATAAGTGAATTAAAAAATGGTACCTGCTACCTGGCTTGCCTTATTTGTTTTAAATTGCCACTTGGTGTTTAGAAAATAAGAGGAGATGACCTCCAATAAGGAAAGTGTAGGACAGGATCGATCAACCTCGGGTGAAGTCTGACCGTAGTCCCAGGTGCAAGTGCGCTGCGGCTGCGGGTGGTCTGTGAGCACAAGTTGAAGAGGACAAGAACAGAAATGAAGGAGATATATGTTGGTCTGAAAAGCAAAGAATCTGTTTGTGCGAATAAAATAATTTATATTGTAGGATAAGGTCACTCCATAATCCTCCCACTATAAAATAATATGACATAGAGGAATTAGACCTGGGAAGCAGAACTTGTAAAGAGAAATGATTAGAAGAATTTTCAAGTAATTTCCAGGAGTGTAGTGGTGAGCCGTATTAAAAACTGTACCATGTTCAAGAACAACATGCTCAACAGGTGATCTAGCATAACTGTCAATAAATCCTGATACCACGGGGAAGAGAAATTAGAAGAGGTCTATCGTTTTTGAGGTTATAAAGATAAAGGCAGTCTTCTCAAAAGTTTTAGATAGACCAGATATAGCTGAAATGGGAGGAAAAAAGGAAAATATAGCAGAAGGCTCAGCTTTTCATAAGGTCAGTGACATAAAGATAAAAAGCAGCAAAAGAGTAGGTGGTGAGGCAGAGAAAAGTTGTAAAGAACATTATAAATAAAAAGTCACATCCATGTAAGATGAAAGAAAGAGTAAAGCCAAGGCATCATAAAATAAAGATAAGGTCTTTGCTCTGTTCATATTGTGCAGGGATGGGCTAAGCCATCTCAGTTCTGGGTTATCTCATCTCTGGCAGCAGCACCCTTTCTGCCTGTGGTGGAAACTCTTACCTACTTAAACTATTCTGCATATTCACTAAAACCGACATAAAAATAGCAGTGCAGATTTGTGCTGTTTTCAGATCACAGAACTGTTTTTACTCTGCTCAGCTTTCCCCAGATTTACTTTGCTAAGGGCAGGTCACTTCTGATGAGTCTAAATGACAAGTACTAATTAATTCTCTAACAATAACAAGGACTGCTCATTAGCTGTTTTTTTTTTAAAATACTTTTAGAAAGTAGTGGTCTGTCTCATACTGAGAAGACTGAAAACAGAACATTGATCTCAACAACAAGGCACAGATATGTTTGAAACACAAATTAAAAACAAAAGTCAATGTTTAAGAAAAACAGTTGCAAAGGTTTCATTTGCTAACATAATTTAACTTCCAATTGTCAAATGAGCAGAAACATAAACTTGTAGCCATTGTGGTTGCCCTGGACCAACTAATTGTTATTGTATAGTAGAAGCCGATCAAAGGCCATGAGCCAGACAGGGTGCTTTCCTTACAGATCATTTCCAAGTTGTGCATCTTATGTGTCTGTCATGATCAAGATAAGTGAATCCCAGTGTACTCTGGTGTCCATTTCTTTTGAGCTGCTAGAATTTTTCATTTTAAGAATAGACTTGTGACATTTACCTAAAGTAATCATGGTTTTATGTGAATGTACATATGAGGCACTAGAGAAAAGGATGAATGGTTATTGAACTCAAAAAAATAAACTTTTCTCAACAAAAAAAGTTAACAGATCTGTTACAATATAAAGAAATGTTCCTTTCTCCTTGCTAGAGAAACAACTCAAGTGTGCATTAAGCCTTGCTTACTGCACTGTATATTTGAAACCATTTGGCTCTGTGTGTTATGATAAAGAGGACCTGCAATTATAAACCTAGACTCCTGTAAGCAGTGTGAGGATTCTGGCATCCAAATGAATCTTTATGTGTTCAAATAAAATGCTACAAATATTAATTTTGTATCACAGACTAACAGATTTTTTTTTTTTTGTATCATGTCATAGGTCTTTGGCCTTTTCCAGGTTCAGAAGAAAACCTATAATGTTCACTGGTCATCAGGCCACAACACTCTTCAGTTGTACTTTGTTGCCATTGACACCAAAAGCTCACTATGAACTGAAAGGGCTATTCTATGCAAAGTGGCCCATAGTTGTCTGTCCTAGCATACAGTGCTGTGGTGTCTAGCTTCTTTGATATAAGAGCTAGAAGTGGAAATGTTTTATCTAAAATGACTTTAAACTATAGAAAAAAACTCCTTTTTGCTATATTCAATTGTGTTTTTTCACGCACACCACCATTTTGTGGATAAGTTGCCGTGTTGTATTGACCCATTTCTATTGACATGGTTTCAAAACTCACGACCTATGACTTACTTGTGCAACAGTTTAAAGTTCGGTACAATTCACTTCCTGCATTGTAAGATTACAGATAAACTCCCTAAAAATTTGGATCGTAATTGTTTTTGGTTAGCATTTCCTGGTACAAGAGGTTTAGTTTCGTCTTTTGACTTTTTTTTGTGATTGGACTTGATGATAGTGCGTTTTTTTTTTCTGGTTTCATCACTTGTCTGTTTATACTCACTAAATTTCCATCCCATTTAAAGTTTTACCCACTTCATCTTGACACAACAACAACATTTATTTCTATAGCACATTTTGATACAAATGATGTAGTTCAAAGTGTTTTAAAAGATGAAGAAAGCAAAGTTTCTAAAAAATAAAAATATAAAAATAAAATTAGGCAATCTATACTAATAAAAGGCAAAGCCCTCACTCACTCACTCACTCACTGACTGACTCATCACTAATTCTCCAACTTCCCGTGTGGGTAGAAGGCTGAAATTTGGCAGGCTCATTCCTTACAGCTTAC
>JANRMT010062806.1:77278376-77338761 GCA_026402145.1 Polypterus bichir lapradei
AGAGAGAGAGAGAGATGACAACAACACTCATATCAATGACAAAACAATTACATTAACAATCATGTTACGTTATTTTTAAAATATTTCTTTTTCATAACTTCTTTAACACACTACTCCGCTGCGAAGCGCGGGTATTCTGCTAGTCTATACTAATAAAAGGCAAAGCCCTCACTGACTGACTGACTCACTCACTGACTCACTCACTCACTGACTCATCACTAATTCTCCAAGTTCCCGTGTAGGTAGAAGGCTGAAATTTGGCAGGCTCATTCCTTACAGCGTAATGGTCATAACTGGAAGCTATTTTTCTGCATATATTGTAATGGAGTTGAGTTCGAAAGCCGTGGGGGCGGAGTTTCGTGTGATATCATTACGCCTCCCACGTAATCACGTGAACTGACTGTCAACGCAGTGTGTAGAAAACCAGGAAAACCTCCAAAAAGCGCTGAAGAAAACATGCATTATATAATTGAGAAGGCAGCGAAACAATAAGAAGCGGGCGAGTGACATATCTATAATAATAAAAGGCAAAGCCCTCACTGACTGACTGACTGACTGACTGACTGACTGACTGACTGATTCATCACTAATTCTCCAACTTCCCATGTAGGTAGAAAGCTGAAATTTGGCATGCTCATTCCTTACAGCTTACTTACAAAAGTTAAGCAGGTTTCATTTCGAAATTCTACACGTAACGGTCATAACGGTCGACAACGTCCGCCATGTTGAACTTTCTTATTTATGGCCCCATCTTCACGAAATTTGGTAGGCGGCTTCCCTGCGCTAACCGAAACCGATGTATGTACTTATTTCGATGGTATGACGCCACTCTCGGCCGCCATATTGAGCTTTCCAACGTCACCAATTTTTCAACTTCCCGTGTAGGTAGAAGGCTGACCCCATCTTCACGAAATTAGGTAGGCAGCTTCCCTGCGCTAACCGAAACCAATGTACATACTTATTTCGGTGGTATGACGCCACTGTCAGCCGCCATATTGAACTTTACAACGTCACTAATTCTCCAACTTCCCGTGTAGGTAGAAGGCTGAAATTTGGCAGGCCCATTCCTTACAGCTTACTTACAAAAGTTAAGCAGGTTTCATTTCGAAATTCTACGCATAACGGTCAACAACGTCCGCCATGTTGAACTTTCTTATTTATGGCCCCATCTTCTCGAAATTTGGTAGGCGGCTTCCCTGCACTAACCGAAACCAATGTACGTACTTATTTCGGTGGTATGATGCCACTGTCGGCCGCCATATTGAACTTTTCAACAGTCTTTGTTACTTATGGGCCCATCTTCAAGAAATTTGGTACACGGGTTCCCAACACTAACTGAATCCTTCTTACGTACATATATACGTCCATAGCCTGCAGCTTGGTCACCATGTGAGGCGGCGTTGGGTCCCCCATCCCAACGCCTCCCACGTTGTTGGCTGCCTGCCTATATAAGGCCATCCGTCGCTCCAGTCTCTACATTCCCTTCCTTGCTTCGCCACGGGATTCACGTCTCCCTGCTGATAACTACAGCCTTTTTGTTTAATCCACGGCTTCTCCGCAGTTTTATTGTTTGTTTATTACAGTTATAGTTATTGTATAGGTATTTTACACTTACTTTACATTGCTCAGGTACCCATTTCCTTTATCATTCCAACCCCCATTACCATGTCTATCGAGATGATCACTATCGATCAAAGAACTCTCCCTTACCGAGTGGTTTCCATGCCCAGAGATAGCACCTACCTTTTCCATTCTCTTTCTAATATATTGCACGGCCATATCAGGCTCATTCTTGATATCCGGAGGAACATTCTGTCTTAGTACTGAATGACTGGGACAGTTTCAAGGTGTGGACTGATGACGGCACAGGAGATAATTATACTACACAGGAGCACTATAAAAGTTAAATGCTTAAGCCCTTCAGCTATGGTTCTGCATGTGAGTTGATGGCTGCTGCTGAATTGTTCGGTTGTCGCTTTCAAGTGTACCGCAATGGCCAAATATTTTACACCTTTCGACAACCGCCAATGCCTCTTAAACATCTTAGATTCACAGGTGACGATTTCAGTAGTGGACACTTTGATGTTTATGAATGTTTAAACTCTCAAAAGCTAGATGTGATTTTATCGATGAAACCGGTTGTGTGCTTACAACGCTTGACAGATGCCGAATGTCACTTCAACACAACAAATCCTGCAAATACTGTCGTAATTGAAACAAACCATGAAACTCAAACCGATTATGACAGCAGCAATCCAAGCTGTGAGATTTGAGACAAGATTACTGTTCACATGGCCAACTGTAAGTTACATGCTCAAGAGTAAGCTCAGCGCACAGCTTGGTCATGTTACAACCGGAGGGCCGAACTGACAACATGGTATACAAAGAGATCCTTAACAAATAATTATTGGCATATTTTCCCTCCGTTTAAAAAGGTTTAATTTTCTTCTTAATAAAAATTTTAATGCAGTACTTCGCCGCTGCGAAGCGCGGGTATTTTGCTAGTATTAAATATATTAGGGAATGCTGCAGGGATCTGTGGTATCCAGGGTGAACTTCTCCAGGCTGGTGGTAAGGCTGTCCTCTTGGCATTGCAAGTAATCTTTGCTTCTATTTGGGAGACGGGCATCATCCCAATTGAGTGGAAAACTCGTTATCTCTATCTGGAAAAAGAAGGGTGATCACCTGGATTGCGGCACCTACAGGGGGATAACACTGCTGTGCTGGGTAAGGTCCTTACTAGGGTCATCCTCAATAGGATCCGGGATCACTTGCTCATCTACCAGCGATGGAGTAGTCTGGTTTTATGCCTAAGGAGCCTACCATTGTCCACATTCTGGCACTAAGGGTTCACATGGAGCGCTAAATGTTGTTTACCTATATTTATTTACTTATCTTACTACAGTGTAAAGTCACAAGTAGACTTTAGAGCTTCCTGTGTTTGATCGACATAAGCATGCTGACAAAGTACATATGACATAAGCATGCTAACAAAGTACATGTACATAAGATAAGTAAATAAATATAGGTCAGATCGGGGGGAGCGTGAACTTGACTGAGAGAATAAAACTGAATAATAAAAATAAAAACACGTTAACCTTTATAAGTACCATAAATTTACACCAGCTAGTACAGACTCAAATCAAATGTATGTTTTTTATTCTATAATAGTAACAATAAGAGCAGCTCACTACTCAAAACAGTAAAGGCAAGAAGGGCCCAGAATCAAACCTGCAGTTTCTTGATTATGAGACAGCAGTTCTTACCTCTGCAGCAGCCAAGCAGAATGTGTCAGCATTTTTCCCTAACCCTATTTCTTTTTTTTTGGTTATACAGTATTCTTGAATAAAAGCGCACTTGTTTTGTTATACCTGTACCTTTAGCGGAAGTGTTTATTTCATATTTGGACTTCAGTCTTCACACATTATACACTTCATGCCAAAATGTTGTCATTAGTTCTATAACATAAAAAAAGTTTCTGTTTTAGGTATGTGTTCAAATTTCTTGCCTTACATTTCCTGTCATCCTATACTTACATAGATCGTTGTAGACACGGAACACACATGAGGTGTATGTATTCCAAATAACAATATATTATTTACCCTATACAATTGCAGGCACCTCACACCCAGATAAACAGACTTGAGCTTGGAGAACTTTTTTGCTCAACTTGAGCTGCGTCGGTGGGGGATGGGATAGCATGTTGCTTGCTGCTTGTGTTGATCAATACATTTGCAAAACAGAGACTCTGATGAAGAGGTGCGAAAGAATTTAAGGTGGCTTGAGATTAGAAGTTTTTTCATAGGCTTTGGGGATTCCAGTGTTAAATAAATAATGTAAGCTTGTCCGTGTGGCAAGGATTTCCAATGTCATATCACCCTGACGTGCATACCAACCTAAGTTTATGCTACCAGTTGTGCTTTGGAGGCACAGATGCTGTCTGTAGCCAGGGATGGTGCCACCATGAAGGCAAATTAAGCATTCAACTAGGGCGCAGATCAAAAACTCTGTCGCATGGGTTAGCTACAGAATAGTCGGTTGGTGCACTAATAAGCTTGGATTAATGCCTGCAAAATAACCTAGCATCGGCACTGGCTGCAGCACAGTAGCTCAGCTTTTACTGCAGGACAGTCAGTGCTAAGGATCAGTTGAATCCCATTTCCTTATCTAGATATACAGTAGCAATAGTTCAAAGGAAATCAGATGCTGATTGTATTTGTTACATTAAACAAACACCTTATCAGACCATTTTTAATTGTGTGAAATAAAATAGTTTTGCTAAAGGTTTTTGAAGGGAGACTGGTATTTGTGATTCCCAATATCATACAAAAAACTAATATAGAATCTTGAAATATCTTTTTAGGTAGGGATTCCTTTCCTCACTTTTCAAGGAACATAGCTAGCTGAAATAATTTGGAGCAAGTTTTAAAAGTGTTCTGACAGATACACATTTGGCCCTCCTATGGCTTTTTCTCTTTATAAAGATGTATAGACTTCTCAGATTTCACAGAGCGTTATTGGTTCATCTAGCTTGTTTAGATAAGATGGCTAAAGTCCTGGTATCTCAGAATTATAAAGAAATTATTTATTTGGGGATATTTTAAAAGGTTATTTCCAGAGTATATTATTTATCATTTTTTGTTCAACATTTTTTAAACTGTGGAAGGTCTGATTTCCTATGATATTTTTACTTCTGTGTTTGAAGTAACACAATTTCTAGCATGCTCATAGTACTAGTGACATTATTTAAGGATTAATAGTTCAGTTTCCTTTGTGTTTAAGAGACTGAACTGCTTGGAAAACTAGTTTTAATTTTAGTAGTTTTTACCGTTCCCAGAGATTTATTTAATCAAAATTGAGAAGGACAGAGATAAATCAGTTAATTATAATATTCTGTTGATTTGTAGTTTCATATTTTAAGAGCTTCCTAAAAATGTAAGCCAGATGCATCCAGACTCTACAGTCAACCTGTGAAGAGAGATACTTAGTAAAATCATCATCTGTCAAATCTGAATTGGCATCATGAACAGTAAATGAAAACTTTGGTTGAATTCTACGAGTCTCTGTTTATTTGTGAGGTGCATTATGAATGCTTTCTATCAGCTTAGTGTCTTTTTTAGTCTATGGTGAGTTCTTACTTCTTAATCAAGAGAGTGACATGTAGTGTACAATTAAACTCATACTGGGTTAGAATTTAGGCTCAAGTAAAGTAAATCGTAATTAGCTGTGCATTGCTGTTGTCAAAAAATGATGTAGATTAATAATTCATTTATTATGAGTGTGAAAGAGCTCCTTTACATTATAGCCAATTCCATATAACACATGCAAAAGCTTTGCTGTTTCAAGACTAAGTGAGAGAGAGAGGTTAGGAGCACGCACTGATACAGTACATTGCTGCACGCACCACATGACAAATCAACTCAGGATCCCTAGATTAGGACCCAAGTGCAGCCATGCCAATAGGTGACACCTCAGCCCCACAATAGTTCAGATGGAATGGAACAGTGTGAGGTTTTTTATGGTGGCTGGAGTGCCAGTTCATCCACCAACCCCCAGGTTTTTCCATGCAGGTTGGAGGGCCTACATGCAGGGCTGGATGCAGATTAACGTCATACCCAGGACAGAGCAATTGCAGGTTAAGGGTCTTGCTCAGGGGCCCAAAAGAGTAGAGTCACTTCGGGCATTTATGGGATTTGAACCGGCAACCTTCCGATTACCTGTGCAGATCCCTACCTCACAGCCACCACTCCGCCCATTACTGAGTGATGTTCACAAAAATTAAATTTGTTCTGCAGAAATTGAAAGCCAAGCTAGAGTGACCTATGATGCCAATAGTCAGAGTGGGGCCATACATGAAAATGTAAGACAGTGCAAACTTTTCCATTGTATTTATAGAAAAAAAAGTTATATGATATATATGTAGGCAGAATTCAGCATTTAAATTCTGAACATCCTTTACATTCCTTTGTCATTTTTCCATGTGTATTACTTATGTTCCTATAAGTAATAATTAACTTTTTCTATACTTGTTAAAATTCAATAGGGAACTTATTCTAGCAGATGGATATTCTACAAACAGAAACCGAATACCTTCTAACTTTAAACCACAAATATTAGTTTTGCTGAATCCACATGTAATGTAGATATTATTTTGGAAACTGTACTTAATTTTAGTATTTATACTGCTTTATCCAAGATCTGCTATTTACTGTTAGAAAATGCTGGATAATTGAAGTTTTTCTTGCTGTGCCAAATATAAAATTCTAATCCAAGCATTTACTCTACTTCAAGTAGTACTAATTATAGCAATGGTATGTTCCAAGACTGCTAAACTGAAACTTTCATGTCTGTAGTTAACTCTAAACACGAACACATAAAACATTGGGGCACTTTCTAGAAAGCTGAAGGAAGTTACTTGGATAAGTGATGAAACGTATCGGAAAAAACTATGTCCAGATGAACAGAATCAACTTTCTAGAATTTCCTTACCTGGATTATTCAGCATGCATCGAGACATTGGAGCACTTTCAAAATCCTTATTCCAACATGTAGTTTGAATCATACATGTCTTAGATTTCCATTACTTATTATATTTCCACCCTGTAAAGAAGATGCCCACATTCTTACAATTAAAAGAGTAAATAAAATCATCATGGGAGGTTAAACCTTTATCTACAGAACCCCCACAAGTTTAAAGTGGAATGCTTTCTAGTCTCATTACCTTTCCTGTATAAGTTACCAATAAAGTTGTTCATACTGCTTAAACATTTCTTAGCTATTAGTTATTTTTAAATGACGATGTTTATCTTATTCTCATTTGTTCTATATATCCTGCTGCAAGGGAGAATTAAGACCCTCAAGGGTCCAAGGAAGTCAAAATTGAAAAGGACCCCCCCCCCCAAAAAACACTTCACTACCCCCATGAGGCATACACATATTCCCAAACATTGTGAACATCATGTATAGCAATAATAAATCAGGAATAAGCACTAAAGTAGAAAAAAAATCCTCCCAAACTTTAGTTCAGCTTCACTTTCCTGTTTTGTTCAATTGTGCATTATAGTGAATGTAATTAACAAATAAATGAAGCCAGCATCACTTCTACAAGAAATTAACTTTCTTCTGAGGACACAGCTAACAAACTTTAAGTAAACATTTTTAAAAGGCGATGAAATGGTAATATGTAACTGAGTATTTTTATTTCACATATTTGTGCCAAATAGAATAAAAGGCTGTATAAAAGGATTCCTTTATTCAGGTTTAGCATTGTTTGGCGCATCTTATCTCTTGTAGTGGTCTCATTGCCTTTCACATTGTTGTTAATGCCTGTTGGTTTTATTGGTCTGCAGACTGCTGCCAAAGCTGTTTGAAGCAGCACCATTAGCCGTTTCCTGATTATCTGTAAGGTCAGTCTCATTAGGCTCAACTGCAGTATTTTTTAAATAATTGTTTAGCTTTTTCTTTATAAATTCTGTAAATACCAAGTTTAGTTTTTGGCAAAACACTGTTTTTGGCTTTGTTTTCTTTACTTTTCTTAAGTGAATGAGTTATTACTGACTGAAATGGAGAATGGCAAAAACATTCTTTTTTCTGGTCTTTCTGTGGGAGTCACAAATAAAACAAAAAAAATTAAACATGGGTGAGAGCAGCTAAGTAAGCGAACAATAGCAATGTGCCATCATGCAGTGTCGAGACTTCCACCAGTACACAGCATGAATTGATGCAAACTGTATACCCACAACTGCAAAATATTCAGAATATTATTGTTGAACTTGTAAAAAAATAAAACCATTTTGTCAAGTAAATGGCAATGTTACTATATTAGTCTCTTTACATTCAATGTACAACATCCAAAATCTTTAAATTGCCATTTTGCTGATGTCCTGAAGCTGTCAATGATTCTGCACTACGCTGTGCATTTTTGGAGTACTAGAACAGTGTGCAGCCTGACAGGTCTAAAGACTGTCAGCTTTTAATGAACCAATGGTCCATTCTACAGTATATATGGTATGCAGGAGTGCCTTTCATTATATCTCCTCTCTTGTGGTGTACCCTCCATCACCTGAAGAAAAATGTTGTCTGTAATGTACTAAACTTAATTGCAACTCTTTTATTTAAGCCAACTGTCACATAGAGCACAATCCCAAAATCTGCTTCCCAAAGTACAATTTCATAAAATAAGAATCGTAGGTTGAATCGTGCAACAACATTAATCAGACACATTTGAGCATCACATATTAGTTGTACATTAATTGAATGAAAGTGCTTTCTGTTTACAAGAAAATCATTCTGTGATCGTGCCTTTATCACAACAAGTCAAATGCACTGATTACATTAAGAATATCAGTCTTTTGATTTTGGCTTCCTTATCCTAATTGTAAGAATACTTCATGCATTAGGTAGCATCTTAATTATACTGTCACATACACATGGCAGGACATGGCTCAGAGTGCAAGATTCCTGACTTGTCAGCCAGTTCACATTGAAAAGTGGATTTTGCCAAATACTATATAGTTGGTAAAACCTTAACGGAACAGGAATTGTGTCATTTCTACATGATGGTCTCTGTAATTAATGTTCCAATCCAGAACACAACCACAAGAGGACTGTTATAGGAAGTCCATACCAGCTTATAAGCCAGTCATCATCACAAGCCAAAAACTCATCACGGTCCCTAAAAACTTGCTTTACCCTGTCATTGGCCATATAGTATCCACCACAAGAGCTAATGCTGCCATTACATTATGTTGTACAGCACACAACATACCTTTTTACAGATAAAATAGATTAGATACACACTAAAAGCAATTAACATTAAGCATATGCATTAGGCATTATTACCAATACTGAAGAATTGTGATGTATTGAGATAACAAGCCAAAATTACCTGTGATATAATTAGTTCAAGAATATTGGAATGTTGTGGTGGGCTGGCGCCCTGCCCGGGGTTTGTTTCCTGCCTTGCACCCTGTGTTGGCTGGGATTGGCTCCAGCGGACCCCCGTGACCCTGTAGTTAGGATATAGCGGGTTGGATAATGGATGGATGGATGGATGGATATTGAAATGTGACTGGCATGTCATGGAAATGTGCAATGCAATTATATTTTCTGTTCACTTCATTGTCCTGCCTCCTGGAGTTGCTAAAATTACAACACCAGAAAATTTTGCACAAGACTCATGGATACTCGAATTTCCACCCCAAGTTGGGTTTCATAAATCCTGATTTTTTCATAGGAAATTGCTTACACACCTTTTTGAGTGTGAGCAAGTTTTACACATGAGACCCCATGACATGAAGTCTAAAAAAAATACTAATTGTCAAAACTGTAAGACCAAACCCAAAACACTACAAATATATCAAAGTAAAAAAAAGAGGCTAGAACTCAAATACCAGAGGATTATAAAGAAATGCAAGTGCAAAGGTTTGTCTTGAACAACCTGCAAGTACATAATTTTACTTCATGTATTCACACACTTGCAGTAGTCCTGTCATAGCATGTGGTTATAAAATGGAAAAGATCCAAAAATGGTAACATCCATAAAAAGCACAATGACATTATGAAAAAGCAAAAACAAGATGTGAAAAAATATGTCAGTCAAAATGAATACAAAAGAAAAAAATAATGAAGAATTAGGATCCACACATAACCATATCCCTAAATGAAAAAAAAAACGAGAATAAGCACAAAAGAATGAAAAAAAAGAAAATGAAATCACAATCATAACTTTTTGGCATTAATGTAAACACAAATCATCATTAGGCCTTTGTAGAATTATGTTAAATTTAAGTATCTTCCTATTGTTCTGCATGATATTCCATGAGAGGAATGGTAACCAAAAACTGAATTTTATGATTCCAAAGAACTTTTGACCTTGTTCTTCTGAACAACTTATTTTCTACAGTTACACTGTTAGCTAAAGTTTTGCTCTCTTCTACTCTATACTCTCCATTTTATCTGACAGAATGACTATTTTTATTTTTTTATCCTTATACATGGAACATTCATTTATTAAAGGCCATTTAATTGTGTGTGAGGTGCCTGGAGTTGTATAGGGTAAATAATATAACGTTATTTGGAACACATGCATTTCATGTGTGTTCCGGGTCTACATTGATCTGTTTAGTAAGTGGAGGATGACATGAAATGAGAGAAATGCACAAGTAGACTGCAGTGTGACACAAGCTTTCATCTGCAGCTATAGACACTCCAGTATGTGAGCGACTCTCCATGCTGTTGTTTAGATCTGACGTACCATTGCTTGCATACTGGAGTGTCAGTATTGATCAAACACAGGAAGCTCTGCAGTCTACTTCTGACTTTACACTGTAGGAAGATAATTAAATAAATAGAGGTAAACAACATTCGTTTGCTAAATTAGTTTCCAAATGGAAAATAATCTTCATATACTCAATAACACTAAGCATATGAATAAGCACATACATGGTAAAATACTTCCACAAAATCCCAAGTGACACACTTACCTTACAGATAGAAGAAGAAACAATACTGAATGTATGAACCTCACTTTTCAATTATCTCATTAAAACAGTAATTTCTATCAGCAAAAACATTTACATCTTTTATTTTCAAAATTAGATTCAGCCTCAAAGTATTGTATTTCTTTAAATTTCTGTTTACAGCTGTAATTCCTTTAATTAAATTGAAATGTTGATTTGTTAGTGAACTGGATGAAGGTTAAGCAAGTAGAATGGGAAGCAGCATCTGCTTAGACTGAAGAGTAAGAAAAAGAATGCTTTTCAGTAATCTGATCTATAAATGGCATGTAAGAATGAAAGAGCATATGTAGCCAATTATAAAATGGCAAAGTACTAACACTGGTGTCAAGAAAAATTTAAGCAATTGACCTGCAGGCTGAAGCATTTAAGAAATACCAAATTTAAAAAGGCTGCATTAAAACTGATGATTGAATATTTTTTAATACATCTTTTTAAATATATTAATGAACAAAATACTGCTTTTAGGCAAAAGCAAGAATCAAATTTTATCTGTTTTAGTATTAATTTTAACCAGTTTAAGGTATACTTATGGATCACATACATTATATTAGCTTTTGCATACCCAACTTACTGAATTGTGAAAATCACCAAGGTCAGACCACAGCTTATTTTTTGGTAATTTGAGGATTTACAGAATTATGGTGAATTTGCAAGAAAAAATATGTTGCAGCATTTGATGCTTCCTGCTGCTTCACCAAATAAGGAACACAGCAGGTGCCTGTGCGTGGGTATTCTAATTGGTGTGGGCATACATTATTGAGCAAGAAGTGAGAGAAATAGCTATCCTTAGAATTTAGATTTACACAGCAGAATATGAAAGAGCTATGAAGCATTAAAAGAGCGAGACAGAAGACCTTATTTTGTAGCCAGTGACATAAAACATTATATATATAAAATACCCTTTCATAATTCTTCATTCCTATAATAAATTACATAAATACTGTTTGATTTACAGCACCTAGCCTAAACATACAAGGAAGGTTTCCAGATATGAAGAAAAGAAAGTACATATTTACAAAGGAGGTCATTAATCCAGGTAACAAAAATTCCCGGGAGCATTTCAGTATGGTGCAAACTCCTAGTGCATGGCCAGTGCGGACTGATTCTGGGGTGTTGTGATACTGTAATGTATACGTAGCTGTATGTGAAGAAGGTCACTTTAATGAAAGAGTTTAGAGGGCAGCAGGGAGGTCAGATTGCCATCAAGTGAAGCCTGCTTTGATCCCAAAATGTCATTTGGGGTTGCTGTGGGAGCTAGCTGTAGAGGAATAAATACTCCTAAAACATACTAAACCTTTATGTGAGGTCATCCTTCATAAAAGAAAAGTAAATGGAGGAAAAAAATATGTGAGACACAGGTGGTATGGGTGCAGGGAAAGCAGCCAGGCTGCCCTAAACTTATTTAGGATACACAGTATCTGATGAGGCATGCTACTATCTTTATGTTTGTAATAATCAAAGTAAAACAATTTTTCATTAAGACCACTTAATATAATACAAAAGATAAATGTTAAATAAAATAAATCACACCAAGAAGCATATACACTACATACAGTACAGGCCAAAAGTTTGGACACACCTCCTCAATGTGTTTTCTTTATTTTCATGACTGAAAGCATCAAAACTATGAATGAACACATGTGGAGTTATGTACTTAACAAAAAAAGGTGAAATAACTGAAAACATGTTTTATATTCTAGTTTCTTCAAAATAGCCACCCTTTGCTCTGATTACTGCTTTGCACACTCTTGGCATTCTCTCGATGAGCTTCAACAGGTAGTCACCTGAAATGGTTTTCACTTCACAGGTGTGCCTTATCAGGGTTATTTAGTGGAATTTCTTGCTTTATCAATGGGGTTGGGACCAGCAGTTGTGTTGTGCAGAAGTCAGGTTAGTTGGACGATCATTTATTTTTCAACAGGACAATGACCCCAAACACACCTCCAGGCTGTGTAAGGGCTATTTGACCAAGAAGGAGAGTGATGGAGTGCTGTAAATGGTCATGAAAATAAAGAAAACACATTGAATGAGGAGGTGTGTCCAAACTTTTGGCCTGTACTGTATATTTGATATCTCTTGTTCTAAATGCACCTTCAGTGCTCTTCCTCAATATCTTTATGTGTATGAACCGCTCTTCAAGATACAAGAAGTTTATTGTCATATACACAGTAAAAACACATGTTAAAACCATGTAATGAAATTCTTACTTTGCTTGCTCACCTTCATATACAAAGACAGAAAGACAGGAGAAGTATAAAAACAAATAGCAATTACAATTATAAGATTACAAAATAAGGTGCACAGTTCCTGATGACTTTCTGCAGCAGTCAGTACCACTTATGAGGCTATAAGCTGTGGTTTGGATTGTTGAGGAGTCTGATTGCTTGCGGAAAAAACTATGCATCAGTCTTGTGGTTCGAGATTTCACACTCCTGTATCGCCTCCCTGAGGGAAGCAGCGTGAAAAGCATGTGTTGAGGATGAGTATTGTCTTTAATTATGTTGCGCACCCCCCTGAAAACCCTACTAGTGTAGATATCCTGTAGAGAGGAGAAGGTTACTTCAGAGATGTACTGTGCAGTTTTAATTACACACTGGAGTGCCTTCTTTTCCTGAAAGGAGCAGTTACCGTGCCATACAATAATAGAGCAGGTGATAACACTCTCTATTGTGTGTGGAATTGGTGAGAATTTCGGTTGGCATGCCAAATTTCTTCAACTTTTTGTGTGCTCGGTTAATGAGTTGTTGTGTATTCTAAGACCAAGTCAGGTCCTTGCTGATGTTGGTTCCTATTCGGTGGTAAGCATACTGTAGGGGGTCGAGGGTTGCAGGAATTGACTTCTGAATGTGTGCCATTACTAGTCTCTCAAAGCATTTCATCACAATAGGGGTGAGTGCAATGGGACGATAATCGTTTAGACAGCTCATCTGGAATTTCTTTGGAAGTGGCACGATGGTAGTGGACTTGAAGCAGGAGAGCACGGAGGCCTGTGCCAGAGATAGATTGAATATGTCTGTGAGGACCCCGGTCAACTCCGATGAGCATGTCCTGAGTCTCTTGACCAGCACTCCCTCTATCCAGGACATTCCTGTAAAGCCAACTTCTTAGACTCTATATTTCTGAAGCGCTTTGCTCACCTCCTGTCTTCTTTTATACCCACCGTCTTTGAAAGTGACTCACAGCATGCCTCCTACTCTTCCTCATGCACCTCACACTCATGCTGTCTCTTTCAATTATGTTACCAAAGTCAAACTGACCAATCACACCAAAGCCAAACTGACCAATCAGATTGCTTGGAGGAAAAGGACACACACACAGATTTTAGTGTTTTATTTATATTAGATTTATTTACTTATGTATTTGGTTTTCCAAAACATTTTTGTCCCAGATTCCACTCTCCTAGGCCAGCCACACTGTAACATAGATTACAGCAGAATGCCACAAAAGCTCATAATGTTCAGTTGCTGTGATGAACTTTTCCTTTCACTTCTGTTATTCCCTAACATTTGTTATATCTGAATAGATATTCAAGTCCCATGTCATGAACATTAAAATGGCCATGCATCCTCTAGCAAAGAAGGAATTAATTGCAAAAGGTTTTTTTAAATTTTTAATTTAGGTTATGTTAATGTCCAACTGCAAATTGTCAATGTGTGTGAATATGGGGTATGTGTATTTATGTATGTGTGAGTGACAGTGGTCTTTGCAATGGGCTAAAGTTCTGTCCAGGCCTTTTTTTCGGCCCTTTTTGTAATCCTGGTGAGGTAATCTTTGGCTCACTGGGATTACGAAATAGACTTAGAAGGTTCTAGAACCTACCTACTGGAATTATTCTAATGAGGGCCACAGTGCTTGCATAACCCTCCAATTCACCTGAATGCTGTTCCATGTGTGCATGCCAGCATTATCCTATTGCGCCTGATATATTGACTTTGAGTTTTTACTTTTGATTTGGCCATGGAAAAACTAGATCTCCTAGTTTTCATCTCCCTCCAATCTCCCCATATTTAGCTGTTGCTTGCTTAATAATTATTGATCAGATAATTTTTCATTTAGGTCAAATATCTCTTTCTCCTGGGATTGGCTCCAGCAGACCCCCGTGACCCTGTAGTTAGGATATAGCGGGTTGGGTAATGGATGGATCTCTTTCTCCTAGAAAGTTTAGAATACAAAAGCTGATGTCCTTTGGCTGAGCAGTCACCAGCTAAAGTAATACCATTTTTTTTAAATCTGCAATAATTCTGTGCTGGTTGGAAAATGTCCATGCCTTTAAATGCTCCAGTTGACTTTTTGGGCTTCCTCTTTGTACTGAACACCACTGTCTTCCTCTCTTTCACCTGTAGCATTTATTCTTGATGTTAATATGTTGTGTGACAAATTAATTAAACACTTTGTTGGTGATTTTTGAACCCTGCCCAGTGCCATCTTCCAAAGCTATTCGGTGAAATATTTATAGTGAAAAATTTTTGACAGGCAAAACGCTGTTGACACATAGTCAGGTCCTTAAGTATTTGCACAATGACACAATTATCTTAACTTTGGCTCTGTACACCACCACAATGGATTTGAAATAAAGTAATCATTTTCTTGAAGTGTAGACTTTCAGTTTTAATTTAAGGGGTTTACCAAAAATATTCTATGAGCCGTTTAGGAAATGACAAATATTGTGGTGGAGCCAAAATTATGAATATTGTGTCACTGTCCTAATAACTTAACCAAACTGTATGAAATTGTACCTGAGCTGCTGAGTCTGAGTGCTGGATTGGAGAACAACCGTTGTTCTCAATATGTTATGCATTACAAGGTATGGAAGAGATATTAGGCAAGGGACTGAGTGTTTTTGATGTTGATTTTAATTGATTATTTTTGTGAGTTTGGCATTTACTTTTTTCATTCTTTTTTGTCCACTGCCTTTTCTATATTTACCTCTCAAAAATTTTCACCTCCATGTCCATCTTTTGGCAGTTCTTTTACCAACAGCCATAATTCTTCATATTTAAAACATATGAGTACAGGAAAGGGAGTGAGTTTACCATAATGTGTGCTAGATGCAATACCACAGTTGACCTCTGTGATCTGAAATTAGACTATGGCCTTGCTTTGTTGTAAAAGGAGACTGAAAGAGGTTGGTATCTGTAAGGGCACCCATCGACCTTACGTAGTGCTCATTGGACGAACACAGTTATCTCAGTCTGTTGCTAAATTGGCTCCACTGTTTAGCCAAAACCTCATACGGGGTGAGATTAATTTTCTAAAATAGTAGGATGCTTCATGAGAGACCTCTGTTCTATCACTTATTCCAGTGAGTCCAGTCTGACTAACAAGACTGATAAGTCCAGTCTCTTGGCATCACCACATTAATGCCATTTCCCCAGCACACTATAGATTAATACACTGGCCACTATGGACTGGTAGAAAACATGTAGGAATGGCCTGCATACACCAAACAACCTCAGCCTCCTCAGAAAATAAAGGCTACTCTGACCCTTCTTGTATACAATCCATGTGTTGGTACCCCTTTTAGGCCTTTCAGATGCACCCAAGGTATTTATACGTCCTTAGCACCTGCACATCTTCACCATCAATGAGGCCCTGGGACAAAGTAGGCTTATCTCCTGTGTCTTACTGATGTTGAGGTGCAGGTGATTCAGTTTGTATCATATAGAGGTAAGTGAAAGACCAATTTCTATTATCTCAGTTACTATTAATATAAAGCATAGTTATAAATGGTGTTGTTTTATCATGTTATCAGACCACCTTTGACATGCACCTAATACGAAAGGTACCAAATAAATTCTTAGGTTAATGTGGGAAATGTGTGGATGTCAAAACCAGCAACATTACATCTGTAACCTTTTACTGTTTCACTGTAGCCTTCGTATTCAGAACTAGGGACCCCTAATGGCAGGCTACTTACTAGCTGGGGCTCTCTTTTATTTTCACTTCTTTACCTCAACCCAGTTTACCACTAATAGAGGACTTTACAAAGCATTCTTTGTATCTTTAAGGGACCACGGATAGACAAGGAATAATAAATCTTAGCTTCACAGGTCACTAATAGCAACAATCAGACAGACAGAACCTTCAGACCTTTAATTAAGAGTCATATTTATTTGCATAATAAACAATAGCAGGAAATATAAGCAGTACAAGTAATTATAGAATCTGGGTGGGCTCATGTAATTTTCATTCTGTCCCAGATGACATTTCCCAGATGGTCCAGTTCCTTAGTTACAAATTATGTATTATATATAATGAAAAATTAAAAGAAAGATTTTTTGCTGGTAAGAGAGAGCTCCTTGCCAAATGTCTATGCTTGCAACTGAGCTAAGCTCTTTACTAACATGTTGGAAAGCAGTTTTGCAACAAAACAGTAACTGAATTAAACTGAAAACTGAAAGAATCTTTGTGGAAAAAGTCTAATAAAATGCAGTCACTCTCCACCCCCTTCTTGTCCAAAGTGAGCACCTGTCCTTCTGAAAATAATAAGCATGTGTTAGCACTGTGTTTGCAATTGTGAAGGCTTTAGCCATTGGCATTACACCGATATGCTTTGGAGAGTGGTCTTTTCACAGGATCAGAGCTCCGTATGACAGTGCACTACTTGGGAGCCCCTCGCAATTGTAGTTTACAGACTCAAAGGGACATGGTCAGTTGCCCTCAGTGGGTGTCTCCTCAGAGCTGTGGATGATAAGAGAGATTCAAGAGTTAGCAATCACACCCTCTGGTATCCCGAATGGTAGTGCCTACATCAGACGAGCCTGGAAGTTGACCCTCGGATGGACATGCCTGACACAATGTTTATTACTTATAAACAAACCTTGTCCAAAGAAAAGTTGCTTCTGCCATGTTCTAGGAATTTTGCATAGCCATGACAAACTACTGGTGTGATGGAGGTATGATGGAGAAACTTTAAGCAGCACATATTGTGTACATCTGAGAAAAGTCTTTCAGTTATGGCACACAATATCTTATTCTATTTGCTAAAAAAAATGTTCTGACTTAATCTAAAGTAACATTCAATTGAAATATTGATTTATCAGAAGTGGGATGTGCTTGCTTGCAATTGTATTTTAAGCGAAGTGAACTTACTTATACTTACTTGTGTAATGAAATATTCCTATTTAATGTAAGTTGGGAAATTTTCATTCATTCTTGCAAATGCTTTGACAGTATTTAATGATTGATGCAGTTTTGTTTGCTAATGTTAGTTAGCTAGCACTGAAGCAAATAATCTCCAACTGTTTAAATATTTAAAGTGGCAGATCAGTTCTCCAGTTTCTGTATACATCTACACCTCTGAAAATACAGAAATAAATGAACACTTGGAAAATATTATAAATATAAGTATTTACAATGCCACTAATATAAATAAAACATTTGTGTACAGATTGAGAACACCGCTGTTTGTTAACAAACACTACTACCCTAATGTTCAACTGAATAGTTCCTTATGATCCCTCCCAAGTGACACAATTTAACTTACTTATATGTTTATGTGGCATTTTTAACTGAATGATATTCTAGACAAAGTGAATAATAGCCTTTAAAAACTTGAGCCACAATCTATCAGTTTATTTTCTGTATGTATTTTTTCAATGATTGGTCAAGGCATCTATCCCTGCACCAATAGGGAAAATGTAGGAACTGTACCTGGAAGAGATGTCCATAATCACAAACCCACACACTCACATATATCTACATATTATTAAGAATATGAGGATGATGGTGAGTAATGTTATTAGCTACTACAGCACACCAGTCAACCAAACGGCTTGTCCAAGGGTTGTGTAAAGACCATGATACCCACTGCATCACCAAGAACGATACAATATACATGTGAGCTTAATATTTCAGATGGGTTCTTTAAGATAAACTAAGAATATAAGAAAGGTGACTGTAAATTTTTTTTGTATCAGTAGATCTTGAGTGGGCTTTGGCATGGATTTTTGTCCTGTTCCCGGTTGGGTCCTAATTTGTGCCTGAAGCTGAATCACCCAGTAATAAAAAAAGGGTACTGATGATAAATCCAGTATTTATTAAAAGATGTAGGCATTACACTGCGTCATTTTTGACTATCCTTACTCTTTAGTTATAATATTTTGAATGTATTGAGAAAGTCATATGAGCAACTGTGGAAGGTGTTATAAAAATTATCTACTGTGTTTTGATGCATGCACAAAACACAATATATATTCATTCAGAGTACTGTTCAGCTTCATGCAGTTTTTCAGATTTATGCACATAAGTATTTTACATATGGCTGACATTCCTAAGGCAATTACCATCATCTGGGGATTATGATGTCGCATGGCTAATTGAAGTTCACTAATGAATACATGGCAACAGAGCTCATGATAGACAAGCTTTACCTGACACATTCTCGCTTGTGGGTTCTACCTTGTATTAAAAGAAAATGACATTTCCTAAAGAGATCATGATTGCTATTTCTAACATGCATAAACAGTAGGCCTTTTAGCTATTTGCATGAATGGAAATGTAAGTGATGGCAGTGCATAGATTTTAATTTAATAGGAATTTTACTAAGCCTGATTAGGACATGAAATTTAAAAAAAAGAACAAATACAAGGCATAGATGTTCTTTTTGTTTCCATCTTTCTTTGTTTTTTTAATATCATTTATGCAATACATTTATTTTTAGAGTTACTTGCTCAGCCAGCATTTCTGAATTTTTATTTACTGATAGTTTTATGTTATTAAAGTCATTCTTTCTCCAGGTTTAGTGGTTATTCACTGTTGTGTATTAAACTAGTTTAATACTACTTTGTGCCAAATATAAATTGTGCACAAAACAGTCTGGAATGGTACAGATGGGCTGGAAGATTAAATGCCACAATCACTTTGCTTTATACTGTAGCCTTTCAGATTACCACACATTGATGACTTGTTTCCTAATAGATACTGTATCTTCACAAGTTGCTTGTGCTGATGTAAAGATTTGTATGTGACAGTATATTAGCTAACATAAAGAAAGTAATCTGCCCTTTAATGTCAAGTAGAAAGATTTGATTCTCGACTATAGCTGGCTACCTTTCTGCAAGATTGCTTTGAAAGTAAGATGTGTTTGCGGTCAAAGTGCATCTCTAACCTACAAATGCATTTGGCCTTCCTTTGATAAAGGTTCCTCCATCTTATATTGTTCTTCCATTTCTAAATTCTACCTTAAATTAGGGATTAATTTGGAATTATGTTTCTGCATTTCAGCTATAGTATACTGTAGTGTAAATTATGAACATTTCAATTACTGCCTACATTTTATGAACTGCCTATGCATTTAACTTGTGGTCTGAATTCCTAACAAGACTTACACGTTGGGCCCAAGACTTGTGTATTTATTCATTTTGCACACATACAGTATGTATCATAGTAGGCCAGAAAGCAAAAAACAAGAATGAACCAGCTGATCATTAATATGACAACCTTAGAAATGACACCAAAAAGTGGAATGAGTGTTGCTGCCTTCTATTTATATTACACAGTAGCTGGGGGTTATTTTTGCTTTATTTACTGCATATTCTGTTTCTTGATTCAGTTGTTGGAGTCTTAGGTGCATTTCCTTCATGAAATACATCAAAGGGTCTACCCTTAAAATGTGATTTCTGTTTGTCATGATGTGTAATTATGAGTAGGTGATGCAGGCAAATGTAAGACCCCCTGGTAGAGTGCTCCCTGTCAATGAACACTCCTTTTTCAGTGCCAGGGGAACTGCATAATCACCAACCCCATAATCCTGTGGGGTGCAGTAGAAAGGCTACTAGTAAGTATGCTTAGATAGACTGAGAAGTAGTTCATCCTGGCAGGAAAAGTACTATGTGACTGTACAGTCGAAAGTGTTCGATGTAGCTGGCTCTGTTAAGTTGGAGAAAGAGCAGAACCACGCTTCTGAAGTTAGAACTGCTTTGAGTGTTCAGTCTGCAATATATTCTGAAAGGTAGCCACCTATGACCAGCATATTTATTTAGAAGAATATACTGACTCTGTGACTGGGTACATAGGGAAGTGCATTGAGAATATCACTATTGAAAAAAAAAACATTATTATACGCATCAACCAGAAACAATGGCAGATAGCTGAAGTCTGTGCTCCACTGAGAGCAAGAGATGCTGACTTCAGATCAGGAGACAACAGGGCTCTCAGATTAGCATGGGCTAAACTCTCCAAGTCCATCAGGAATGCTAAATGTCAGTATGCACAGAAGATTAACAACAACTTTTGTGACTCAAAAGATCCTTGGCACATGTAGCAGGGTATCCAGGCCTTAACGGATTATAAAATCTCACCACAGGTGAACAGCATTGATACTTGTATTCTTGACATGCTCAATATCTTCTACACACATTTTAAGGCTCAAAACAACACATGGGCATATAAGTCCACACCCTCCCCTAAGGAACAGGCACTCTGTCTGGACCCTGCCAATGTAAGGAGAATGTATTCCAGAGTCAGTCTACAGAAAGCTGCAGGACCAGGTAACATTCCTGGGCATTTGCCTAGCTGACCAACTGGGTGATGACCTCACAGACATCTTTAACATCTCTCTGAGCCAGGCTAGAGTCCCCACAAGCTCCCTGTAGGACTGACTCCAATTGTGATAAAGTGCTTCAACTCCATGCTCTCCACCTATGTGTTTTTCACGACAGCACTGTCAAGTATGATTCCAATGTCATTGTCAAGGTTGCATTGATGATACAACCATAGTGGGCCTCATCAGCAACGTTGATGACACATCCTGCAGTGAGGAGGTTCAACATGTGATGAGATGGTGTAGTGCAAATATAATTTCTGTGATTTCGATAAGAAAAAAGAAATGGTTGTCGATTTCAGGAAAACAATGGCTGATTTCCTGTTGCCCATCAGTGGCTCTGCTGTAGAGAGAGTCAGTAGCAACAAGTTTCATCATGTTTATATTTCTGATTACCTCTCCTGGATAATGAACACCAACTTTGTCATCAAGAAAGCTCAACAACGCCTTTTCTCTGTGGAGACTGAAGTGAATCTGTTTGCCACAACCCATTCTTACCACAACCCATTCTTTCCACAGAGGAACTGTGGAAAGCATCCTAACAAACTGTATCACTGTGTGGTTTGGGAATAGCAAAGTCCATGAGTACAAGATTTGGCAGCGCGTAGTAAGGACAGCTGAGAGGATCATAGGAGTCTTCCTCTCTTCAATCCAGGACATTTTTCAAACACACGGTCTGCATGGAGCCTCCTCCATTGTGAAAGACATCTCTCACCCATCACGCATGCTGTTTGACCTTCTGTCGCTACATAAAAGATACCACAGCATTAGAACCACCATAACCAGGTCCTATAATGGTTTCTTTCCCCAAGCTGTCAGACTTCTGAACTCCTACATATCACCCAATATCATATTCCTATAACATTCCCCCAATTATGTACTATCACTTTACACTCTGCACTTTACTATGAATATTGAACATTGTTCAAGCTGTATAGTCCTGGGGCTTTTGTTTTGTTACATTGTATTGCTGCACTGGGTTTGGTAATGTTATGGTGTATGCTAAAAGTATATTGTTTTGCCTATGCACTGGGGACTATAAGGGGGGAAATTTTACTATGTAAGTTGAAGAATGGCAATAAAAGTGAGATATTCCAGGCATACAGACCAAAAAAGGAAGTAGGGACCGAAGGTTTTAAATCAGCTGTCCCCCAATCCAGCTGATGGCACCAGGAATGCCCTTTACATTGTACATGGCTCCCTTCTACCAATATAGAGCATAAGGAACCAAGGGTTGCATTGACATTTAATTGGATATTTGGGTTAGAAGGATAGCTCTAAGAGATGAAAAGGCCACTCCTGACCTCTGAAATTGTCTCTAAGATGTCCCTGAAAGTAGCTGGCAAGGGTCTATCACAAAGTACACCCATGTGAAGATCCACCTATTCCCCCTCACTCATTAGGCAAGAGTCCCCTCTTCAATTCAGAAACTCAGTCACATGTGACTTGCCTTGCCTGTTTAGGATGTGCGCTGATGTTTCTAGAAGTATCTATTTAACAATACTTTTAGCAAAAATTAATATGTTTTGCACGTTTAAAGCAAGCAACTGGATGACTGACATGTGGATTATTGAACATGAGTAATGTGAGTTTTTTTTTTTCCCATGGGCATTTTTCATATTGTTTGTTTGTTGCACACAGCTTTGGTCATCATTGGTCGCCATGAAATTATGACATTAAATATTTATTTTGGTCTTCACTATAAAGCACAGTGAGTGACAAATAAAAAATATCATTTTTGGGTGGAGTATTCCTTTAAGGGATGTTTTTGCTTTGGCAAAGAACTACTTGTGAGAAATGCCAAGAGATCACTTGAGTGAGTCAAGACTCCTTTCATCCCCCAGTATGCCAGAGAATTAAACTCCGGGACACTCTCTACTATGCTAAGACATGGCACCCCCTATTGTTGTTGGCCTGGTCACAATGGCTATTGCTACTGCCTGGGCATAACCTATTGTGATTTACTATAGCCTGATTCCTATCTTGCATTACATTGTACATTGGCAGCCAATGGTAGTTCCTGCTTCAAAATATGTTTTTGTCTTTACATCAAAAGGATCAGTTTTTTATTGTAGTTTCATAGACTGTTATGCACATATATGTCTTATGTAGGTAGAATTAATTAATGATATTATAAATGATATTTGGAAATAATAATTCTTATACAGTATTACCATAGAAATAACCATCAAAACACCTGGTTGTGAATTTTGATGTTCCTTCCATTATTAAGGAGACTGTTTCCAAGATTGAATTGATTGACAGTGTTTGATAGAATAGTTAATGAAACCTTTACAGCCTAAAATGTGTCACTTTGAAATTTTGTTGTCAACTGAAATCATGGGCAAAGTGTCCAAATCATGGATTTTTTAGGTCTATGATTCATTTTTGCACATTTGTTGTTATTTCATTTATTTATTTATTTTTTGTCATTTCTGTTTCAAGGCATTTTAATAACTTCATTGCACTACCATTTTTTTCAGCCTTCATCTGCACTTGCCACCATTTTGCACCTGTTTCTGTCATAGTTATAGTTAATATTATTTATGGTGACCATAGGAAGTCATGTAACATCTTAAATAATTTCATTCCACTTGTATAAGATGGTAGTGTGCAGCTTAAGTATCCTAACATTGCCATATTTTTGGAAAGATTGTTTTGAAAAATGTTTTGTTTTGGTATTTTTTCTCCTATTTTAGTTTAGATTTTTTGCTATGTATTTTGTGTTCATAAGAAATACTTTTGTACACATTGAAATAAATTCAGTTTGTTGCTCTGGCACCTCCTGACTCACCAGTACAAAAAAAAAAAACTTTTTATTGTTCGACGTATCTTGATGTTTAGTTATGGAAGACCTTGAGAATTTTGTGGTTCCCCTGTAGCTTGGACCCAAAAAGCCCTCATTTTCATGCCATTTTTAGTCTATATGTTGTTCTGGAATTTACCCCATTATGATAAAGAGTAAACCAAAAGGTGTCTTCAGCAAAAATGATCAGAAAGACTTGAAGTTGTGAATTCCACATCAACCAACCCCAAGGGTTCACCCCCTAATGGGATATAAGGGGTCAAAGTTTCTCCCTTTCACACCCTTACAAAAACTTGGGATTGACTCATTACCAGTGGCAATAGCCCCTCCAAGAGCCACTCCCAGAAGGATAAAAAAACAAATTTCAAACATAAGCATGTGAGGTAACATTTTAGAAAATATTTAGACCATAAATATTTAAACTGAAGCCACATTTTAATATTTCAAATATTTGATGCAACTTTTCTTCTTTATTATGTACTTCTACCTCATGAAACAAATCATTACATTTCTTACAAACACCCCAAATTATGGCGGCTTATGTTAATTCATACCTTTCTCTTTAACTGCTCAATTTGCCTTTCTTACTTGTATTTTATAACTTCCTAGTTTTTGCTTGTGCTCTGACTAAGTTTTGTAAGGACACTTTGCTTTTTTCATCTTCTGGTTAAAAAAATGTAATCTCCATTATGCTAACACCAGGATTTTCTAGGTGTTTCACAACTTTGTACAGTGGTCAATTGTTTAGAGCACCTTGACAAAAGAATCTGAGAATTGAGATGCTGAAAGATTGGGTCACAAAATATGAATTACCATTAGGAATTATCTGAGTAACCTACTTGAATCCACCACTAGCCATATGTACAGAGCTATACGTAACTTTTCACTCTATATGTTTCTGTTAGGCCAGATTATTTCAAAATATAATGTAAATTACCACAGCTATGCTGAAGACACACAGCTCTATTTATCCATTGTACCTAATGATTCAGAGGCTCTAAACCCTTTGATCCAGTGCCTTAATCGTGTAACAGAATGGATGAGTATAAATTTCCATAAACTAAACAAGGAAAAAAACAGACTTGTTAGTTATTTGCAGCAATACTGTAAACAAAGTGAGATACTTAGAATCAAAATTAATCAGCTGGCCCTACAAATCAAACCAGAGGTCAAGAATTGAGGTGTTATTATTGACTATGACCTTAATTTCAGATTACTTATTAAAAATATTACCAAGACTGCTTTCTTTTATCTAAGGAACATTGAAAGGGTGCAATCTCATAACATTTAAAGATGATGAAAAATTAATACATGCATTTATATTTTACTGACTAGATTACTGCAATGCTGTCCTATTAGGGCAAGAAGGATGCAAATGGCTTGTCCAAAATGCAGCACCAAGAATTTTAACAAAAAAAGAAACAATATGAGTATGTATCCCCAATATTAATATTTTTACATTGGCTTCCAGTGTTCTTTAAAATCGATTTTAAAATACTTCTACTTGTACATAAAGCTCTATACCAGTGGTTCCCAAACTCAGTCCTGAGGGCCCACTCTGACTGCAGGTTTTTATTCCAGCCAAATTCACAACTAGTGATACTAATTGATCTCATTTATTTAAATGGTCTCTTTTCCCTTCTCTTATTCTGCCTTTAGAAAAGCATAGCAGTATGATTTTTACATTTATAAGACATTTAGAACTATTTCTACTTTTGTTTTAAATGCTTACCTCTCTTTTGTTGTGTTATTTTTTTGTGTAGTTTGCACCCTTCATTCTATCTTAATAACAGTAATTAAAACAAACAGAACTGACAACCAGGTAAACAACACTGAATGATGATTGTTTAGCAGATTATAAATTAAACAATCAGAATACCTGGAAAAGCAGAATGAAGATAAGGCTGAAAACTGTTAAAAAGTAAAAAAAACTATCCCTTTATAAGTGCTTAGTACATTTTAATAAAAATTTACCAAACTTAGTTTTGTTGTTTCTCCGTTGACTCCAAAACACATAAACTGGGAAATAACAGGACACTTAATTGGGCTAGGAGTCCAATTAAAAACAGAAGTTGGTTGGAACAAAATCCTGCAACCACAGCGGGTCCCCTTGACTGAGTTTGGGAAGCACTACTCTAAATAAACTTGCCCCTCCCTACATTTCAGAATGACTGTATCCTTATGTACTGTACCAAATCGCAATCTTAGAGCTGCAAATACTCTTTGGCTCGTTATTGCAAGATCTAAGCAAAAAAGATCTGGTGAGGCAGCTTTCTGTTCTTATGCACCTAAAATATGGAATAAGGTACCAACAGAAGTACACCAGGCTAAATCTGCCAAACATTTAAAAAACTGAGAACCCATTTTTAAAATCTGGCTTTCCAGTAATTAACACTAGAATTACCAAAGCTTATGAAAAAAACACATAAATCCAGCCCACCTTAAATCCACTCGCACCTCGCCGTCAGCGTCTCTTGTCTTGTAAATGTGTCAATAAGCAAAAGCAGCAAGCAGCCTACTATACCATCCTCCCACCGCCACAGAAACGGCAAAAATCGCTCTCCCAGCTCAAGTCTGGTTTCTCAGGGAATTAAGTAGTACCTACAGCTGTATAGGCTAAACAAATATATAGTTATTTGGAACACATGCATTTCATGTGTGTTCCGTGTCTAAAAAAGATCTATGTAAGTGTAGGATGATAGGAAATGCAAGAAATGTTGAACACGTACTTAAAAGACAAACTTTTTCCATGTTTTAGAACTAACGACAAAATGTAGACATGAAGTGTATAATGTGTGAAGACTGAAGTCCAAATATCAAATAAATTGCTTATTTGATTGATCTTTGTAGACACAGAACACATGTGAAATGCATGGGATCCAAATAACAATATATTTTTTTAGCCTATACAGCTCTAGGTACTACTTCACTCCCAGATAAACCAGACTTGTGCTGGGAGAGGTTTTTTCACTTTCTGCAGCGGTGGGAGGATAGGATAGTAGGCTGCTTGCTGCTTGGGACACATTTACACCACAAAAGATGCTGATAGAGAGGTGCGAGCGAATTTAAGGTGGGCCGGATTTACGAGTTTTTTCGTATGTTTTGGTAATTCTAGTGTTTAAACATAACATAGTGATCTGATGCTAAGTTTAGGTCTTTGATATATAAATAAGTACCCAGCATTAATCCATTGCTTTCTTAGTTTTTTTTGTCTCCCATCCTGTGTGATGGTGTTACTGGGGGAATTGAGGAGGCCTCAGAAACCTTTATTGACGACTGTGCTAAGTGTATAAATTGTGCCCAGTGGAGAGTGGGCTACCAGCTGGCCTACGTCATTCTGAGCTCTACAATGCAGAAACTGCTTATCATCTGACTTAATATTTGATTCGCATGTGTATGTATTCTGACCTTGGCCTTCCAGAGGTTTATTTTTATCCTCTTGAACCAATCTTGGGAGTTTTTTGTTTTCCTCTCCTCCATGTCAGTTGGTCAACTAATCATATTCAGAAATCAAGAACTCCATCTACATTCTTAATTAACTGCTATGGACTGTTTTATTTGCTTTTTATCTTTTCACTGTATTTAACAACATCAAACTGTTTCTACTTAATGTGTTGCCATGTGCACATACATTAGTCAATTGCAGATATATACTGTATATATATTTTTTTATATTTATATGTTAATTACATCTGGTTGTTTTCTTTGTGTATAAGGCTTTTAATTAGAAAACAATATGAACCTGTTTCTGATAAGAGTTAAGGTTTGTCTTGCACTTTAGTGTTTAAATTTTGTTTAACAATGGTGAGGTTGATTTTCAATTTAGTATACTTACATTTATTGGAAATTATCAAAATATTAATTAATGATAATATCCAAGTAACTATGGTATATCTTTATTATTTTTATTGGTTAATCTTTGAAAAGCACCTTGAGTTGCATGTAAATGTAAAATAAGGTGCTATATAAATAGTTATTACTATTATTATCTGGATTATACTGAATATTTGAAGTACACCATCTCATTAGGACTACGTTTCCCATTGGGACAAAAGCTGGTAAAATCAGGAAAAGTAATCCAAGTGTAAATGACCATTATTCATTATGTTACCATTGTTATTGTTGACGACTAATATAGTTCATTTGATATGTGTTATGAGATGATAATATAAGAAAGTGCTTAGAAGAGGTTATGAAATATGTGTCTACAGATTAATCCTCATTTGTAAATTTCATTTCATTTTGTTGTTACTTTGATTTATTATGTATTTTCATTTTTAATTGAACACAAATTTCCTGTTCCGTGACTGGGTCCCTTTAAACCCTAGTAAATTGAAACATGTTCAGCAAATGTGTTTAATAGTAAATGTTAACTGACCACACATGCAATAAACAGAGGCTAAATGAGAAGGGAAACCAACAGAGTAATGTGCCACATTGGAGGCAAACGTTGTCTTTTAAAAACATAAAAAGATTTTTTTCTCCAGTTGGTAATTACCGAGTAAGAGTCTGTAACATTCATCTAGCTATGCCCTCACAGAACTCCCACTTCCCATAGTGAAGCTAAACACAACTCCTTCCCATAGCAACAGTAAAATGTGTTTTCAATGTTTTTCATACATTGTTGTTTTCTGTATACAGAGGCTGATGAAGCAAACCAGCAGCATTATGAAAAGGGACATGGAAAAACAATTTTCACTCCAAAATCAGATGTAAATGTAGATCTCTTTTGTCATTCAAGAATTTCATTCCATGTGTCTTTTGCTGTTTAAATCGTGGGTAAATACTGATCTGCTTCAAAAAAACAAAAGCAAAACAAATGAAAATTGGGTTGTGCAAACCTGCCAAATATAGCCTTAATAATGTATGCCAGTCATTCCTGTATAAGCAACTTATTTTCTTTAAAAAAATGGAATGTTGAACTTAGAGTGGTAAGAAAACAGACAAATGTACATGACAGCTTTAATAGTCAGAGTAATTTTACAGGGAACTCCTTCTAATGATTAGCTATTAATCAACAGCTCTAACGGAATGATTATGGAAGAGTGATGAAGTGACCTCTGCTCATCATTCTGTTAACACTGCACCACAGGCATCTTTGAACTTTAGTTGTGCAATAAACAATCTTCATTTTTCAGAGTCAGTGTCTTGCAAATTCTTAAGCCTATAATTTATAGGCAGACCTCCTTTAAGGGGAACTGTTCAAGTGAAGTACCATAAAATATGACATACTGTATAAAATAAAGATTGATATATAATCACTGGACAAACCTTACTCATGGAGGAATATAAATCTCATTCTTTTGAGTGATTATTCACAATTTCTTTTTCAGGGCTTAAGTTTTTCTTTTCTTTTCTTTATCTACCTTGGTAATACCTATGTTATTGTACTCATAACACTGTAGAACCTTGTTTTTCCTAATTGAGTTAGAATCCAGCTCCACATATGATTTCCACTGAACCTGGCATGCATAATGCTGAAGTGAACCTTTCGTGGAGTCGATGGAGGCTCTGATCAGGGCTCTCGAGAGACTGAGCGACGAGTCTGAGTGTCTGGGTTTGGGAGTGTCCTGAATAATAACCAAGATCCAGGCCTTTAATGACCTCTTAGGCACAGCCATCAGCAGTGTGCATGTCTGCAGAGAGACTGTCGACCTTTTCGAGAGGTTTACTTACCTTGGCAGTGTCATTCATGTCTCTGATAACTCTTCTTATGAAGTCAGTAGACAGATTGGGAGAGCATGGGGGTCACGAGATTGCTGGAAACGGGTGTGTGGCGCTCCAAATACCTATGCAAAAGGACAAAGGTTCAAGTCTTTAGAGTCCTGGTGCTTCCTGTCTTGCTATATGGTTGCGAGACACGGACACTATTCAGTGACCTGGACTCCTTTGGTACTGTGTCTCGTCCGAGAATCCCTGGGTACCGCTGGTTTGACTTTGTGTCAAATGAGCAGTTGCTCATGGGGTCTTGAATGAGGCACATTACCTGCATTGTGAGGGAGTGTCACTATGGCACTATGAGCGAGAGCCAGATGGAGAGTGGTGGCTATTGCATCATCTGTTGAATGGTTCCAGCGATAAGCAAACTGCAGGGGGTCCAGTGAGGGGGACAGCAGGGTTTTGATGTGCCTCATGACAAGGTTCTCGAAGCACTTCATGATAATGGGAGTAAGTTCAACGGGATGGTAGTCATTGAGGTTGGACACTTGTGATTTTTTTGGCATGGGAACTATGGTGGTGGTTTTGAAGCAAGTTTGGACAATGGTGGTGCTCAGGGAGATGTTGAAGATGTCAGTAAAAACGTCTGCCAGCTGGTCTGCACATTCCTTAGTACTCTACCAGGAATATTGTCTGATCCTGCAGCCTTCCGTGGGTTGACTCTTTGTCAAAGGCTGGAAGAAAGGTGCAATGGGTGCAGCAGCACCTAAAGCTTGTCATGGTTTATGAGAATGATTCAAAATGTTTAGTTTGTTGAAAATGCAGCCAACTGATATTTCTTAAAACAGTGTGCTTACTGGTGGAGAGTTGCTTTGAATGGATGAATGAAAGACATGGAGGATGTTAATATATATTTTTGAGCAATAGCCATTAATCACCCATAATATTACAATAATGATGCAATAAACCTGATAAGTATTGTAAATGTCAATACCACTTGCCATAACGTTTGGTTATATCTCAATTGGCCTTGAGGAGGTCAATGCGTGGCCACACACAAATACACCCCACAACTACCAAGTGACCTGCCATACCTTCATATCTGAATGCAACTCGACACAGATGGAACATTTAGAAAGTCACAATCATGACTCAGCCTACCAGGAGGATCATATAGGCATGGAAACGAATCCCACAACAAATTATTCAGACCATCATTGGCCGTGTCAAATTTAAATCAATGGTTGATCTTCAACTTAAATGTTTTGTTGAAGTACTACCTTAAAAATCTGTCCCAGAGCTTGATGTATGTAATCATTCATTTTATAGATGAGATTCACCTTTTATGCTAGATTGAAAACAGAACAACTTTCTAATCCATTACTTTGCAAGTTACTTTATTGACAGTGTACATTGTAGCACCTACCATATTTAAAGAAATATCCCTTTTCTTTGTTAAGGAAAATAAGTACTTCACTTCTGCCTTTTCACACATTTAGAGAATATGTTTTCTTTCTTCTTTCCATTGTTACAATATGTTATCTACATGTACTACAAAGTTTGATTCTTTCATGACAGAGAGGGCAAAGGATGGGGCATGTCACTTCCCAAACTTTATTCAGAAAAAAAATTAGTTTATACTTTTCATTGTGATTTGTGCTCGTTTTTTATGAAAAATGTTTTGAACGATCACTGATAACCTGCTGTTCTCCACTGCTGACTGTGCTCTGCACTCAGCAGCAGTAAAGAATGAATGGACAGAAGAACATCAAAGCCAGCATAAATATGGACTGCATCCCTACATTGTGCAAACATCTGATTTACCAATGTCATAATGCACTCTAACTAAAACTTTAATGTGGCCTGTACAACTAAAATAAATGGAAACAAGACCCCTGATAGCTACAAAATTAGAACATGTCAGTGGGATGTAATCTTGACTGTCTCATTAACCAAAATTATAGTTACTCTATATACATATTTACTATTACAGTTGTCAAATAATTCACTTATAAAATTTTCAATTATACTTTACTTAAAAATTTTATTTATATGTAGTCTTGATTCTTAAATGTTTCTGGGTCATATTCTCTCCTCACTTCATCCTTTATATTTTCTATTAAGCAATAAAGGGATGCTAATGTCAGACAAGCTACGAAATTTTTTCTTGTTTCAAAATTTTCTTTCCTTAGTCGAAAGATTTTGCACTTATGTAATAAATACACCAAATAAAGTAACATTTTAGATTAATTATACAATATATTACCTATCTATCTATTGTAAATATACCTTTTGGATACTTAAACACTGGTATTACAATACAGTATTTTAACTTATAATGTACTTTAAGGTGACTTTCACGATGGAAAGCACAGTATAAATGAAACGGATGACTAGTTGATTAATGGAGTAGTTAGCACTCCAAAGCTAATTATCACCAGATAAATTTCTGCTTTATAACTCTTGACTCTGGCCAACAGTGCCAATACTCGTTCATTAATTCCACAAAAACTAAACTGAGATTAACCCTTTAAAAACAGGAAGACATGAACCTATTCAAAAAATATTATTTGACTTTTTTATTCTGGGTTTATTGAAGACCAACAATTTGGTTCCACATCTAAAATATAGCTACATATAGTGACCTTCATTAAAAATTATTAATTTAAAGTTCATTACTGTCCGGTTGCATGTATACTTTAAGCTACTACTTAATAAATTTTCATTATTGTACAGTATGTGTTTGTGTTTTCACTTATCTAAAATAGAATGTAATAGAATGTAATAATGACTCTGCATAGCACTCTTTCAGTTAGTACTCAATGCTCTAGGAAGTTATCCTAAGCATTAACCTTGGTATTAGTGTATATTGTTGGTTTCTCATTTTATTTCTGGTACTTACCAAAGTACTAAACATCTTACGGTCTGGTTAAAAATGGTCATGTTAGCTATGTGCTATTTCCTAAGCACTTAGTATCCCGTGTGTGTGCACAATTACACAAGGTGTCTGCTGGGAAAGGAAAACAAAAGTTTACTTTTTATCATGAGAACGTACCCTATCATGACCAAAATATTCTGATGAGTGGCCAAACAGAAAACAGCACAAGGTGCAATATTCCCTAACAGGCCTCATCACTAGTCTAAGAGTAGCTATGTAGCAGAACTATGTAAAGCTTGCAGGAGCTTCCTTTTGCAACAGTAAGCGCCTTCTTACTTAAACTAGCTAAAAATGAGAGTTGGTCTCAGTACGACAGGCTGGTGTAAGAAATGTGGGTGAGATAAAGTCCAAACGACTGTAGACACGATCAGATGTCTGGCCACGGGAGGTGCCGCTATTAACTCCACGGTGGTACAACTTTGTTTGTAAACTCCCCTTTCCAGTATCAAGGTAAGGATTAATTTCAAACACAATCCGAACTCTGAAAGTACTTTAATTCCTGTTGCTGTGGTCTGTAAACAAAATTAAATACATACACTAAGTTACGTTACGTACAAGTACACATTTTAAATACTCTGAACGTGTAAGTTTAATAAACATTTGGACCTCTTTATATCAAATTATCTATGATAAACTTACTTTTCCGCAAGGACGAACAGCATTAATGGCTCAAGTGATACGAACAGCATTAATGGCTCAAGTGATAGGAGAAAAGGACAAACTATTTTCACAACTTGTAGCAAGTAAACAAAGGAACGAAAGATATGCAAAGCCTGAACTTTCACCCGGAAATATATAAGAAAAGTTCTACAAGTGTTTCTTATATTCTGCCATTAGAGGTCGCAATTCAACCTGACAAAGGACTTTCTGACACTAGTGACTAAATGAGTATTAAAATACCGCAGTGAAAAACAAACTGAAAAAGCAACAGTCTTAAACCAAAACACCACATTAAATAATAAATAAAAATAATAATGGGATTCTATAGTGTTTCCAAAATGGTGACTAATGTCATGTGACCACAGCCATTGCTTTGCAACCCATGAGGTGATAACATTGCATGGCAACCATTTTAGATCCATGAAAAACTGATAGACAGCCAGTAAACAACACACAACAAAAATTCAATGGCTGTAGAACCTGACACACACACTCCCACAGTCTTTAATGCGTTAACTCTTTCTACAGTAATTTGATATTTCACTAAAGACATTAATTCAATTCGCTTTTGATGTCATATTCAAGATGGATAATTTTTATAAGCTTATCAGATAGTTTAAAAATCTGAATCTAAAATCATTATTTAAGAGTCAGCCTTTATTAGGAACGAGTTACATATTGGCAAACTTTAATTTTCTTATTGCTTTTTTCTCCATGAAGATGAAAAATAAACATGATAAAAAGCACAATAGCAACACTTTTTCAGATTAAAAAGAGTGATATGGTAGCTCAGTAACAAGTCATATTTAAACAGTACAGCAACTCTTTTCTTTTCTTTTTTTTAGCTTTTTTTTGTGCAAAATGCTAACACTTCCAACAAGATTCTCATGGTATGATTAGTATATTATACCCAAACAGATATAACGGGGGAGATTATTTCAGTTGTTTGTGCTGTGCTAAAATCCAAGCTTAAATAAAAGATTTTCCCTAGAATTATCTTCATAACTCATATTTTCTTTTATAAAGTCCTCAAGCCAGACTTTGTGGAATATCAGTTTATACATCTTACTGCATATAAACCAACACAATTGCCGAGACTCACTGAATCTACCCATCTAACTATTTCAAAGCATGGCTGCTTTAATGTCACTGAATGCTTTTGTTGCTTTATGACACTCACACTGAGAAATTCTCCTTTTGAAGCTCTCTCTCAGTTTCAAATCCCAGGGGCAGCTTAAAGATTCTTTTTTTCCCTTTTCTCATGTATTTTAAAAACAAACATTATTTAATAATTCTGACACCTAATTGTTGCTGAACTGCTTAGTTTACATTCCTCTTTTTACAGTATTTAAAATAAAAATATTGTCTGATTATCTTTTGTACTCCTTGTCACCTTGACTTGGATTAAGGGGATTTGATCATGTTGTGTTATCTTCTGTACTACAGTTGTAGTTACAATGCATTACATTAGGATTCTAACTACACTGTGATTTCTATTCACTTTGAAAGAAATTACTAAAAGGAAAAGTAATTTTTTATGAAATGGAAGGCATCATTTCACGCATCTGATTTGTTTTTTAATTCTACAATGGATTTGCATAATTTATTAAACAGATAATATGCAATATCTCTGAGGTTCATTTGCATTCATATACATTTAGAGATAAGTCCATTTTATTGGAAATCAAAAAATGACACCTGATATATCGTATATATATACATATATATATATATAGTGACGTGTGAGTCCCTGTCTTGCACCCCAAAACATGAGGCTGATTCTCAGTACTTTAGCAAAACCAGCTTTATTCAACTTGAAACTTATTTATTGTAGTAGGACCTACCACTCTCCTATACACAGACAGAGCAAAGAGGCAGGGTCATGACCAGGTTAATGGCCAAGTAATAATGTTCCCTGCATTTACAATATACCTTGCATCACCCATTGAAGGCAGGCGCTCATAGCGTGACCACGATCTTTTAGGATTTGTTTATGCGGCAAACTGCTACAGCGCTGGGAGCCTATGGTGCGAATAGGAGGCAGCTGAGTGGCTTGAAAGAAGGTAATTCCACGCCAAGCCATGAGGTGGCAGGCTGCGCTAAACTTTCCTCTGTTTCCTCTGCAGACCAGATACAGGAAAACCTGCTTGATTTCTCTGCAATGACGTCAGTTCTGGTCCCGGTGCCCCAAAAGACATCACTTCCAGTCCCAGCCTCCAAGACGACATAATTTCCGGGACCTGGTCTATAAAGATGCCCTCTTGATTTAAGGACTCAGTTCAACTTGAGAACTCAACCTGCACACTTCAGTGCTTATTTAAACTATTGCAGCCAGGTATAATATATGGGTGGCTGCCCCAAACCTTTCTGTGTTTATGAGGCTGTTTTATTCCACTATATATATATTGTCACGGATGCCAGGGGTGACGACCTGGCCGGGACGCCTTGGAGGACTGGAAGTGGGCGTGTGCCCATCTGGGATCACGTGGGGGCCGCCTTCCTGGTTGCTTTGGGGGCCACGGGTTCAGGGCATGGAAGCACCACCCTGTAGGGGCCCGTGGTCACCGCCAGGAGGCGCCCCAATGCCTTGGGGACTTGTGACCTCAGCACTTCCGCCACACCAGGAAGTGCTGGGGGGAAGATTTAGAAGGGCACCCGGAGAGCTGCCGGGAGAACAGCCGGCACTTCCGCCACGCTGGGGCCTGGCCAACAAGGGAATGCCTGGAACCACCTGGAGCTCATCCGGGAGAATATAAAAGGGGCCGGCTCCCTTCATTCGAGGCAGGAGTCGGATGGAAGTAGGACGAGGCAGAGGAGAGTGTGGAGGCGGCCCGAAGAGAAGGCATTGTGTGGCCAGGACTGTGTTTGGGGTTTGTGCACTTATTTGAACTGGGTCTGAGTGACAATTTAATTGTAAATATTGTACATAATAAACGTATATATATATATTGTGGCGGACTGTCAGGGTCCATGCCTGGCTTCATTATATGTTCAGGGCCTCCACCTGGACGCTAGATGGCCGGCCCCTCGGGTTGGAGCGGTGCCTCGGTTTCCCCCAGGGCTCCATGCGAATTGGAGTTGAGTGCAGCCCTGTTGTGTCCTGCAGGCAACGCCAGGGGTCGATGCAGCTGGGACTCCCAAGCCCGTATGGGCAGCGTATTCGCTACACCCGGAAGTGCAGCTGGAACTCGGCAATCAACCACCTGGAGCACTTCTGGGTGGACTATAAAAGGGCCCAGCAACCACCACTCAGGGGCCAGAGTGGGGGTGCAAAAGAGGACTGTGTGTGTTGATGTTTTGCTGTACTGGAGACTGTGTTGTGCCTGTGGGGGTCAAGGGGAAGACATGACCCACAGGTGAAGACAAATAAAAAGTTGGTTTATTTTACGTGTGCCTTACAGTGTCAGTCTGTGTCAGGTCGGCGCCCATATAGCACTTTTGTTACACTATATATACAGTCGACCCTTGACATACGACCAGCCTGACATACGAACAACTTGATTTACGACCAAAATTTTTGTTTTGATTTACGACCAACATCTTGCGTTACGACCCCAATGCGGTCCCGTGTATCCGCTTGTGCGATTGTAAACAAACAGCTGAGAGCATTTGTAAGCGTCAGTCGGAGCCCAGATACATGTGTTTGTGGACGTAATTTCAGTCAGTGCAGTGATTTATCTATATATATAATTCACTAAGACCATGGCAAGCAAGACGCATAATTGCTAAGGAAGGAAGAGAAGGTAACGAAGGTAAAGAAAGTGATCACAATCGAAACGAAGAAGGAAATTGTGCGGAAATATGAGAGTGGTGTTCATGTGACTGATCCCGCTAATACCGTATTTACTCATGTACCACGCACCCTCGTGTAAGACGCGCACCCTAATTTTTACAAAGAAAATTGCGAAAAAAGTTTTGCCCCGTGTACGATGCGTGTTGTGATTGTATAGGAAGCGTTTAGAGAGACAGCGAGCACTGTCGTGCGAGTGCGCGAGCAAACGAGAGAGAGCGAGAGAGCGCGAGTGGGCGAGCGAGAGAGAGAGCGCGAGTGGGCGAGCGAGAGAGAGAGCGTTAGTGGGCGAGCAAGCGAGCAAAAGAGAGAGAGCGCAAGTGGGCAAGCAAGCGAGCGAGAGAGAGAGAACGCGAGTGGGCGAGCGAGAGAGAGAGTGCGAGTGGGCGAGTAAGCGAGCGAGAGAGAGCGTGAGTGCGCGAGTGAGCCCAAGCAGAAGAAGTTTCCTCGTGTATGACGTGCAACTGATTTTCTAATGCTGATTTTTGGGAAATAAATACGGTATGTACAGCATGTCGAAATCCACCATCTCGATAATTTTACAAAGAAAAGATTTGCATAAGGAGGCTCCTTCTAAACAATAACCACCTTCCATTTCATTCTCCTACTCCTCCCTTCCTGCAGCCCAAAGATGTTAAATTAAATGGTGAGTACAGTATGAAATTGTTGTTTCTGGTAGGCCAGGCACTTTTTATAACTTTTTGGTTAGTACATTAGAAAAATTATCGGTGTTTTGGTAAATTATGCACATTATACAACCCTTTTTTATGAAAAGGTTAAGTAAGTGTTGCAGTGGAAGGTTCGGAACGCATTATGGGTATTTCCATTATTTCTTATGGGAAAAATAGTCTTGACTTACAACCAACTTGAGTTACAACCAGCCCTCGCGAACGAATTGAGTTCGTAAGTCAAGGGTCCACTGTATATATATTTATACTCTCAGCAGTCTTGATATGCCCTCTGACTTGACCTTGTCCATCTAACATTCATTGGTAATAATTTGTTAGTGGTCAACAATAAAGGGGAAATTTTATATTTTATGTTAATGAAGCATTGATGTATATGTTTTAATTAATAGAAATAAACAATAGAATAAAAATATATATTTTTGTTGTAAATTCTGTTTTAAATATTGTTAAAGTAATGTAAAATAACAATTCCAAACTGTCCCATTCCATTTCAGAGTTCCATTTCAGTGCCAGTCCCTGACAGGGCCCATTCACATACTGTATACTGGCACCCACAGGAGTCATTTTGGAATCATCATTAAAACTATGTTCATGTCTTTTGGGATATAAAATTAACTACATAATGAAAAATGACAAATTCTGCAAGGAAAGAAATCAATATCTTATTTGTCACTTTTACATCATATTAATGTGTGTAGTACAGAAATGGTTACCCCTTTATAAATAAAAAAAAAATTAATGTAAACCTACTACTGCAAATCAATTATGACTAAAAAAACAGATTATTCTGTAAAGCATTAAATTGCCCTTCTCCAATTGCAATGTTTGTAAATAATACAAACAACACATCTGAGTATTGTATTTTAACATGTATCAGATTTTTACATAACTCTTGTCTCATCAATATATTATCAGTTTCAGAATAATTTATTGAAACTGGCTAGTAGGTACCACTTGAATATTTTAGTCACCTTTCAGTTATCTAATAAATAGGGGATAGCAAAGGTGAATATAGGAATACAAGCAATAGCAATTCATATTACATCACATTGTTAATCAGTGACTTTACTAAATTACTAATAAGTAGCCTCATTTGTACATACTAAGAATATTGTACCCATCAATTTGTTTGGTTAGCTAATAGCTAAGTTGTCCTGCTGTCTCATTCAGATATATTTTAAAAGCTGAAGTTTCTGCTTCAGCTGCTTGACTCATTAATTTGTCACAGACTCCTATGACCCTTTGTCTAAAGAAGCACTTCAGTGTTTTCATCTTGAGTGCACTTTTCCTTACTTTCTGCAGGTGTACTTGAATAAATGATTGACCATTTAACTCAATGGATTCTGGAGCAACATCATCAATTTCATCAAGAAATTTGATAACTAGCACATAAACCCTGTAGAAATAGTAAGGACAGTGAAATGCATTGAAATCAGTGGGGAAGGATGAACTGAACTAGTTTTGAGTAGATTATAATGGTGCAATGGTCATTTAAGTGTCCTTGGGAAGTGTCCCATTTAAGTGCTCCTGAGCTAGGGAAATGTCTGCCAACTGTTCTGGAACAATCATTGTGGCCATAAAGGTGACCTGATTGGTGAAGCAGCGATGCTAACCATCGTGCCACCATGCCTTCAAGCAACAAAAGATGCAGACAGACTGAAAGCCAAAATGAAAATACAACAAATGGCCAAAAACTAGCAATAAGTAAAAAAAAAATATATATATCATTGCGCTCACAGAGTTCCAGTTTTTTGGGGCACGGACTACCAGTGCCACTCAGCACATTTTGAAGATGAGCTTCGGCTGACATGTAACCTTGCTGTGGCGGCTTCCAGGAAGTTGGCACATAATTTTTGTTTTCAATCTATCTGTTGTGACCAATATGGGGTGTTGCAGTACCCAAAACCCCAGGCACAACTGCATGGACTAAAGTCCCAGGTTCAAAGACAAGATTTATTACAAAAATAATACCTTACACGGGCTTCTTTATCCACAATCTCATACACTTCTTTTCACTCATTCTTCCTTCATTTGTTTTTTCTCCTCCACTCCTCCCAGGAAAGCTTTGTTCTTCCTCTACCAAACTCCAGCTTGCCTGGGTGAAGCAAAGTGGTTCCTTTTAATCACACCCAAGTGTACTTCCGATGCTAGGACATGGTTCATTGGAAGCACTTCTGGGTCAAGCAGAACTCGCATGAAGTAGGGATTGTGAGTCCCTGCAGTACCCCTTGGTGGCACCCACAAAACCCAACACGGCTGCACTCCAGGACTCCAGTTACCAACATGCCCTGTGGGTGTCTGAATGGCTATGCTGGCATGGTGCAATCTAGCATATCAGGGGAATATATCCTTCCATTACATTGTGCAGGTATTTCACACTTTTTACTTCCATCAAGAAGGAGAAAACATCTTGCAAATATTAATAAATATTTTGTTATTATTATTATTTCACAGGTTTTAACATGTTGTTTGACTCAGGAAGTGGAAGGGTGAGGACTTCTTTAAGGTTTGTTTTGACTTGTTGCTGGTCACATTGATAATTGCATATTTATTCAGCCAGGCATAGAAAATTAGGTGGTATCAGTATTATACAGGGTGACACAGAAAAATGGGAACTTTTGAAATGTTGAGATGTTGCAATCTTTTGTTGCACCTGCATTGAACAATTTTCCACAACTTCACGAAACCTGGTTTCAACAGGATGGTGCGACATCGCACACTGCAAGGCAATCACTGGCAGCTGTGCGAGAATTGTTCGGTAACTGTGTCATCTCAAGATTCGGTGACATTCCCTGGCCCTCAAGATCACCGGATTTGTCAGTTTGTGATTTTTTCTTGTGGGGCTACCTTAAGAGTCGGGTCTACACGACTCGGCCAAGCACACTGAATGAATTGAAACAAAGAATTCAAGACGAAATTCGTGGTATCCCAGCTGAGATGTTGCAGCGATCAACAGGGAACCTCAACAGCAGATGGGAAGAATGCATACGTACAGGAGGACGCCATCTACAGGACGTAATGTTCAGACATTGATAATTTGGATTACTGTCTCTTAAAAGGCAAGTTGTAGTGGTTCAATTGCTGTCAATAATTTTTTTTGTTGGATTCTTCTATTTTTATTGGGTTTTTCAAAAGTTCCCTTTTTCTGTGTCACCCTGTACTATACTTTGAGCTGCAGTACTCATGATATTCTTATTTCATTTTGAACACATGCACAATGCAAATCTAGCTTGTGCAGGGCACCGGAAGTGACAACACAAATGCATGAAAGTTCTGCGCATGGCTGTGTCATCTCTGTGACGTCACGCTTACCTTGGAGAGCTTCAATTTTCCTTGCTGTGTTGGAGCAGAATAAGCCCTTTCTCCCAGGGATGCAGTTGGTTGTTTTTCACCCCATAAGCTTCTAGTGCTGTAGTATTTTTTTGGTCCTTGATGACCTGATATACATGACACTAAAGATATAAGCTCACTAATGCAATATAAACTTTTTGCATAATATCCCTTATTCAACAGTGTACACAATCTAACCTAACATTTTATTTCCTCTTTAATTTTATTCTCTGCATTGCTTGAAAGAAGAGAATTTTCCATCAACATTAACCCAATTTGTTTTCAGAGTTTGCTTCCAGGAGGTTAGCAACACACAGCTTATATTTATCATTAAAAGTATTTTCATCTACACACTTGCACTTGCCTATATTAAACTGCACTTTTAAAGAATGCACTCACGTTGTCCAAGTCTGTTGAATTCCTTATGCTGCCTCCTCACTAATGCTCTTATTTAGTGCTATCTGCAAATATCACAGTTTGCTTACTATATCAGAATCTTTGCCTTGGCTAAAATGAACAGTTTTAGCACACATTCCCCTAGGGACTCCACTAATTATCTCACCCCATGTGGAACATTTTCCTTTTATTTGTTATAAATGTTTCCATCCACTGATTAATGTTAGGTAAGGAAACACAGAAAAGCCATTTTGAATGTCTAAATAGATGCAGTCATATGCTTTGATTTTGTTCGCCACTCCAATTCTCAGTTCAACCAAGTCTAATCATTCTGGCAGGATATTTCCTTGATACACGTGTGCTGGATGTCATTTACAATATCACATAACATTCTCAGACCTGCTTAATCCAATTCAGGGTGACGACAGCTGGAAATTGTCCCAGAAGCTCTGGGCAGAAAGCAGGGAACAACCCCAGGCAGAGTGGCAGTCCATCGAAGGACTTTTATTTGTAATATTATTACCTTATTTAAGTTTAACACAAGTTGCTGAATCCTCATTTACAATACTATTTTTATAATTAAGTTTAACACAAGCGTCCTAACACCAAGAGTAGAGAGAAACATTCTGTTTTTTATTCCTCTTAATGTATCAAGTAATTACAAAATATACATTTAATAGCAACAACATAATGCGCTTCATACAAAAAGTGCATCTGAAAGTGCATTGCAAGAGGTAGAAGAATCATAATTACAAGCAGAAAAACAACAAATAATGACAAACTTGATAAACTCCACTTTTAGATCTTCACAAATTATAGTAGTAAATGACAGAGTCTAATACTATGATCCAATGGCCAGAGAGTGGTAGAAAACAAAAACTCCAGCCAAAGAAATGCAGGAGAAAATAGTAGAGAAAACATATGCCTCAATATCTTGGTTATTTTTAGAAACTTGGTTTCTAAAATGTCATGTAAACCCTTATTCCCGTTAGAGAAACCTAGTTAACAGAGATAGATTTCTCCACAAATAACCAGATTATGCGGCCATGTAAACCCTTATCCGGGCTACTGTTAAGGATTTTGTAGTCTGCACATGTCCATTGCACTTTGTCAGCTTGTACATTAAGTTGATTCACATACACTTTCAGCAGCCATGGTCACAAGTGTCTACAAATGAATTTCCAGAGGCAAATATTTGGGTGGTCAAATTATTCCTTTTCCTGGCTGAAATAATCTGTCTCAATATTTCAGAAGTAGTTAAAGTTGTGTTGTCGAGCTGACTGTACAGTACTAAACTCCGCAACACAATCTCAAGAGGAATAGAGTAACATGTTAAAAGTAACAGGCATTATGTAGTTTGATTCAAATTTAAAGAGACACGTAACCTAACACAATACTTATCTTACTGAAGTAAAAATACCTGTTTTATTTTTCCAGCAGGACTGGATGTAAGGCAAGAATCACACATATTGGGTGCTTTGCAGAACTCAATTGCACAGCAAAGTAGAAAGAGTATGCTGCACGCAGTCCGTTAACAGAAACCCATAAGTAAAGCTTCAATCTGACTAAACACATTTATAAAACATAAGAAAATTAATGCACACATATTTTCAGATTCACAGTGATGCTGTTGAACTGATTCTTGCGCAGTTTAATGATGTCAGAGTATTTTGACAAAGGAGAAGATTACTTGCTGATGTAAACTCAGATTTAAAAAAAAAACATGTTTCTGCCTTAACCTCCAGGAGCTCCAAGGTCAAAAGACCATTCTGCCCTCACTGGACATTCTTAAACACATTGTTAGACATGAGCGCTAAGGGAGCATTTACAGGGCTGTAATAAGGTAACTAGTACTACTCCAACCAACACAGTTGCCAATTCCTTCTTCTCTTTCCTCTGCAGTTCTGAAGAACACTCAGAAACGAAGTAAGGACACATAATTTCTTCTGAGGTCTCACCTTTTCCAAGTTCCATGATATATAAACCCACCAGCTATTGGAAGAGATCGCTCATTGTTGGATCAGCAATAGTAACAAATATGAGCACACAGCTGTAGCCATTAGCCTTGAGTTTCTTACTTGATATTTATTTGCCTTTTTTTGATCAATCAACAGAGTTCACCATGGAGGTGGCCCCAACTGTTCTCTTGTTTCTTTTTATAATGTTGCAACATAAATAATATCAAGTAATTCATTATTCAATCAGTGGATTGCTTCAAAATTCCTTCCAATATTAAATGCAGGTGCAAGGTACTTTGATCAGGTAGCGGTGGCGCAAGAAGCCACCACAGAAAACCAGAAAAGAAAAAAGAGAAACATAGAAGTTACTAACAAATGTCACTCTTTTAAATTTGGATTTTGCCAAATTTTAAAGTATATGATATTGAAGTGCATGCTGTATTATAATCAATTAGAACTATCTTAAAAATGGGAATTACTAAAAAGCCAAAAAAATTGGACTGGGCAAAATGCATTATTAAAAATTAAACATTAATAACTGCTGTTTACAAAGGTCACACATTCTTGTGGGGTGCAGTCAATGAAAATTGTATCAAGGTGTGCACATTGTGTCAATCGAAACTCTTGATGTTAACACACAGTAGCAGTGTTATCAATTATTAAACTCTGAGAAGAAAGCTCAGTATGTACCAACTAGCCTGTTGACACGTGACAGATTATAGGCAGCAGTGAAGAGTAATGATATTCAGTGTTTCTCTGCGGTCTGTGTATTTAATAGTCTTTGCACTCATTTAAATAGCCTATACATGAAGTACTATTCTTTAATATACATTGTAAGATATATATTTTTATTTACAATTATTATTATTATTATTGCTTTGTAACAGTGCTCATTTTAACTTTTTATTATGCAATGTTTGCCTATGTTTCCATTTTTGTGGACCAAGAGAAAGCATTTACTGGTCTGTGCTAGGAGAAATCCTCAGAAAGGTCTTTGTTTTGCAAAGACTCCTAGAAAATAGGTGAAAGAGGTGCCAAAACTTTAGCTGGACATTGATTGGTTCATTGTAATGGAACAACATTATCCTAAAGTTCCAAAAAGTGTTACAATAGCCTGGTGTATCTGTGATCCCACTACTGCTGGACCCTGGATTACCAGAGCTGATTTTCTTTGTAACCTTGGGACTTGTGAATTGCATTTATGACCTTCTACACTCTAAATGCTACACGCTCCTGCAAAATCTGGAAAGCTTAACAGCCAGAGCATCAAGGTCATCTAATTTCTGTATTCATGTCTGTCAACTTTTTTTTTAAGGGTGCCTGTTTGTGGATTTATAAACTGAAATTTTCTTTAATCCAAGCCAAGTGTAAACTTATTATTTGTGTTTTAAGGCAGCAGTCTTCAACGGTGTGATTCCAACTTTAACCACCAAACAATATAAACAGTATAAAAAGCAGGCAACAAAATAAATAATTCACACATAATAATAAGCAAACATTTTCATAGCCTAGATGTCAAAAGAAAGACATGTGAATGCTTACATCATTTATGACTAAATAAAATTGATTTCAGCCTATAGGTTATGTAGGACAAATATCTTTCTGCCTGTACTATGTTGTTAGCATCTGCTATAGTTACAGCAGAGGCTAACAAAGTTGCATTGTTCACATTATAATTGTACATTTGCAAATGTAGCTCCTTAAAAATATTAGCAATTTCCAGTAAATGGCCCTCTAATGCATTCTCCAGTCAGTCAGTAAACTGAGATTCAATGTACTGCTTGACACATATCTGCAATTTGTTTCTCCCTTCAAACTGATTCTTAAGGTGAACTAGTTCAGTGTACCATACTGGAATGAGAATACCGTAATTTTTTTTTTTTTTTTTTTTAAATACCAGCGCCCCATAATGCTTTGTGAGGCCAGTGCAACACCCTCCAGAGCTGTTACAGCCAACATTGATGGGACCGCCCCCTGGGTATTTAATGCTGATCATTTGCATTACAGACTCCGTGGGATGAGTTACCTATGCATGCAGATAAATGTGCAGGTCGATCAAATTACACACCAAAGGAGGCGTATGCCCTGTGCATGCATAATAATTAGCCATGTGGCATGGAAAGATTGAAAACAAACCTTGAAGGAGCCCGACACCCTCCCAAACAAAGGAGGCTCTATAAAATAATAATAACAAATGATTCATTACTATTTACAAGACATTTCTATTTTTTTGATAAAATAAAAAGTGCAAGGCATCAGCACAGACATTTTTGAGAGCCTTCAGCGTGTCTTCAAAAAATAGAATGAGCCAGTACTTTCAATCACGACATGCCACTTTGAATATTCTGCCTTTAAACGACCCATACAATTTTTCTTACTTTTGCTTAACTTTTTCTTACTTAAAACTATTACTTTTAACTATTACTGATTTTGGCATTTCCAGTTTGTTCTGATAAAATAAATATAACTGTGTGTCTCTCTTACAGTGTTCTTTCTTCTTTGATCTTATGGAGGCACAGTGGTCCAGTGGTTGTCACTGCTGCCACACAGCTCAGGTCACCGTTTTGGCCACAATAATGAAACATATACAGCGTAAATAACGAGTTAGCTCTGCTTGAGAAGTTGAAATGTGTTATAGTAAACAGTTATGATTATAAAATGTTAATTGTATCAATGCCAAGTATCCAAAGTGCTTGGCTACATCGCTGCATAGAGTAGGTCCACCTATTTTTTTAGTTGTAGCTGACGTCTTTGAATTACCAGCCGTGAACAGGGTTTGTGAGCAACTGTGAAAAAGGTTTTAAACGGGCCAGACATCAAATACTAGACAGTAAAACCATCTGACTGAGAAATGTTAAAAGCCATTAAACAAATACAAGTTGTTACCAGAACCATAATGCTAAAACCATAACTCATGTTGATAAATGGAATGCTGTGAATCGTTAACCAGAAAGTTTGTTCAAGGTTTTTCGCCCATGTGCAGGTCAATCTTCGAGTGCCATGTCAGTATAAGAGAAGGAGGCGCATGCCCTATGAATGCATAATAAATTAGGCAGATAAACCTGCCCCCCCCCAAACCAACACAGGAGACTCTATGAAATAATAATAAGAAAAGGTTTATTACTATTTACGTTTCTATCTTTTTGATAGAAGAAAAATTGCAAAGCATCAGCACAGTTTATAGAGCCTTCAGCATGACTTTAAAAAATAGAACGAGCCAGCAGCATCAATCATGACACACCACTTTGAATTTTGTGCCTTTAAAAGACCTACATATTTTTCTGACTATGATGGCATTTCTGTTTTGCTTTGATGAAATCTATGATTGTGTGTCTCTCTAACTGCATTCTTTCTTCTTTGATCTCACAGAGGCATGGCGGTACTAAGGTTGGCACTACTGCTGCACAGCTCAGGTCACCTTTTTGGCCACAATAATCGGTCCAGTATAGTTGTCACATGTTTCCCTAGCCCTAAAGATAACTGCACCATTATAATCTAGTCAAATCTAATCCAGTTACTTCTTCCCCATTGACTATAATGCAGTTCACCAAGTTCAGCAAATATCACAAACATTTCCCTGATTTTGGGGAACTCAAGGCTAACCAAACTTGACAATGTTCACTCGTGAGCAAACTTGCAATTGTACCTCAGATCAGTAGGGGCATACTGGTTCATTCAATCAGGCAGTGTACTGAGATGGTCATAGTCATTCAGTCAGAGTGAACTGATCAATGGGAGGAGCTTAGTTTGATCTACCAAGTCAGTCATTGGCTAGTTGTTATCATGACTGTTTTGCTGAAATGGTTTACTGACTGGCTATTTCCCGAAGACAGCATTTAAATGATGTTAAGACGATAGCTCTGGACTGTTGCAGAATGCAATATAAAACGTAGCATGCGTTGTGCATGTCTCAAAAAGATTTGTTCATTAATGTCATTGTGTCAGTAAGATTTGTTCAGAAACCTGGAAAAGTACAAAAGAACTAGTTCATTCTTTCATTTCACATCACTATCATGTAGACTTATTTTGCTTTAAGATAACAGAGCACACTAATCTCCCCATTTTCTAAATCACTTTCCTCTTCATCGCTGCATCTGTCACAAGGTGGAAGAGCTGACCTGTCCCTGCAGTATATCAGTCCAAAACAAGATACATTCATGGCTCCCTATAAAGGAATTACAGCAAAAAAAGCAAGGATGCCACACACCTGTGTGTATGTTCACACTACGAAACCTAATTTTCTGTTTACAATTGTTACATATGTTGAGGCATTCACAGAATAAAACTTCAACATACATGAAAAAAGTGTCTTTAACTGACATAATTTGCAAAAAAAAATATATAAGACAACACATATGCAATTAGACTTTATACACATGAATAACACATTGATGTATTCATTTGTAATATTTTTATACTGATGAAAGATATAAAAAATGAAGTCTGTCCATGGGTAGAGAGTCTCAACCCTGAATGGGTTGGCGATCCTTTGCAGGACACACTCACACTGAAAATGTAGAATAATTCAACAATTTGAGATTGGACAAAAGCCAATGGCACACCAGAAAAACATGCACACTCTACAAAGGAAGCACTCCATATAGTATTAAACTGGAGCCTCAGCCCTAAGAATCAGAAACACTACCAGCTGTGGCACAGTGCCACCTCATTGCTTTCTTCTCCTAAATAATTTGTTTAATGTATTGCAATGCTGATTTTTGCAGCTTTAGCTCTGGAGAAAAACATACGGCTGGGGACAGTGAGAAATTGTGGTTTATGGATAACTGCTTTCAACCTTTTTTCTGTGTTTCTGTCACCTAAACATTCCATTCAGTTAAAAGCAAGGCATTGAAAATTCAAACTATTTCTAAAGAAGAAGCTGTACGGATTAAATCATTTGAGAATCCATAAGTTTTAACACAACGCCAAAAGGAATAACAGAAATTAAGCTGTATTACAAACATTCCATGCTTAATTTGATCTTTAAACCATAATTATGTAAAAAGTGATTTTTGTCATGGCTTCCTAGGAGAGATGAGATTTTCACACATCTATATTAAGATATACATGTTTAAAAAGTAATTAGAATCACCAAAAACCTGTATAAATCCCTGAGTGTGGTTATTTAAAACAAGACCCAGCAAGCATGGGAGCTTTAAATGCAAAACACAAAGAATAAGAACAGACCATAAATTTCACATGTTGTGACACATCCTTTGGCGTACCATATCCACAATTTATAAATCAGAAAAACAGAACAACACCATCAGCTTTATTTCATCTACATTGCATCATGGATTATAAATACACATTTTATTTACCAAATTTTCACACATTTAAATTATGTGTATAATTAATTTTTTGACACATTCTTAGTTTGGACACTTCTAGCAAGAGTTGGCATGTCATGTTGATTATTCTAATACAATGCTGGTGTTTTGCCAGTATAGACATGAAAAAAAAATCAAAATGTATCTGTCTATACATTCGTAATTCATTCTGAAATAATGATAGGACTAAACAAGAACTTGTGAATTAAAAAAATGTGATTTACTCCATGAAACTTTTTAATAAATTGCACTTCCAAGATCTATAACCTAGTTTACACTGGTCCTTTTATGATGTATTGGAATTCACTATAAGTTTTTGGTGCTTATTTTAATTTAATTGTCTTTTGTTTCAAGCATTGCCCACATACTACATACTTTAATGCCCTTACATAATACATACTTTATGAAGCTCATCCTTTCCCTCTTTTATACTCAGTTTGGATTTCAAACCTATATGCCAAAGCTTTTTCAGTTAATTTAAGCTAGCAATTATATAAATCATTTTATTTTGTGGGTGACACAGTTTGCACATTGGTAGCACTGCTGCCTCACAATAAGATGACCAGGGTTAACATCCTGTATCCTCCCTGCATGGGGTTTGCATGTTCTCCACGTGTCTGCATGGATTTCATCTTGCTGTCCAAAGACATGCAGGTTAGGTCAATTGGTGTGGACGTGTGTGTGTGTTCACCATTCAATGGACTTATGTCCCATCCAGGGTTTGTTCCTGCCTTGTGCTCTGTTCCAGGTGGAATATTGTCCAGCCCCTCTGTGACCCTGGCCTGGATTAAGCAGGTTAGAAAATGACATTTTATTTTCTTATCTGGTTAAGCTCTTTATGTCAGTACCTTCCATGTAAACTTATATTAGAGCATTGTCCTATTTAAACTTTCATAACTATCTGAGGTATAGTTCCCGAAAGCATTTTAATGTTAAGGTTGGGAGCATGACACTAAGAATGTTGTAAAATCCATCTTAAGATCGACTGATAATTTACAAGTGTTTGTCAAGACCCATATAACTAAAGTAGAACATATTGTAACGTACAGTACACGATCTCTGATCTAAGTGCTTCATAAACAGGCATCCTCTTGCGTGACCGTATCCTCAGGTAGCGGCCACCACACAGAATATGTTAAATCTACATTATGACAGCTCTTTAAGCATTTACAACACTAATATTTATATTGAGATTATAATATTTGAAAATGCAATAAAGCTTTTATAGTATGATTATTTTATAAATAAATTGTTAAATTCATTGGAATAATTTTTACTTTTAGCCATTACAATTTATAAGTTCATATTTCTACATTCTTCAAAAATCTGTATACTAAAATTGCAGGTAACAATTTTCATACAGACGCTTTCTATGTTGTCATTGGTTATGTGGAGAAATGAGAAGAAAGAAAAGGGAATGATGGTGACTTGGGGTTGATTTGTTGAGAATAGAGAGAACATGACTATAATTAAGAAAGCCCACTCAGAACAATATCCATTGCATTCTGGGTCTGTGTCTTCAGCCAGCAAGTCATGAATCATAGCATTTTTGAGATTTTGGGGCATTTCGTTTTTCTATTGCAGGGGTTGCCCCTAAATACTGATACATAGAAATGCCCTTTCTTGGCGAATGCCAACTGGACTGGATGTACCACCCTAATATTTCAGCTGTTTAACTAATTGGGAAAGTGTTTTTGTTGAATGAGTGAGTAGTCAGTCAGTCAGTCAATCAAAATGTCCCCAGTATAAGATAAAGTGTAGTGAAAACATAATTTTTAAGTTTTGTTAAATTTTAGAAATCCATCGTGTCACTCATATTTGATGTTATGCTTATTTACACACTTTGTCGTATTTGGTTATTAAATTATGATGCTGTGTTTACTTTATATTAATTTTCACAAGATCACTTACAGCAATTTCTTTAATGGACCATTAAGAAAAACTCAATATTATTGCCAATCAACTGCTTTTCAATCAACTTACATGTGCATTTTTGTAGGCAACTTCAGAGCCAGGGTTAACTAAGTAGTACTTTATTCTTGTTTCTGGCTGCTTAAGAAGGGTTTTGAGGAATACCCAAAAATGTACGTTGTACAATACATGCATGCATTTTAAAGTAGTTTGTTAATCACGTAGGTTGTAAGTTTATTTAGAAAGCCACAGAAAAAATCAACAGTTCCCATTGTTTCTTTATGTTTGATACAGGTCTTACTTTGTTTCCAAGTATGGGAATAGTCTGTTTCAATGATTGCAGAGATAACAAACAGTGCATTAATCCAAAGTAAAAGGCAGTCACACACTGCAATAATGCAATTAATATTTAGTAGAAAGTAATTTGTTTCAGAGGTAGACCAAGCATAAACCAAAACTAGAGGTTCTGAGTTGTTCTTTTGATTTCTGTAATAGCTCAAGGATAAGATGAGCTCTGAACTGGTTTTGTTAAACTGTAACCTTGTGTGTATCAGAGAGAAGTAATCAGTATTGTTTCATAAATTGGAAAACCATAAAGCAAGCGTATTACAAATCAGCAGTTTATGGAGTTATTATTGGGACCAACTGGCTGTTGTAGCATGTCAGTCAACCTCATTGTCTGCTTAAGGGATAAAAAATAAACACACTGTTACTGTTGTGGAGAGAGTTTTAAAATGCATCTCATTTTCTTTCCTTTTATAAATGTGTAATCAAATCAGCTTAGTACTCAAAAATGTACAGTAAATATTAGAAATTTTGCAATGAGCAGCATGTTGTTTAATTATTACATATATATAATATATATTTCATAAAGCATCTAGTATCATTAAATTAAAATATATTGTTTGATTATTTAGTTAAAAGCATTGGGGATATTGTAAAATAGGCTTTTAAATTATAAACAGTTGCAGCAAGACCACAGTTTAAAGCATGTCAAATGTCTAGAGCTATCACTGTTATAGCTGCCTTTTCTCTCATGTATATATAGTAGCCTGAATCACATTTGTGTTTTTTTCATGAATTAGTTTTACAACTCATACCAGTTTTCTATTGGTTAATTACTTACAATTTCCTGAGGTTTCATGGTCCTTAGTCAAAACTTTTCAGGATATTACATATATTGTTAAATGTATGACCATTCTGTGAGGCTTATGGGGCTGTGATGCCCCTGGTGCCTGCACCCTTTGAATCTTTCTCTTCCCTGGACATTGATGGTCCTGGACCAAGGATCGACTAGTGCAATGAGGACACAAAAGAACAAGGTTTGGTTCAAAAGTGTACTCTCATTTTATTCAGATATGCAGTGTCTAAATAAATAGTGCTGTGCAGTCAATAAATACTCCTTAAAAACAAGGGCTATTAGTGGCAGCCACATTGAATCAAAAAATAATCCAAAGGGATGTTAATAATCAAGAATAAAATGACAGAGTTATAATGGGGTTCTTTTGCCTTCTCTCCTGCAAGCCTCTGGGTGTCTCTCTCTCTCCCTCTATCTTGTCTCCCAATACTCACACATCAGGTTTCCACAGCAGAGTGAGTACATTAAATGGCATTCATCCCTGCCACCTCAGCCAGTCACTGCTGGGATGCCCAAAGCTCAGCTTCAGAGTCCCACCACCACAAAAAAAGTGATTGTATCTGCTCTCTGTCTGATCAACAGGCGAGACCTACCCCATGGATTGCCATTCTACCCACTCACAATGGTGTTTCCTGACTACCTTGTCTCCTGTTTTTCTCACAAACTCTTTGCCTTGAATTTCTATATCTCTTTTATATCTCCTTCTGAATCCTTTTCTTCTCCTATCATTTCTCAATCCTTTCTCTCTATCTCTCTCTTTGACCAGCTCAGACTCTTTATAACAGTGGTATTCAACTCTGATCCTGGTGGGCCGCAGCGGCTGCAGGTTTTCATTCTAGCCATCTTCTTAATTAGTGAGCCGTTTTTGCTGCTGATTAACTTGTTTTGGGTTAGTTGTAATTGACGTGACTCAGACCCCTTAGTTGTTTCTTTTTCCTTAATGAGCAGCCAAACAATAAGGAGCACAAAACAAGCTGCTACGTGATCAGCTAACTTGAACATAAAGAAGGGTGAAAGTGTCTGTCATGGTGGACTCCTCAGGTCACCAAAACATCTTGACAGTGGACTTAGAAAGAACAGAAAATCAACAGTCTGCTGTGGCAGAATGAGAGCAGCAACAAGTCATGATAGTCAATAATAGCTTTAATTAACAGCAAGAATTGGCTTCTCATTAAGAAACTGGTTGGAGTGAATTAAGCTGGAGTTTGATGTTCCAATTTAGTTGGTCATCTGTTGGCTCGTTTCACATCTCATTTCTGTTTGGCTGCCATTTAATGAACAAACGAATCAATTCAGAGGACTGAATCCTTAAAAACATTAAAATGAAGGGAAAATGAGTTAGGGGCGGCACGGTGGTGCAGTGGGTAGCACTGCTGCCGCGCAGTTAGGAGACCCCGGGTTCGCTTCCCGGGTACTCCCTGCGTGGAGTTTGTATGTTCTCCCTGTGTCTGCGTGGGTTTCCTCTGTGTACTCCGGTTTCCTCCCACAGTCCAAAGACATGTAGGTTAGGTGCATTGGTGATCCTAAATTGTTCTTGGTGGGTGTGTGTGTGCGCCCTGCGGTGGGCTGGCGCTCTGCCCGGGGTGTGTTTTTTGCCTTGCGCCCTGTGTTGGCTGGGATTGGCTCCTAGCGAACCCCTGTGTCCCTGTAGTTAGGATATAGCGGGTTGGATAATGGATGGATGGAAAATAAGTTAATTAGCAATGAAAACTGCTCGCTGATTAGGAAAAGGGTAAGTATGAAAACCTGCAGCCCACCAGGACCAGAGTTGGACACCCCTGCTTTATACCTTTGTGGGTGCAGGTTTCACTAATGACCGACAGGGCGTCAATGGGGAATGGCTAAGCTAAACACATTTGCATATTAACTAACAATTAGCCAGTTTCCCCATTAAATACTCTTGTGGCCACACCCACCAAGGATGAGCTGTATTGTTTTTATAAAAAAAAAAAAAAAAAGTCCACCACAGACCCCTAATTTGCAATCCACAGGGGCCCAGTTTAAAAGATACACAATAATACTTTCAATACACTGTATTTAAAAATGTTTTAAGATGACATCAGTTACTAACCTCCTTTGATTCCTTCATAGAAATAACAAGCCAGACAAGTTTCTGTAAACCTGCAGTTGATAGCCTTTCAAATCCACCCCTTCCAGTCTCCTTGATATTTAGGACCACAATGCAAGGATATACTTGTTAATTGTGACAACTGAGACAGAAGGACACACCGGTTTCTGTCCAATATAGTGATTTAAAGTCAATGTTTCTTTTTTTTTCTTTGTTCTTTTGGCAAATGGGATCAAACAATGAATTCCCTTATGGATCCCCAACCTTTAACATATCCCCACCTTTTTTTTACTGAAATTGACAGTATGTGTACATACAGAATTAGATGTTAAACTTAGCTATATTTGGCAATAATCACAATAAATAAATATCAGCATATTAATTTAGAATGTATACTCAGCCTCTGTTAATGTTTATTATTTAAAATGTACACATCACGCATATACATCATCAGCTGAGTTAATAACTAACAGTAGAAATGTCTTTCATGGCTGTGCTTTTAAACCATTTCTACAGAAAGAATAACTATGCTGAATCTGAACTAAATTTCTCAATCAAATGGTCAAAACTGATTGCTGGAAGGCCTAGGGATGGTTAATGGATAAGTCCAGAGGCAAAGCTTTGTCTTATTTTGCAGTCCTGAGTCTGTTTACTGTTATTTAATTGTCCATTTGCAACCGGTTTTTAACCTCACCTTCATCCACCTGATTCAGAATCCATTGCATTCTTTCTTAAATCTTAAAACTCTTAATGTTTTACTTTGCTGCATTAGCGCCATTTTGCAACTACAATTTGGAAGGCACACTCTTTCGTAACTGTTATTAGACTACACTTGTAATTGTTTTTTTTAAGCGAAACACAGTATCCTAATCCATTGTAGCCCAAGTGCCTCTTGGCTTGATGGTTTGCAATACAAATGTTTGACAACTCAGCATCCCACATGTCATAGATGTGCACATAGCCAGATAATTTTCTACACTGAAGAAAAGTGTAGCCAATTCTGTGTGACCTTCACTCAATGATAATTTTGTAGCACTATAAGCATTAATACTATACCCAAGCCTATAGTGACAGCCAGGTTCACATAGAAGGTAATCACTTTTATGAAAAGAACTAATCTATCAATGAATACAGCACATATAGGGAGCAAATTCATATCAGCTGCCAGCATGACAGCAATCTTTTAGACTGCCATGAAATCAAAATGTCACAAGGGACCTCACAATTCCATACAGTTAGAAAAAAATATTCTGAGTACTATATGCCTTTCAACAGTAAGCAAAATCCACTACACAAAGGGCAAGGATTGATTATGGATTTATCAACTTCAGGAAAAAAAGCATTTGCTATCAGTGGTGGTAGAACCAGACTCAGCCTTTCTATAATTTAAATCAAGAGATGGATGTAATACAGTGTCAACATTTTCATTGAAATTTACTCAAGAAGTGAAATTACATAAATGTGAAATACACAAACACTATTTGATGTTCCTTACTAATTTATTCAGTTTAGGCATGAGCAACAATAGCCATTTGTGCAATCTTTCTGTTTCTAATGCCAATCAAAGGAGCTACAGCTAACTCTATCCAACTGTAATTTAACCAAAAAATTATAATTTCTTCTAATAATTCTTATACAGGGGAACCTCGGTTTGCAAGCATAATTTGTTCCGGAAACGTGCTTGCAGTCCAAAGCACTCGTATATCAAAGTGAATTTCCCCATAAGAAATAATGGAAACTCAGATGATTCATTCCACAACCCAAAACTTTTCATATAAAAATGATTAATACAAAATATAAAGTAAAAATATATAAAACAAATTAACCTGCACTTTACCATTGAAAAAAATCATGGCTGGTGTAAGTGAGTTTCTAAACTCTTGTGGGATTCCACCCAATGGGACGACACGCGGAAGAGCATCCCAAAGCAATCACAGTCCCCCAGAGCTGTAGAAGTTCGCCGTAAAAGCGAATCCGAAAAGATCGCGGATGTGCTATTAGCACCTGCCGTCGATGGGTGATACAAGGAACAAGGAACATTATACATGCACAGGGCACAGTACTGCTTGGCCACGTCCCTGCCTGACTGCTGTGTCTGTGTATAGGAGAGTGGCAGATCCCGCTACAATAAATAACCGCGCTGTTGCTGTTTCAAGCTGAATAAAGCTGGTGGTGCAAGACAGGGACTCGCATGTCATAGCGCGCGCGCACACACACACACACAGTCACAATGCTGTAGTAAACACTACATGCTCGTACGAATGTTGACTATATGAGTGAGGCACGCCAACTCAGATGGAAAATAGGAGACGATTGCCCACACTCCCGCAGTGAGAGAGAGAGAAGAACCATCAGCTCAGTTGTGATTACATGACACTCAGTAGACAAAGCGTACACATACGACTCGTATTGCAAGACATCGCTCGTTTATCAAGTCAAAATTTATTAAAAATTTTAGCTCGTCTTGCAAAACACTCGTAAACCAAGTTACTCGCAAGCCGAGGTTCCACTGTATATTGTTTTAGTGTGCTAATTAATGTATCTATCTATCTGTCTAATACAACTTAATATCATTTAGATAGTTAAAACTAAAGTATTGCTTAATTTCAAGGACTCCATCCACATTCCTGTATCTTAATGACCTACTGTATCTTTGATTTACTCCAATACTTTTCCAGAAATAAACATTCAATAATTTTCAACTGTTTGAAAATGTGTCTGTCTAATGGATTTGCTTGATAATGATAACAGGAACGATGCAACACTTAAATTGTGAACAAGTCTTTTCATTAGGCAGTTAATGTAGCATAGAGGCTATTACAACAGACTGTAAAAAAGTAACATATTAAAAATAATTTGTTCATTATATTTTGAGCTATCTTGTTTCAATATAGGGCACCTGAAGGCTGAAGCATATGCTGACTGCACTGAATACAAGGCCCGAACCAACTTTGTTTGTACATGAGGATCCAGTAAACGAAGAATACAGGCAGTATGTGCAAACTTAGAGCAGGTGGTGCCTGAGATGGGTTATGATTTCAGGACTCTGGAACTGTGAGGCACAACTGATAACTACTGTGCTCTCTGAAACTTGGAAGGTCAGTTTGCTGTGTGTGTGGCTCACGTATGTATTGATGATGTCATCATGCATTATCTTCAGCATCATGGTGCCAAAAGTGATAAAACACTGTAAAAAAGCTACAAAGAGTTAAAATGATCGAAAGGCTAATCTTTTGAGTATGAATCGTAATGGGATTAAACATATTGATACAGGTGAGTGTTACAGCATTTGTCAGCATCTGCTGTACATTCAATTTATCTGACCACAATTGCTCCTTTTCCTGTGTAACATTAGCAATTTCATCGAACTCTTGTGTTTTCTTGTTCTGTTCATTTAATAATATGGGTGGTTCTGTTTCTGCTTGGGTAGTGAAGAATGAAACAGTCAGAAACGGCACTAAAATTCATTTTCCTTGTTGATTTCGCAATTGTGAAATGTGAAACTCACCAAAAGGAGATTTTAGTGGTTTTAAAAGTGTTTTTGTGGTAGAAAACAGGGACTATTGTTCTCTTAAAGTTTCATTCACACTTTTGTGGTTACCTGTTTCATACTCTGACAGACTCAGAGAATTAAACCGGTTTGGATTCAAGCAGAGGTGACTGCTTGGGGAACTAATTCAAGTTTTCCAAATTCTCTAAGGCATTGATAAAGTTGCCCTAGCAGAATTCTTTCAAAATAATGGTGATTCACATACTAGAGGATACCAGTGGAAATTAAAGGGAATGGCATTAAGGATGGAAGCCAGGGAGCACTTTATGTATTAGAGTTTGGATGTCTGGAACAAAATACTGAACCATGTAGCTGAAGCAGAAAACTTGAAAATATTTAATTTAAGGCTAAGGACAAGATATTGGAATAACTTGCCTACTAGCTAAACAAACAAGCTTGATGAACTGAATAGTCTCCTCTCATTTGTCAAATTTCTTATTTTCTGTGTTTTTTTTCTACTGGTGTGTAATCCAGGTAATCACTTGCATATCAGTAATATCAATTCTTTTTATACTGTATGTCTCATTCAAACCAAAGTTTCAGTGCATATGTGTTTTTTTTCATTTGACATGGTGCATATTTTCCACAAAGAGACACACTAAAATGCACTATCATACACATTACTCTGTTATCTGCAAAAAACACTCAACATATGGAAAATTGCTGGCCCCTATTCCACTGTTACATAGCAAATGTTTCTAAATTCCTTGCAGATGAGGGCTTGCGTGGTTTACGCACTGTCGACCTGTGAATTTCATTTCTGTTTCTGATGCATGTTTAGGATGGTGATCACCATATGGATATCCTTTTGCCAGTACAAACACAACACACATTTAATGGCTCAAAAAATGTTTACACGTGACAAGAAATGAGTCCGGTGTTTGTTTTTTTTTAACTCAAGAGATCTTTATTAAATGACAGGCAGATGCATATGGAGTTAATGCATGAAAAAGCTTTCAGGTAGGAAATAAACAGGTTTCTTCCTGTGTCAATGGCACATGGAAGCAAAACACAAATTCAATTTCACACAAATCATTGTTGCTTATCAATATTTCTGAGGTTCTGATGTGGCATGTATTGAGTGTTAACCCAACAAAAGAGCACAGCTTAAGCATAACAGAATGAAGTTCAAGTTATAAGTTGTCCTATTTTGATGATACACAAACTTAACATGGTTCAAAATATCCTGAAAATTATATTTGATGTGCCCCACTACTAGTTTCTTGAAGCATTTCATTGTAATGGCTGTGTGCCCCTGGATTTGTAACACTCAGACAATCCACTTTTACTCTCTTTGGCTCAGGCATATCGTTTTTCAATTTGAAGTGGACATGTCTGCCTTGCTTCTCATGCTACTGCAGCAGGCATTGTATGATTGTATAGTATGGTTACATGAGGATCCAATATTTTAATAAGTATACTCTGATATGTGTCAATTTTATGTAAATGATAAAATTATATGAATTTAATGTTACTCTCACATGATCCAGTGGGGAGTTTTTGTGAAATTCACTGGTAAACCACGCATATGTTACACAGTGTGGAATGAAATATGATGTTTAATGAGCACCCCAAATTGGTAACCCCATTGGACCACCTTCATTTGCATAAATCTCTGATAAAAAGGGTCTTCTTTGTTTAATGTTTTTATTCTTATATAGAAAATAAATGTATATTGGTAGTACAGTGGAGCCTCGGGTCACGACCGTAATTCGTTCCAAAACTCTGGTCGTAACCCGATTTGGTCATGACCCGAAGTAATTTCCCCCATAGGATTGTATGTAAATACAATTAATCCGTTCCAAACCGTACAAACTGTATGTAAATATATTTTCTTTAAAGATTTTTAAGCACAAAAATAGTTTATTATACCATAGAATGCACAGTGTAATATTAATCTAAATGTAAAAACATTGAATAACACTGAGATAAACACCCAGGCTCCCTGCATGCGAGCCTGCAATTGCTTGCTCTCAGCTGCACACAAGCCTGCACTAGCTTGCTCTTTTTCACTCTCTCTCTCTCCTGCACCGGCTTTCTCCTCCTGCTTCCTGCCTTCTCCTGCAACCTCCCGTTCTTTCCTGTTCTCTTCTTTTTCCCTTTAGCTGACTCATGCTTCTATTTATGAAGAGGACGTGGTAGTCGTGGCAATTACGGATGCGGACTGCTTCTCACCTGTGCAATTAGGTGAGAAACGCCCACATCATGAACTCCTCAGGAACTGCTTCGGCCACACAGCACCACTCCCCCTCGCTAAGCCGTGAGTGTGGTGACTTTTTATTAAAACTGGCCTTTTTTGATGGGAGCTGTGGACCTGCTATACCACAAGAGGAAGCTGGGTTGAAAGGAGGTTACAGTTTTGAGGGAGAGTCGCTCTGCGTGATGCACCGAGAACAATGTACAGTACAGGGACAGACTGAACACGTGCTGAAATCATTGACGCATACGAACCAGAAGGGAAACTTGTTTGTTCATCACCCGAGTGTGTGGTTGTGAACAGATGCAAAAGTTTGGCAAACTTTTCGGTCGTAACCCGATTTGTACGTGTTCAGAGACGTTTGTGACCTGAGGTTCCACTGTATCAAATCATGTTGGCCTGACTCATACAGACCTATTTAAGAAGCCTAGGCAGCAGTCATTATTTTTTCCTTTTCTTTTCCTCTGATGAAGGTTACTTCTAGCTGAAATGTTAGGACATGAAAGGCCTTTTGACAAAATTTTTTTTTATCATTCAGGTTTTTTTTAAGTACCTTTTTCATTTTAATTGGGTTCACCTTTTTCTAATAAAGATTAAAGAATTTTTCTTAAAGATAAAACATTTTAACCCACTTTTTCAATCTGAGACCTATACTTTTCTGAGGATCCTGGCTTTGTGAGTACTTAATTCTTACAGATATACGTGCACTTATTGTTTTTTCAGATTTTTATAATTAAGGATTATTTAATATCTATTTCTTTAAAATGATGTTCACGTATATGTCACAAATATTTGTTTTATCAATTTTTCACTATTTTGAAATAGCCCTGGGGCCTCTTGCATAACACTGTGCGTAGAATTCACACTAAAACATGGTGTATGGACAAAAGCAGAAATGTGTGT
>JANRMT010062806.1:77361900-77402465 GCA_026402145.1 Polypterus bichir lapradei
TTAAATAGGAACCCGGATAGGCTCCAGCTGCTTCCCAGCATTCCCGTGTGGCGGAAGTGCCGGCTGCGCACCCGGAAGCCCTCCGGGTGTCCCCTGTCTTCTTCCCCCCGGCACTTCCTGGTGTGGCGGAAGTGCTGGGCTCCAGGTCTCTACAGGCACCGGGGCGCCGCCTGGCGGTGGCCATGGGTCCCTACAGGGCTGGGCTTCCAAGCCCTTTACCCGTGGCTCCTAATGTAACCAGGGCGGTCGCCCCCTCGCGGTCTGGAGGAGGTACAAGCCCTCCTCCGGTCCTCCTGGGCGTTCCGGCCGGGCTCCAGCCCCGGTCGGATGCCACAATACATATCTACACATATATATACATATCTACATATATATATACACATACATACATACATTCACATATATATACATATCTACATATATATATATATACATACTGTAAAAGATGAAGCAGTAAACAGCAAAAAGGTTTGGGGTTTTCCGGCCCCGTATATTGTAGACTCTCCACAATTGAAAAAACAGGTCAAAATATATAAACAAAAGAGTTCATATGCGCGACGCCGTTGTGAGGCGTCGGCGGCCATTTTATAGGGGAGGAGCCGGAAGTGGAGGAATGCTGGGAAGGGACTATGAAGGAGGATGGGACTGCTGACGTCAGGAAAGATGGCGGAGGAAGGGCGGAAGTGGACGTAGTGCGGGCAGGCTAAGATGGCGGAGCGTCTTTTTTCCTGGAAGACAAAGGAGAAAGGTTAGTACCCCGCCATTCCCCGCCGGCGAACGTCTTTCGAAGTGGTTTAAGGTCCGTCCGCGGCCTCCTAGTCGTGCGTGCATGACAATACATATATATATATACACATATATATACAGTGGAACCTCAAGATACAAACACCTCTGTATACAAGAAATTCAAGATACGAGGAAAGTATGAGCGAAAAATTCAGATCTAAATAAGAGCACTGGCTCGCATAACGAGCCACGAGCCAGGCTGTGGGTATGCGTGACGCGTTTCCTGATCCGCCTCGACTCGGGGATTCACCCAAGCTCACTCACTCAGTGTTCCTTGTTCTCCTGTAGTGTGAGGATCTCCGCATTTCTGCGCTTGTGATTTCATTGTTTCACTGTAGCAGTTCGCCGTATAAGCGTATCCAAAAATATCGCGGACATGTAAACGGAGAATAGGAGACAATTGCCCTCAAGAGGAGAGAGAGAGAGAGGCACGTGCGCGAGCGAGATAAGGAAAGAGAGAGAGAGGCGAGCGAGAGAGATAAGGAGAGAGAGAGAGATGCGTGCGCGAGCGAGAGAGATAAGGAGAGAGAGACACGCATGAGAGAGAAGAACCATCAGCTCAGTTATGATCACATGATGCTCATCAGACAAAGTGTATCCATACTACTCGTATTGCAAGACATCGCACGTTTTATCAAGTCAAAATTAATTAAAAAATTTAGCTCGTCTTGCAAAACACTCGTAAACCAAGTTACTCGCAAACCAAGGTTCCACTTGTATGTATTATTTATCAGTGTTATTTGTTAGGAAAATTGATTTTTATGTTGATATTTTTGGGGGTGCGGAACGGATTAACTGGATTTCCATTATTTTCAATAGGGAAGTTTATTCTAGATACAAGAAATTCGCTATACAAGCTCAGTGCTGGAACGAATTAAACTCGTATCTCGAGGTTCCACTGTATATATATATTGCAAAATCCCCGAGCTTCGCAGCGGCTAAGTACTGCTTTTAAATTTTTATTAAGAAGAAAAGTAAACCTTTTTAAACTGAGGGAAAATATACCAATAATTATTTGTTAAGGATCTCTTTGTATACCACTCCGGTTGTACAACGTAATATGACCAAGCTGTGCGAGCTTACTCTTGAGCATGCAATGTATAGTTGTCCAGGAGAAAAGCAATCTTGCCTCAAATCAATGGCAACCTTTTGTAGGGTCTGTCCCTGAGACTTATTAATTGTCATTGCAAAGCAGAGCCTTACTGGAAATTGAAGGCATTTGAATTGAAATGGGAGATTAGATGGTACAACGGGGATGCGAGGAATAAAAACTGTCTCACCTGAGGCACTGGCAGTAAAAATAGTTGCTTCAATTAGGTTGTTTTAAAGGACGGCCTTATATGCTATTCGTTTATAAAACAGCGGAGAAGCTGTGTAAAGGCTGCTTCACAAAAAAACAGCGGAGCGCGTTATATGTGCAGGCAATCAGCCAAAAAAGGGAATCAATAAATAACTATAATCGTAATAAACGAATAAAAAATAGCGGAGAAGGCGCGGATTAAATAAAGTAAATGGGTACCTGAACAGTAAACTAAGTCTAAAATAGCTACACAATAACTATAACAATCGTAATAAACGAACAATAAAACAAGAGACAACCGCGAAGCAAGGAAGAGGACAGCCTTATATGGCGTTCGTTTATAAAACAGTGGAGAAGCTGTGTAAAGGCTGCTTCACAAAAAAACAGCGGAGCGCGTTATATGGGCAGGCAATCAGCCAAAGAAGGGAATCAATAAATAACTATAATCGTAATAAACAAACAAAAAATAGCGGAGAAGGCGCGGATTAAACAAAGGAAATGGGTACCTGAACAGTAAACTAAGTCTAAAATAGCTACAAAATAACTATAACAACATAATAAACAAGCAATAAAACAGCAGACAACCGCGAAGCAAGGAAAAGGACAGCCTTATATGGCGTTCATTTTTAAAACAGCGGAGAAGCTGTGTAAAGGCTGCTTCACAAAAAAACAGAGGAGCGCCTTATATGGGCAGGCAGTCAGCCAAAGAAGGGAAGGCAGGCAGTCAGCCAAAGAAGTCTCTTGCCGTTACAAAGTCTCGGTGGCTGTAAGGTTTTCAGTAACATTATTGGTGTCCCAACCCTCAAAATTAGATTATGCTCAGTAGTGCCTGGAGGATTCAGAGTGTGGATAAACTCTAGAGACAGCGTATGTATTAACTTGTGGATTTTTCTGTGAGTATTTGGTGGCAGCGTCACGAAGTTGCTTCCGCAAGACTGTGTTAGCTGCAGAGCTCAGCTCGGAGCGAAATGAAGTGAATGAAATGAGGTGAATGGGAGGGGAGATGATGACGTCACTCCCCCTCACGCCTTAACTGTCAATCTCCCCACAAACACAGTCTCTCGGAATTTGCATAAGCACACTCCTTCACTAGCAATTTTAACTTAGTTACAAAGTGATCAAAACTCTCGTTTATTCCCGGCGTCCTCTCATTAAACTTGTATCCCACGAATATCGCATTCGTCGTGGGCATGACAAACGCCAGCGGCAGCCTGTCTATGAACTTAATTTAAACTTTAGGATTACACCGTGCTTTGTTTCCGAAGTAGCTGCGCGTGAGCCACTCTCTTGTGTGATCTTGCAATGTCCACGGCTTTATTTAATGTTAGCTAAGACCTGGCACTTAAAAGTTTCTTGCTACAGCAATTTTAACTCCGTTACAAAGTGACCCAAAGTCTCGTTTATACCTCGTGTCTTCTCATTAAACTTTTATCTCGCGAATATCGTATTCGTCTTAGGCATGACAAACGACAGTGGGAGCGTGAGTGAGTGAGTGAGTGAGTGAGTCAGTCAGTCAGTGAGGGCTTTGCCTTTTATTAGTATAGATATAGATTATTTAAATGATGTTAAAATTTTATCTGAATAATGTAATTAACATATTTTGCTGCATTTCATCTTAAAAAATGATATATGTAAATATGCACTTTATAAAGTGGCTCAAATTGTGCAATATTATAACTGTATCGCAAGTTTATAGTAAGGTAATTGTACTAATAAGTACAAACAGTTCTACCGGGAGCACTTGATGGACTGATTGAGTGTGTTTATGGTTCTTGGGATGAAACTGTTTCTGAACCATGATGTCCGTACAGGAAAGGCTCTGAAGTGTTTGGCGTATGAGAGCAGTTCAAATAGCACAATGCTGAGGCAGCGTGTGCTAGATTCTGTATACCAATAATTCTCTTTCCGATCAGCTGCTGTAGAGCTGTGATTCCACACTCAGATACAGTGGGATAAATAGTCTGAGTGGTGCATTGAGAGGAACAACGCTAAAGCAGCTATGGTATTTGGAATAGTTTGGCCATTCCATGGACCATTATATTGTTACAGGTTAATTACAATCAGATGCCTTAAACTAATAAACAATATGCATCAGGGATGTGGATCTAAAAAAGAAAGGGAAACCACACTAGAACAAAAGTACTGCTTTGATGCTGGGTGCCTCCAGTTTGCAAAACCGAGCGGAGAACTTGCGTATGCCAAGCATTTAGCTGTCATGAAAACATGCGTGGCTTTACACCAAGTTTAGGTTTTATACATCGCGATTTGAGCATGGAAACGGGAGTATGCAACATTTTTTTGTATTTGCACCATTTATACATGATGCCCCAGGAGTACAAAAAACACACCAACAAAAATAACATTGCAATCAGTGGCTTCCATTTTCAATATGTTTTTCAATTATTTAGGCATCACTAAATTTAGGCATTCCTAATCCATAATTTGAAGCAATAGTTGAAGCACTTTCACTGTTTTGTAAATGTTTAATAATTTCATTTTTTTGTGACAATTCCAATGCCACATGCATAAGTTTATCAGCCATAACAATGTATAGTAGTTGAATTATAACAGAAAAGAGAAAGGTTATGAAATGCTATTAAAACTGATGGTATGTAACTGATGCTCTGGTGCTGAGGAAGAACACTACGTGCTAACACAAGGGAGAGTTGTTCCAATGTGCACATCTCACAGCATACCACATGGTTTTGTTTTTTTTTTGCCCTTGACGGTTAACAGAAGACTGACAGTTAATCAAGTGACGGATAACTGAGGTTTAACTGTATATGAAAAGCACTTACTCTGATATGTGGTATGGCTGTATAGAGGGGACGGGGTGGAGGAGGAGGTTGGGAGCATGCACTGATACAGTTCATTGCTGTACCTGCCACACGATGAACCACCTCACAATCCTAAATTAGTACCCGAGTGCAGCCGTGTAACAGGTGACACCTCAGCACCACAATAGTTTGAATGGAATGGAAACATGTACGTTTTTTTACAGTGGCTGTAGTGCCAGTACTGCCACCAACCCCTGAGTTTTTTCTGCAAGTTGAAGGACCTGCTTGCAGGGTTGGATGCAGGTGAACATCATACCCAGTATGGAGAAACTGCAGGTTAAGAGCTTTGCTCAGGGAATCATTTCTGGCATTCACAGGATTCGAACTGGCAACCTTCTGATTGCTAAGCAACAGTAAAATTTGTCTCCCGCAAATTGTGTATAGCAGAACCTATCAAATTTATAAGAACCTGAGTCCGAAATTTTCACCTGTAGATAGCAGTGCGCCAGAATTACCACACCATATTTCCTAGAGGCAGCAGATTCAGAGGCCACCAACTTGAAAAACCTGTTTCACATTATGGACAAATCACATCCCAGCAGCTTGGTCTCCAGTAGGACAGCTTTTATACCCTTCAGAAAATCCAAAACAATAACCCTTTTCACATTTGAACTTAGACTCTCAACATTCTATGAAGCAATTTTTATATCAGCTATTATATGGGAGAAAATATAGGAGAGGATTGAATAAAATACAGGAAGAAACTAAGAAGGTGAGACGATATCAAACAAAAATCCCCCCACTACACTGCGTGTGAATCCTGCTTGGAAACATAAGTTAGACGTAAACAGAAAAAGTACAATAAAAAATATAATTTTTCAGAGATTATTTAAGAAATTAAAGATATAGAGGGTTGTCCAAGAAATCCAGCATATGAAGGGGAGTAAATATGCACTTGACCTTGCATCCAGAAGGTGATCCATCACATAAGGATTAAAAGGATCACTCAAATTGTTCCTGAACTACAGGTTCTGATTGAGACTGGAACTAAAGCAACTCTGAATTCAATCAACACTAGCTATTTACTAGAAAAGTAAAAATAATACCCAGCAACAAAATTAATCTTACAAGGAACCATAACGACATTGAACAGAACATAAAACGGGAGAATAATAAACTGTAAAATGAGCATATGCTTCAGTAAAAAGACACCTTACATATATGCTTTAGGGAAATGCCCCCAAACATGCAATGGATCCTGGATGGTGAAACAATTACAAAGGACAGACACCATTAATGCAGAAATTGTCATTTTTCTCCATAACCTGTTTTGGGTTATTATAGCAAACATTATCAGCCATGTGGATGAGCTTTTATGCAAGCTGGTTACTCCTGGTAAGAATTATGCCCAGCATCCTTTGCTTTTTATTAAAACTGGGAACATCACTTTTCCCAAGGCACAGTGACCATTGTAAGACAAATTTGGATTTCCTCTGGTTTCTTCCAAAGTAAATTACCTATCAACATAGTTTAACACTAGAATTACCAGAGCCTGCGAGAAAACTCGTAAATCCGGCCCACCTTAAATCCATTCGCACCTCTCTGCCAGCGTCTTTTGTCCTGTAAATGTGCCGATTAAGACAAGCAGCAAGCAGCCGGCTATTCCATCCCCCACTATCACAGAATTTTTACTAAGTTTTCCCAGCTCATGCCTTGTTTGATTATCTGGGAGTGAGTGAACTGCTGGAGTTTTTGAGTGGAAATAATAGATCGTTATTTGGAACTTGTGCATTTCATGTGTGTTCCATTTCTACAGTAATCTGTGTAATCACATTGTTAAAACAGAAACTTTTTCATATTTTAGTAATAAATGTTACAAAATGTAGGCATAAAATATAGAATGTGTGAAACCTGAAGTCCAAAGATCAAATAAACACTTTCACAAAAGGTTCAAGAACAATACAACAGCTTCTGTGGCATAGCAGTAAAATTTGCTGACTTGCAATCAAGGGGCCACCGGTTCGATCCCCAGTGCCACCTATATTTGCCATTTTCAGTAGTGCGCTGCTCTTATTGTTAATATTATACAGTACACACATAGATTTGGTTTGTGTCTGTAACAGACCATGTACATTTATAGTACTGTACTTGTAAAAATTACCTTTTTTTTTTCACTTTTATTCTCTCGTGATCACGATACATACTACCGCCCTAGGGATCTGACGTTGTTAGTTTTTATTTGAAACTGGGAAAAACTGTAGATATGAGTAGTGTTTTGAGTCAATGGAACTGGACATTCTCTGATCTGGAGGGATCTCATCGTCACTTTATTTTTTTTTATTCAGTTTTATTGAGTGTTCCTGCTCATGCAGAATTAGTATGCACCTTATGGTGTATGATGTTAAAAAAAAAAAACACAGACGTAGGTATATGTGACATTTTGAAGAAATCATTTTATGACCTGAATAGTACCACAAAATAGTATCACAAAACGTTATCGCACTAATGCAATATTATTTGAAAACGAAAAGCATCAGATCGGGTGTGAATTTTCGCTGTCACTGTTACTTAGAGCCAGATCAGGAGAGGCAGGCAGGCACGCATGCGGGGCCAGGGGGGTGTTAGAACGTGATCGTCATTATATCGACAGAATATTTGGCTTTTTCTTTTTTTTCTCCATGCTGCATAGACATCGTGCACCAGAAGGCATGAGCTTATTTAGTGCAGCAGGATCAACGCACATGTACTCTGGAAGGCATGCTCAGGGCCACTGTGAAAAGAAGAGTGTTCATGGCTCATATTGCAGAGGAACTTCGTCATTGCATCTTACTAGAAAAGGCGATGGAAAATAGAAGCAGCAAGGAGAAAAAAAAGAAAGAGACAAATATTCTCTCAATGACGATCACACTCTAACAAATGCCTGCCTGCCCCCCCCATCCCCCCATATGCCTGCCTGCCTGCATGCCTCTCCTGATCTGACTCTAAGTAACAGTGCCAGGATAAATTCACACCCGATCTGACACTGTTCGTTTTCAAATAATATTGCATTAGTGCGATGACGTTTTGTGATTGGTACTATTCTGGTCATAAAATGATTTCTTCAAAATGTCACATGTACCTACAGTACAGGCCAAAAGTTTGGACACACCTCCTCATTCAATGTGTTTTCTTTATTTTCATGACTGAAGGCATCAAAACTATGAATGAACACATGTGGAGTTATGTACTTAATAAAAAAAGGTGAAATAACTGAAAACATGTTTTATATTCTAGTTTCTTCAAAATAGCCATCCTTTGCTCTGATTACCGCTTTGCACACTCTTGGCATTCTCTCTGAGCTTCAACAGGTAGTCACCTGAAATGGTTTTCACTTCACAGGTGTGCCTTATCAGGGTTATTTAGTGGAATTTCTTGCTTTATCAATGGGGTTGGAACCAGCAGTTGTGTTGTGCAGAAATCAGGTTAGTTGGACGATCATTTATTTTTCAACAGGACCTCAAGGTTGTGTAAGGGCTATTTGACCAAGAAGGAGAGTGATGGAGTGCTGTAAATGGTCATGAAAATAAAGAACACACATTGAATGAGGAGGTGTGTCCAAACTTTTGGCCTGTACTGTACGTCTTTGTTTTTTTTTTTTTTTGACATCATACACCATTAGGTGCATACTAATTCTGTGTGATGCAGGAACACTCAATAAAACTTAATAAAAAAAAATAAAGTGACAGTGAGATCCCTCCAGATCAGAGAATGTCCAGTTCCATTAACTCAAAACACTACTCACAACTACAGTTTTTCCCAGTTTCAAATAAAAGCTAACAGAGTCAGATCCCTAGGGCAGTTGTATGTATTGTGATCGCAAAAGAATAAAAGTAAAAAAAAAAGGTAAGTTTTACAAGTACAGTACTATAAATGTACACGGTCTGTTACAGACGCAGACCAAATATAATACAGTACACACATACATTAACAATAAGAGCAGCGCACTACTGAAAATGGCAAATATAGGAGGCAGTGGAGATCGAACCAGTGGCTTGATTACAAGTCAGCAAATCTTACCGCTATGCCACGGAAGCTGTTGCGTCATTGAACCTTTTGTGAAAGTATTTGATCTTTGGACTTCAGGTTTCACACATTCTATACTTTATGTCTACATTTTGTAATATTTATTACTAAAATATTAAAAAGTTTCTGTTTTAACAATGTGTTTACACAGATTACTGTAGAAACGGAACACACATGAAATGCATGAGTTCCAAATAACGATCTATTATTTCCACTCTAAAACACCAGCAGTTCACTCACTCCCAGATAATCAAACAAGGCATGAGCTGGGAAAACGTAGCGAACATTCTGCAACAGTGGGGATGGAATAGCCGGCTGCTTGCTGCTTGTCTTAATCGGCACATTTACAGGACAAAAGACGCTGGCGGAGAGGTGGGCCGGATTTACGTGTTTTCACATAGACTCTGGTAATTCTAGTGTTAAGAACTTTAGGATTAGTGGCACTGGACGAGAGCAGTTGTGGTTTTAAGTGTAAATGTGATGACAGCTTTCTACAGGAGAAAAAGGTTTTGAAAGAGATGGGAAGAATGTGGGACATCGTTGAAAAAAAACTCAAATGTGTTGGAGATCTCTGCTGTTACTGGTATTCCTAGTATTTGAACATTATTGTACCTGTTTCTTTCTTCAAGCTCTGTCTGCTTTTTGTTTATTAAGGTCGCCTTATCTTCCAACATTTTAATCTGTTGTCCTGTAATTTTGGAAAGTTTTCCTAACTCAGAGGAACTCTTGTTCTGCTCATATGTAAGCTTCTTTTAGTCAAGATGGATAGTGCTAAGTTCTCCTTAAATGGTATGCTGAATGGAAGCATTCAGGGCCACCAGCTGCATAGCAACAATGGAGCCAATATTGTCAAAAAACATCTCCCTATTAAAGTTGCTAGCTCCAGCAGCCCTGGCTTCCTTCACATGATAGTATTTTTTCGTTAGGCTGGAGAACTGTTTGTGCATCCTTCTCAACCTAATTGGCAAGACTGAAGCAGAAGACAAGACTTGTTAGAATTAAATAATAAAAATTTCAAAGGGTCAATAGTGAAAAAAGGGGGGAAATATTGAGTGAACTCCCAGAACAAACTGAGCGTACTTTTCAACCCACCAAAAGTCACTCTCTCCAGTGGTTCAGCAGAGTTAAAACAAATAAATATATATTTTTGGTTCTTTTAACTTAACCAGCCATTTCATGACAGAAAATATGATTTGTATACATGGAGAGCAGGGAAGCCTGCCCAATAAACTGCTCTAGGACATCTGGCTAGGGTCTAGAGGGTCTGATATGATTATAACCCATATTTAATTTACTCATTACTGTAAATAATTTATATTCCATATTTAATTTACTAATCACACTAAATGAGTCCTTTACCCAACCAGTGAATTCATTAAAATCATCCTGAAAGCTGTCTCTTTAGATTGCTGAGCATCTCCCAGAAGTCAAATTTTTGTTGAATTGAGCTTAATAAATGCAGAACTAATTTCTATATAAAATAACCTCTTTTGATAAAGAAGTTCCTTATGGTTTTGCAGTATAAATGTATATGACAGCATTGTAATACAGCGTATATTCTCCAAATATTTTTGACAAAATTTACAAACCAATTCCAATTTTATATTAATATTGGAATTTTAAAAGTTGACGTTGAAATGACTAAAATATATATTTCTTATACTGAAGATTTAGAAGGTTATACATATTATTTAATGAAGAAAATCAAGTTAATTACCAGTGATGTGAAGTTTAAGAGTATAATTGAATTATTTGGGGAGGCAATTTGCATAATTACGGTACACTTTGAATGTGTTTGTATTTCTGCATGATTATGGTCCATCAATAGTCTGACCTCATTATAACTTAATTTCATAACCATGAAGAGAGATAACATTTCATTACTGAATAATGAAGAAGACTTGCTCACAAACTCCTACTCATTGATCATTTCAATTCTATTCTTTGTAAAAGAACATTTTTTGTTAAATTTATAATTACTCATAATTGTAGCCTTGATTAGAAAGTCTGCTCAGATGATAATGATGAAAGACAAAGTTACGAATAAAGGTGCTTTAAATTTTTGTGAATTTGGTAATGAAAAACCAAGGAAATCAGAAAACAATAAGTTCTATAGCTTCCCAAGCATAATATTGAAATATACATTAGGTTAACCCCCTTTTTATATGTTTTATATCTATTTAGATGCAAACAAAAATAAATAAAAAAGTGAAAAATCACTATTATTAAGTATTTGGAATTGGAATAATTAAAATATGTGCAAGCTTAGGGAGGAATAAGTGTGTTTAACGATACAAATATAACACAAGCTAAAACTGCATTCCCTATATGGATCGATGAATTAATCACTGTCCATTTAGTTTCACAGTTGCCTGTGAAAACATATTATAATATAAGATCCTCCATATGACCTGCTTTTTCCTTTAATTACCTCCCATGGTGGGAGCCAGTCCTCTATTCTAATGTGCATTTGCTTCACTCCTTCCAATGTCAAATACTGTAGCTTAAGAGTAAGTGGAAAGGAGTGATCTTTATTTTGTATGATGAAATCCCAAGTCTTAAAGGTAGGAGGCACCAAAAAGCGTCTGCTATTACAGGCCATTACTTTAGTTCACCATGACTCCAGCGACAAGTAACGGAAAGACACTTTTCTGCCCTGCCACTCTTAGCTGAACTGGACACCCAGCTTTGAGAAGGCATTGACGGCTTTTCTGACAGGAAGGAGGAAAATGTGTTGTCCTGCCCCTCTGCTTACCACGTTCACTGGAGGTGACCGTCATGTAGTGGCCTTTGAATGTCCCTGTTTAAAAGGATCTTGTACTGAATTTCTAGCTAGCCATTCTGACCAATTCCTGGTAGTCATTTAAACTGGTGCAGGTAGGTATCCCACAACCACATCCTGATTATTAATCTTAACTGATTTTTAGTCATACCTTAACATGGTGTTCTCTTTTATTCATTATACAGAAAGCAGATCTGACCATATGTAAAACAGGAACACAAAATTTATTCACTTGTGCTATTTGTGACAATCACATTTAGTCATTTTTTATGTTTTGGACTGTTTATGTTCCTTATGTATCCTACAAATTATGTTAAAATGCAATATTAGTTACAGGATTTCTACAACTGATATTTTTAGTAATTTAAATAAAAATACAGAGTCCATTTTAAATGTATCTGAGTATAGATATGCTGTGTCTATTGTGCTCAAAAAGTTGCTAGTCAAAAGATAACAAGTAGAAATATACTGTATTATTGAATAAAATTACTACCCTAATCATTAAAACATTAAAAATGAAAGAAATGAACTACAGTTATATGTAACTTTAACACTAGAATTACCAAAGCCCACGAAAAAACCCGTAAATCTGGCCCACCTTAAATCCCTTTGCACCTCTCCGTCAGCATCTTTTGTCTTTTAAATGTGCCGATCAAGACAAGCAGCAAGCAGCCTACTATTGTGCACAAAGTTCTCCCAGCTCATGCCTTGATTATCTGGGAGTGAAGTGCTGGAGGTTTAGAGTGGAAATAATAGATTGTTATTTGGTGTACATGCATTTCATGTGTGTTCCGTTTCTACAATAATCTGTGTAAACACATTGTTAAAACAGAAATGTTTTTCATATTTTAGTAATAAATGACAAAATGTAGGCATAAACTCTGTAATGTGTGAAGCCTGAAGTCCAAAGATCAAATAAATACTTTCACAAAAGGTTCAAGGATGATACAACAGTTTCTTTGGCACAGTGGTAAGAATTGCTGACTTGTAATCAAGAGTCCCCCGGTTTGATCCTGACTGCCTCGTATATTTACCATTTTGAGTAATGAGCTGCTCTTATTGTTAATATTATTCAATAAACACATTGTAACACACGTGCGCATGGGAGGCAGCTAAAGAGCTTGAGTAAGGGCAATTCCGAGTCATACCAAAATGTGGCAGAGTGCACTGACTCTCTTTCTCCCTTTCCTGTAGACCATTCAGGGGAGATCCCACTTGGCCCTCTTGACGTCGCTTCCGGGACTGAGCCTATGGAAGGAGACCTTACCGGCTCCGGCCACTGTGATGTCACGTCCGGGCTCGAACCTATGGCTGAAGACCTTCCTGAGCCCGGCCCCTTTGATCTCATTTCCTGTCTCCCCCTTTAAAAGCCTCCACCTTTTCCTTATTCCCTCAGTGCTGTTTTGGACTCAGTTTTGTGCACATCAGTGCTGTAATCATTTGAGCAACTTTGCAGCCAGGGAATCAATTATATGAGCAGCTGCCCCAAACCTTTCTATGAGTCGGAGTCAAGTTTGTGACAACATACATTTGGTTTGTACATTTATAGTACTTGTAAAAGTTAGCATTTTTTTTTTTTTTTCACTTTTATTCTCTCAGTCATGATCACAATACATACAACTGCCCCCCAGGAATCTGATGCTGGTAGTTTTTATTTGAAACTGGGAATGACTATAGATGTGAGTGGTGTTTTGCGGCAATGGAACAGGACATTCTCTGATCTGGATGGATAAAAGCTGATACACAAACACTGATGAATCTGCCTTGTTCGTATCTCACTGTCACTTGATTTTTTTTTTATTCAGTTTTATTGAGTGTTCCTTATGGTCCATGATGTCAAAGCTGCACTGACAAAAAAAACAGAGACATAGGTATATATGATATTTGGAATTATTCATTTTATGACCTGTATTGTACATTTCGGAAAACATTGTGGCACGGATGCAACATTATTCAAATTATTCATATTTATTTGCATAACATCTTGCGGTTGTAATACTGTAAGTGGCCACGTGTTTTTTTTTTCCTGCTCTTGCCAGTCTCCACATGTTGCTGTATGGTGGTGTTTCTTTTGTACTCCAGGACATGCAGAGGAAAGAATAGTACAGAGATGTCAGTTCAGCGCTATATGCAATCAACAAATTTAAATGTTAACAGTTCACACACACGCAAGGACTGTCCTTCCTACATTTACGACATGTGTATCTGTTGTGGCGGTGGGTGGATGGAATAGTAGGCTGCTTGCTGCTTGTCATGATCGGCACATTTACAAGACAAAAGACGCTGACGGAGAGGTGCGAAGGGATTTAAGGTGGGCCAGATTTACAAGTTTTTTCGTAGGCTTTGGTAATTCTAGTGTTAAATGTGTTGTTACAGCAGGAATGGAAACATGGCTGGATCCCTCCCCAAAACCTAAAAAAATCCATCCAATTATATATTCACTAGTGGCTAGTTATCTTAATGTGAATCATGGGTAAAAAGCAATAATAAAAAGAAGAAGACACATCAGCAAGTACAAAGTAGAGGTGTATAGCACAATTAGTATAGATAGTATTTTGCATTTGCTATCATTTGGCTGAAAACAACATCGAATTTATTATATCACTTATAAAATAATAACCTTTTTCCCTTTTGATACTCATTACTTTGTCTACTTTTTCAACTAAAGAACATACATCCAAAACCTAACATTGCTCCTGGGACTGCAAGTAGCTTTATTTAAAACTGATGGGATGACCTCCAATGACTAAACTTTGCTTTTTCCAGTTTCAAACATTGTGGTGGAAGAAGGCACTGCAGATTTCCACAGGAAAATGTTGGGGCGCCAACCCAGCTGTCCCTGGTAATAAAATCACAATGTAACAAAAAAACAGCCGCTACATGCTGCTATACAAAATCAACAAAAAGCACAGGAAGTAAGCCGGTTCTTTCCCAATTAGTTGTTTGGCTTTTGGGGCCCTCCTCTCTGGCCCATTCATTTTAATATGGACTGCCTCATTCTTGCAGCAATGGGTTTTAAAGGCAGGAGATCGGAAGGAGCAGAAACAGTTGCCTTCACTGGATGTCTTCTCATTGCTGCTGAGGGAAAAAGAACAGGTGAAGGTTAGTGCGATTGCCCCCCTTTTTGCCTGGGGTGGTAATACCTGCTTCAGACGAGCCCGGAGGGTGATCCACAGATGTGCATGTATGACAACATACTGTATAATACAACCCTAAGCCTCAGTGGTGAAAGGTTTTCATTTAAATTATCTAGCAAGGTAGCTATGCAACAAAAGCAAGTACAATAATAATAATTCAGGATAGCATTTCCTTTAGGGATAATTTCAAATAAAACAACTAGGATCTATTTAGGTAAGGAAGACATTGAACAGCATTATAAGAAAAATATTTACTTAAGCTAAGTCCACCTTTTTCTTAACCCTTTTTGCCATTTATAGTGTCATATGGAGATGAAGTCTGCCCTGGCAACGTTGCATTAAAGTTAAAAATCAGCCCTAGATGGCGCAGCATTCTACTGCAAACCTCACACACACCATGCACTTACATGCTGGTATAATATGTCTTTGTGATGTAAAGCAAACTAAAAAACCCAAAATACTTAAATACTACATTCTTTAGATAGTGGTTGGGCTGTGGTTCAAAGCAGATCACGGCAACTGTGTGGCAGCCTCATTAACCACTGTGTCATCTTTGGTTAGTTTTGAGCTACTAAAATCATTTCTAGAAAACACTTGATTTATTACACACATAGGATGAAGCAGGATGTATTTATAAGGTATGAAAAATGCGTTCTGACACCAGAATGAGATTCTGTACAAAAATGGTGGTAGTGTCAGATTATTAGAGTATAACTTTTTTACAAGCATTAAATATTAAAATAACTTTTGATGTAAACATAAGCCCTCGTATTATAATGAGTCCATGTGCCAAAAATTGTGAACATTTTTAGAAAAAAAATATTTTTTGTGGTAGACTGAGGTGTAATGGTGAACATGCATAAAATGTTTTACACCAGCACTTAAGTAATAAGAGAAAGAAGTGAGAAATGATGTTTGTGAAATGTCATCCCACGTAAGCTTCAGCCTGTTAATTAGAAGATAACATTCAAAGCTGCAGTAAATAATTCATTGTGAAAAGGAACATTTATCAAATATTCTGAGATTCTTTAAAATGAATTTTAATACCTAATGAAAAGCAATGACCAAACTGTGAATTAACAAGATGGGCAGCATTATGACCACTGTGCTCCTTGGAGTGAAATAATGTATTTGTATTTAATTTATCTTTTGTATTGCATAGTAAAAAAAATTATGAGGGAGCTGGGGTATGAAAGTGAGATATTAGAGCAGAGGTAAAAGTCATTTGTGCATTTACTGTATGTTTACTGTATAAATTTTACATGCTGTCACGCATGCGCGACTAGGAAGCCGCGGAGGGACCTTAAAACACCTCAAAAGACGTTCGCCGGAGGGGCGTGGCGGGGTACTAACCTTGTTTCTTTGTTTTCCAGAATGAAAGACGCTCCGCCATAAGGACTGACCGCAGTACGTCTACTTCCGCCCTTCCTCCGCCATCTTTCCTGACGTCAACGATCCCATCATCCCTCACGCCTCCTTCCCAGCATTCCTTCACTTCCGGCTCCTCCCTTACAAAATGGCCGCCGACGCCTAGTATGGCGTCGCGCATATGAAAGTTTATTTTCTATTTGTTGTTGACCTGAAGTTTTTTTTTTTACGGTGGAGTGTAAACAATATAAGGGGCCGGAAAACCCCAAACCTTTTTGCTGTCTCCTATTGACTCTTTTACATTGGCGTAGTCGGCAGGATACTTGTCCGAAGAAGATGTCAGAAGGACAGGACCTAAATTCCGTGCTCCAGGGAATGAATGCCCAGGTAGCCGCCTTACAACAAGCTCAAGCCGCTACCAATCGGGAGTTGGAGTTAACGAGGGCCCAGTTGGCTGAAGCACGAAAGGTACACCCCGAAACTCATGCTCCCAAGCCCCCGCCTTTAGTGGCTATGACGGAGGGTGACGACGTCGAGTCGTATCTGGGTATTTTTGAACGGACGGCCACCCGGAACAAGTGGCAGCAGTCCGAGTGGGCGTCCATACTTGCGCCCTACCTGAAGGGACCCGCGCAGCGCGCTTATTACGACCTCCCCGAGGAGGAGGCCGCGAATTATGACCTCCTGAAACAGGAGATCCTGGCACGCTACGGCATAACGCCGGGCCAGCAGGCGGCTGAATGGAGGACCTGGCAATTTGACCCAGAAAAGCCAGCCCGAGCGCAGGCCTTCGACTTTTGGGGAAAGATGGGGCGGTGGCTAAGGCCCGAAGGTCCCCAAGCCAGGAAAGTAGTTGAGCAGGTGGCCTGTGAGGGCCTAGTTAACGCTCTACCTAGCTCTCTCGCCCAGCAGGTCCGGCGCCACCCCTACAAGGACATGTCAGGACTCCTGGAGGTACTGGAGCGTCAGCTCGCGGCCTACCAAGCCGGGGGGTCCGAAAGGCTAGTGCGTGGGAACCGACAGGGACGGGTGGCCCACCCCGAGCCCTCTCGACGCGCTGCGGAAGCGCCGTTGAAAGCCAAAGAGAAACCGGTCTCTCCGCGCTGTTACAAGTGTGGGGAGACCGGTCATCTACTGCCAACCTGTCCCCTCAACACAACAACGGAGCCGATGGACTGCACCTGGGCCTCCAAGGAAAGGTACTGTACTCCGTCGCACCTGCTGGCAACTCCAAACACGGGAGTGGTGTTGTTAAATGGGCACTCGGTGGTGGCTTTATTTGACTCCGGCAGCAACATTACCATTGTTGCTCGCCGTTACGTATTACCGCGACAGTGGCTTACACAACATTTACAAGTCACTTGTGTACACGGAGAGACCAGGTCTTACCGTTCCGCTCGGTGCTTCATTACATGGAAGGGGCAGGTTTCCTCTCTGATGGTCGCTGTGTTGCCTGAACCTCCCTATCTGGTAATCTTGGGACAAGACTGGTCGCAAACAAACTGCGGTAAAATGAGCACTGCTCCCGAAGCTTCCTTAGGTCTAGCTGTGAGGGGACGAGGCACCCTTCCCGCGGTCTCCACGCCATGCTCCAGGGCAGACCAAAATGGCGCAGGCACCTCGCAGGACATCTCTCAGGCTGTGGACTCTGACCCGGAAGTATCCGCCGGGGAAGGGACAAGCCAGGGAACACTCCCGCAAAGCCACTCACAAGATCCCCTTAGTAATTTGGATTATCAATTTCGGTCCATGCCTGCATCATTTAAGAGAGAGCAGTGGAATGATGATTCCCTCCGGTTTGCCCGGAATGCGGTTGTTCTTCCAGGCGGCTCACAAGCTGATAGTTCCATACCACGTGAGCCCTTCTTTGTACTGGAAAATGATCTGTTGTATCGGGTAGCCACACACGAGGGGGAGGTGCGGAAATTGCTGCTAGTGCCACGTACCTTCCGGCGGGAGGTGTGTGAACTAGCACACGCTCACCTCCTGGGCGCCCACCTTGGGGCCGAGAAGACACTGGAGAGAATTAAACTCCGTTTTTACTTAACGAGGAGGTCCGGCGTTTCTGTCAGTCCTGCCCGGAGTGCCAGATACTCCAGATTCCTAGAAGGGACCGTGCTCCTCTCGTCCCTATTCCCCTAGTAGACATTCCCTTTGATAGAATAGGGGTTGACATAGTAGGACCCCTCGATCCCTCCAACCGTGGCTACAAGTACATATTGGTCATGGTTGATTATGCCACCCGATACCCAGAGGCGGTTCCCCTGCGCTCCGCTACTACCAAGAATATCGCACGGGAGTTAGTCAATTTATTTTCAAGAGTGGGTATTCCTAAAGAAGTTCTCACGGACCAGGGTACTCCGTTCACCTCGGATTCGTTCAGGGAAGTTGCCAAGCTACTCCAGATAAAGCACCTAAAGACGTCTGTCTACCATCCCCAAACAGACGGATTGGTAGAACGTTTTAACCAGACGCTTAAACAGATGCTTCACAAGATAGTCAGCGCCGATGGCAGGAATTGGGACCAGCTCCTACCGCTTGTACTCTTTGCCTATCGGGAGGTGCCTCAGGCCTCTACTGGTTTCTCCCCCTTTGAATTACTATATGGGCGACAACCCCGGGGAATTTTGGACATATTAAAAGAGGAATGGGAGGCTGAGACCATTCCCTCCCCTAATATACTGGAGTATGTTGCGCAACTGCACGACAGGCTTGCCAAAATCAGGCCTATTCTAAAAGACCATGTGACTCGTGCGCAAGCGGCGCAGGCCAGGTGTTATAACCGCAACTCTGTCCTCCGAGAGTTTCAGCCGGGGGAATCGAGTAATGGTTCTCGTGCCCACCTCCCATTCCAAGCTGCTGGCTCATTGGCAGGGGCCATACGAGGTTAAAGAAAGAAAAGGGCTCGTCGACTATTTAGTTCTCCAACCTAATCGTCGACCGAGCGAGAGGATCTACCATATCAACCTGCTAAAACCTTGGAAGGACAGGGAAGAATCTCCCAACACTCGTAGATCCCTCTCCCTATTCACTGGCGCATCTGCCCTTAACCTCGGTGACGAGCTAACACCCTTACAACGGCGTGAGATAATCCAGGCCATCCACGCCATCCCTGAAGTGGTGAGCGAGACACCCGGGCGGACTGCCCTGATTGCGCATGACATAGTCACGGATCCCGGAGTGATCGTCTGGGAGAGACCTTATAGTCTCCCGGAGGCAAAACTTGCGGAAGTGGAACTGGAGGTGCAACGAATGTTGGATATGGACATTATTGAGGAAAGTCATAGCCCTTGGTCCAGTCCTATCGTCCTCGTTTCCAAACCGGACGGCTCCTGGAGATTCTGCAATGACTTTAGACGTCTAAACCAGGTCTCCAAGTTCGATGCCTACCCGATGCCTTGCATTGACGACTTGCTCGAACGGCTGGGTGCGGCTCGATACTTGACTACCCTTGACATGACAAAAGGGTATTGGCAGATTCCTTTAACGGCATCCGCAAAAGAAAAAACGGCCTTTAGCACCCCTAGTGGACATTGGCAGTATAAGGTTCTCCCATTTGGGCTGCACGGGGTCCCAGCGACCTTTCAACGTCTGGTGGATAGAGTGCTGAAGCCCCACCAGTCCTATAGTGCCGCCTACCTGGATGACGTTGTCATCTATTCCGGCACCTGGTAGGAACATTTATTGCAGGTCTCGGCTGTTCTCGCTACCCTAGCTAAAGCCGGCCTCCGTATCAACCCCCGTAAATGTTTCTTTGGCTTAAAGGAGGCCAAATATGTAGGCTACCTTGTGGGACGAGGACAGGTGAAACCACAATGTTCCAAAGTTAAAGACATCATGGAATGGCCCCGTCCGAGTACCAAGAGACAGGTGCAGGCTTTCTTGGGGCTAGCAGGGTACTACCGCCGGTTCGTACCCCGTTTCTCCGAGAGGGCAGCGCCCTTGACTGACTTAACAAAGAAAGGTGCTCCCCTCCGTGTGGTATGGAACGAGAAGGCGGACCATGCATTCCGTGACTTAAAAAAGGCCCTAACATCGGCACCTATACTAAGAACCCCTGATTTTGGTTTACCATTTATTCTCCAGACCGATGCTTCGGACACAAGCCTGGGCGCCGTGTTAAGCCAAAGCATCGATGGTGTCGAATACCCTGTGATGTATCTGAGTTGGAAACTGCTGGACCGGGAGACCCGGTACGCGGCGGTGGAGAAGGAAGCCCTGGCCATTAAGTGGGCCGTGACTTATCTCCAATACTACCTGTTGGGTCGCGAGTTCAGTCTAGTGACAGATCACGCCGCGTTGCAGTGGATGTCCCTTCATAAAGAGTCAAACCCGCGGGTCACCAGGTGGTTTCTGGATTTACAGCCTTATAAGTTCACGGTCACTTGTCGCCGTGGCAACCTTCAGGCCAACGGCGATGCCCTCTCTCGTATTCACGACCTCTCGGTTCGGTCCGCCCGTCCTGACGGTTTCGGGCTAAGGGGGGGGGGGTCGTGTCACGCATGCGCGACTAGGAAGCCGCGGAGGGACCTTAAAACACCTCAAAAGACGTTCGCCAGCGGGGCGTGGCAGGGTACTAACCTTGTTTCTTTGTTTTCCAGAATGAAAGACGCTCCGCCATAAGGACTGACCTCAGTATGTCTACTTCCGCCCTTCCTCCGCCATCTTTCCTGACGTCAACGATCCCATCATCCCTCACGCCTCCTTCCCAGCATTCCGCATATGAAAGTTTATTTTCTATTTGTTGTTGACCTGAAGTTTTTTTTTTTTACGGTGGAGTGTAAACAATATAAGGGGCCGGAAAACCCCAAACCTTTTTGCTGTCTCCTATTGACTCTTTTACAATGCTTACAAGCTTTGGACTTTTTTATGCTGTCGGTGCATGTAAGGAGCATGTACAAAAAGGAGTGCCTTCCAGTTGAGAGTCTAATTTACACTTGTTATAAAGCAAGGAGCAAGAGACAGTAACCTTAAGCAGCACTATTAAATAGTGGCTTCAGAACAAAGCTCACCTACACAAGCCTCACACAAAATTATTTATATTTATTTTCCTATAAATTTTTAACTGTCTACCTTGATGGCTCATTTTTTATTTACTTTATATTTTATTCATGATTTTTATCATATCAGAGGGGTGCATTAAATCCTGGGAAGGGTCAAGGTGCAGTCATTATTTGAGTTATAAATAAATTAAAACAGAAGACGTGTTGGATCGAATAGGGTTTAAACGGCTCTAAAAGATTATTCCAGCAATGTGTTTGAGCTAAAAGCCCATTATCCAGTGTTGTTTTTTTCTCCTTTGTAAATAGCAGTGGTAGAGATGAATATGTACCATTGCTGTGAGCAAACAGCAAGTTATAATTAGACAATATAGATTTATACGCACTCTTTATGGGGCCGGCTAGCAGGTGGTTTTTGAAAATACAATCTCATCTACATCCAGGAATGACAAAAGTGCAAGTTCCCATTCTTTCTTGCCACTTGAAATGAAATGCAGATTTCATTTATACATATTTTGATATGTTTTAACTGCGGAACAAACAGATGTTTGTGTATTCACAATATACATTATGTAAATAATGGTATCGATTGAATGAAGCTATCCTTGAGATTCCTCTGTAATATTTAAGGTACAGTTATTTGGGTATGGTAGTGCAGTGGTTAGTACTGTTGCCTGGGCTCAAATGCCAACACAGGCAATGTTTATGCTGGAGACCCCCTCTAAGTGTAAGGAGTTCTGCATATAACTCTACCTTACAAATTGACTGAGGACAGTTCTAGACTTAGTTTCCACAATGCACGCAATACTGCTAGGATAGTCTTTGGCCCCCGGCAATTCTATACTAAAATAAATTGTTAAAGGAATATAGATGGAAATGGATGGTTCTGGAAAACGAATGTGTTTTAAATGAATACTCCATATTTTTTTTTCATTCATCTGGTAATTACCTTTATGTTGTTGTAGTAATGGCCAAACAAAAATTTTTAGTATGTTTTTATGGAGAATGGTGATAAGAAAGTTCCTGATAAAATAGACTTCTTTGGGTACCAACGTTGAACAAACAACAAACAATATCTAAACATCCATAAAGAAATCTCAATTTATTCATGTCGCAATCTGTATATCAGATACCCAGTTCTATGTTCACAATATCCCAAACACATATTTTAACTAGAATATTGTTAAATAAACTACAGTACTTCCAGAAATTCCTCTTGTGAATGGCTGAGAAGAGTGCTTAAATGAAAGGGAGCTTTTGAATTAAATCCTCCCCTCCCCCTTATTCATTGGTCAGAAGCTCTGCCCAGTAATGGCTTATTCATGGTCAAGGAAAGGTAAACAATTAAAAAACGGAGAGTGAAAACATTTTCCAGTGGAAAGTATGTTTCTTATGTGTGCATATCCAAGGTGCTTCAACAAGGAGAATGTCAGTTTAACAGTGCAGTGTCACTAACTGTGGTTGCAAAATCTAAAAATACAGTGATGTGGCCTAATGACCAATGAAAGAGGAAAGTTCTGGGCTATCAATTCAAAAGCCCGATCTCGTCTGAGCATGCTCCTTAACTGTTCACAACAGAATTTTTATTTAATTTCACAATATTTCAGCAAAATTTCACAAAATACATATATTTAGGGTGTTGTGAGCATTTGCCTTACTATCTGACATGTGAATTATTAGACCTGAATAAACTGAGTTTCTTTTCATGGATGTTTGGATATTGTTTGCAGGTTTTTTTAATATCGATTCCCATAGAAGCTTAATGTGTTAGGACCTTTGTTATCTCCATTCTCTATAAAAGCAAAAGTTTATTTTTTTCTTGCCCATTACTGCAAACAACACAGGGCAAGTAACAGATAGAAAAATGAACATTTATGGGTGGAGCATTCCTAATATTTAAATGGGTTTATTAACTATTAACTTTAATAGTTCCATGTATTCTGTGCTTAACACTTAATTTTCATCACAAAAAAACCTTTGTAATCTTGTTGTTAATTAGAGCCAGGTTCTAACATTTGGAAATAAGTTGCAATGGTCTATTACAACGAGAAAGCAAACCTATCTGCCTAGATATAAAATTTTAAGAAAATTAGGTTTATTTTCTCTTTGTCCAAACTAGGTAGATTTGGACAATCAACAATTTGCACATATCAAGCACACCATATATTATTGTGTTCACCTAGCAGAGGGTTAAAGGTTATGTAAAGATAGAAACACCTAATAGATTAGGTAAAAAAAAAAAAAAAAAAGATCAATACTAATCCATGATTCTTTTTATGGCTTCCACATAAATCTCCTGCATTTAGTAGAAGGAAAACAGCAGACACAGTTTAACATACCCTGTACTCTTTTTACACAGGAGTCATATACAGTAAATGATTTCAAGAAGAATTGTGAATGTTAGATTTTAAAGTTTTAAAACTCCTGAAAATATATACTGTATCTATTACAGCTGCAGTATTCATTTAATTTCTCTTTTAAGAAAACAGACCATACATCTCTCAATATATAGGAGTTCTTTCAGTACTTGTAAATTACTCAGTCCACCAACAGAATGTGCTTCCATGACACTTTTGCATGAGATATATATCTTTACATTTCCCATTAATGTGTAGGCCTTAATATCTGTATAATTGGAATTTTTAGCCAATTATACTAAGTCAGAAAAAAATAAAGGGAGCAAACTGGTATGAGGTCTTTGGAGAATGTAACCTTTCATGTTCACTGCAAATATTAGCAACATAAAACAACAAACAGTATAAAGTTTGTGTAAATACAACTGTTTGTGTTTACAGAACCAACAGTACAATTCCCCATATAAATGACTTGTCTAAACGGACACTGTATTGCAGCACAGTAGCTTAAGTTGTTCTTAGTAAATAGAAGCAAGGAGACAGTATTGTATCTGTATTTCTTATTATCATTTGTTATATACAGTACTTTTTGAGAACAAGGTGATCTTAATAACGTAACAAGAAAAGTGGTTGTATAAGTGGTAGTGCAAGGACTCAATATTATAGAAAAAAATTTAACTTCTATAGCTTTACATATTGTAATACATGTGGCATAATTCCTTTACTTGTGGGGTTGAGTGTAGAGAAAATGCCAGGAGAAGATAATCTTTTGGTTTATAATTTAATGTGAGACTGTTCACAACTGTACAGGCAAAAGCACACCTGATTGACTCTTTGAAAAGTCAACCTCCACACCAACTGATGAAATAGCTTAAGAGACAAAACCTTTCATTAAAGGCAAGACGTGGTCAATATAAGAAAGAAAGATAGGCAGGGATAATAAATAAACTATGATTATTAGTGATTAGTGAGTGAAGAGCCTGGTGGTAAAATCCCATTTCAGTACTAGCTTGTGAGCCACATATGACAGAGATAAAAAAAAACTAAAGTGAAGCTGTGTCTTTTCAGCCTTTTTCTGGAAATGTATTTCTGACATCTTATCAATGTCTTTAAACACTACAATAGAGTCCTTTAACACCACACACAGTGGGACATAAAAATATTTTGGGTCCTGTGTTGTTTTTATTCTACACGTTCCCATTAGGCCAAGGTGAATTACCACAGTTACGCAGATGACATACGGCTTTGCTTACCCATAGCACCTGATGACTCAGAGGTTGTGTCCCCTTAGAGCAAATGCCCTATTAGCATTATAGAATGTGTGAATATTAATTTCATTGAGCTCAACAAGGAAAAACCTGAAATAGTTTGAAGAAATGAAGTAAGTGAGGATTTTAAAAATAAACTTGATCACCTTTCTCTTCAAATCATGCCAGAAGTAAAGACCTTTATTATGGACTTAGATCTAAACTTCAAATTGCATATTAATTGTACTACTAAGACTGCATTTTTTTCATTTAAGAAATAGTTCAAAGGTTAAACCACTTATAACATCTCAAGGTGCTGAAAAATTAATTCACGCTTTTAATTTTATCCAATCAGATTACTGTTGTGCACTCCGTAGAGGATGACCTAAGAGCAAGAATCTTAACTTGTAAAAGATAATCTGAGCACATTTCCCTCAACTTATCATTGTTACATTGATTACCTGTGTCCTTCAGAATTAATTTTAAAATATTCTTAATTATTTATAAAGTTCTGAATAACCTTGCTCCTTCTTATATTTTGGAGTGCCTGTCCACATATATGACCAATTGAAACTATTATTGTAACTATGAGTCTCAAATGCTGCTTTGCTTATTATTCCTAGAGCTAATCTTAAAAAGAGGTGATGAGGTAGCCTGTCATTGTTATGCACAAAAAATCTGGAATGCTTTTACCCATTAAATATGTCAAGCTAATACCACAGGACATTTTAAAAAAAAACTAAAAAAATTTTTAAGTTGGCTTTTCATAGTTATATGTGTTCTTCTTTTACACCAGTTCTAATAGGTTATAATGTGTATTGTAAGATCAACTACTTTATAGATCTAAAATAATCAGTAACTTGGCGTAATTCTCTGTTTTTTCTTCTTTTCTTTGGTGCATCTGTGCCATTACCATCTGATCAAACTACTCTGAAGCTACCTATGATGTTGAAAGAAATGTGGACTCTCTAATCTTCTAGAACAATGCATCATACTAATAACTAACTACTTTATCATTTTATTTTTTATACAATGCCCAATGCAGCCTGAGTGCTCTTCATTAGGAACAATAATCTTTGAAATATGGGTAGATAAATGAGGATCCAAAAGAAAAATGCATACAAGTACATGGGTAGAATGTGCAAGTGTCACACAGAAGATGACAGGTCCACAATTTAAATTCTGGACCTGTACGCTGACAGAACAAACCACTCGGTAGTAGTATTTTTTTATGCTATTAGAATTTCAGTGTTACATTTTCTTTTATTGGTAACGATTCTTTTCAGCATAACTGTTTTAAAGTAAGGTTTTAATAATTATTTTATGTATAAAGGGTAAGTATAGCAATGCTGACATGGTCAGATGCCATCAGTACTTGCACTTAAATGCACCAGGTCATTGTTTAATGGCCTGATGATACTCTAGGAGAGGAATAAATTTCCTGCAATCAATTCCCAATTTCACTATGATAATGTAATCAATGTAAATGGCAAGACTTCAATGGGAATCAAAGAGGTGTAGAGAAATAAAGTGAGCAGGGTCTTTAAATCCATTAATTGTCATTTTACATTGAAATGTTGACTGCAGCAAAAAAAAAAGAAAACCTCTCAACTGTCACTTAAAGGGAACAAAGTGACAAAGACCACTTATGAAATAGAGAAGTTTGCATTAATTTGTTTGCTACAACATACAACATCTTTAAATTATTGTCAAGTTTCCAATGAAAGAATGGAAACATTTTTAACTCCAAAATAATGTCTGCAAGAGCATCACAGATGTGTTTTTAAGTTGACTTTAAGGCTGTGGCATTTGATCTTAAAGGAAAGTTGGCCATTACATTATTTTGTCCTTTAAACAAGATACATTTGCAATTGCATTAGTGCTCTTTCTTTCAGCTTCAGTTCCTGCTCTTAAAATGACATACAAGTTTTTAATATGCAAACTGAGCAAGTAGCAGAAATTCGACCTGCTGTTAAGTAGTAATTGCACTAATTGTCAGAGACGAGGTTCATAAGACTGTAATTGAAATTATCATTATCTCTCTGGTAATGGAAAAGGACCATAATCACTTGTAGAAAAATTAACAGATATTACATCACTGTTTGAAAAAATACAGTAGGTTTAATTAGGTGGGAGGTCAAATTATTTTCAGTCAGTCAGTGCTTTTACTGTCTTTCTTTGACAGTGCTGTTTGAGGCTGCATTTACTGTAGTATTCCAAAATGTTTCCCCTGCCTTTTTTTCTGGATTTTATTTCTCAAAAACTGTTTTCTTATGTTCACCTGAATTATTGGAAAATATATTTCTACAGTATTTTTATGATGGCTTTTACTGTTAAAATTAGATAATAAATAACTAATGGGATTATTAATTTGGAACCCCTGCAGATTTTGTTTTTTGTCCAGCTTAATTGTAATGTTTTTTTTTCTGTCCTTCCTGACCACCTGACCTTATCAGTACATGCACATTCAGATACTTAATATGGACTCTACTTTTATATGAATTATATATCTATTTTATGTAGGTGTGCATTATTTTTGTACACTATTTTTTGTTTTTTTCTTTGCATAAATCTATTTCTTTGACAGTTTTGTGTTTTTCTACTTTGAGAAAGCATATAATAGGAAGCCAATTGTACTGTATGAGGAAGTTGTGAGTAGTAGAAAAGTATGTGAGGGTTGTGCAGGATATCTATCAGGACAGTGTGGAAAAAAAAAACATTGTGCAGGCCAGCATCTACCTGTTACTACTTGCGCACGATATGCTGCGAGCTATGCACATTGGAACAACTCTCCCATGCGCTAGTACAGTGTTTTTCCCAGCACCACATATTATGCAGCATTTTGAACTCACAGTGTCAGTTACGTACCTTCAGTTTTAATAGTGTTTTGGAGCTTTTCTCTTTTGTTATAATTAAACTAATATACATTATTATGGCCAATAAACGTGTGTGGTGTTGAAATTGTCACAAAAAAATTTAAATTATTAAAAGTTTATGAAATGGCAAAAGTGCTTCAAGTATTGCTTCAATTTATGGAGTAGGTAGAACAACAGTGAACAATATAAAGCATGCTGCTGACAAAATTGAAAAATGTGTTGAAAATGGAAACCACTGATGGTAATGTTATTCTGTATTAATGTTAATGTTCTTCTGCATTTAATTTTTTTTAAACTGTTATATTATATTTTGTTAATATATTGTGACCTGCAGGAAGCTTGTGATGCACTGTGCGGGAGTAGAAAGGGCGGAATGCTATGCAAGTGATAGGACTGGGTGAAGAGCTTCTGTTCTGTGAAGGGTGGACACGCCCCTTGGGAAATGAGTGACAGAAGAAATTAGGAGGAAAAGGAACGTGCTGCGGATGAAAGTTCTGAGTAGGGAGTCAGGAGACAATAAGCAGGATTGTTTGCAGTATAGAAAAAGACTGAACATGAGTGGCAGGAGATAAATTGATTGGTAGGGAAAGTTTTCTTTTATTGTTTTGGAAGTGTGCTGTGTAACCCAGATAACGGAGTATAAGACAGGGTATAATTTGTTACGGAACGAAGACTCCAAGTAAAACATAGAAAACTCCAGTACCTCTGAGTACCTCATTACAATATTATATAAATTAATTAATTTTGTTAATGCTATATTATATTTTGTTAATTTTTTTGTAAATAAATACAACTATTTGCTAAACTAATTTACTGTATATCATTTTTAAAGTAGCTGTTCTGTTATCTGTCTTTTCTCTTATCTGTCACGGCCTCAGTCCCAACCCCTGATGGATAATTGAGGTTTTACTGTATTAACAATAGCAGCAGGCCACTCTTAACATCACCCAATTCTGATAAGGTTCCTTGCATATAACCCTCTGTTTCCTGTGTCTAAGGTAATATTGCACCCATCTACAGACATGACCCTGAACACCCACTTCTTTTAGTTTGATGACCAACCTGCCATGTCGCAAATTATCAAATGCTTTCTGAAATTCAAAATAAATAATATCATATGCTCCACTTTGATTATATCCTGTATTTGCTTCTTCATAGAAATCCAGCATGTTGATAAAATGACCTCCCTCTTCTCAACCCATTCTGACTATATATAACTGCTTTAACAGATGTTGTATACTTAAATCTTTACTATGTTAAAAAAAAAAAAGCTGAGAAGGTGGCTGTAAATAACACATGCACCACTGTTACATCTAGCAGATAAAAGTTTCACATAAAACTTAAAATATTCTTTCTATTAAGTAATTTTGTATAAAACATTGATTAAACTATTATTTTTAAATGAACAAATAGTTTTGCAGTGGATAATTTCAGGCCTGGCTCATAGCTCCTGTTTTCAGTTAAAAACATTATCAGTAAATGTTCATAAAAGTATAAATCAACAGATCTTATATTATGGTAAAGTTAACTGTGACATAAACACATAGTCTGGTATAGGGATGTAAGCAAGCTACAAACTTTGTGAGAGTAGTAGAAGGGTAGCTATAAAAGTTTTAGTTTGATCTAATAACACTAGAAAAGGTTGTATTGTGTACCTTACACAGAAAGATATTAGGAACTACTGTTGAGTCAGAGCATTTGTCAGACACTAGAGAGAACTGTTACCAGAAGTCACATCTTCAATCAAAGAGAGAATGCATTCTGTTTGTCTACAAGACAAGACTCAGCTTTCAGAGTGAAAGAGAAAAATCAACCTACGCAGAATCCACCAAAACCAATCAAGCAAACATATTCGGTCATTCCTATTATAAGTGTTAAGAAAACAGGCTATTTGAAAGAGGTACATTAATGCTGTAATAAGTTACTGTGGACTTGACTTCAAAGATTTAGGTGCAGGGATGGATTTAAGATTTGGAGAAAATATTTTTAGTAGTTTTATTGAGGATACTACTCAATAAGTAGTAACTCATGTTACTACAGTAACATGAGTTCTGTACATGACTGTGATTACAATATCTTTACAATTTATTGCATGCATTTATTTTATGTAGTGTAAGCTTCACAAACAGAGTGTTTTGTTTGCCCAATAAATAACAATAATACAGGGTGGCCCACGAAAAAGTAGCCCGCCTTCCAGCCAGAGTGGCGCGCCGATTGACTACCCTCATCACGAAAGCTGTGTAGAAGTAGTGCAAACGTGTGAGTACGAGCTGAGCGACATGTATTCCATTCCACAAAGAATCGCAATAGTGGAGGTGTACGTTCTCACGGGTTCCATTAAAGAAACGCGGGACATTTTTGCCGCTGGTGTCCCAGCAAAGCGCGCAATACAGCAGTTGGTGAGAAAGTGGCATACGACAGGGTCAGTTGCAAACGGCAAAAAGAATCGGGCCCCGCCCGTTCGCACACCTGATGCGATCGCCGATGTTTTCACACGGATGGAGAGAAGCCCTAGGAAGTCTACACGTAAGTTGTCTCAGCAGGCGGACATTTCACGGACCTCTTGCCAACGCATTTTACACGACCGATGGATGAAACCGTACAAAGTGTCATGTGTGCAAGAACTGAAGCAACCCGACAAGGAAAAACGTGTGCATTACTGCAAAGAGTGAGTAAAGATTTTGCATTTCAAGTTCTTTCTTTCTTTATGGAAGGGCGCCTTTTTTCGCCAGGGAGGCGGGCTACTTTTTCGTGGGCCACCCTGTACTAATATAAATACCAAATCATTTGGTGAACTGGCTGACATCATGGGTAGGCTGGTTTTTCTCATCACCTTATAAGATGGCACAATTTGTTAATGGCATTTAAAATCCTTTGTATTTTTATATTTGATTCTTTATATTTAAATTTAATAGCAGTGAGGTTTGGACTTGGTCAATAATGCAGTAAATGTAAATACCTTCAAATCATTGCTTATTTTTTACAGGGTTTAAGTTGTGTGGGGTAGTTTTAAAACATGCCCATAGTAAGGAACAATTTCTTATACTTTAGACCCAAGTTTGTGACAGGAAAAATGATAAATGTAGAATACCTCAACTGACACTATTGAGGATTGAATTACAAATGAAAAATAAAGCATAAGTTGTGTTATTAGACATATATAAAGGAAAGTCCTGCATGTGTGTGTGTGTGTGGAGTAGTCTGCTCTGCTCAAGCTCAACCACAGCCATGGGAGTTAGTGTGAATTCTACGGAAGATGTAGAAGCTTATACAAGTGTGACTTGCACTTGCTGAGATGAAGCATGTATGCACTTTTAAATTTATTGGTGCTTGCATGCACCTCACTTCTCATTCAACCTAATCAGACAAATTCAGCTTTGTGATAAATGTTCAGTTTACATTCACACAACGAGCTACCATAAATTTCCACTTGAGACAGGTTCCAGCATGTCCTGCTCAGTCTGTGTCACAGCTCCACTCAACCACGTCTGTCCTGGACCACTTAGCTGACACCTCTGCAAGCTCACCAATATAGTAAAACTACTAGGGAGTCTTCGGGTTGTTTTTTTGCCTGAAGACCACATGCAGATATGTTATGCATGTTATATGTAATATTATAATTATGATATGTAATATATATATGTTATCTGTGTTATATTCAGAAAGATAATCATAAAGAATGGCTGCAACAACAAATGTTGAAACATAATCTAAAATTTAATTCTTGTTGATCGTAGCAGAAAAAACTCACAGTAGATGACTAAATATATTAATACATAGTATTTAACCCATTCAGTATCACAGTACCTGCTGTTGAGTTTCTCCAAACAAAGTCAAAAATACGGCCAGGAAAAGCATAGAAAGGTATGTGGTACTTGTTCTACCAGATGACTATTCCTTCAGAGTTAATGTAATTAGAAATAAACTTGAAACAAATACTAAAAAAAGAATATGAAAAGCAAAAACTATTTTAATTGATGTAAACAATTGATGTATGCGGGGGGATCAAAAAATTCCCATAATTTTTAAAGGAATGCTCCACTCAAAAATTATATTTAAATTAAATTATATACATGTTTTCACTGCAAAAAGGAGAGCAAGATATTTATGACCTAATAGAAGCCAATATTGACCAGTACTGTGGAAGGGCAATTAATATAAAAAATGTATATGGAATAAAGAATCTCACATTACACATCTCAAACATTTATTAATAAAATGAAAAACAAAGTATCAAATATTAGAGCACACACGTTAATCCAGAACCAACATGTGGTCTAAAATCGTTCTGTTTCCTAGTTTATGAAACCTTTCGTTTTTATATCCCACGTAGTGTAGTAGAAATCTATTGAAACTAAATCTAGTTGGTTTTATGCAGTTCTCAGATACATTTTAAATTAATTTAAAACTGATTTGTGTCATTCCTAATTAATTTGGCTAATTTCTATATTTGAAATAAAATGTACTTCAAGTATTTGCCTAATCTGCATGATATCATGTTTGATGAAAGGCATAACCTCAAAGAGAAATTTTAAAATAATTTTGCTTTTTATGAAGCTGTTGTTGTTTGTTTAATATTTTAGATATATTTGACATATATACTGTATATTGGCATTGGTAACTTGTTTTCTTTGATCTAGATGTACATTTTGTAATTTTCGCAGGCATCAGTAAAAGTTGTGTAGATGTCATTCAAAAGTTAGAAAAGTATTCACGCTTCTTCCTGACATCCCACACTAAATACCTGTAGTCTTTAATTTGCCATTTGTGGAAAATATACATTTATTGTTTATTCACGTATCTGTTAATTGATTGTAGTATTTGCCCTGTGAGCCTGTATCTTTGTTTTTTTTTTTTTTGCTTCTGCTGCTGTATGAATCTAAATTTCCCCTTGGAATTAATAAAGTTTATCTAATTTAATCCAGTCTTTTACTCATACTGTATATATGAAGGGTGCCTGACAAAAGCTACACAGCCAAAACTTTGATTCTTTTATCTTCTTTTTCTTTTAGCATAGAAATCATTTAACCATTTTATTCCATTTGTAGAGGCATGTATATATAACTACATTATATCTATCCATCTATCTATTCATAGATAGATAGATAGATAGATAGATAGATAGATAGATAGATGCATTTATTTGTTGGATAAGAATGGAAACAGTACAACTATGTTTAACATAAGTGCATTCCTTGGGAGTTATCACCCAAGTGCTGGATCATGCACTCTTTTTATTTCATTATAAGGACATTAACTTGCAGGATCCTGAAATGACAGGTTATGAATTCATTTCAAACAAAGTTTTATTGCCAGGGTGTTTACATCATTATCATTCTAATCTAAATTATACTGAAAGTGCTGCTGCAAAGACTATGCCTAGTACAAAGAAACACAACTATATAAATGAATTTCATAATTTACTGTACAAGGCTACACAGTTTAAATTTACAGCTTAATTTAAAATCCTCCCCTAAAGCTGCCTTTCTCTGCCTTACTTTACTAGCTTTATTAATGGCTACACTCAAAATCATACACTGTGGTCATGATGTATTAATGCTTAGCACCAATCTTCCTTTTTTTTTTTTCCTTTCAAAACCTTTTTAACACTATTTACTACATTTTATCATTATGATCTTGATGTCATCGCAACACTATTATGGTTATTATTTTCTTCACGTACACCACTATTTTGCAATTACCTGTGTATGAATGTGGCCAAAATATTTTTACTCACTATGCCCACTCAATTAACATGGTGTTCCATGGTCTATTGGATACTCGTTCCATGTCTAAATAAAATGGCGCCAGCTGCATTTGGTATCCAAGCCATGCTTTTTTTTTTTTATTGTTAAATTTTTGGTATCATAAAAGTGACAACTAGTTTCAGACTGATTTAAATTTCAAGAGTAAATTTTAAGAAAAGTAGAAAGCAAAAGCTTTCAAATGAACATTCTAACAAAATTTGAAAGGTCGCGGCTTCACGATTTGAGTCAACACTGAAGACTCATTATATGTTTTGGTGATTAAGACTCTTTCATTTTCTTTCTTTTGAGTATATACATAGTGAGTCAAAATTATGTTAACATTAATGGTACTGCTATGTACTCGTATATACTCATATGCAATTTTTCTGGACAATTTATGTGCCACATATAGTACATGTGTTGAACATGATGGCGAACAGGTTGAGACATTCCTGTAAATCATCTTGCACATATGAAGTATGTTTTGTGAATAAACTGTTTCTGCAATTTAAATGTTAACATAATTTTGACTCATCCTATATAGTGAGTGGAGTTTTTTTTTATGTTTCACCATTATGTTTAGTGTTTTATTTACATACCATTTTTACTGTTTTCTAACAAAATATATTATTTTTGTAATTGTGTAAAGCAACATTTGTTCAGTAGAAATGTACTTTACAAGAATAATTCAGAATGAATAAAAATATAAAATAAAAAACAGCAGTTGTGCAGTTGAATATTACAGTTTCACATAGGTCTGTATTTCTTTCAGCATACATTAATTTATTTGTCAAACGCAATTAAATTCAGGCTTGATATGGGAGGAACTGCTTCAGCAGCAACGATCATCTAGGTAGGAGCCAGCTCCGGACAGAACACCAACTCACTGCAAGTGCCAAGAAAGTGGGTGTGCTTAGATTGTATGCCAGAAATTGCTACCAAAGAAATATGCAAGACTTTCAGAATGTATCCACAAACTTAGACAACTGATATTGTGTTGGTTTAAATAGCATGGCATGTTTGAAGTTATGTTACGGGCCAAGGCCTAGCAGTGGAGACCCGTGTGTTACCAATAGGGCTACAAAGTGGCAGTGACTATTAAAAATAGCATTATGAAACAATAATTATCATAATAATAACAATAACAATAATAATACAATTAAACAAGTTTTTAATAAAACAAGAACACCAAAAGGAAGTGATAGCTGAAACAGCAGCATTTAGAATCTTAGGAAAAAATGAAAAAGTCCTAAACAAATTCCTATGTTTGCCAGTTTGCCACATAACCTAACCTAATACTTCAAAATTTCATATAGATATGGAGTTTTTCATTAGTGGCAGGAAACCACTCTTTAAGCTTACCTAGTCCTTCATGAAAATGGCACAGGTCCCAATTTATCTAGATAATCCTAAAATAGACAAAAAGATACATTTGCTTAGCCTATTGAAACTGCAGTCAACTGTGGAATGTTTTATAGAGATGTATGGTTGTCACATCAATAGCTGGAATCAAATTGCTGTAGCCAGGCCGATGTAATTAGCTGTAGTCAGTAAAAATTCAAGACTGACACATGCTGTGGGATGAGTGCAGAAATAGCCATGAAAGAACAGGTACAGGGTGAAAATAAATCACCCATTGTGATCACAAATAGTCTGATGGCTGACGGCCTACAAGCAGTTTAATTGCTTTCTGACTTCAAGATTTCTTTATGCTCTTCTGTAAAGCCATCCTTCTTTCAACAGTGCTATTCTCTGTTTACTGAAGCAACAAGCTTTACAATAATTTGAACGGAAAGGCTGAGATACCTTTGTTATTCTTGATCAGTTTTAATGGCATTTTAAAGAAAAATGTAATTTTATATAAAAATGTTGTTCAAAGAACTATGTAAATGCACTCAAAAGATTGGTCAGGCCTTTTTCTTTTCTTTTCAAACAACAAAATAAAATAAAATTGGATAGTACATAAAGTATATCACGTTTGCTAATTTTCCCAGGACGTCATTGGAAGCTTTTATAGCCTGTGCAGTTCAGAAGTATTCTGTCATTGGCAAAAGTACTGCTTTGGAAAACTATAAATAAGGAAATATTATTTCTTAGCAATATATCCTACTCCTGTTATTTCTAGAAAAATGCAAACTAAATAAGCACATGTAAATTAAAAATGGAATGACTGCATATGTCCTTATTTTGCTCATGTTCAGCTGTTATGTTTGGGAAGCTTTCAGTTAATTCAGGTTGTGGACGCTAGGGGTCGCTGTTGCCCTGTTGAACCCACCAGACAGACGTCTAGACACATGTGTAAAAGCACAAGATTTTAATTATAATATTCTTCAGTAATAGTGCACAAAGCACTACACACGCCACAATTCTCCAACAATAAATCAATAATGCAATAATAACCACAATCCTCTACTCCCAGCAGCTCCATCCTCTACCTCCAACTCCAGCTCGATCTACTGGGGTTTCCCACAATCCTTTTAAAGTCTCTGACCCGGAAGTATTCCATCTCTGGGTCAAACACCTTCTTCAGGTGTCCCGGAAGTACTGCGGTTTTCCGTCCTCGTGACTCCTACGTACATCCGGGTTAACGTCATGGTAATATCCCCCTGGTTCTTGGTGAGCTCCCCCTGGCAGCACCCACGGCACCCAACAGGGCTGAAGAACCGGAGTTCATGTCCGCCCTGCGGAATCTGGGGAACCATTTCCATCCAGGGGAGCTGCCATCTAGCGTCCCTAGGGATGTAGTGCCCTAAAAAGGCTCTTTCTTTTAGTTGAGGGACGTCCCGACCAGACTGAAATGCCGGCCGTCCATCACAAGGTACAAAAAATAGCAATTTCAAAATTTTTTGCTGCTCATCACTTATAAATATGAATTTGGACATGGATGTAAAGGTCACAGTTGGTACAATAGAAATAGGTCTCTTCTGTGATTTCATGTTGGCTACTGTGTGGAGGGTTAGATGACTGACCTGCTAGAAATGTAGTATGTATGGTTCCATAGTAAAAATAACAATACACTCTCAAGAATGAAGAATGTTTTTTTAGAATAATGTGAAATTATCTGCCTTCCTCACAAGATTTTAAAAAGGCTTCCATGTCAAAAACTAACTTAAAGGCTTCAATGAGTCCCAGGCACAAAATCAGCCTCACCTGAAACTAAAGAAACAGGCTTTAAGGCCTACACAGACCAAATGAGTCAAGACAGTATTCTAAGCATTAAAGGGAGAGGGGAACCATTAGAAAGCCCATGGTTCACAATAACAACATGAATAACAATCAAGGCAAGGAATGTATATGCATGAAAGACAAATCTAAGCAAACAAATTCAGTTTGTAATTCAAATAATCTTAACCTGTAAACCAAACGCAATATTTGAACAATTAATCAACATACTTTAAAATAATCTAAAAAAATCCAAGAACTAGTAAGCTGAACAAAGATGATAGAAAACTAATGCAACAGCAGCTAGCTTGTGGCCTGCAAGTTTCTTAAAAAGGACTAAGGTTGTCCTACACCTTTGATGTCAGAGGGCCCTACTCACTTGGGATCCAATTTAAGTGCATAAGCCACATAACATAAAGAACTCATAGAATATCATCTGTATAATACAGAATAATCAATAAATTTAACAAAGAAAAAAATAATTACAAAACTTAAGTCAAAAGATGACAAAATTAATAAATAGAAAGAAAAGACAAATCATCCAGGAATAATACTATGACTATTTCTTAACATAACACTTTACCACAAAATATGAGAATAATTTGTGCCACTGACTTTTAAGAAAACTTTCTGAGTTCCAATTCTATTGTCAAAATTTACAGTTTATACATTATTCCATATTTAGTTTTGTGTAAAAATGTAATTACTGTGTAATGGTTCTGGAAAAATTACTTTTTTGCAAATGATTCAAAATCAATTGCAAAAATATAGAGTAAGTAAATAGACACAATAATGTTTCCTTCAGTCTAAATTCAGATCTTCCAGTTAAAATAATTTGTTAATGTCTAAGATACAACACTGACTTCTTCCTCACACACACCATCTTACTATAGTGCCAGTTTAATAATTAAGAAACAAGAGAGTTCTACGAAATGACATAATTTTAAGCAAAACACCCGACATCCAGTTTACTTAGTGGAACTTGGCTTAAACATAGACACCATTCCTATAACTTAACTTCACTTGACAGTTTTAACTATTCCCATAATTCCTTTTGAGTTCCTGGTTTATATGTTAAAAGTAAATCAAGTATAGCTACCTGAATAATCAATAGACCCTCTGATATTTATTCTGTATGCGTACTAAAGCCTAGCATTCATATTGTCAGGGATTTTCTGTTTATTAAACAATAAATCGAAGTGCTGGATGACCAGCAGAGTTACCTTAAGTAGGTTTTAGGCTGAAACTGAGAAACAGTAACAGAATACGGCATTCATTATGAAGCTAGCTTCAAAGAAGACAAAGCTCCATGATCCGAAGCTTAATCAAACCTCTTCAGACAGCCTTTTGACCCTGACAACAAACCCTATATTTTTGCCCTTATGACTTTGGACATTAACATGTGCCTGTGAAACTTCAAACTTTTCAGCTTAAAGTACAGTAGACCCCCGTGAAGACACGGTTCAGGGTTCATGGCCGTAGTCATTCGGGGATTTTTCCTAACTAATAATTGTTAGCGGAAACCGCAAATATCCTCCGCAATTTTCTTATGGCTTTTTTCGTGGCAATACTGCACTGTAGAGAGAACAAGAAGCAACTGTAGAGGAAAACGCAGCTTGGGATGGTGAAAGTAGCCAATCCAAGAGCGTACTCTACTAGAATTTGAAACTGCAACTCCCAGGAGTCCCTGCAGTGGCTCCAGTTGGTCTTCTGCTGAGGGTGCAGGGGCTGTTGGGGTCAAAGGATGTCAGCGTGGCTTTTAAAAAGGGGGCCGGTGACCGAAAGAAAAAAAGTTTTTGTAATTTGTGTTTCAAGTTCCTGTCTCTCTGCCTGCCTTCTGTTGGGTTACCAGTACTTATTCGTTTTGTCCTGGATTGTTTCGTGTTGGGGTTTGGATTGTCTGCCGTCTGCCTATGTACATGAGGACTGTAAGGGGATTCATTGCTATCCTGCAAAGAAAGGAGCGCTCCTAAACCCGTCTAACCTGTCTTCACCATTTCAGTAACTACTGGTAGGACTATGTTTACATTTCCATTCAACATGCGGATCTCTGGACTATCTATCTTCAACATTACATTTCATCCGTTACCGTTTTTTCATGGACTTTACTGTGTGTGTTTTGTTGGAGCTTTGTTTTATTTAATGTATAATCGCCGTAAGGGGAATAGGGGTGGTATCGTTGTTTTCATTTGTTTTCAATACATTCTTTATTTGCTTTGCTTTTGTCTCCGTTTGTGAGTGCATTCGGGTCGGTTCAAGGCTGGGTGCATCCCTGGAATCTCCACCATAAAAATAAATAAATCACCATCTTCTTGATGGTGTGAATCTTAGCGGCACCAGACCACTACAGCTTTATTCACTTCTCCTTGCAGCTGATTGACTCCTGCCCTGTGATGCATCTCCAGCTGAGTGTTCTCATGTTTTCCGTTTTGTTCTTCTTAATCCTTAAACCATCGCAACTGGCTATAGTCGTTTCCCAGTGCCATTTGCCAACCGTCTGGTGCAGGTTCGAACTCGCGACCTTTTGATTCCCAGTCGGCAGCTGATTCTATTTCGCCACGAAGGCTGTCATAATAAATAGGTGTCATTGTTGCATGTTAAGGCGGATTTTTGTTTCTGCAGTTATATTTTTGAACAAAAGCGCAATTGTGTTATATTTGTACCTTTTGTGAAAATGTTTCTTTGATATTTGGACTTCAGGCTTCATACATTATATAGTTTATGCCTACATTTTGTCATCTACTACTAGAATATTAAAAAGTTTCTGTTTTAACAATGTGTTTACACAGATTACTGTAGAAACGGAACAGACATGAAATGCTTGTGTTCCAAATAACGATCTATTACAGTAATCCCTCACTATATCGCGCTTCGACTTTCGCGGCTTCACTCTATCGCGGATTTTATATGAAAGCATAACTAAATATATAACGCGGATTTTTTGCTGCTTCGCGGGTTCTGCGGACAATGTGTCTTTTTACTTCCTGTACATGCTTCCTCAGTTGGTTTGCCCAGTTGATTTCATACAAGGAACGCTATTGGCGGATGACTGAGAAGCTAACCAATCAGAGCACGCAGTTAAGTTCTCCTGACTGAGAAGCTAACCAATCAGAGCACGCAGTTGAGTTCCTGCGTGCTGAATGCAGTGTTAACCAGGAAGTCTCGTCTCGCTCATTTAGCATCAACGTGTTTCGCTGTGTAAAGAGTTGTGCTCTTTTGTGTTTATCTTTGTGCATAGTCAAGCCCTTCATTATGGCTCCAAAACGATCTGCTACTGCTTCAGGGGCCATGCCCAAGCGCAAACGGAAGATGTTAACGATTGCCGAAAAGGTAAACGTTTTGGATTTGTTGAAGGCTACGATTCTTTTTATTTAAAAAGTAGGAAAGGAATATAAGATCTACGGCCACAGTGTCCTTTTAACCAGGGTGCAAAACGAGTTGTAAGTGGATGTAATAAGGCAGTAATCTGGATGGAATCTGCTTTAGGGATTTGGATTGAAGACTGCCAGAAGAAGAACAACGGCAGTGCTACACAATCGCCTGAAGTGCCTCCTTTAGTAGAGCTGTAACACTCTCCTTTGTTGAGCAGTAAAATTAAACTCATTGTTAATGAGTTGTATGAGTAACCATAATTAATTTTCTACTTACAGTGCTTAGTACATGTATGTACGTTTAGTGTCACTGTACACACATTTACTGTATACTATTTTTCTTGCATTGTACGTATTTATTGCTGGTGGCCTGTCTATCGTAATGGCTGTAACATATGTGATATCAGAGACACTCAATATCTTTAAAATAATATTTAGGTTTTACAATTTCAATGAATCTTACCTAATATCTAAGAGAATACAAAGGGATTATGCTGTATAACTCTGCGGGGAATATTTATAAACAGTGTGGGAGAGTTTATAAGGGCTTAAAATATATAAAAATAACCATACAAACATATGGTTTCTACTTCGCG
>JANRMT010062806.1:77402475-77446119 GCA_026402145.1 Polypterus bichir lapradei
AAAAACTCCCAAAAAAACCTTGTAGGGAAAAATGGAAGAAACCTCGGGAAAGGCAGTTCAAAGAGAGACCCCTTTCCAGGTAGGTTGGGCGTGCAGTGGGTGTCAAAAGAAGGGGTTCAATACAATACAATACACAGAACAGAGCAAATCCTTAATACAGCATAATAATAAAAATTTTAGAAGTACAGAGCAGAATTTAACAGTAGATGATATCACATAATAAGATTTTAACGTCATCCGTCAAGCTGCCTCCCCATTTGGCCATTCCACGGCTGAAACGTTGCTCGGCCAGCCAATCCGATGAAAGGGCCCCTCTTTCCCATGATTCCTGTGATCCTCCACCAGGGATGACTTTACCATAGGCAGGCAAACAACTTGGCAGGTGGGCCGTGGCACCAATTGCCACATTTGAGTACTGAGAACAGAAACAGAATAGGTGAGGGTTAGTATTCAATTATAATTATCATGTTACTTATGTTTTAGTGCTAATGACTAACAACAGAGATGCAGTATGTACAGTTAATCAGCAGCTCTAGTCAGGATATGCTAAACTGAAGTAGTGAGTCTTCAGCCGGGATTTAAAGGCTGGGACCGAAGGGGCATCTCTTATAGAAGCAGGAAGACCATTCCACAGTTTAGGGGCCCTGTAACTAAAAGCTCGACCTCCCACTGTTATTTTATTAATCCTTGAAATCATAAGCAGACCGGCATCTTGAGATCTTAATGTGCGCTCAGGTTTGTAAGTCATGATAAGTTCAGACAAGTAAGCAGGACCTTGGCCATTTAATGCTTTATATGTTAAAAGGAGGATTTTGAAATCTGCCCTAAACTTAACCGGGAGCCAGTGTAAGGATTTAAGAACTGGAGTTATGTGTTCATATTTTCTTGTTCTTGTAATAATTCTTGCAGCCCCATTTTGGATTAACTGGAGGCTGTATAAAGAACAGTTTGAACAGCCAGTGAACACCACATTGCAGTAGTCAATCCTACTAGAGATAAATGCATGAATTAATTTCTCACAATCTCACACAGGGCTCTACATTGGTGACTCTCAACACTCTTGGATTATTCCAGAGTTATGTTAATCATGTCTGCCAACGTGGTGCCGTTAAAATTACAGGAGTTTTGGGAACAGCAAGCCGCAGCGTGGTTCGCCCAAGCAGAGGCAGAGTTTGCGTTGCGGGACATTATGGCAGATGACACAAGGTACTACTATGTTGTTGCAGGTGTCAGCGGCTCTACAGCGTCCAGGGTGGTGAGTCTGCTTGAAAATTCCCCAGACATAGACAAGTATGTAACCTTAAAGGCATACCTTTTGGAGACATACAGCCTCACAAAGTCAGAGCAGGCAAGGCGGCTACTAACATTACTGGGCCTCCGCGTTGATGGACAACATGTTAGTTTTGATAGGTTGCTATAAGCCCTGTTTTATATTTAGAGAACTGTTTCTCCAGCAGATGCCGGAACAAGTGTGCACTGCCCTGGCCAACATGACCATCGTTGACTACCAAGAGTTGGCCAAGATGGCTGACAGCCTGCACTCTGCTTTGCAGAGCTATCTTCCACCTACAACCCTTGTCAGTCTCATTAGCAAGCCCGCGTCCAGTACTGCTCATCCCCCTCCTGCCGCCATACAGACAACTGACCTGTGTTTTTACCATGCCTGATTTGGCAAGAACGCAAAGAAATGTCACCATCCTTGTAAGTTTAACCCACCCAGATCGGTTAACACTATCTCATCAGAAACTGTAGACCACCTACTCTACATAACAGATGCTCAGTCTGGCCGCCGCTTTCTACGTGATACTGGCGTACAAGTAAGCGTGCTTCCTGCATCACCTATTTATGTGGCTTCAGGGAGAAAAGGGCCCGTTTTGGAGGCTACTAATGGCACTAGGATCCCCACCTATGGAACGCAGCACACAACTTTATCTTTCAGTGGAAGGCATTTCACTTGGACATTTGTTTTGGCCATGGTGGCCAAGCGACTGATGGGTGCAGACTTCCTGTGTGCGAATGGGATGATGGTTGATGTTAAGAACCGTCACCTTGTAGATGCGAAGGACTTTGTCACCCTTCCCTGCACACTCAGCATTATCACTACCTCCTCCCTGTACAATATGATAGTTACGACTTACAACTTCACCTGCCTTCTCAACAAATTCCCCCAGCTATCAAAACCCACTTTTTCCACAGCAGAAACCAAGCATGGAGTGGAAAACTACATTTCTACTTCTGGTCCACTGGTCCACACCCATGCCTGTTGGCTGGCCCCTGACAAGCTGGCTATTGCAAAGGGTTAATTTGCGGACATGGAACGGGTAGGTATTGTGCGCCGATCCAACAGCCCGTGGGCATCACCCCTCCATATGGTGCCCAAAGAAGGTGGAGGATTCCGACTATGTGGGGATTACCACCGCCTAAACAATCACACTTTCCCAGACTGCTACCCAGTTCCACACATACAAGATTTCTCGGCATGGCTCTCTGGGCAAGTAATCCTTTTGGATTATTTGAATTCCTACGAACACCATTTGGCCTTATAAGCGCTGCACAAACATTCCAGAGGTTGATGGACTCTGTGCTCAGCAATTTTTACTTCCTTTTTGTCTACCTAGATGACATCTTGGTTGACAGCTCCTCCAAAGTGGAGCATCTCGCCCATTTTCGAGCCTTGATCGAGCGACTGAGCCTGCATGGGTTGATTATCAATCCCACTGTCTATTTGGAGTGCCTGTCAGAGATTTCTTGGGACATCACATTTCAAAAGAGGATTTGATTCCTTTGCCTTCCAAAGTCTCTGTTGTCACCGATTTTCCACAGCCCCGCAATGTACGTGCCCTCCGGGTATTTTTGGGCATGGTCAATTTCTACCACTGCATCATTCCTCAGGCAGCACTCATTATGCAATACAGGGCCAGTCTGCGAAGTCCCCTGTCACATGGTTCAAAGATGCGGATGTGGCATTTACAAACACCAAACATGCTTTAGCTGACTTTGCCATGTTCGTACACTCGCTGCCTGACGCTCCACTTGCTCTTATAACTGATGCATCAGACCATGCAGTGGGGATGGTGTTTGAACAGTGGATTGAGGATGCGTGGCAGTCATTGGCAGTTTTCAGTAGACATTTACGGCCCAATGAACACAAGTGTAGCACTTTCAACTGGAAACTACTGAGTTTGTACTTGGCCATTCAACATTTCTACTTTTTGCTTGAAGGCCGGCCATTCACTGTATTTGTCAACCACAAACCACTTGTTCTTGTACTGTCCAAGGTTGCTGAGCTGTGGTCTGGCCAACAGCAGTGACACCTGGCTTACATATTAGAGTTCACAACAGACGACCTGCATGTCGAAGGTAAGAACAATGTGGTGGCTGACTGTCTCTCTCACCCTGCATTAGTAACCATACACACTAGAATTGACTACTCCCAGCTGTCAGCTGACCAAGCTGAGGACCCGGAGGTCCAAGCTCTTCACTCGGCAGAAACCAGCTTGCAGTTGTCAGAGGTGCAGTTAGATAGCAGCCGCTGTTAAGCTAGTACAGGTCACCCACAGTCCCCAGCAACTGGAGATGGTGCATCTTTGACACTATACACAGCCTCTTACATCCAGGAAGAAAGGCATCCCAACGTTTGGTGGTGAGCAAATTTCTTTGGCGGGGCCTCAAAAAAGATGTTCGTAGCTGGGCAGCAGCTTGTATTGCATGTCAAAAGGCTAAAATACATCGCCATGTTAAAGCTCCACTGACACCTTTCCCAGTGCCTGCACCATTTCAACGATGTTCATGTGGAACTGGTATGCCCCCTTCCTCCTTCTCATGGCTGTACACACCTGCTCACTGTGGTTGACAGGACCACCAGGTGGCCTGAATCTGTCCCTTTGATGTCCACAACTGCAGCAGAAGTAGTTAGTTTATCAACATTTGGTTTGCACGATTTGGCATGCCATCCCACATCACATCTGACTGAGGTGCACAGCTCTGGGCTGCAATGGCATAAGATCTTGGGACAACCCTGCACCATACCACTGCCTACCAACCCCAAGCTAATGGCCTTTGTTAGTGATTTCACCGTGATTTTGAGTCAGCCCTCAAAGCCTCCCTTACCAAGGACAGCTGGGTTGACCGTCTGCCATGGGTGCTGTTGGGGTTACGTGTGGCTCCAAAAGAGGATCTGCAACTCTCGGCCGCTGAACTGGTTCTTGGCCAATGTCTTTGTGTGCCCAGGGATTTTATCCCTCAGAGTTCTGGCCTCTGGACTGCATCCCAACACCAATCTCTCCTCCCAGACACAGCAGTCACCTTCCAGTCGGTACCTTCTGCCCAGCACGGCTCTTCTCACTCTTGGTTTCTATGCCACCTGCAATCAGCAAACTCTGTGTTTGTCCGTCACAAGGCACACTGTACCCCACTGAGACCACGTTATGATGGCCCTTTCCAAGTCCTGGAACATAAAGACAAAACGTTTGTGCTTGACATTGGTGGTAAACAGCAGACGGTCTTGTTGGATCACCTCAAGCCTGCACACTTGGATTCCTCTGAGGTTTTTGACTATTTTCCGGCACCTATTGGTGACCTCACAACTGCTTCCACTAACACACCTGTACCTAGCATTCAGATGTTAGTTCTTCTGGTCTGGTCACAACCCCACCTAACCACACTTGGACACCCTGTATAGTCCGTGCCCCAACAAAGTTAACGTTGCCCATGCATGTGAATTTTGGGTGGACCTGTGTAGCGGCTGGAAGCACTGCGCCTCTAAAGACACAATTCACACGCACTGCAGTGTGGGAGGAGGCAGGGTGATGAGGGAATAAGCAACAGTTGTATATACAATAGTTAGAGCACATTCAATAAACACTCAGTAGTTTTTTGCCGCCTGTATAAAGAAAACGTTTGGCATGTTTTCTTTCTTCGCACGACACTACACCACATTTAAATTAGCTGATTATGTGCACTTATGATGCTCAACCAAAGGTTTCCTTGGGTTGATAGATAGATAGATAGACAGATAGATAGATACTTTATTAATCCCAAGGGGAAATTCACATAATCCAGCAGCAGTATACTGATACAAAGAAACAATATTAAATTAAATAGTAATAAAAATGAAAAAAGTTAGCATTTACTCCCCCGGGTGGAATTGAAGAGTCGCATAGTGTGGGGGAGGAACGATCTCCTCAGTCTGTCAGTGGAGCAGGACAGTGACAAAAGTCTGTCACTGAAGCTACTCCTCTGCCTGGAGATGACACTGTTCAGTGGATGCAGTGGATTATTCATGATTGACAGAAGTTTGCTTAATGCCCGTTGCTCTGCCCCAGATGTTAAACTGTCCAACTTTACTCCTACAATAGAGCCTGCCTTCTTAACAAGTTTGTCCAGACGTGAGGCGTCTTTCATCTTTATGCTGCCACCCCAGCACACCACCGCGTAGAAGAGGGCACTCGCCACAACCGTCTGGTAGAACATCTGCAGCATCTTACTGCAGATGTTGAACGATGCCAACCTTCTCAGAAAGTATAGTCTGCTCTGACCTTTCTTACATAGAGCATCAGTATTGGCAGTCCAGTCCAATTTGTCATCCAGCTGCACTCCCAGGTATTTATAGGTCTGCACCCTCTGCACACAGTCACCTCTGATGATCACAGGGTCCATGAGGGGCCTGGGCCTCCTAAAATCCACCACCAGCTCCTTGGTTTTGCTGGTGTTAAGATGTAAGTGGTTTGAGTCGCACCATTTAACAAAGTCTTTGATTAGCTTCCTGTACTCCTCCTCCTGCCCACTCCTGATGCAGCCCACAATAGCAGTGTCATCAGCGAACTTTTGCACGTGACAGGACTCCGAGTCATATTGGAAGTCTGATGTATATAGATTGAACAGGACCGGAGAAAGTACAGTCCCCTGCGGCACCCCTGTATTGCTGAATACAATGTCAGACCTGCAGTTCCCAAGACGCACATATTGAGGTCTGTCTGTAAGATAGTCCACGATTCATGCCACCAGGTGTGAGTCTACTCCCATCTCAGTCAGCTTGTCTCTAAGGAGCAGAGGTTGGATGGTGTTGAAGGCGCTAGAGAAGTCCAAAAACATAATTCTTACAGCACCACTGCCTCTGTCCAGGTGGGAGAGGGATCGGTGTAGCATATAGATGATGGCATCCTCCGCTCCCACCTTCTCCTGGTATGCGAACTGCAGAGGGTCGAGGGCGTGGCGGACCTGTGACCTCAGGTGGTGAAGCAGCAGTCGCTCCATGGTCTTCGTCAGATGTGACGTCAGAGCAACAGGCCGGAAGTCATTCAGCTCACTAGGACGTGATACCTTTGGGACAGGGGTGATACAAGATGTTTTCCAAAGCCTTGGGACTCTACCCTGTTCCAGGCTCAGGTTGAAGATGCGCTGTAGAGGACTCCCCAGTTCCAACGCACAGGCCTTCAGCAGTCGTGGGGATACACCATCTGGACCCTCTGCTTTGCTGGCACGAAGTCTTTTCAGCTCTCTGCTCACATGGGCTGCTGTAATTGTGGGTGGGGATGTCTCACCTATGCTGGTATCAGCAGAAGGATGGTTGGAGGATGCAGTACTCCGAGGTGAGAGTGGGTTAGGGTGATCAAACCTATTAAAGAAGTTGTTCATTTGGTTTGCTCTCTCCACGTCTGTCTCGATGGCGGCACACCGCTTCGAGCTGCAGCCAGTGATAATCTTCATTCCATCCCACACTTCCTTCATGCTGTTGTTCTGCAACTTCTGCTCCAGCTTTCTCCTGTACTGCTCTTTCGCCGCCCTGAGTTGGACTCAGAGTTCCTTCTGCACGCGCTTGAGCTCATGCTGATCACCACCTTTAAAAGCCCTTTTCTTCTGGTTCAATAGCCCTTGATGTCACTTGTAACCCATGGCTTGTTGTTAGCATAGCAGCGTACTGTTCTTACTGGAACAACAATGTCCATACAGAAGTTGATGTAATCAGTTGTGCATTCAACAGCCTCTTCAATGTTCTTACTATGTGACCCCAGCAGTATATCCCAGTCTGTAGTTCCAAAGCAGTCTCTCAGAGCCTGCTCTGCCTCAGGGGACCACTTCCTGAATGAGCGTGTGGTTGTAGGTAGCGCCCTCACTCTTGGTTTGTATTGAGGCTGTAGCAGAACCAGGTTATGATCTGCTTTCCCAAGCGCAGGCAGCGGGGTGGCGCTGTATGCGTCTTTAACGTTTGCATACAGTAGGTCGATAGTCCTGTTTCCCCTGGTGTTACAATCCACATACTGGGAGAAGGCAAGTAATGTTTTGTCCAGCGTTACATGATTAAAGTCTCCAGCGATTAGCACAAGTGCCTCAGGGTGCTGCGTTTGTAACTTAGCAACTGCGGAATGGATGATGTCACTCGCTATCTCCGCGTTCGCTTGAGGGGGGATGTAAACAATAACAACAATCACGTGTCCAAACTCTCTGGGCAAGTAATAGGGACGCAGACTTACGGCCAACAGTTCGATGTCCCTGCAGCAATTGGAGATTTTAACGTTTACATGTCCTGAGTTGCACCACTTTGTATTGACATAGAGAGCGAGTCCTCCTCCTTTCTTCTTCCCGCAGGTACTTGCGTCTCTGTCCGCTCTAACTGTGCTAAACCCGGGTAGCTCCACATTAGCATCTGGGATGGTAGTTGTTAGCCACGTTTCACTAAAACACAGCAAGCTGCATTCTCTGTAGGTTCTGACATTTTTCACCAGCATAGCCAGTTCGTCAATCTTATTTGGTAGTGAGTTCACATTTCCCAGGATCACAGAAGGCACCGACGGTTTATAACGCCATCTTATAATCTTATCTTTTATCTTTGCGCCGGCTCGGCTGCCCCGATATCGTCTTCTTACCTCGTCAGGTAAATAAGCAACCACACCGGCATGTGCATTTCTTCTCAGTGCTTTAAGCTGACTACTTGAATAGGCGATTCTCGGAGTGTAAAAATCCATGTCAAGTAGTAAAAATAGTAAAAAGTGTCCAGGGAGCAATTCCACATAAAAGAAAGTGGTAGAAGTGATCAGTGAAATAGATAAAAATAGAGATAAAAAGGTAAAAAGATAAAGTCATATACGGAGCTGCTGGAAAAGGCTGCCACTCGGATGCAGCGCCGGAAATGATCTAACATTTGTGTCGAATCACTAAAATGCTGAGTATATTTACATTCAAACTGTTCCACAGAAGTGCTTTAAGGCACCTTAATATTCAGTACAGCAAAATGACATGTTTATGAATCATCTCTTTAGATGATAATTATGTTGGTAGGGCATAACCAAGTTATATCAACTATACATTTATAGCTTTAACATGTCTTGAAAAATGTAGCAGAAGCTCAGAATATACAGTACTGTGATTTGCATTCATATAAGATGCTATCCTGTCCAAAGGTACTTCTTATAATTTGTTTGATGAATTTTAGATTTATGTTTCATCATTTTCAAACATAACGTTTATGGGCACCACTATTTATTTATTGTTTTGCTTGGCAGCAATCATATTGCTGTTTGCAGCCACACTGGTTACTCTGTCTTATTATCAACGTTCCTATAATGTATGATATCAGCTATAATGCATATAAAAGATAGCAGTGCATTAGTTTTGGTGTCCTAGCTTTTGGATTCTATTAAAAGGCTACTCAAGTTTATTTAATTTTTTTCAGTTTTCAGGGTTTTGACTTTGGCTTTTACCACTTTCTAGCCTCTTGTCCTATTGTGCTTGCAACCCATTATAGCCTGTCTATTTTTCCCAAAAACACAGTTAATGTCCTGGTCTATGAAACAGTTTGGGTTTATGTTCCTCATCACGTGCTCTTGTTCTCTGATCTAGTACTGTGATTTGCACTGGTGCCATAAACTTCATTTAAATGGGTTTAAATACTGGATAAATGAATTATAAATGCAGCCCCATGCCTTTACAGAGAAATTATGTCTCCACAGTTAGTGAGGTAAAGAACGTATTACTATGAAACACCAGATTTTTGAAGCATGAAACAGATGACAGAATAGAATAGAATAGAATAGAAAGAGTTGATTTAAGAGAAGAATGCGCTACATGGTGCAAGGTCATCTGTGGAGTCCCTCAGCTGTCTGTCCTTGGACCATTACTTTGTCTGATTTATATTAACAACAATGATTCTGGTATAGTTAGAAGTAATTAAAAAGTCAAATAAAATGTTAGCTTGTATTATAAAAAACTGTTGAATTTAACAGATATTTTGCTGAAACTATATAATGTGATAGTAAGAACACATCTGGACCACTGTGTGCAGTTCTGGTCACCACTTTGCAAGAAAGACATACCAGCACCAGAAGCAATGCAGAGAAGAGCAAACAGGTACATCCCAGGACTGAAGGACATGTCCATCTCTGACACACTCAGATAATTAAACCTGTAGTCTTGAGCAGAGGAGATTCTGTGGGGACCTGATCCAGGTGTTTAAAATCCACAAAGGAATAGATAAAGTAGATCCAGCAACATTCTTTCAGTTTAAGGGTAAACCACATACTTAAGGACATCAGTGGAAATTAAGGGGAAGTGTATCTGAAACTGAACCAGGAAGAACTTCTCAAGCCAAGAGTTGAGGAACATGCAGTTGAAGCAGAAACCTTGACAACCTTTAAAAAGACTGTGGATGAGATATTGGGACAGCTTAGATATTAGCTAAATAAAAAGGCTTGATGTACTGAATAAGTTCCTCTCATTTGTCAAGTTTCTTATGTAAATCAGACAGTATCCCTTTGAGTTTGTATGTCCATGTTTCTCAAAATGGCCACCATGATGATATTTCTAGGTGACATATGTTACAATGGCAAGTGCAACATGTGACCCACAAAGTTGATGCCATCAATAAACAATTAATTTGCAAAAAAATGTTTAATAATCTTAAAAATAACATTAAACGATTCATAATAACATGTTCCTTCTTGAACAGCTCATAAAATGGAATATGATCTTCACCTAACAATTTCAAACATGAGCTCAGTAAATAGCAAAATTTTTGCAAGTTTATCAGTGAGCTGATGAGAGAATTTATTGATCCGAGTTGGTGAGCCACCTGCAGCGCTTAATGTGTAAAACAAAAAATATATCCATGTCTATCTTTCCCATCTGTGGAGTTTTTAGCAACATAAAAAGGAATGTGGTGATGAAATATAAAGCATTTAAATTTTGTAATTAACTATCTTACATTTACTAACAATATAGGACAAGATTCAGCTATCTTACCTGTACAGAGACACCTCTTCCATTTCTGCAGAAACATTAAAGAGAGGTCATGAAAAAGACTGAAATGTATATTTACATAAAACACTACATTTTTACAAAACATGATGCTTATAATGTTTTCATTTAATTAGATATATAAGAATTTTTATGTCAGTAAATCTCATTACTTATGTACTTCAGAACGAACAAAATTATTAAAGTAAGTGAAATTAAATCAAAATCATAAAACGTTCTAGACACACACTTCACTTTGTTTCCCTTAAACTAGAATTACATTAGTGTATCTGTGTTAGTCATCTTCTTCAATTATCTTCTAAAACTGAAAAGTTGTTACTTTTAAAGTAATCCTCAAAATCTTTATTTCTCAGTAATGACAATGTGACATCTATACAATACCAAAGTAAGATGAATTACAGCATAATGTTATAAAATAACACACATCTCTTGCCTCAATCGGGCATCTGTTTTGGGACTCTCCAAAATTAAAATCCTTTTCGGCCAAGATATCTTCTCATCTGTCAGATGATTAAAGAGAGAGAAAGATTACTTTAATATGACTTTCTCCTAACTTCACTTTAACTTAATACTGATACTCTGTATGTTCAATTCATCATAATAACTATTCATAGTGGCTCTAAAATCCGTACTGACCCCAACTCTCTCTTCTGTTTCTTTTTCCGGTTTCTTTGTGGTGGCGGCCTGTGCCACCACCACCTACTCAAAGCATCATGATGCTCCAACATTAATGGACTGAAAGCCAGAAGTCTACGTGACCATCATCATCAAGTCCTTCCATGAGAACCCTAAATACAAAGAGGACGCTGATGTATCGCGTCGACTGGGCAACACAGTAAATGATCACGTTCAGAGAGTGGATCAGCGAGCGGAAGCAGAGAGAGGATCAGCGAGCAGCATCTCCCACAGGCACGTAGCCCTTTGCAAGCACCCGAGCAAGTTCACCTGAGGTAAAGCCGGCAGCTGACCAGTAGCAATAACCGGCAGTGAAAAATTAAAGTCGATCGCTCAGCGGGTGGTGGAAACTTAAAGCGACGGTGATTCAGCTGAACACGGAAAGCGCCGAAGCACCTATAAAAACGGCAAAGATGACTTCAACACTTAATGTAAGTTCTATCTGCTCTCTGCCCATCGAGGGCACGTTTATATGTTGTGTGTCCTGCAGTATGTACAGCTCAGGTTTTCCGGCTGATAGTGCAGATAGCTTCACCTGCCAAAAATGTTTAGTTAATTTAGAGTTGGTCGGGAAAATACACGAATTGGAGGACCGCGTTAGGAATCTGATAGCGATTAGGCAAACCGAAAATTGGATCGACTCGGTTTGTTTAGACAATTCGGCTACTTCTGATTCGGCCTCAGTCTCTCCAGGTCCCACTGTAGTCAGTGCGCGGCCGAAATCAGCAGCACCAATTCTGCCACAGGGCGAGTGGGTAACAGTAAGACGGGGGTCTAAGAATCCAAAATTTAGTCCCCCAGCACCCAGGTCACCAATTCGGACCCAGAACAGGTTCTCAGCTCTCCGCAGCGCGCCTGTGCAAACTGAGAATAAGAAAGTGCTCATAATTGGCGATTCCATAGTGCGGAATGTTAGAATTCCAAACTATGTTAAACCAGCAGTTAATGTTAAGTGCCTCGCAGGGGTCAAGATTTCTGGCATAGAGGCCGCATTGGACCGTGTCGCCGACGATGAAGTATCTACCTTATTGCTGCATGTCGGCACTAATGATATTTATTTACAGCAATCTGAGGTATTAAAGCGGAACTTCATCTCTCTATGCACCAAAGCCAAAACAAAATGTCGGAATTTAATTGTATCTGGTCCCTTACCAAGATTATATAGAGGGGATGTGATTTATAGCAGATTGCATTCCTTTCACTGCTGGCTAGAAACCTGGTGTGCAAATAAAAGCATAGCATTTGTGAACAATTGGGATGATTTTTGGGAAAGGCCTGGATTTTTCAGAAGAGATGGTCTTCATCCTAACTGGAGGGGATCTTATGTATTATCCCAAAATATGGCAGCAAAACTGCCTGGTTGACTGATTAGAGCACCATCCAGGCCGCAGTCATGTGATCTTAAATCACAGGCTGTTGTTTATCCCACCTGTTATTTTCCTGAAGCTGTTATCCATAATCCCTGTTTGGGGGCATCCAGTAAATTTAGTCTTGATACAAACCTTAAATTAATTGATAACCAAAAAATAAGGTGTATAATTAGACCAAGGGATAAAACCAGACCCTCCACCAGGGGCATCTGTAATAGAAATTTACTTCAAATTAAAACAAAAAATATATCACCAGTTCAGAAAGAACCATGCAGTTTTAAATGCTGTTTATTGAACATTCGCTATCTTGGCACTAAAGCTGTTTTGGTAAATGATATTAAATTACGTACAAAATCTGATCTGTATCTTCTTACTGAAACCTGGCTTAGTAAATGTGACACTGTTCCCCTAGCAGAGGCGTCACCAGATGGATACTCGTTCCTTCATAAGTCTAGAGATTCTGGTCGAGGAGGAGGCCTTGGAATAATTCATTGTAACAAAATGCAAATCACTTCTAAAAATTTAGGCAACTTTACATCCTTCGAGGTATTCATTTTAAATATTAAAATAGATTCCAACACAATTATAGTGCTAGTCTACAGACCACCAGGGCCATATTCATTGTTCATGACTGAATTTAAAAACCTTCTGTCTGATTTGGCTATAAATTATGATCACGTAGTTCTGATGGGGGATTTTAATGTACACATTGATGTGGAAACTGACACTTTTAGCAAATGTTTTACTTATTTGTTAAATTCAGTAGGATTTTGTCAGATTGTCAAAGGTCCAACTCATAATCATAACCACACATTAGATTTAATTATAACTTACAAAGTTGAAATTCAAAATTTAAATATTACTCCATTAAATGTAGTTATTTCTGATCACTTCTTAATTACATTTGATTTAGTTCTGCCCATGCCAACGCACTCACAGATTAAAACAAAGACAGTGCGACATCTAGATTGTAATTCTGCTTCAAAATTTATAGATACCTTGAGTAAGTCGAGTGTAATTGTGGAAAACCATTTAGATCAGTTAACATCAAATGTAAACATGGAAAACAATTTAGATCAGCTAATATCACATTATAATGTGACCTTGAGAGATGCTCTGGACACAGTGGCTCCCCTTAAAACAAAAGTGATCAAAGCGCATAGAAACTCTCCCTGGTTTAATGAAAATACTCGAGCTCTTAAATTAGAGTGTCGAAAACTGGAGCGCAGATGGAGAACAACAAAGCTACATGTCTTTCAAATTGCATGGACAGACAGTGTTAAAAAATATAAAAAAGCCCTCTTTAAAGCTCGCTCAGAATACTATTCTACATTAATAAATAGCAATAATAAAAATCCTCGGGGACTGTTTAGAACAGTGGCTAAATTAACAAATGGCAATTCAGATCAACAGTGCAAAATACCAACAGATATTAGCAGTACAGACTTTATGAACTTCTTCAATGAGAAAATTAAAAATATAAGATCCCAGATCTCAGCATCACAGTACAAACCAAATACTAGCTTAGCAGACCCTGCCACACATTGCATTCAGCACTTTAGTAATTTTAATCCTGTAACTGAGCAGGAAGTCTTAACTTTAATTACTAAAATGAAGCCCTCTACTTGTTCCCTAGATCCAGTGCCAACAAAACTAGTAAAAAGTGCAATGGATGTTCTTGCAGCACCTATTCTAACCGTTATCAATAGTTCATTACTGCATGGCACAGTACCTGATGCGCTAAAAGTGTCAGTCATTAAACCTTTACTTAAAAATTCAGACCTAGACCCACACATACTAAATAATTATAGGCCTATTTCAAATTTACCATTTCTCTCTAAAATACTAGAAAAAGTAGTCACCAGTCAGCTTCAGTCACACCTTACACATTACAATTTATTTGAGAAATTCCAGTCTGGTTTTCGCACTGGTCATAGTACAGAAACTGCACTACCACGGGTTGTAAATGACATTCTGATATCCTCTGATGAAGGAAACTCCACTGTAATTATGTTATTAGACTTAAGTGCAGCATTTGACACCATTGACCATTCTATTTTAATGTACAGGCTAGAAAATGATGTTGGTCTTACAGGCCCCGTGCTCGCTTGGTTCAGTTCTTATTTATCAAATCGATTCCAATATGTACAGAAATGTGCTGACAGTACTCCATCATTATACACAGAAGTTCAATATGGTGTCCCACAGGGCTCAGTACTGGGACCTTTACTGTTTTCACTTTACATGCTTCCACTGGGATCTCTCATTAGGAAACATAATGTTAATTTTCACTCGTATGCAGATGACACCCAGTTATACCTTTCATTTAAATCAAATGAAGTTTCTCCGATGTTGTCTTTAATTAGTTGTGTTAGTGAATTAAAGGAGTGGATGAATGAGAACTACTTGTCTTTAAATACAGATAAAACAGAGATGTTAATTGTTGGAGGGAATGATGCTGATCACAGCAATATTTTGTCGACATTTAACTCCAAATTAATTTTACTGAATCAGCCCGCAATCTAGGAGTTATCTTTGATTCTAGCATGTCATTTAAAGCACATATTACAAAGTTGTCCAAAACATGTTTCTTCCATCTTAAAAATGTTAGGAAATTAAGGCGCTTTCTAAATAAACAGGATTGTGAGAAATTAATTCATGCATTTATCTCTAGTAGGATTGACTACTGTAATGCGGTGTTCACTGGCTGTTCAAACTGTTCTTTATACAGCCTCCAGTTAATCCAAAATGCGGCTGCAAGAATTATTACAAGAACAAGAAAATATGAACACATAACTCCAGTTCTTAAATCCTTACACTGGCTCCCGGTTAAGTTTAGGGCAGATTTCAAAATCCTCCTTTTAACATATAAAGCATTAAATGGCCAAGGTCCGGCTTACTTGTCTGAACTTATCATGACTTACAAACCTGAGCGCACATTAAGATCTCAAGATGCCGGTCTGCTTATGATTTCAAGGATTAATAAAATAACAGTGGGAGGTCGAGCTTTTAGTTACAGGGCCCCTAAACTGTGGAATGGTCTTCCTGCTTCTATAAGAGATGCCCCTTCGGTCCCAGCCTTTAAATCCCGGCTGAAGACTCACTACTTCAGTTTAGCATATCCTGACTAGAGCTGCTGATTAACTGTACATACTGCATCTCTGTTGTTAGTCATTAGCACTAAAACATAAGTAACATGATAAGTATAATTGAATACTAACCCTCACCTATTCTGTTTCTGTTCTCGGTACTCAAATGTGGCAATTGGTGCCACGGCCCACCTGCCAAGTTGTTTGCCTGCCTATGGTAAAGTCATCCCTGGTGGAGGATCACAGGAATCATGGGAAAGAGGGGCCCTTTCATCGGATTGGCTGGCCGAGCAACGTTTCAGCCGTGGAATGGCCAAATGGGGAGGCAGCTTGACGGATGAGGTCTCCAGCACTCTAAAAATATCAAAATCTTATTATATGATATCATCTACTGTTAAATTCTGCTCTGTACTTCTAAAATTTTTATTATTATGCTGTATTAAGGATTTGCTCTGTTCTGTGTATTGTATTGTATTGAACCCCTTCTTTTGACACCCACTGCACGCCCAACCTACCTGGAAAGGGGTCTCTCTTTGAACTGCCTTTCCCGAGGTTTCTTCCATTTTTCCCTACAAGGTTTTTTTGGGAGTTTTTTCTTGTCTTCTTAGAGAGTCAAGGCTGGGGGGGTTGTCAAGAGGCAGGGCCTGTTAAAGCCCATTGTGGCACTTCCTGTGTGATTTTGGGCTATACAAAAATAAACTGTATTGTATTGTATTGTATTGTGTGGAAAGAAAACACGCCAGACAACGTTTTCTTAATACAGACAAAAAACTGCTGACTGTTTATTGAACGTGCTTTAACTATATACAACTGTTGCCTATTCCCTCATCACCCTGCCTCCTCCCACATTGCAGTGCGTAAAATTGTGTCTTTAGAGGCGCAGCGCTTCCAGCCACTACAGTGGGACACTAGCCTGTTATGATACATTGTGCATGGGAGCAAGTATTTTAAAAATTTGTTTTTTTTCAACAATGTTTAATAATCTTTCTCCAGAAAGTTTCTTTCTATTAAAAGTTGTAACCTTCTCTACTTCCCCTGCAATATATAAATGTTTTATGTCACTCAAATGAATAAAATAAAATATACCAGATGTTAAGGCATCTTAAGACATCTGCTATATCAAAAAATGAAAAAAGCTCATACTAATCAGCTCTGTGCCATCTCAAATAGAACATTTTCTCATTTAATTGATGTTTGCTAGGATTGAATATTAAGTTTTTGCTTTGTGCTTTCCTGTTTTATCTTCCTTGAATTTCCCCTAACATTTGTAGTACTAGGGTGTTGTACTGTGTTAGCCATTATGAATGTAGAGAAAAGCCAAGCAAAATGACACCTTTTATTGGCCAATAAAAGGTGTCATTTTGCTTGGCTTTTCCCTAACATTTGAAAATTTCACATGCTGAAACAGGCATATTAATTATAAATGGCAAGGTTTATCACCAGAGTTACCTAACAGTAACGTCCTCTATTCTTGCCTATGTTGAGATTTTCAGTGGAAAAAGTACTCAGTGTGCTTTTTGTGAGTTTCGTTAGGAAATTCTGTTTTTACTATCTTTTAAGTGACAGGTTGGCGAAGTCCTTCTTACTTTAAAGAATTGACCTTTACCTTACAGTCTTTATATTTATTCTGGTATCAATAATATTGACTTGAACTGGCAGAAATAGATCATTACACATTACCAAGTCCAAGTATTTAGGTATTAAGTCACTAGTGTAGCTTACTGTGGTGCTTTGCAACATAAGCAGGCACCTATCCAAATAATTTAAGCAGTTTCCTTTAACAAATATGCAGTTTAGGTCCTAGAACTCCTTGTTACAACATCCTGTAATCTAAGTGTCTTTTAATTCCCCTTTTTCAGCTGCAAGCCTTTGGAAACCTGGAACTAATAGTGTTAGCATGTGAAAAAAGGCAGACACCAGCCTTGCATAATACACCAGAAAGCCATTTCAACTGTAGACTGAAAATCTTTTCAAGTATTTTCGAATAGACAATACAAATCCAAAAAGTTTCTCATTTTTTTCCAATCTGGTGGTAGGCTGTGAATCTCAAGGTCTTGCAGTGGGACAACTTATAGTTGGCATGGTAAAAATCTGTTACATTGATTTCAGAAGGAAACTAACTTTTGCTATAAATGATAATTTAAAGTACAGATAAATGCATCACATGTAAAAGGAAAACCTACTGCAAATGATGCTGAGATATTCCAGCTCCCGCAATGAAGAAATACAATTAGAGTTTCTTAGAGTAAAGGAAGCATCCAACTTAAATTGCTGTTTTTTCATGTCCTTGAGAGAGCTGAAAAGTGTAAGATAGTGGATTTAATTCCCAGCTTGTAACAGCTTGTGGTATGAGTGGTAAGAACCTGCCTGTGATTGGAAGTGTAGAAAAATATAACAAATGAGAGTCTGCTGCAAAAGAGGAAGACATGGCATGACTACCCACACTCAACCTCAGCAGTCATATGAGCCTCCCAAAAAGGGAAAGACTCATGAAGATGTTGCTTAAACTCCAGTATTAACAGCGCTCTGTAAAACAAGCAGGGCATCCATTAGGACATTCTTGTATAGGAATTACATGTATAAAGCATTGATGGCAGTCACCACATATCACTGGTGAGAAATCTGCTTGGGTAGTGATCCTCTCAGGTGCTTGTCATCACAATATGTTGTTGTGGCCATTTGGGGACTCATATTGTAACCTCTCATGCTGAGAGGGGTGAATATAGTAAGGCTGAAATGTAGAGAGCCCACAATGAAAAGAAGACACCTTTGCATCCAGAAGTCCAAATTGTCTTTAGAGATGGCACAGTTGTCATTTAGCTTGAGTACCTAATATGGCAGTACATGTCTTTATGTTTACAGTCACAAAAGACATCAGATTTTTTTTCAAAGCTTGTTCTGGTGTGAGGACTAGGCCACAGATAGTGCTGCAGCTGTGGAGAAAACAGACAAGCCACTTACCCCTTGACTTCGACACTCTTTGTTTTGCATGAAGTCAGCTAAGTGGACACAAACTCTGTCGCCAAACTGTGATGCACGTCTGTTTAGAATACTATATTTGTACAGAATTTAAAATGTTTACTTTTGATTTGAAACATTTTAGAAATGTATCCAATAATTAAAGACATAAAATATACTTGGAGGTGTGTTTTAAATATTTGAAATCATTTCTGTTTTTAAATTTGGATAGTATTATTGGCTCACAGCACCATATTACAATTAGCAGCTTGAGGCAGTATATTATCCTTGTGTCTCCACATCAGCTGCAGCACATTCTTTAACATTGTCTGGAGTAATAAATTTAACCAGTGACATTGTGGTGTGATCATGATTGTGGTCACTGGACAGGTGTTGTCTTTAAGTCCTCGTTCCTTTTACTCTGAATACACACTCCACTCTACCTTTCCAAAACCACCCATCCCTCCATTATACTAACCCACTTTTCATTACAGGGTAATGGTTTGGGGTGGCTGGAACCTATCTTACTGACATTAGGTTCAAGATAGAAGCCAATCCTTAACAGAGTGAAAGGCCACCCTTAGAATGGGCCAATATAAAGGTAACCCAAAATGGATGTCGGTGAGATTTAGGAAAAACAAAAAAGTGCCTAGGGTAAGTCCCCATGAACAGAGAAAAAATGCATACTCTATTCTAGGCTAGTCCTCGGGTTTCAGCTTCATTGCTACAGTGGCTACAGAGCTTTGTTCTGCTCACATTTCTTAATCCTTTGCTTATAAAAGAACTTGATTTAATTTTAGGGAGTATTAATGCTTTCATTCTGCAACATCAGGGTCATTTTCATATTGTACATTTTTTCCCTTCTGAAGATCATCCAGATCAGTGATTCCCAACCGGTAGTTCGTGAACCCCTGTGCTTTATAAAAGGGGTTCGCAAAAAAAATATTGTAATGGCGGAATTTTAAATCCCAAACATAAAAAATATAACGAAATATTAAATGTAGGCAAATATATGCACAGTACTATTAATAATACAATAATAAAAATGGGTCAACAAATCAATTAAATGTCAAATTCATAAATATTACCTAAGTCACTTACGCATTGCGACGGGAGATTCCGGAAAAATTGTCGAGTCGCAACAGGTAACAATCTGTAACGCGATGAGACGCTGAGCCGCTGGCGATGCGTGTACATTCTTGTATGATCCGGAAACTTCCAATTCAGCGAACCGAGAACCCCAAATGCGCTCGAAAGAACGAGAATAACGTCTGCAGATATAAAAATGCCGCGATCAGACAAGGGAGAATAGAGTCGAATTGAATCGTACGACGTGCTTAAGAACCATGAGTGATTTTAATAAGATAAATTGGTAGTGCATAGCGTGTGTAAATAAATTATGATAAAGTCTTTTTACTTAAACATGCGCACGTTGAATGTGAAAGTGAATAATTATTACTCCGTAATTTTATTATGGATCGATGGTTAAAAACAGGTAGTTTTATCAAGTCTGACAAAAAGCTGCTTCAGTCCCTGATTTGGTACCAACACAGGGTGATGATACTGAAAGTTGTAGTGAGCTACCATCTCTCCAGATTGAAAGCAAGGAAAAAAATAGCCAAACATAGTAAGACAAAAGAAAAGAAACAAAAATATGACAGCGACTATTTACGAATGGGTTTGTATTTTACCAGGGATGAGTCAGAACCTAAACCACTCTGTGTAATTTGTAATGAAGTCCTGGCCAACAGCAGTTTAAAACCATCACTTCTTTGTAGACACATTGAAAGAAAACATCCAATGTACAAGGATAAACCTGTATCATTATGACTACACAGGGGGTTCGCCAATTTATTCTGGTTTTTTGAAGGGGTTCACAAGGAGAAAAAGGTTGAGAATCGCTGATCCAGATGATGTGTTTAAGAGCAAATTAGTAATTTTCATGCCTTCCTTTTGTTCCCAGTAACACTTCAGATCAATCCATTATAATCTGATTTGGTTGTAAAAATATAAAAAATTGGGTTACAAGAAAAACTTGCAGCCAGCACTCTTGGACCTAATCTGAAGACACTACCTAGGTCAAGATGTAAACCTTATGAGGCCATAGCTCTAAACACTCTACCATTATGCTACTCCTCACTCTTTATAACACATTCAAGTAAAGGCTAGCATACAAAACAAATTGATTTTGAAAAGAGAACTTTAAAAACAGCAGTATAAAAATGTAACTAAAAAATTTTAACAAAGTCGTTTGTGACTTCCCTGGGCAGCCACTGTACCTTTTTACAGTAAAAGAAGCCCAAAATGTATACAGTTTATCTGGCATCAGCCAGAAAGGTACAAAGTAATTGAAATACTGACTTGCACAGTGACACTTTTTTCTTGTGTTTGCATATGGAACTTGGGGAAGCTATTAATAAAAATACAGTAATATCACAAATGCTGAAAAAATACATAACTTACAGCTTCTTCCTGTTATTTTTATGTGAAGCGAGGAAGCTTAGCTTCACAATGATCCAGACATAATTATTGTGCGACAATGATCGCTGGACTGTCTATGCTTTCAAATTAAGTGTTGACATTTCTTTCTGAGTGGCTGTGATGGAATCTGATAGCCATCACCCTCAGTTAATGATGTCTGAAAATGAATAGATTACCTCTAAAATAATTTGAAATAATGGATGGCTTATTAGCAGCAATTTTTGTCTCTGGTGACATTAAACCACTATTAGAAAACTAACTTTGCTCTAGTTTGGGTTATATGATCTGACCCTGTTCCTTTGTGCTTTTTATATTCAGCTGGTAAATGCTTCATCTTAATTTGAAGAAATTTCAGCATCTGCTATCATGGCTTTAGCCAGACACAAATGGCCAGCTGTCCATCTGAGTGATTGGCATCACAAAGCTCTAGATTATTTTGTTGGGAAACTGTCAGCCATAATGTGCAAACATAGCGATGCAGAACTATTCCTGACAGCTAGTAATAACTTTTATGTACCTGCTGTAAACTGCAGGCCACAACAGAGAATGAAAATGAATGTATACTGTACAGAGTGCAAGTGATATTTATAGTTCAAAACAGCTTTGTCAGGTATTTAAATATTAATTGGCGACATATTAAAATATTCCACTTATTTAAAAAAGGATTTTTTCAATTTAAGCCGAGTGGCTGTTGAAACTGCTTAATAAGAGTATAAATGGTGATCGGAAAACCTCCAGTGGAATATTGTGTTTTATTTTACAAGGAAGATAATACTGTATTTAAGGGCACCCTTTTGTGCATCTGTAGCTGTACAGGTGCAGAATGTGTCGACTGCCATTCCTAAGACAAGCTCCTGGCCTCAATCTGCTTAGTCTTAAATAATTAGACTGCTAGGGAGTTAGTGGGCGTCTTAAATGTATGTTAAGAGTACAGTATATAATCTCCAGCCTTTTAAATGCATTTACATTTGATATTTCAATATGCCTGTCTCTTAGCACTCTGCCTGAAACTCGTGCTTTCATTATTTTTCACCTGTATTTTAAAATGGACCATTTCAACATGATTCATCAACATCTAACAACTACAATTAGCTTTACATAAACTTTGTGAAGTCATCTGTTTATGCATGTAAATTTTTGGAAGGTGTTGGTTAAGTTATAACATTTGAAAAAACATCTGTACCATGTTCCGACTTTTGTTTTATGAGTCTGACATGCGTATGTTGCCTCACACTCTTTAATCTTGGGTTCAGCCCTCATCCCGCATTTTCCCTGTGCAGAGTTTCATGCTGTCTCTTTCCACATGGGTCCTCTCTTGCTATAAATGAAGATGCTGGCCTGTCACACCCTTTTTAAGTCAATTTCAATATATTCTGGGGCTTTATATTATGGTGAGACCATAGGTTAAGACCATATTCACACCTACTAGTTTTAAAGTGTCCTTAAACTTTATATTACTGGGGACGGTATGGTGTAACTATTACACAATGACTTTGAGTATAAGTCAATCCTACGTTTTCAGAAAATGTACAGAAAATGTATTAAAATTAATACAGTGGCACAATCCCATTATTGTTACTGTAAGTCAGATGTGATATTTTATGACACTGAATACAATGCCACTCCCAATAACAAAAGATAAAATTATATATTCGAAGAATTTTTAAAATTCCTATGACATATTTGCCAAGCTGTGACACACTGTGCTTGCACCTCCCAGCTCCAGATAAATGGATTTGAATCCCGCATTTAGTCAATTGCCTGTGTGGAGTTTAAGCATTCCACACATGCCTTACATGTAATCCTACATTTATTTCTATATGACATTTTCATATGCATATTATGGTTGAAAGTGTTTTACAAGATGTCAAAAAATAGTTATATGAGAAAAAAAACAAATTAAATTAGGTAATAATGAAACATATTTATAAATAAAAGATACATGTCTAATAGTCAGTTTTCAAATGTAGTCTCAGTCTTTCTTGCCTACAAATGCCAAACTCAAAAAGTTCAAAATGTGGCGTAACCTTTCACACCTAACCCAGGGCTTGTCTGAGTTCTAGTACTGAAAAGGTGCTTATTTTACAAAATGATAAGATAAAAATAAGAGAGCTCAATCTTCCTGAAATATCCAAAAAGAAGGCAAGGAAACTATAAAAACCTCTGGTTCAGAAATATTCCAGTAGATAATATTGAAGATTTTTATTTAACAAAATATGTTTTAAAGAAGAATATCAAAAAATAAAAAGCAAAAGAGTATGCCAATAAGGCGACTGAGAGCAAACAAATCAAGTCTGAGATCCAGAAAAAGAGGGGGAAAAAGCAAGTCAGAATACTAACAAAAAAAGATCACCAAACAATTCTTAATGTCGTTCTGAACTCAACTGTCAGACAAGAATGTATAGGTAAAGTTTGGTGTTCCACCTGAAATGTAAATGGTGGCCCACCCTCCGAATTTTTCACCCACAAAACACAAATCATATAACTAAAAACACTAAACAATAAATACACATACTAATTAAATACTAAATACTCAGACTAAACAACTATGATTTGATTTCTCTTTGTATTTTTATGAGTTTCTCTCATTCAATTTTATGATTGGATATATTGGACATGGAGATTGGAATGGATGTGGGATTTTTAAAGCAGCAGATTTAATTTCTTAATTTTATTTCGACCTTTTCCTTTACGAGCTATTTAATTTTTAGTGCATTTTGGGCAACATCTTGTATATTAGTGATTTTTATCACTTTGGATTCCCATTGTTAGAACAGCACCTCCCGTTCCCAGTGTTGTGTCCTCTGAGTAATCAATGTGATATGATAAATTTAAAGGTTGGCTAATAGTCACTTTCCTATCTGAGTTGGATTTAAGACATTTTTCTACATCCTTTGCTTTAAACATTTCTTGTTTAATATTATGTGGTACTGATCTTTTCGCTACGTTTTTTGATTATGGTCCTGGCTTGACAATCATGTCTTTTGATCTTCCACTTCTGACTCTTTTTCTGTCTCACATCTGTCTCCTGGGGCTCATTAATCCTACTTGTCAGCTTGCTGACATAAAAACAGTATTCAAAACACAAAGACAAAGCATAATCTTTCTATATATAAAATCCAACGTATGTCTGTCTGTCTGTCCGCTTTTCACGAGAGAACTACTTAACGAATTTAGATTGGGTTTTGTTCTATAATTTGCTTGAACATTCCGGTTTATTTTGTGACTTCTCTCATTGTGCTATGTATCATAGTTCGCTTGCAGTACTGGTTTATTTGCACGAATCCAAGAGACACGCAGTGGGCTGAGGGGAGTAGGGGCGGGGCCTTCCCCACTCACGCGCCAGCCTCAGGGCGATCCTTACCTCCACTTAGCTAACAGATTTAGATTGTTTTTTTTTTTCTATTATTTGCTTGATTTTGCGACTTCTCTCATTGCAGTAAAAATCATAGTTTGCCTGCAAGAGTGATATATTCGCAGTAATCTGAGACAGAGGCTAAGGGGCGGAGGGGGAAGCGTGACATCAGGAGTAGAGAGCCAGACAGGGCCCTCCTCCCTGTCCTGTTTCACTACTATGCAGGCAGATCCATGGGGGACGGCTAGTAACATATAAATAACAAATCAAATAAGAATTTACATGAGCCAGTAGCAAAAGCCTCAATACACCATAATACCTACAGTTACTCCGGTATTCTACCCAGATGCTAAAGCCATGTGTGTTATGTTTATCATTGACTCTACTTTTGGCCTCATGTGGTTTGTGTGTGTAAGTATGTGCCCTGCAGTGGATTAGTGCACCTTTCTGGATGGATTCCTGCCTTTTTCCCAGCACAGCATTGACTTTGACCCCCTATATTCTTAAAGATAGATGAAGATAGATAGAAATTAATTGGTTGGAGAAAAGACAGCTATTAATTCATTCTGTTAATAGTAAAAGCTTTAGTGATTAAAAATATGCAAATGTTAATTCAAGCAAAGGCATTCATTTTAGAAGGCTTCCCTTACTGAATGCTTTCTCTCTTTTAATTGCTTGTATCGTGCTTTGTGTTTGCAAATATAAATGCGTAAAAAATGGAAGAATCTAGTTTGAAGTAAGGAGGCTGCTGGAATTCTTGCTGCACACGCTGCCATTCTAAGCAAAACTCTTAATATCCTTTTGTTGCATCTTTTCAAATACGAGGTAGCTGCAAGTATTTGATGCACAGTTTGCAGTTTAAACTCTGCGAGGAGCTTTAAGGCTGCTTGCTGAGAGCTTTGAAGTTAAGAGTGAAAGCCAGCCTGAAGGAGTGTGTATGAGTACCCCCTGAGGAGCTGTGAGCCATCAAGTCAAGTGCACCTAAAAACTTTTTTCTCTTAAACCATGACAATTGCAATGAAGGCTGTATCATTTCTTTTTCTTTTTTAAACACTTTGATTGCATCCTTAATCTACATGAACCAACTAATCTAAATGTGTTTGAGGCATTGCTGTTTTCCTTTAAGTCAATATGTTTTTCCCTGACTTTAGCTTGTTTTATTCCTGTATTTTAGTTTAGTTTAATAAAGGTTTTTTTTATATGGGTTTTTCTTAATACTTTATAGAAGGGCTTAAAGTAAAGTCTACAGTGAGCAGGCTTGATGAGGAAAAAATGAGTTTCTCTTTTTAAAATAAAAAGGCAATCATAAGAGAATTATAAACGGTAATTGAGGGAAAATGCTTTTTCTTGAAGTGTTTGTTATGAATATAGATTGACTGTTTGAAAAGTTACAGAAATGTATTTTTTTTAAAACTGTGTCATCTAAATAGCTCATGTGAAAGTTATACCTAATTCTTAATTCAAATTTCAATCCCATCTGTTAATTTCATTTTATCTTCTATTATTATGCTTTACAAAATCATGCTTATTATAATGTAGGAAACTGAATCTTAAACGTTTAGTCCAGTCCATTGAAATACAATCTCATATCTGTTTAGAAAGAAGCATTAAGCAGCAAAGATTAAGAATCATTAAATTTGCTTAGAATCACAGTTGTAACACTGATTGGGGTTTTGGGAGCAATAAACAGGGGATTTTTTAATCAAGATGGGCATCTCATTTATAAAAATCTAAAAATGTAATAATATGTGCATTTTCAAGAGACATGTAGCAATCTACAGTGTCTTTTTCAAATCATTTATTTAAATATTCTGAGTTAACAGCAATACAAAAACTGCATTTTTTTCAGGATTACTGCTTTTTCAGTAGGAATCTGAATATAAATAACACTATGTCACAAAATAGTAAGGATTTTTCTAAGCATAATAACAACAGTCTTCCATCTAAAAGGGACAAATAGAACCGTTGTAATAAAAATGCTTCCCTGATTTATGGAGCTGAGGTTAGCTGGCAGCCTAAACCTGAACATGATCCATTAGTAGGGTATTTTGTGAAAATTTTGTATGCCTTCTTTGTTCACATTGGTTTTCATCTAGTATGAGAGCTTTTGTATGATCATGGGTTACTGTAAACGATATGCCTGGTCCCCATTCAAAAAGACTATAGTATGCATTCTCAGCTCACATATGAGTGTCTGAAAGCAGAATAATTAATATCTAGTTCAAAACAGAGATGTTTATTGCATTATTTTTGTAGCACATCTTAACCTGGCTGTTATGACACTGCCACACAACAATGTTAAGGGTGGTTGGTAGATCTAGAAAAAAATCACACAAAAGACCAGACCAATCTTTAAGCCCAGGCAGCCTATCCCCAAAATTAACCGGCAGTCTTTCTGGCCTGCACAAGCCTAAAATGGGGTTTAGGCTGTTAAAGTTCAAAAAGATTCACAACAAGGGAAACCATAAACTGATTGTCCTATCAGTTGTGCAGCATTCATCCAAATATGAGCAGACAGTATAGCCCTGTACACTTCAGAAATCATCCTGTAAATTTTGTCAGCAGTCATATCATCAATAAACACTAGTGACCCACTTCCACTTTTATGTCTGTGCGATAACACTGCCTTCATCATGTCTTACAGAAAATGTAGTGTACTACAGATCATGAGCCATTCCTTCTCTTCCCATACTCTTCTCTATCCACCATTTTAGTACATATTGATATTAATTTAATTTGTCCAATGAAAACTGTTCCAAAACTGGACTAGACTTTTAAAAATATTTTCTGGAAAAGTCTAATTTGCCCTTTGTATGCTTGTGGATTACCAATGGTTTGCACCTTGTTGTAAACCATCTGTATTTACTTTTGTGAAGTCTCCTCTTGATTGTAAACTTTGGCAATGATAGGCTTACCCCACCAAGAATGTGTTTTTGGTTTGGCTAAATGTCTTGAATTTTGTTTTCTTCACCAAGGAAAGAATTCTGCGATTATACAACACAGTTGTCTTCCATGGTTATCCGGGCCTTCTGGTGTTGCTAAGCTCAATAATGCATTCCTTCTCTTTAAGAATGTACACGACGGTTCATTTGACCAATCCTTGTCTTTCTGCTGTGTCTTGGATGGGGTTGTTTGTTTTTCTCTGCCTAATGATGGCCTATTTTTACTTACATGCACAGCTCATTGGACCTCATATTGAGAGTTAACAGTGACATATCCATCCATCCATTTTCCAACCCGCTGAATCCGAACACAGGGTCACGGGGGTCTGCTGGAGCCAATCCCAGCCAACACAGGTCACAAGGCAGGAACCAATCCCGGGCAGGGTGCCAACCCACCACAGTGACATATTCCAAATGCAAATTCCACACTTCGAATCACTCCACACCTTCTACCTGCTTAATAGTTAATGAAATAATGATTGATCTGCTTACACCTGGCTGTAGAACAACTTCTCAGTGAAATGTCTAAATAGTTTTGAGCCCCTTTAAATGGGGGGACCATGTATAAAAATGGCTATCATTCCTAAATGGCTCATACAATATTTCTGTTAAACCCTTTGAATTATTGCTGAAAGCCTACATTTCAATCATGTAATTATTTAATTTCAAATACATTGTGGTAGTGTATAGAGCCAAAATTATGAAAATATTGTCACTATCCAAATACTTAAGGACCTAAATATACTGCAGATATGACAAAATCTAAGACCTATAAAGTTAACATAGTAAAACATTATACAATTATTTACAACACAATAGCAATAAAATCATAATACTACCTATGTATAACAAGGATAGAACAAGACCAAAGACAAAATCAGTATTTTAATAATTGCCAAAAGATTAAATAACAAGTAAACATGAACCATGGCAATAGCATTGGCTATACCAGAGAACTGCCAGATTTTTTGGTTCAACCCAACACAGCACTAACCACAAAAACTCTTGAGTTCTTCACTAAAAATTAACATCAAATTAATATTGCTTAGTTTCATCTTACTTGAGATACAAGTTCTTGTCATATATAGCCTTTGATTTTTGGGTGGGTTGAATTATGAATGCACCTCTTTGATATAGGGTTGGGAAAAATTGCTACCTCTGCAGCGCCATTACCGCTTTTTCATATGCTAAAGTCCATTGGCCTGGGTGTGGAGCCCAAGGAAATGAGAAACAGTGTGGCAGCTTCAGTCATTCCTTACACATCACAATTTATATGAGAAATTCCAGTCTAGTTTCCACACTGGTCATAGTACAGAAACAGCACTAACACGTGTTGTACAGTAATCCCTCCTCGATCGCGGGGGTTGCGTTCCAGAACCCTCCGCGATAGATGAAAATCCGCGAAGTAGAAACCATATGTTTGTATGGTTATTTTTATATATTTTAAGCCCTTATAAACTCTCCCACACTTTTAACATTATTAGAGCCCTCTAGACATGAAATAACACCCTTTAGTCAAAAGTTTAAACTGTGCTCCATAACAAGACAGAGATGACAGTTCTTTCTCACAATTAAAAGAATGCAAACATATCTTCTCTTCAAAGGAGCGCTGTCAGGAGCAGAGAATGTTTAGAGAGAGAGAGCGAGATAAAAGCAAACAATCAAAAAATCAATACGTGCTTTTAAGTATACAGAAGCACCGCGATAAAGCGGCATTTTGTAGAGGAGCGTCCGTATCCTCTAGGCAAACAGCATTTGTGCAAAGAGCCCCTCTGCTCACACCCCCTCCGTCAGGCGCAGAGAATGTCAGAGAGGGTGAGAGAGATAGAGAAAAGTAAACAATTAAGCACCGCGCGGGAAGTATATCTTATATCATTGAGGAGTTTTAGTTAACATGTAATACATGCTCTGATTGGGTAGCTTCTAAGCCATCCGCCAATAGCGTCCCTTGTATGAAATCAACTGGGCAAACAAACTGAGGAAGCATGTACCATAAATTAAAAGACCCATTGTCCACAGAAATCCGCGAACCAGCGAAAAATCTGTGATATATATTTAGATATGCTTACATTTAAAATCCGCGATAGAGTGAAGCCGCGAAATTCGAAGCGCGATATAGCGAGGGATTACTGTAAATGATATTCTGATATCCTCTGATGAAGGAAACTCCACTATAATTATGTTATTAGACTTAAGCTCAGCGTTTGACACCATTACCATTCTATTTTCCTGCATAGGCTGGAAAATTATGTTGAGCTTACAGGCACTGTCCTTGTGTGGTTTAGTTCTTATTTATAAAATCGATTCCAGTATGTACAGAAATATGCTGACAGTACTCCATCATTATACACAGAACTGAGATATGGTGTCCCTCAGGGCTCAATACTGGAAAGTTTACTATTTTCACTTTACATGCTTCCACTGGGATCAATCATTAGAAAACATAATGTTAATGGTCACTCGTACGGAGATGACACCCAGTTATACCTTTCATCTAGATGAAATGAAGTTTCTCCAATGTTGTCTTTAATTAGTTGTGTTAGTGAATTAAAGGAGTGGATGAATGATAACTACCTATCTTTAAACACCAATAAAACCTGCCTGCTAATATAAGAGATGCCCCTTCAGTCTCAGCTTTCAAATTGCGGCTGAAGACTCACTACTTCAGTTTAGCATATCCTGACTAGAGCTGCTGATTAACTGTACAGACTGTTGTTAGTCATTAGCACTAAAATATAAGTAATATGATAGTTATAATTTGTTACTAACCCTTACCTGTTCTATTTCTCTTCTCAGTACTCAAATGTTGCACTTGGTGCCACTGCCCACCTTCCAAATTGTTTTGCCTGCCTAAAGTAAAGTCATCTCTGATGGGAGATTGCAGGAATCGTCGGGTAGAGGAGTTCTTTCATCAGATTGGCTGGCCCAGCACTGACTAAGCTGTGGAATGGCCAATAGCGGGAGGCAGCTTGATGGCCAAGGTCTCCAGGACTATGAACAAATCCAAATCATATTATGTGATATCATCTACTGTTGAATTCTGCTCTGTACTTGTAATATTTCTATTGCACTAATATATGGTATTAAGGATTACTTCTGTTCTGTGTGTTGTATTGTATTTACCCCCTTTTTTTGACACCCACTGCACACCCAACCTACCTGGAAAGGGGACTTTCTTTGAACTGCCATTCCCAAGGTTTCTTCCTTTTTTCCCTACAAGGGTTTTTTGGGGAGTTTTTCCTTGCCTTCTTAGAGAGTCAAGGCTGGGGGGCTGTCAAAAGGTAGGGACTGTTAAAGCCCATTGCAGCACTTCTTGTGTGATTTTGGGCTATGCAAAAATAAATTGTATTGTATTGTATTACAATATGCTAGCACACACACTAGATACTCTATATATTTTTACATGACAAAACAGATGTATTATATTGGAGGATGTGAAATTGTTGGGTATTTACAAATGAAAAAAAGAAAAAAGGAAAAGCCTAACAAATTGCATTAGGTAATTGTGAAGTATGATGACACAGCTGTTTCTTTGTAGATCCAGTTGCCTAGATTTGAATCCCACAGTAGTTGCTTTGTAGCTGTTTTTCATTCTCCTTGGGTTTTTATCTGGAAATTGTTAAGTTGAGAGGTGACTCTCAGTTTGTCTAGTATGTGTGATTTAGGATGGAGTGTGTGCTTGATATTGGACTTCTACCCAGTCCAGGGCTGATTTCTACCCTTCATCCAATATGTCAGAGATTTGTAAATTTGAAATTAAAAAGGTTCTTAAAATGGATCAGTGCATGTTTTGTCATATTAAATATATCTGAAATGTGTTTAAACATCACAATATAAAAAAATCAAACAACAAAGCAATTTTTTTAAACAATGCAAGAAAAAATGGGGAAATCGTATAAAAGGAGTATATAGTATGTGCATTTCAGTCCCTGCCTCTCTAGTGACAACATAACCACAGCTCCTTGAGAGGCTAGTTCTCAATACTTCACTTCACATAACATAAAAAGCACAATGATTTAGTCATATACATTTAGTGATGTTTGAGGTAGGGCTTTCACTTTATTATTATGTAAGGTAATTAATAACCAAATTAAATGTATACCTTGGATACTTAATTGTAAATCAAAGCAAGCTGAGCTAGTAGTGTTTTCTAAAAGTACATGATCTAGGGTACCTAGGCTATTTAGTAGCTTGTTACACCCTATCACCGCAACCGGAATCCATTTACTAAAAACCTTTTGTACGGCAGGGGGAATTAAAATTTAGCAACAATTTAATGAGTAATATTTTTCATAATATATATATATACAGTATTTGTGTGTGTATATATATATATATATATATATATATATATGTTAAGTTAGGTTTGATGCTTTGGGGTTTAAAATACATAGGGTAAGCTTTACATGTTCAAACAGGAGCTGCCCTCAATACAGAATTTTTACTCCCATGTCAGTTGGCAAACTGATATTTAAGCTATAATAGGCAGCTGGCTCTGGCAGTCATTTCAGTCTGGTGTTTTCTCTTTTAGAGCACAAATTGCATGATGCTCGATGGCCAGTCAATGGGTATCTTTTCTTTTATAATGTCCATTTTCTAATAGAGTGATAAATCTGGATCATACCAGGCAAAGGCAAGTGCCTCTCAGAGCATTTGTTCAGGGGCCATAGCTGACAAGCTAATCTTGTGAAGATATTAGCAGTTTCACATTTCTTCCATTGAGAACTTTATCACACAATACTCCATTACAGCATAACAGATTTAGCTTCCAATGCCTTTTTGAACTTAACTGACAATTTTTTGAGGTAACATGATCTAAACCCTATATATTGTAATATACCCTTTTGATAAACTATGACTGTAATATGTGATGTTTTCTGTGAAAATATTAATTTGGCTTTCCAAGTAGCAGGCCACAGTACTGGCAAACCAAAGAAAGCAAGTTATTTTCACCTTTGGATGGTTTTTAATTGCCAGCAAGTTCTGTAGAACAGCCAGTTTATTTGGATTGCACCACAAGCATGCATCTGCAGTGTTTAAACAATTTTTTCAAGTAATTATAGAAGATTAACCTTTGGAGTAATTAATTAAACTGCCAGTTAAAAAAAAATAACACAAAAACGAGAAATATACATTTCAAATTATAAAAGAGATATTTGGGCCACATGCAATTCACACTAATTAACTATACCAGGGCATAGGAAGTATGATGGAATGAGACCCAGAGTACCAGGTGTTTCTGTTCACAACTTTCTCAATTACAACAAATTAAATACAGTACAATCAAATGCTCTAAAAGCATTCACCAAAGTGTAAATAGGTGCAATGTTAGAGCTAATTTGGGCTGAATGCGCCCTCAATACTAAAATCTTCATTTTAGCTAAATGGTACAAGTTGTCAGAAGTGTTAAACATACAGCAAATCAAACTAAAATGAATGCATTAACCTATCCAAATGAGCGAGTAGGTGGAGTAGGAATGCATTTTCCCCTGTAAATGTGTAAGGTAATGAACAATTTTGCATTATTGTATTCTAGGAGATTATTTTACAGGTAATTTTTGAAAGAAAAGACACACAAGGGGGATCACTCCTTATAAACAGAAAATGATTAGCAATATCCGCAGTGGTAGTGCAGCTGCCTTGCAGTAAGGAGATCATGGGTTCACATCCTGGGTCCTCCCTGCTTGGAGAGCGCTTTGAATAGTGGGAAAAGTGCCATATAAATGTAAAAAATATATATTATTTTATTTGTGAGCATTCTTTATGATCACTTCAAGCAGGTTAAACCTTTCATTTGAAGAGATTTCATAAGGTATGTCAAATAATTTATATTAAGCAACTTAAGGACAAATATAGTAAAAACATTGTAGGTGATGTCAAATTACAAACAGAACATTTTGAAATATGTAACAAAAATATTGTACACTCTGTTAGGATAAATTCTGAATACACAGTTGCTCACATTTTTTTTGCTGTACATTAGTTAGTTATTTGAGCTTCTTCAATCATAAAGAAATGCAACATACAAAATACCTGGCATTGAGAAAAATTGTTAGGTTGCCATAGCATACATTTCATTTGCACTAATAATAGTTTTTAATTACTTCCATGTAAATGAAACTTTGGTGATGGGGTGCAAAAGTTTGCTAAAGAGATAAGTTCAGACTCTGTTTCTGCAATGTTCGAAATGTTGTGAAAACTTGATTTTAGCATGGCGAGTCTATGTGTGTCTCAGTGGAAAATGAAAATTGATTTTCAAATCAGAAAAGCTTTTTCCATTATTTAGAGCTTCTGGATGACTACATTCTAGCCAAAATACAAACATTTACTGTAGAATGCATGACAATACCTTCCAAAAAAAAAAAAAAAATAGACCAATCTTCTTCAAAAACGTTGCATCATTTTTGCCTTGTTACAAGGTCCAGGCTACTGTTTTTTTATTGAGTTGGGTCCAGTACCTATCTCCTCAAATGCAGTTTGATTTATGTCTAATGTTAATTGCCACAGAAGTTGTTAAATTGTTGCAGTATGCTCCATTTAGTAATGGGACCAGGCCTACTGATTTACAAAATTTTTGTGTAAGTAATTATTGGGATTAAGTGTAATTTACATGGAAGTACTGTTTGGACCATTTCATACAAATTTTTTTTATTGTTATATTTATACTGTAATCTTAATGTCATGTTTTGTGTTTATTTTCAAGTGTGTCACCATTTTGAGGAATTGGACACAAATAATTACTCCATGACATGTTTCAATAGTCATGGTGGAAGAGCGAACGATGTATGTAAAACAGGGACTGAACTGTATGACTTTGTGAGAGAGTTGTGTTTGTGCATACAAATAAATTTAGGTTCAGATTCTTTTTTTTTTAAATTTTATTGATTTTATTGTAATCACACAACATTCCATACAAATAGATACATTTTTACAAAAATAGAATTGAAAACAAATCAACCGCCACCTCTGAGAAAGAGAGCATGGCCAGCAGAGTAAAACTTATAGCTAGTAAAAATAAGTAAATAGATAAATTAATAAGTAAATAAAGATAAATGGAGAAGAAAAAAAATGGGGAGAGAATCTGCTTCCTCAGTGCTTTAAATGCTTATTCTAAAATGTTATTGATTGGATCCTGCCAGATTTTAAATAAAGTTCTGCACAGATCCTCAAAGTGACAATATGATTTTTGCCAGTTTCAAATCGTATAAAACATCAGTTACCCACTGACGTAACAGAGGATTCTTCCAGTTGAGCAAGATAGCAGTTGAGCAGTTAAGCCCATCTAGGAGTACACCAAACACAGCTATTAATGGGTTAGGAGGGATTGTGACACCAAGGCTCTCTGAAAGGCATTTAAAGATGTTGGTCCAGAATGATGTTAATTTGGTGCAGGTCCAGAACATGTGGCCTAATGAGGCTGGAACTTGATTGCAGCGTTCGCAGGTTGGATTTTGCCCTGGAAATATTTTGGACAATTTTAAGCAAGACAGATGTGCTTGATATACAGTACAGGCCAAAAGTTTGGACACACCTCCTCATTCAATGTGTTTTCTTTATTTTCATGACCATTTACAGCACTCCATCACTCTCCTTCTTGGTCAAATAGCCCTTACACAGTCTGGAGGTGTGTTTGGGGTCATTGTCCTGTTGAAAAATAAATGATCGTCCAACTAACCTGACTTCTGCACAACACAACTGCTGGTCCCAACCCCATTGATAAAGCAAGAAATTCCACTAAATAACCCTGATAAGGCACACCTGTGAAGTGAAAACCATTTCAGGTGACTACCTGTTGAAGCTCATCGAGAGAATGCCAAGAGTGTGCAAAGCAGTAATCAGAGCAAAGGGTGGCTATTTTGAAGAAACTAGAATATAAAACATGTTTTCAGTTATTTCACCTTTTTTTGTTAAGTACATAACTCCACATGTGTTCATTCATAGTTTTGATGCCTTCAGTCATGAAAATAAAGAAAACACATTGAATTAGGAGGTGTGTCCAAACGTTTGGCCTGTACTGTATAATTTTGAGTTGAATCAGTGTATGCTTTGCACATATGGAGATTGAGTGAATTCTCTGCATTGCTGACTTCTACTCCTTTTCTGAGATGTTGAGTGAGAGATCCTTTTCCCATTGTACTGTGGGATCTTTGATAGGGAGGGAGTGTAAAATGGTTTTATATATTGCAGAAATACTGTCTGAGTCCTCGAAACTGTGCAATATTACTTTTCAGCATAGAGGGAGGTGTGAGGTGAGGAAAACTGGGCAAGTTCTGTTTAACAATGTTTATAATTTGAAGGTAGTGAAAGAAATGTGTTGCTGGAAAGTTAAATTTGGAATGTAATTGTTCGTAGGATGCAAAGACGTTGTCTATGTACAGATCTCTAAGTGATTTAATCACAAATGATTTTCAGATATTAAAAACTGCACAAGTTTAAGAGGGTGGAGAAGGGTGGTTCTCATGCAGAGGTGCCACAGATAAAAGCTTCTCTATCAGGTTCAGATTCTTGTATAAATTTATTTCGGTTCTTTGGTTTTGAGTTTAGTGTAAGCCTTTGTACTTTGGTTACAGTAGTGTACTAAAGTTTCTAAATGACTATTCTTCCACTAAGCCCTAAAAGAAAGAATTTAGTTGTTCTCTGTTAATCAAAATTTACAAATTATCCAAGGGTGAGAATGTGCAATAATTTAGTGCAAAATATCTGACATTGAAGAAATTCATAATGGATATAAATAAGATAATGACAAGGATTTTGCACTCTTCATTAGGTAAAACTGTTTTTGAACCTACTTGACAGAAGCAGCAGAACACTAAAAACAGATCCCAGAGGTAAGAGTAGTTAATCCTGAAAGTGCCACCCATTTTTAATAGTGTTTGATATAGATCTCTATAATTCAAAAAAGTTTAAGACAATAAAACAAAGCAAGGATAGGGTCAATACTTCTAATTGGTTTTTCTTTACAATAAAAGGAAGAAGTAAGAATGATGTGGAAATTGACTGTTAACCATTTAAGGGGAAGAACAACCAGTATAATTGTTCATTTTTTGTGAATATCTTCAAAATCATTGGTATAAATGTGTTGTATCTGGCTTTGTAGATTTTTCCTCTTGAAACTTTTCAATTTATAAATGTTCTGTCTTTTACTTACTCACCGAAAGGTGGTGGTTCGTAAGGGCTTTTATACCAAAATAATGAGCAGCAGACCTTTTAGGTAACAACAAACAACAGCTTTTTATTTCGATTCCACCATCAGCACCCAGCATTTCTTGTTCACAAAACAAAGTTCCCATCCCACTTTTTCAGACCAGTCACAAATAGAACATTTGCATTCTGGGGTTCTGTGCTCAGACACCACAGTTCCTCCCCTGTAAATACTAAACCCAGGTTGAACAGCAAACCAAAAAACAGTCTTCTTATATTACCTTGACAGCTCAGTAATACAGTTACCAAATTCTTCTTTTTTTTTTTTTAAATAAGAACTCCAAAACAATTTTCATAAATCTAACCTCTGTGGTGCCTGTCTTATGCGAACTGGGCGAACTTGTGAATCCACCTGTGGTGGAGGTTCAGGTGGAGGCACTTGCATAGTACCAGTTTCCATGTTGCACTGACTTTTGTCAGTGTTGGTGTCCGCTACAATGTTCATCTCAATATCATTGATATCTAAAGATCCTCCAGTTTGGACTAAATCAGCCTCCTCCACACCAATTTCACCATTCTGTAATTAGTTTTGTATTTAACAATTGATTTACATGCCTTTTTACACATTTCCCATCAACCTGAACCATATAAGTGACAGGACCCAACACTTCTGAAATGATACCACTTAACCATTTTTCCCCTCCCCTGTAATTTCTTACCAAGACATCTTGCCCCACAACAAAAAATCTAAGCTTCTGGGATCCACCTGTTTTATTTAAACCTTCCAGATGCATCCTATGTGAAAACTCAGGTTTAATTTGGGACAATCGGGTACGAACTTGCCTTTTTAAAAACAGCTCTGCTGGTGTTTTGTTTGTATGTACATGAGGTGTATTTCGATAGCCAAATAAAAAACTGGCAATACAGTGACCAAGCGACATGCACCCCAGTGCCCTATTCTTTGCTAGAGATTTTTTAAAGGTCTGAACTAGCCGCTCAGCCAAACCATTAGAGGCAGGGTGATATGCTGGGGATTTGACATGTTTAACTCCATTTAATTCTAAAAAAGAGTCAAACTCTTTTGATGTAAACTAAGGCCCATTTTCTGTGACTACTTCTTGTGGCAACCCATATGATGCAAACAAACTCCTCAGAGCTTCCACTGTCTTAGTTGTGGTTGTAGCTGGCATATGGATTATCTCTGGCCACCTAGCATATGCATCCATGACCACTAAAAACATCTGTTTATGGTCCTCAGCAAAATCCAAATGAATTCTCTCCCATGGGCTTGAAGCCCACTTCCAGGTTTGTAGAGGTGCCAAAGCTGGCATATTCCTCTGTTGCTTGAAGATATCACATTGACTCACTTCATTCTCAACGTGTTTGTCTAAATCCGGCCACCAACACAGACTTCTGGCTAGTGCCTTCATCTTTACAATCCCCCAATGATGCTCATGCAATTCTGCCAGTAGCCTAATTTGTAACTTCTGAGGTACCACCACTCGAAGACCCCACAGAATACAATCATCTTCAATAGTAAGTTACAATTTTCTTGTAAAATACGGCTTTAAAGTGTCATCTGCCAGAAAATTTGGCCAACCACATAATACATGCTGTTTTACCTTTTTCAGCACAGGGTCTCTGTCAGTTTCATGTGCAATGTCTTTTGCAGTAAGTGGCAATTTATCTAGAAAACTTACTCTATATACTGGATTTGATTTCAGTTCCTTATTTGAATCCAACAGGGGCAAACGGGATAATGCATCTGCATTACTATGCTGTTCCGATTTTTTGTATTTAATTTCATAAGTATAAGCAGCCAAAATAAGTGCCCATCTTTGCATTCTAGCAGCAGGAAGTGTGGGTATACCCGTCTTGGGTCCCAAAATCTTTAATAATGGCTGATGATCTGTTACCAATATACATTTTCGGCCAAACAAATAATCATGGAACTTCATGACTCCAAATACAAGTCCTAAACCTTCCTTTTCAATTTGAGAGTAATTTTTCTCGGTTTTGGTTAGCATCCGTGAAGCAAATACTATTGGCCTCTCAGTGCCATCCTTCATTTTGTGAGAAATTACTGCATCTACACCTACAGGTGATGCATCACAAGCTAAAATAAGGGGCAATTGTGGGTCATAATGCACTAAAATGCTGTTAGACTGCAACTGTGATTTGGCCTCATTAAATGAACTCTGACATTCCTCTGTCCAATTCCATTTCACACCTTTTTGCAACAATGCTGTCATAGATTGTATAATAGTGGATAAGTGAGGAATGAATTAGCCATAGTAATCCAACACAGCCAAAAAAGACCGAAGCTCTGTGACATTATTTGAAACTGGAGCTTTCGCAATAGCCTCCGTTTTATCATCTAAGGGATGAATACCTGTAGCATCTATAGCATGCCCTAAGTAAGACACACTATTCTGCAAGAAGAAACACTTCTCTTGCTTTACTCTCAGATTGTACCTCTGCAACCATTTCAACACTTCCTCCAGGTTTCTCAAATACTCTTCCAAGTCCCTTCCCGTTATTAATATGTCATCCAGATAACATATTACACCATCTAGGCCTTGTAATATTTGGTCCATGATTTTCTGAAAAAGGGCAGGGGCACTAGCAACCCCATATGGAAGCCTATTGTATGTGAACAGGCCTTTACGTGTATTTATGGTAAGGTAGGGTTTTGAGCCTTCCTCCAGCTCCATCTGCTGATATGCTTGTGACAAATCAAGTTTGGTGAACTGTTGACGCCCTGACAGTCTTGTAAGTAAATCTTGTACTTTAGGCAAAGGGTACTGCTCTGTTTCCAAACCTGGGTTGATCATTACCTTATAATCTCCGCAGACTCTCGCAGTATTATCTTTCTTTGGAATACAAACAATTGGGGCCACCCACTCACTGTAACTAATGGGGCAAATAACACCTTCATCCTGTAATTTAGACAGCTCCCTTTCTACTGCTTCACGTAGCGCATATGGCACTGTGTGTGGCTTAGAAAATTTTGGTACCACTCCATCCTTAACAAAAAGCTTGGCTTTGATTCCCTTAAGTGTTCCTAATTTAGGATGAAAAACTGTGGAGTACCTGTCACACAACTCTGCCACAGTTTCACTGGTGACCTTGTTTACATGAGACCAGTGTAACCTTAAGCAACTAATCCAGTTTCTACCCATCAATGCTGGCCCATTTCCTTTAACCACCAGTAAGTCTAAATGTTTTTACACATTCTTTACATTTTACCCAAACAGTGATTTTTCCTTTTAGAGAAAGCATTTCATTACTATAAGTCTTCAAATTACAATTAGCAGGGCTTAAGGTTATCTTTTTAAATTTACAATTGTACAGTTTCTCAGAAATGACTGATACAGCTGCACCTGTATCGATCTCCATTTTCACTCTGACACCATTTATACTCACATATACACAGTGGGGCTTATTACTGTCTCTGGTAGTCTCTAAAGAAAATAACTCAGTTCCATGTATGTCACCTTCAAAAACCAGGCTGTAGTCTGTTGTCAAATCAACCTCTTGTCCTTGTATCTCAAACTGCTTTAAGGCAAGCCTTTCAGTGCTCCTGTGCTGAGATGCCCCACCAACGAGCAGTTCAGCCTGTATCCTTCGTGAAGGTTCAGACGTTCGCTGAAATGCTGCGCAGGTGCCTTGTCCACTTTGCAGGTTTATTATTTTGGCTTTCCTGGCGTGCACGGCAAGCCCAAGCAATATGCCCTCTCTTCTTGCACTCGCGGCACTCCATGTCCTTATATCTGCAGTTATCAGGTAGGTGACCCTTGCCATTGCATCGATAATACACTTTCTCTGCAACCTCCGGTTTCTTTCCAAAACCTTTAGTTTTCATGGTCAACTTTTCTTTTAAGACGTTAGTTTTAAGCGTCCTCTGAGCAAATTGTTCTGTTCTTTGTTCTTTGTTACTTCGTACGCTAATCCCATTTCAATTGCCAGGGCTAAAGTCAAGTCTTTGCTGTGAGCTGCATTCAGCAACCTGTCCCTCAGCTCTGCGCATTTAACACTAGAATTACCAGAGCCTATAAAAAAACTCGTAAATCTGTCCCACCTTAAATTGCTTCTTAAAATCATTCACAGCTCTCTTGTGACTTTAGGCTTTAGGAAGTAAGTAAATAAATAAAGGTAAATCATGTCATAAAATGATTTCTTCAAAACGTTGAATGTTATTTATTTGGCACGGACATGCTCAAAAAATACATGTGTAATGCCACAAAAAGTGCATGCAGACATGTCCGTGCCAAATAAATAGCATTCGACATTTTGAAGAAATCATTTTATGACACGATTTACCTTTATTTATTTACTTACTTCCTAAAGCCTAAAGTCACAAGTAGTGTGCAGAGGGCATGCTCAAAAATGTGTGTAATGCCACGAAAAGTGCCTGCTGACACTAGTATGCAAGCAATGGTATGTGCATTCTTGCTCCGATGTAGAAGGGAGCTGAGTTTACCTCTGTTATAGCGTGTCTATGTGAAAACAGCAGTGTCAGATGCGGGGGTGGGGTGTGTTTGGGCTCGTGAACGCGGCTGAGATAATAAAACTGACTAAAAAAAAAAACCAAAGCTAACCTTTACAAGTATCATAAATTACACCGACTGTTACAGACTGAAATCAAATGTATGTTTTTATTCTAAAATAGTAAGACTAAGAGCAGTTTACTTCTCAAAATGGAGTGGTGCAGGATCAAACTCGCAACCTTTTGACTCCCAGTCGGCAGCTGATTCTATTATGCCACGGAGGCAGTCATAATAAATGGGTGTCAATGTCGCATGTTAAGGCGGCTTTTTGTTTCTGCAGTTATATTTTTGAATAAAAGTGCAATTGTTGTGTTAGATTTCTATCTTTTGTGAAAATATTTCTTTGATACTTCAGGCTTCATACATTATATAGTTTATGCCTACATTTTGTCATCTACTAGTAGAATATAAAAAACGTTTCTGTTTTAACAATGTGTTTACACAGATTACTGTAGAAACGGAACAGACATGAAATGCGTGTGTTCCAAACAATGATCTATTATTTCCACTCTAAAACTCCACTTCACTCCCAGAAAATCAATCAAGGCATGAGCTGGGAGAAGTTTGTGCACGTTCTAAGTCGATGGGGGGATGGAATAGCTGCTTGCTTCCTGATTTTTATCAGCACATTTAGATGACAAAAGACGCTGCTGGAGAGCTGTGAACGATTTTAAGAAGCGATTTAAGGTGGGACGGATTTACGGGTTTTTTCGTAGGCTCTGGTAATTCTAGTGTTAACACTACATACGAATCTATCACGCAGTGCTTCATCCAAAAAAGTTCCGAATTTGCAGGTTGCTGCTAACTTTCTCAGAATAACGACATACTCGTTCACTGATTCTCCATCCAGTTGATTTCTAGCATGGAACTTGCATCTCTCGGCAATAAAATTTGTTCTCGGCACGTAGTGTTTTTTCAAAAACTCTACGAGCTCTGGAAACGTCTTTTGGGATGGTTTCAATGGCGCACATAAGTCCATTAGCAAACTATGTGCTTTCTTTCCTACTATTGTTAAAAATACAGCTTTCGTCTTTTCATCCGTGCGTTGGAGACCATTAGCTTCAAAATATTGCTCTAGCCTCTCTAAATAGGCTTCGAAACTTTCCTCACTTTCTTCGAAGTGAAAATCTTCCGGCTTACCAAAAGCCATATTGCGTTTGCTCCTATCCGCTTAACTCGTTGAAAAAAAAAACAATGACGCCTCTATTCAACTTTTTCATCTGCTATATCGACGAAGTCTAGTAAAACCAATTCTATTTATTTTGGCAAAACAAACCCCATCCGATACTCATCGCTACTGTTCTGTCTTTTACTCACTCACCGAAAAGGTGGTTGTTCGTGTGGGCTTTTATACCAAAATAATGAGCAGCAGACCTTTTAGGTAACAACAAACAACAGCTTTTTATTTCGATTCTGCCATCAGCACCCAGCATTTCTTGTTCACAAAACAAAGTTCCCATCCCACTTTTTCAGACCAATCACAAATAGAACATTTGCATTCTGGGGTTCTGTGCTCAGACACCACAATAAATCTTGTGCTTATAGGACTTATCCATCCATTATAACTGGGTCTCTCGAGATCTGGGCAATGTTAGAGTATAAACCGTGAGTAAAGTGTGCAAGGTAGGAAGAGTTAACAATACAATATGCAACAGCGTGCAGAATGTAGTGCAACATGTATGACATTTAGGAAATTCAGTAATGGATACCAGTGAGATAAGAGCAGTCCATCTTTAATACTGAATTTAAAGTAGCATAATATAATATTACGTTTAGCCTGACTAAGACTGGAACCACTGATTGGGGAGAATTCATAAAACCCACTCCTATATCATCTTGATCAAGAAATTAATACAGGACACCATCCTCAGTGAAATCAATTCTGCTGTACCCAGTGTGCCACAGTGCTTCCCAGTAGATGTTATTCTACTCAGATGGGGAAATATTCTGCTGGTTTAAGATATATTTAATATTTTAGAATTGCAAACTGTGCAAGGCCAATTGTTTGATCATTTTGTGAAAAGACAGTCATACTTCTAATTTGCTATATTCGTCTTAAGAAGATATATAGGTTATACTTCAATATTAGCATATCGCTAATGAGCTGTAAAATGATATGTGTAAGTTAACATTAATGACTCATGTAAAAGTGGAAAGTAAGGTTTGTAATTTATGGTATGCATTGAGAAATGAGAAAACACTTTTGGCATTCAAACTCCTGTATAGCTGAACATGTAAATGCACTTTTCTTTTCTTTTCATTAAAAGAGTACTAGAGTTAGCTTTTGTGCAGTACTACTTTTATTGCTAAAAGCAAAAATGATAGCCAGGTTTCATTGATAAAATATAATGGCTTTAAATACAGGGTCAGTTATACATGTACAAAGAAATATTGCACCTGGAATTTATTTATTCTATAAAACAAATATGAGGAGGAGATTTCCTCACAAAACTGGAAAACGAAAAGAATGACTTTTTTTAATGAAAGGGATTTTATTTGGCTGTGTTTTCCAGACTGTTGAGTGTATATGGTGTTTCATTTAAAAATAAAATAAATTAGTGAAAGAAAAGAAACAGGTCTTTACATTGTTAATATATTTACAAATGCTGAACAGGCAAGTTAAGCAACATAATCAGGCTTACAGAGTGAGGCAGAAGCAGAAATAATACCAGTAACCACCTTGTGGTTAAAGTCATTCACCTTAACTACAAAGTCACACTGTCTAGTCTCATTTTTCCTTAAGTTCTATGAGATGATAGATAGATAGATAGATAGATAGATAGATAGATAGATAGATAGATAGATAGATAGATAGATAGATAGATAGATAGA
>JANRMT010062806.1:77446129-77476747 GCA_026402145.1 Polypterus bichir lapradei
AGATAGATAGATAGATAGATAGATAGATAGATAGATAGATAGATAGACAGACAGACTATGGCCTGAACACACACCAGAATGACTAAAAAGGAAGAAAATTGAATTGAAAAACTTCTGGCTTGGCTATCACAGTTACAGTGAGGCATTATGCAGATGTATTACTGTTGGTATAAAGGAGCCCCAGTAGTGTTTCTTGACATACATCTGCTAAAAAGTTCGTAGGCTGAAAGTCTTCAGTGTTGGTGTATTACAGGAAAGATATACTGTACAGCATTCTTCATAATGATACTTAGTTTTGTTTTAATTACCCAAAAATTAAGCAGCCAGAAAGGGTTACAGTAAATCTACGTAAATGTTTATATAAATTTAACCCATTTGAAGAAACATTCTACATTGAGATGAGTTTTGAAAGATGAGTTAAACTACTCTTCATTAGAATGTATGTTGAGCATAGGTCACTATAAACGCATGACTTAATATTGTAGCTGTTCCCCACCCCAATTAATCTCATATTCTACATGTAATGTTCACCTTTGGAAAGGTGGCGAATACTAGGTGGTATTTTGAGAGAAATGAGTAGGAGATAAACAAAATATTAAGAAAAAAACAAATATGTATTAATTGTACGAGTTCAAAATTACCAGAGAGACCAAAATAATACGGTGTCAAAATGTAAACATAATTTTTGACATTTGAATCTGCTCACATCTGAGATGCTAAGAGACCTTGTTTTGTCGCTAAGGACCATCTCACAAGTGGCACCACAGTTCGCATCACAAAGGCTCGCTTAAAAATTCCAGTACAGCACCAGGAGCCCATTTTTCAAAATTACAGATTTGAGCTGTCAATAAGTGTTGGTGTACCACCTTTGGCTCAGATTTCCTGGTAACAACTTATTGGGTTCCACATCTCTATTTTATAGTGTTTTAGGTCCAGGTGAGTTGTGCTCTTGTTAATGACTCTAAGCAGTTCTTGTCTGCCATCTAGTTTTTGACATCAATCCACTGTCTATTTAGAAGTCTAGTTGTTTTAGTTTCTGTCTTTTAACCCCTATGCACCTTCTAGTTGGTTACTAATAACATCTAGCAGTTGATCTCTCTCATTTTGTCATTTTGAAGTGGGCAGCTAGAAAAGAAAGACAGGTAGAGAACCTCTGTACTGTAGTCCAGTGGTGCCACCTACAATACTTGTGCCTGGTATAACATGATCAAAAAAGATGTGTGCCATGTCAAAATTTTCAATCCAAGACAGGACTTCTGATGACTCTCTGTTTAGCTCATAACAGAAACAATGGCAAAGCACAGAAAAAGAGCAAGAAAGTACTGTCACACAACAGAATGTAAAAAATGAAATGTTTTAAGAAGGTTTGCCAGGAAATTAGACAAAACAGAATTGTAAATGATGCATAATATTTAACAAGCCTATTTCTGGCCTTAATTTAAGAATTAAAGTCTTATAGCTAAATCAGTATTATTGTCCTGGCTGTATACGGACAGATATTAGTGTCTGTCTAAACCAAACCATAAAGCAGCAATAACACATAACAAAAACACACACGTTCAATGCTTCAACAAATCAGGAAGGTGAAAATGTTCTTAGAGAATGGAACAGCACCAAAGAGCAAAATTTAAAAGGTAATACCAAAAATATGATGAAACATGAACTCCTGAAAATAATCAGAAAAGCTAACAGTGTTAACCTGATGTGCTCGAATACTACTAATTTCCCCTTTTCGGACAAGTGAAGTACATCTAAATCTACGTATGACATGTCCAGCCCAACAGTTTGTTATTGACAAACGGCAGAGATCACTAGAATTCTTTCTTTTAGGGTCTATTAAAAATTTTGTTGAGGATGTTTGGCTGATTCACAAATAGTTTTAAAATTCACCAAAGTACAATGCACTAAATCTAAGACTAAGTCATAAACCAAAGTAAAGTCAACCCTAAAATGTTTTTCCTAAATTCTTTGCTGAAGACCAAGTCTATTGCCAAATCGTTCCTTTCATAGCTTAAAGTTCAGGTCCTGCCTAACAAATCAAAAATGCTTGTCTTTATTAAAGTTTTTTGTTTCTGTCATGAAAGATTGTACTGTAGTGCGTGACACCCAGATAGTTATTACTGACTCTAGGGTGCTAATGACCTTTTAGAGATCTCTGTGGGTACATAGTCTAAACAGTACATGAAATCATTAAGAGGAATATCAAGTAGTTTTAAAACAAGAATAACCAAACTTGTCCATGATCAAATTTTAACATTTAAGAGATGGGCATCATTCCGTTTTTTTAATTTCTTACACATTTTAGTTGTTATGTGTAGCATTTACTTTTTACAGTTTTAGTGAATGTAGGTGTGTGAGTGGTTGTGTGTTGCTGACATACCAACTGGGGATTGGTCTTGATTTTCAAGCTACCAGGACAATTCATGAAATCCAAAACTGGGGAAAGTTTTTCTAGAAATTCATCAAGTGGATATTTAAATTTAATGAAAATTCTAAGAAGCTATTTTGACCTAGAAATAATCTATATATTATTATTTACTGATTTTTAGCATTAACGTTTTGTTGCTAAGTAAGAATCCCTTGATTAACAAGAATAGAGTCATTATTTTTTAACTTAAATTTGCTTTTACAATTGTGCCATTATATTCATTAACCACATAACATGTTTCGTTAAGTGAGGCATAGGTTATAGAGAAAAAAGGGCTCCCAGGCAGCTGTTATGATTCTGAGGTTTTAAAACATGCAGAATCAATTTCAGTTGCTATTTTTTATTTTATTTTATTGATTTTTACATTTTTATTATTTTATAGTATCATTTTTGTCACTGTGCTACTATTTATGGATCATTTTCAAGCATACACCACCATGCCCAAGATGAGTTGCTGTTAGTTGTGGCACTCAATTACATTACATGTTTTTCCAAAACAAAACAATATAATTTATTTTTGTTTAGCCTAAAATCACACAAGTGCCACAATGGGCTTTAACAGGTCCTGTTTATTGACTGCCCACCAGCCTTGAGTCTGAAACAAGACAAGAAAATACCCTTTTAGGATAAAAAATGGAAGAAATCTTGGGAAGATAATACAGATAGAGACCCCTTTCCAGGTAGGTTGGGCATGCAGTGGGTGTCAAATAATTGGTTAAATACAATACAATACACAGAACAATGTACAAGTAATCCTTGTAAAAGTAATAGTACAAGTTCAAAATGCAACAGTAGATCATGTCACAAAATAGGATTCCAATTTGTTCAGAGTCCTGGAGACCTTAGCCATTAAGCTGCCTCCCCACTACTGGCCATTCCACAGCTAAGTCAGTGGTGAATCGGCCAATATGATGAAATGACCCTTCTAGCCGATGATTCCAGTGCTTCTCCTTAAGAGATGACTTTTCCTTAGGTAGGCAAACAACATGGCAGTAAGGCAGTGGCATCAAGTGCCACATTTGAACACCAAGAAGAGAAACAGAATAGGTGAGAGTTAGTAACAAATTATAACTATCATATTACTTATGTTTTAGAGATAATGACCAATAACAGAGATACACTAAGCACAGGTATTCAGCAGCTCTAGCTTGGGTTTGCTAAACTGAAGTAGTGAGTCTTCAGCTGGGATTTGAAACCTGAGACCGAAGGGGCATCTCTTATAGTAGCAGGCAGACCATTCCACAGCTTTAGGACCCTGTAACAAAAAGCTCGACCTCCCATTGTTATTTTATTAATCCTTGGAATCATAAGCAGACCGGCATCTTGAGATCTTAATGTGTGTTCTGGTTTGTAAGTAATAAGTTCAGACAAATAAGCCAGACCTTGGCCATTTAAGGCTTTATATGTTAAAAGCAGCATTGAAATCTGCCCTGAACTTAACCGGGAGCCATTGTAAGGATTTAAGAACTGGAGCTATGTGTTTTTATTTTCTTGTTCATGTAATAATTCTTGCAGCAGCATTTTGGATTAACTGGATGCTGTATAAAGAACAATTTGAACACCCTGTGAATGCCACATTGAAGTAGTCAATCCTACTAGAAATAAATGCATGAATTAATTTCTATTTCTCAGTATCCCACATATTTAGAAAACACCTTAATTTACCAACTTTTTTAAGATGGAAGAAACATGTTTTGTACAATTTTATAATGTGCACTTTAAATTACATGATAGAGTCAAAGGTAACACCTAGATTGCGGGCTGATTCAGTAAAACTAATGGTGATCCAGCTGTAATGCTTTCTTGCACAACACATGACATCATCATCAGCATAGTCAGCTGCAGGGGACTGTTGGCATCCAAGTTCCATGATATCTCAAAACTACATTTCTGTATGTTAAATGTATATTTTCTTAAATTTAGAGCTCAAGTTTTTGCTAGTTTAAAAGTTAAGTTTTTTAATTTTTATATATTGGGCGTTTTTCATAGTTTTTTTTCTGGTTTTGACCTCAGTCTATTTTAGACTTAGATTCTCTCTGTACTTTCATCTCCTGATCCTTGCAATTACTGTGCCTTAGTATGTGCTCTGCCAAGGCAGAATGATGGCTTGCAGTCAGGGACAATAGGTTGCCAAAAGAAATGTGAAACAAATGCCTTACCTAATAATAATAACAATAACCACTTGCAAAAATCCTTAGTGTAAATTTTGCAACAAGAAAGCATGTTCCTTTAACTGTGAAAAAAATGCAAAAATAGAAAATCACTCAATACAATTTCTGAATTATAAAAAGTACTACTGTGGATAAATAAATGTGCTTAGAAACCTTGTTCATGTGTTGTGCACTTTTCTTTTTAGTAACTATTCAGCTTTGAGAATAATTATGCATTTGAATACAGACAACTTTAAACAACATCTGGAAATCAGAAGCAGTCTCTTTGTTATTGTCACAGGTGCATTATAAAGAAGAAACCAGCCACAAGTTGTGTGATGAAGTAATTAATTATTTATTTAGCCATTTAAGTCTTGAAGTCAGTATAGTAAATCTACTCAGACACAAAAATACTTTAGTATCATTTGATGATAACAATTGTGTGAGCTACACAACACGTTTCTTTTTCTTTCAATACAGCAAACAAAATTATACATATATTACATCAGAAATAAGTTTCTATCAATAAAAGATATTTTATTCTACTCATAGTGTCAACAGATTGAGTGCACTGGCAGACATCAGACATGGATACATCATCTCTTAAACTGTTTAGATATACTGTGTTTTGAATGCCTCCAGAGAATGTCACCCAGTTAGGGAAGGGCAGAGACATATTGACTGGGAGATAAGAAAAATTAACAGTTAAGGCTAGTAACAGAATACCAAGAATTCCAAACAGAACTGACTGCCAAAACTAGAAATACTAACCAGTTTAAACAGCAAAGTCGAAAGGTCTTTACAGTAAAGGTGCTTTTTATGGCGAATTTGCTGGGTATGACGGTGACCTTGTTTGCTGAATTCTTCCCTGAAAATTTGCCAAGGGCCTGGCTTAGGTAAAGTTTTTTTTTCCAGCACCCCATGATGCTTTGCAAGGTGAGCATAACATCACAAAGCTGTTATAGCCAATGTTGAATGAGACAGCTTCCAGAGTCTATAACACTGATCCTTTGCTCATCGATGGGAATGTCTGCCCTTACTTTGAACACATGATTCAGTTTTAGACAGAGTGTGCCAAGTGTCTAATATGGCAGCAAAGCCTGTACAGGCAAGATTGAAACTATAAAATGTCCAAATGACAACTCATGTTCAAATAGCGTAGCGTTTTCAAATAATGACGCGTGTGCGCAAGAGAGGAAGAGACGGATGCAATCTCATTCATTGCTCACATACTAAAGTAACTTCAGCTGCAGGTGGAAGTCCAATTTTATTTCTGGCGCTAAGCAGAGTTGTGTCACGGTGCAGCAGTCTAATAGCCAGGGAAAGTGCTGTGAAAAAGTTGTCTGTTGTTTGTATTTGCCAGTACAACAAATAGTTTTGAGCAGGTGTCAGCCACAGCACCAACTGTGGTCATTGCTGCTCTTGTGAAAAGAATGGAGATAAACTGCATCAACTCAGATAGGGAGAGGCAAGTTTGTTGTACCAAGTGAATGTCACTCACAGAATAAAACTAAATAATAATAAAAAAAACAAGCGCTAACTTTTACAAGTAGTCAAAATTTACACCGGGTGTTACAGACTCAAATCAAATGTATGTTTTTATTATATTATAGCAATAATGATAGCAGCATCTCAATACTCAGAGCGCAGAGACTCTAATCCCGGACATTTGGGTTATAAGGCAGCAGTTTTTACCTCTGTTTTGGTTTTTAACTTATTGACCGCAACATGTAAATTGAATGATTTTTTTTTTGGTTATATTCTTGAATAAAAGTGCACATGTTTATTTGATAATTGGACTAAAGTCTTCACACATTATACACTTCACATCACTATTAGTATAACATGGAAAAAAAATCCACTTTAGGTATGTGTTCAGCATTTCCTGGCTCACATTTTCCTTCTTCGTTACACTAACCCGGAGCTTTGTAGTCATGGAAAACACATGAAATGAATGTATTCCAAATAATGATATACTGTACTATTTATCCTATACAGCCCCAGGCACCTCACACGCAAATAAGGATCCTTGGCTTGAGCTGGGAGAACCTTTTGCCAGAGTTGAACTCTGTCGAGGCAGTGGATGGGACAGCAAGCTGCTGGCTGCTTGTGCTGATCAACACATTTACAAAACAAAAGGTGCTGATGGAGAGGTTCCAAGGGATTTAAGGTGGGCTGGGATTATGAGTTTTTTTGTAGGCTTCAGTAATTCTAGTGTTAAAGATAAACATAATAGCATTTGATGTTTGCTGTAATTTAATAATGTAGTGTTGTGTAGTTTGCTTGTGTTGCTTTATCTCTCTGCTTTTCACAGTGCAGGGAGCTGTTCCCCTGCAGAGTGGATGGGCTGCATAATACATGAAGCATCTCAGAAGGGGTTAAGCCGATTGCAAAATGTTTCTGTTATAATGAGATATGAGACTTATGCATGACCACAGTTGATGCAGCATTTCCCTGACTTCTGTCTGTGTGAAAGTGTGTTTTCTCTGTAACTGAGCCAGCTCTAGACAGTAACAACATAGCCTGATATGTAACATAATTTTGTCTCAGTGAACCACGGTAGCACAGTAGTTAGCACTGCTGCCTTACCACTCACATCACATTTTTGGCTGTAATAATCAGTCCAGCATAGTTAGCAGACACTTCCCTAGAACACAGTGAGTCTTAAAAGGCCACTGCTCTATTATAATCCACACATAATAACTTCAACTTCTCATTCCCCATTGACTTCAAAGCATTTTATTGCATAGAGATGGCAGAATGATTGTGTTGGTATGACATTGCAGGTCCTGCTTCATGCTTCCTCTTCCAGATTTGGGAGCCTCTTGAACCATCAATAATGTAACTGAATGAGCTGGCAGATGAGGATAAATCACACATGGAGCAAGGGGAAGGTGTAAAGTGTGCAAGTGCTTTTATTATAAAAAAATCAAAACTATACAGTGTCCAAAGTGCAGATCTCAAAGTTCATAAATAATCCTTAAAAACAATGAAAATCCAAGATTTTAAAACCAGGCTAATATAAGACTAAAAACCAACAACAGTCATTGGGACAAATGAGCCAAGCACAACTCCTTCCATGTCTCTTCAGCTCACCCATGGCTTGCTCAACTGGTGGAGACTTCAGCAGCTGCGCTGCCTCTGCCAGACAGCTCAGGGCTGGTTGTTCTCTCGTCATCCTTCACATCCTCAAAGTCGTTCTTCAGATCCCTGGAGAGGATACCACCTCAATTGCACCCACTCCTCAACACATTCAGTGGGCACAATCTGTCCCTCGATCGCTAATCCCTCGCTCCAACACAGGACCCCTGACCACCCTGCCTTTTCTCTCTCTCTTCAGCCGGCTGGCTCGTCCTCTTTCACTGCCCCAATGCCACACTCTCGTTCTGCCAATCTCTTCTGTTTTTCCTTCTTTTTGTTTCTTTCTACTCCTTTTTCCTGTGCCATCCCATACTTATATGGCTCCGTGGGCACAGCGCCTCAATCACACACCGCAGGAAGCCAATGAAGCAATTGAGAAAGATCACACCCTCATGTGCACGTGTGACTCACTCCAATTACTTCATCAACTCCCTGCAGCTGTGCGAGAGTGCCCATGGAGACTGACACGGCCAAACGGATGGATTATTTATTAAAAATTGGCCATTTATTCAGAGCTGCGGACCCGCTATGTCACCGTTGGGCTTGGTGCGTTCCAGTGGGTACTGACAGAGGTGGCTGGGACAGAATCCGGATTGAGAACTGCATTTGCCTGTGTCTCGTCCCTGCTGAGAAGACCATGTGGGAGAACAAGAGTGAGAAGCACTGGAAACAGGAATGGATAAGCTGATTCTGACTTTGAATTTTGTTTTAAATATTTATTGAACTTATTTTTTGAATTTTCAGTTTCTCTAAGTCCTATTGTTTTATGGACTATTTTTTATTGAAGATTTTTGATTGCATCATATTTTTTTGACGTTGCTCGTTGCTTTATTAATAAAACACATTTTTGCATTTTTGAACAATAACTTGTTGTGTCTTTACTTGCCTCCACTTTGGGATTTTTAGATGTACAGTCATAAGTGTACAAGACATATAAATGTGTGTCAGTACACACAGCCCTGAGGCGAGTCGGTGCTAAGAGTGAGAGTGGAGGAGCTGTGGTGGTCAATTCTAACAGTTTGTGGGTGGCCAGTGAGGAAATCCTTCATCCAAGCGCAGAAGGAAAGGGAAATGTTCAGCTTATCGATTAGTATGCTAGGGATGATTGTATTAAATGCCTAGCTATAATTAACAAATAGCATCCTTACATAGGTCCCTGAGTGTTCCAGATGGCTCACCAATGCATGGAGATAGATGGCTTTAGAAGATCAAAATACACATTAAAGTTCCAAGCTTAACAAAAATGCCTTACATTGGAGAGAAAATGCAAAAAAAAAGGCAACAAAAGGAAAAAAGGATTTGCCGTAAAAAGGTATTTTACAGCAACAATTTCCCAAAATCATTCCAAAGCAAAATCCAATAATAGAAGAAAAAAGTCTGTAAACCAGAAATTAGAAATTAAACAATACTGATGTAAAGACTCCTAAGAAACTCAATAATCCACTTCTGGAATCCTATCTCTGATTCGATATTTAGCCAGAAGGAAAATTCAGCAACTTGGCCCTACTACTTGGGGTTCCACCCACAGAATACAAGGAACATCAGAACATTTAAAAAGACAGAACATATATGTTAAATCATAAACAAACATAACAGAAGTTACATAAAGTACAATCATTAAAAAGAATAAAATTAATTCTTCAAAAATAACAAAAACAACAATAAAACAGAAAATACACATAAACCCAGACAGTCACATAACAATAATAACACATTCCCACAAAAACAATGAGCTTCTTTGTGTCAGTTGGTTATACTGTATGTTGTGCCACTGTTGGTTTCTGAGAGAGCCAGCTTTAGGATTCACTTTCTAGTGGGTGTTAGATGTGTCACTTATAGTGTAACAATTGTCAATGTGTGAGGCTAGGACCGTGAGGTGACAAAACTACTCGTGAACATGCTGTTGATGGTAGCAGTACAACCTGCAGAAGTTCTTTAGCTCAGACAGCAAGAGCACATAATTACCACCTCCACAGCGGGGCTCAGGGAGAGAAAATTGGGTTTCAGTTACATTGATTCATGGTGTTAAGTGTTAAGGCTTTTTGATTACAATGGTTCCATAAACTGAGACATTCTAGTATAAAATGTCTGGAAAAATGCTTAGTTTTAAATTAAAAATGTAAGTATTTATTAAAATGACAAGTGTGATAACTCAACAGCATTGCACTTTTGGACACTGAAAAAGGTGTATTTAGTACAGAAGTAAGAAGACTTGTGGAAAGAACCTGAAATTTGTGGTGATGCTCACTGTTAAAATAGAAATGGTCCAGTATATATTGCACTGTATGAGGATAACATTAGTGGTCCTATTTAAAATTTGAAACTGTTGTTATTGTGTGCCAATTTCTTTGTGAGTTAGTTAAAAAACTGAGTATATTTATCAAATGTTCTAGAAGCAGTTAAATCCCCAAGAGGTCACCTACATTATAGCTGATGCTGAGTGCATTTGCATCACATTGACCAATAAGCTAAACATTACAATGAAAATAAATGTTGTAGACTAAACCTCAATACAGAATATTTCTAAAAATTAAGGCAAGACGCAGTGATATTTCTGTAAATTATTCAAATGTGTAGCTTTAAATGATTCTAGTATGCTTAACTGAGGACTACCATTAGCACAAGAATCAATTCTCTAATTATGCAGTTTGTTTTCAAATATTTTTCACATTTGTATTTCCCCTGGTTTTCCTACTGACATGAAAATAACTGCATCTTCACCAGTAGCATTTGCAAAGCAGAAGTTGATAAAAGAAGAGAACAATCAAGTGTAGTTTTAATTAAATAACACTTAGGGGAAAAAATTGAAAAGCACATACAACTATTTCAGAACACATTACCCTAGAACAAACAGCCACTAAATTACAGTATGCTGACTGAGGATTACAGAGCAAATAACAAAATCAGCTCCATTGTTTATAAATGATTACATTTCATATTTAGGAAGCAAAACTCCTTTAAATTCCCTTTAAGCAGTGACGGGAAAAAATATCACTGTCTTTATTTCTGCAGGGATTCTCTTTGAATTCACACAAAAGCCGCCTTGCCCTTTGCTGCTGGAGGTTTAACTTTATGGATACAATTATCGAATACCTGGCTTGCTACAAAGCTATATAACCTCTTCATTAATGTTAATCTGCAGTGTCAACATAAAAGTGTGTTTATACTTATTTTTAAATAGTTTTTGCTTCCATGCTGTCTGCAGTAGGTTGCTGCCTTTTTTAATATCTCATATATTATTGTGAATCTTTTGTTACTAATTTTGGATGCTTTAGTATTTTTTTTTAATTATTTGTCTTTATTTTATTGTGTTTCAGTATGTCACCATTTTGTTTTCTAATTTTTTATGGGTTCTAGATTTCCTGAGTTAATTGCATGGGCGTTGCTCTATTTTCATAGTCACATGATTTGTGACCTATTTGTGTTTTTGCTTCATAATCCACTGTTTAATGTAGTGCTCCATTGTGGTGACCAGTACTGCCCCAACTGATTTTTCCTTTTAGGTAAGTCTAAATGAAAATTTACTAATGCTTTGGGCAAAAAGCCTCCGAGTTCAATTCCTAAACAAGGGACAAATCATGCAAGTTATTATGCCTCCACCAGACCATGAGGGGGCAACCGCCCTGGTGGCTTTGGGGACCAGTGGAACAGAGCTTAGAAGCTCAACCCTATAGGGGCCCATGGTCACTGCCAGGGGGCGCCCAGATACCTGAGGAGCCCTGGCCCTCAGCACTTCCACCACACCCGGAAGTGCTGGGGGGAAGAAGACCAGGGACACCCGGAGTGCTTCCGGTTGCACAGCCGGCACTTCTGCCACACCGGGGAGTCACTTATTGGGAGGCACCTGGAGCACATCCAGGTGGATATAAAAGGGGCTGCCTCCCTCCATTCGATGGCTAGAATCGAGAGGAAGAGAGACAGAGCTCGGAAGGAGAGGAGAGGAGTGGGGGCAGACCTGAGGAAGGCAGTGTGAAGGAAGGCTTGGACTTTGGGGAAGTACTAGGGTTGTGTGTGCACTTACTGTAAATAATAATGGATAATAAACGTGTGTTGGGTGAACTATTGGTGTCCGCCTCTCTGTGTCCGGGCCATCAACAAAAAGAAGATTGAGATCATGTTGTTTTGTAAAGAAAAAAAGATAATAAGTCTGATATAACCTTAAATGAAAAATATTGAGAAATGTTTACAGTTTTAAATACACTGAATATAAATTTACTTTTTTTTCCTCTTAGAAAAAAATGAATACAAAAAAAAGAATTTTAGAAGTATGTGTATTTTCAACCTAGTTATATTGCTCTGAGCTAGGTACAGTAAAGGTAGAAGTCAAGAACAACATTAGGTCATTTGAGATGAAGTGTTACAAATGAATACTTGGAATCAGAAGACAAAATAGAGTGCTCACCAAAGGAAGAAGAAGAAGAAGAATGGGCAAAACAGTGGACATTGTCGATGTGATTAGAAATACTAGATGAAAAGGTTTGGTCATCTGAGCAGAATTAATGACGAGACATGGAGACATGAGCATAAAGTAAAAATTATGTCATATCTCACTGAGCCTGTCAAAACGCAACATACAGTAGGATATAACTTGTATCTCATTATACAGCCACTACAGACACAGCCAGTTTGGTGCCGAACTTTTCTGCCGTGTCTGAGTTATCTACTATAGTGCAGCCATTTAATGGATAGCCATAGAATTTTTTTTTTTATTTTGGGCGCAACAGCTGGTGGACAGTAGAGTTATAAATAGACAGTCCATACTTACGTCTTTGTGAAAAGGTGTAAAGCTGCTGATGTTTTGTCAGTGGTGTCTCTGCCACAATCCAAATTATTCTTTTTTATGTGTGTTTTGAGGCAATTACTAAGTGTAGCTGCTGGTAGGTAAGGCAGGATCAAACACGAGTCAAACGTGTGCTGAAAGAAATCTCTCAGTCCAAAAGTTTGTTTGAAAAGGTATAATGAAAATTCAAAGCAAACAGTCCACACAAGAATAAAGAAAAAGGTTGTTACACACGTAGAATAGAAAGCAAAAAAAAATGAAAAAATCTCTCTTCTCTAAACTTAGCCCTTAGCAACTTCGATTGTTGTATATACTAGAAGATGTTTTACTTTACTTTCATTACACTGTAAACATATGGCACTGCACATTCAATAGAGCAAGTTGTGTTACATACTATTGGGCACATTAAGGCATGGTTTGAAACCATGTGCCCTCCAAGGCACGGCAAGGCAAGCTCACTAACTGAGACTAATCTGTAGTCAGAGGCACAAGAAGCAGTTAGAATATACCAATTCAATTCTGTTTCTGGGAGTTATACGAACCTCTCTTAGACTATGCACTTTATTTTAGGCAAACATTTAATATAACTAAGCAAACACTTCTACCTACTTGCCATAACCTAAATAACTAGAAAATGGATCTTACACTAAGGATGAAGAAAAAAAATCAGTTAGTCTCTCACCCCGGCTATAGTTGTTTCATGAGTTTCTTATCTCCACCTCATTTTTCAATTTGCATAAATTTAATGTTTAGATTTTGCTAGATAAGTCAACTTCACTCTTTTATGGCTTATCCACTATTGTGCATACGGAAATGACATCAATCACTGGTGCCTCAATAATTTGGAAGTATATTTCAATCAAATAAAACCTTGTGGTGGTCATAAAGTGATGCAAAAGATCTCTCTCAGCTTTATACATCAGTAGCCAAATTAAAGAGATAGTAGAGAACACCATATGCAAAGTCAACTCATCTTCTGTGGTCAAGAAAACTCACCAGAGAATTCTTTCGGAGACAGTTACTGTATATTAGAGGTAACAGCATTGCACAGCTCTATTGTTGAAAGTGTTTTTCTATATTAGCCCCAGATAGTACTGTGCACCACTAACTAACTAACTAATTGAGTTTACTTTTGCAGACTGAAGCCTAAAGTCATGATTTTTTTCTTCTGATTTATCACACTCTATCAGTTCTTGGTTCACTCTGCTTCTGCCTGGTAAATGGCTGAGGGCAATCAAGGCCAGGACTGTTGTATTTTATAGAGTAGTTAACCATAAGCTATGAAACAAATGAACTTAACATGTTAATCTTTAGAGTTGTCTACAATGATTTGATTAATATGTCTAAGTGTGATTGAGGTAAATTGCACATTTGTACAGCTGTTTCATTTGTATGATATTCATAAAATCATATTGATGTGATGCAGTGAATGATTTAATTATTTTACCCACCAAAAGCACTGTTAAGTCGGGTTTTCAGTAATATACATTTCAATGTTTTCTTGGTTTATGTGGAAGAGTCAGTGCAAATGTATTATAAGTGGCGCTGAGACATTGTGACTGCACAGCCAGTAGCAACAGAGACTTTAGGCTTTTCTTCCCCAAATACTGTAATGGGAAGCAACTGACTATATATCTGGAAAAACATATTACACAAAATGTATTTCAGCATTATACAAAATTGTTATGTATTCACTATTAGTTGTACTAGAAGAATAATCATAGATAGAATTGTATTACATTCAGTAGTAATCCAGTGAATTGTTTGAAAACTGAATACTGACCGCTTTACTAAGCAGTTGCCTCAGATATGTGTGGCATTCCGTACTTCAATATAAACTATTGTTCCCCTTGTTTTTTCTTGTAACCATTGATTTTAAAAATGGTTGGCTTCCTATAGTGCTTTTAAATTAGTAGGTCATGAAACAGATCAATGAATCATGAACCCTTATTCTGACACCTTTAGCATTTACTGAATCATAGTCTATTTTATAAAATCTGAAGTGTTTCTTATTCACAGTTTCCACGATTTTGAGTGTATAAAGCTAAGTATTATTATTATTAAATCTGTGCTTCTTAAATATCCAAATCAAATAAATTGGACTTAAGAAATATTAATTACATGAAGGCACAGTAATTCACAATAATATTTACAGAAAATAGAAATGTCTGCAAGCCATGAATATGCCTGTATGTAGTCTGTGCTTAAAGCTGTAAAGGATATTATGTAAATTTTTTTTTTAGATTTTGCAGACTGTAAGAGCAAAGAAAATTCAAAGGCAGAAAATCTCAGTTTCTTGTCTGTGCTTTAGAGTTGAACAGTGTTGTTTTCTGAGATTTTAGAAGCTTTATTACTGTTGTCACCTGCAAGGACCAGAAGGAAATGGTGGGGCTCATAAGCCCCATAAGAATTATTACGAAGAGTCAGTGCAGTGCTAAACAGCTAAAATCAACAGGTCAATGAAAATTACTAAGAGGAGGGTTCTATTTACTGATTAGTGTGTCTGAGAATGAAATGAAGGCAGTAAGAGATGGAAAGAGAGTAAGAGTGAGCAGAGCCACTCAATCCAGATAGATAGATAGATACTTTGCTCATCCCAAGGGGCATTTAAGCCTAAGTATCTTTAAGAAAAAAAATTAAATATATTTAAGTAGAAGTATATCTATTAGGCAACACAGGTGGCCATTTAGGGTGCCGTCATCTGAAGAGCACCATTTATGAAAGTTAGGGGACGTGCACTCCAGACACTAAGGGTGACCCCGCACCACCTGTACATTAAACTCTCATGATACTGAGAGGCCCCTTGCCTCCTGGTCTCTGTTAATGAAAGTGAAAGTGTGCACCCTCCATACAGCAAGGGATGTGCATTCTTTGAACTCTGTGGTATATGCACAAAGGGGTTACTATTGAAGGGGCATGTGCTTTGGACAATGAGGGGGACTCACTAAACAGGTTATCGACTGACTACATGCTATGGACAATGAGGGGCAATGTCTGTCAACCCCGTCTAGGGCTCCAAATGGGATTTGATGGGCAAAGAAAGCAAAATTTCAAAACAAATTGGAAACTGTCAACAATAGTTGGTGAAAAGTTGCCACAAAAATCATCAGGCTCAACAGTGAATTATTGCCTGTGAAGTTTCATTTACAAACAGCTTGCTATATACTTAACAAATTTTAATATGGCTTATACAAATGTTAAATATTAAAGAATTGCATCCTGGAAAGAAAAAACTAAAAACTGGTCCCAGGATCTGAGTGAACTGCAGCCCATCATGTTGCCCCTTGTACGTGCCGACTCCCGAAATTACAGGATGAAGGAAACATTTGGTGACAGCTAATATTGGTTTTAAAAATAAAAATTAAGAAAGAAGCACAACATTAGAGTCTATGTTCTGTCTATGCTGCAAAGGTGCACGGCCGCTCAGCTTTTTCCTGGACCCCAGTATACTTCCGAACTGCCACATAGTCACTGATCGCTTCTATTTCGCAGCAGCTTGTAAATGATGTGCAGCCGCGCCTTCCAAATCTCCAGTGGGCAAGCCGTCATGGTGTGTTGCTGATTTGCAATGCTCAATACTCCATGGGGCACATCTTTATGTGTTAGGGTTTCACGATGTTCAGTGCTTCATTGTAAGTACAAGCTTATATGTTATTTACATCTGCTCATCAGTAAAACAAAATTAGAGGGAGCATAGATTACAGTTTTGGTTTGCTCTTGCAGATGCACCATAGTGTAGCTCTTCTCTCTCTCTCTATATATATATGTATATTGTGAAGGACAGCCGGGTCCCATGCCCGGCAGGGACGCCCCTGCTGCTTATGTTCCTGGGGAGCCACCATGGGCAGGGACGCTTGGTGGCAACTTCCCTGGCTGACGGTGATTCCCCAACCACCCGCAGGGCTCCATGGGAGATGGAGTCCTCCACAGCTTGGTTGGGGCCCAGGGTGGCTGCTAGGGGGGGCTGTCTGTTTCCAACAGCCCGGCTGGATGAGTCTTCAGCCTCACCCTGGGGCTATAAAAGGGCCCAGCCACCACCACTCGAGGAGCCAGGGTCAGGAGGAGGAGGACTAAGCTTGAGGAGGAGTGGTGGAATAGAAGAAAGAGAGTGTTTTGTGTTGTGATTGCTGTTTGGGACTGTGTATTGCCTGTGGGTCACGGGGAAGACGTGTGCCCACGGGTGAAGAAAAATAAAAGTTTGTTTATTTTTATATGTGCCTCCGTGTCCATCTGTGTCGGGTCAGGTGCCTATATAGCGCCTTTGTTACAATATATATATATATATATATATATATATATACACACAGTGGTGCTTGTAAGTTTATGACCCCATATTTCAGTTACGTAAATATTACATTTTTACTCTGAAATCCTTGTTTTTGTTCAAACCTATAGCTCACATTCTCCTTTAAAATAACTTATTTTCAGGAACTGTATATTTTGTAAAGAAGAGTTGACAGCCATTTAAAAGTAATCTACTTAAAAAGAATGTGTTTGCAAAATAGGTGAATCACATGGTTTGTAAAGTTTGTCAAAAAAATGAGTACATTGAAGTGCTTACAAAATTGGATATTAAATTAACAAATCAAAGATGCAATGATCAAAACAAAATTTCAGTGGCTCTCTCAATTTTTGGAGGAAATTGAGACTGCAAAACCAAATGAACGCAGAGAGCTTTGGATGGGGTAGTGGACAGAGAATGTGCACCCTCTTTTCTTTATAGTACAATTGTGTGTGTACAGTACTATGCCGATGCAGAATTGTCCCACACATGTATGCTTGTCTTCACTTCAGATTTGTCCATGTCTTGTTTTCTAGTGCTTGCGCAGTCCACACAAACAGGCGCACACAGCACCACACAGGCACGAAAATCTATAGGCCTGCAATCCAGCAGCCTTGACTGCTGACATACATAACAAAGTCTAACAAGTCTCTCTCTTTATATTTATGAACACACCAAAAGTAGGAATTGCGCTATTAATGTTGTGTCAGCCTTTTAGTGCTTGTCTCCGGAGACTATGTATTTGTTGCCTTACACACAGAAATAAACTTACTGCAGTCATCTCTGGGAGCTGATCCAATGCTACTACTGTGCAAGGCAGAATCATTTATAGAGCCAGCTTTTTTAACAATATGACTATCTCAATAAACCACGTATGACTTCACTGCTACTTGGCTAACACAGGGCTATTGCACCATCCCAAAATGGTAAGTCTACACTTAATCTACAAGTGAACACAGCTAAGGTTCATTTGACATCATTCAAGATTACTTCATATAGGATCAATTGACCTTACTTGGGATTTTGTAAATAACCTCAAGCCTACATTGATGCATCACCTAACTTTGTTCCACTCGGGAACCTAATTGACTAAGAATTCAAAGTCAAAGTGGCAGCAAAATATTCGAAAGGAAAACAGCAGACCCTCAGTGAGTTAGGTTTGACATAAAATGCATCCTCCAGAATGATAAAGTTAATGAAACATGTTAGAAAGTCTACTAAAGAATGGATTAAAATAAAAAAAAGTTTCATCTTTGGGATTGCAGTGAGAAGTCAAGCAAAATGACACCTTTTATTGGCTAACTAAAAAGATTGCAATATGCATCCTTCTTCAAGCAAGATGAAAGCTTGCATATTGTAATCTATTTAAAAAGGCTGCCTCTATAAATGATTCTGCCTTGCACAGTAGAGGCAGAAAAGCTGGATTAAAAACTTGCGTATTGTAATCTTTTTAGTTAGCCAATAAACAATGTCATTTTGCTTGACTTGTCATTACATCCATAATGGCTGACATGGTACAACACCCTAGTACTACAGACATGTTTGGGAACGGAAATCTTGTGATATGACGTAAAGTTACTGTTGTGTCGCATTATTTGGCAACCAGCAAGTCTGGAGCAAGTGACATGATTTTGTGTGTTAAAATGAGCAGAAGTATCTTAAAACATTTATAAGAGACTATGCTGTCTTAATAGAACTGCTAAAGATATTTATTAAAACAAATGTTTCACTTCATTTTGCACATGAGGCAATTATTTTGTACCTATTTTTTTTTCAATTACATAATTAACACTTAGAACATTTGGATAGAGGTTTAAGTGGTGCAAATTAAAATGTTATTACATCATAGTGTACTGTAAGAGCACAGCTAGCAAAGAAAAGTATAAAATAAAATATTGCATTGTACATGACACTGCTTTCTGTGAGAGCAGGTGATTCTATAAGAAGGTATATTTTTCTCTTAAATTACTTTACACATTTCAGAATAGCTCATTGCAACTATTCATGAGAGCACGATGGATCTGTCACAAGTGGGTGCTTCAAGGAGATCCTCTCAACAAGTAATAGATGGTACATACTAGCAATGTCTTGATGTAGAAAAAGGAAACTTCCAATATCCTTTATTGTGAGGAAGTCTAAAGTTAAAAGACAGTTTTTCCTAAAATGGCACATCTAGATTAAATTAGTTAATGTATGTTGCAAATATGATCACCAACTGAAGTAACAATTGGATGTAAGGCTTATATAATAATAAAAAAATAGGAGAAACAGTTTCAGTTAACAAAGTATAATTTTACAAAAATTGTGCAAAACAAATAGAAAACACACTCAAAAACTAATTTAGAAGCAATCTACAATTACTTCAACTCATTTATAATACATTAAAAAACATAAAACAATAATATCAGTTAATGGCTTGGTCCTACAACTATTATCACAGAATGAAGATTCATTATTTAATGTTATATATTTCAGTATGGTTTTTTCCCATCACACATAAGTGATTCAAATGATTTTATTAATATTCCATATTACTCGGGACGTCTGTTATTAAATCCCAGACTGAACCAAAGACAATTAAAGTGTCAGCCTCTTTTAGTCTAAAGCAATAGCTTCTAATTATTGCACATGAATCATGAACCCTCATAAACTTTGATTTTTTTTCTTTGTGATTAAGCTAAAATTTTAAATTATACTGCTTTCACAAAGCCAGCTCCCACAGTTGTAAGACAAGTGTTGCTGCAAAGATTAAGTACATTACTGCACATGCTCAAGCAGGGCACTGATGAAAGGGAAGGAAGACATCACAACTACTTCACATTTACTTCATCCTACTTTGAAAGTCGGAGTTCTAACCAAGCAGCCAAGGGTACAATCAGCGAAGGAGCAAAAGAGGGACAGAACACTCAAGAAAGGTTATTAGATGATTTGGTTGACAAAAAATGAAAACAAAAGACATCACAGTTGTCTGTACTAATATGGGCAAGTAAAATTGCCAGTTCCTCATTTTTTTAAGATATCCTTTTTCAACCATTCGAGGGGCTAACTATAGTAGTGAACTTAATGTGCTATTGTTTGAAATTTGTTCACATTTACCTTTGTACTTTATAATTAGTCCTGTTGCAGGTATTATGGATTGCTTTGTAAGACACCTTGAATAAATCCATCTGCTAAATAAAATTAATAATTTTAACTTGATTCCCAATTAAGGCGTAACTTCTTTCTAAGCTGCTTTCACTCATAAAATCTTTTAAAGATAAAAAAAATTAAGCAAGCATCCTAATATATTGTATAACCCACCTGCATATACAACCTTGGTATATCTGTAGCATTATTCAAAGCAAATGGCACATTAACAATATAACATTTATTAGTATTCCTGGTTTTGAGTTGAAGTAGTGGATGAATGACAGAATACAATCTGTAATTTAAACGTGTAGATGGAAACCTTAATTTATTCTAAATTATCAGTCAGCCAAAGAAATGTTTAAAGCAATCCTTTTATAGCATGACAAGGATAATAAAATATTCTAGCAAGTTTATCAAACAAATGGGTTAAAGTGAACACACTTGTATTTTGGGACGACCAAGTTAAATCCCAGATCTCAGAAACATGGAGATAATGTGGCAAGACCCGAAGCAGACTGTTAATGTGAAGCAGTTAACAAATTTGAAGCAGTTCAGTTTTGTAGGAAAAAATGGGAGCAGTTTTTTCTCAGCAGATATGGCAGACAACAGAGTAGATGTAGGAAGTGTTATTTGCTGCTGTCATACTGTAGCTGCTTAGAGTTGTGCTATCTCTTATTGATATTTATGAGAGCTAGTTTTTATTTACATATTTCTTTTCCTAAATAAATTGTTATAAAAAAGGCACCATAGTTCTTCCAATCGTCCCTGTCCCACCTTTGCCACTGAAGAATTACATTGTTTATCACTGATATACACAGCCTTGAACAAAACAGTAGCCCATCACAGAGAATTTTCAGCGCAATGTTCCTATTAACTTCCCAATAAATACTTTATGGAAAGCTTTTTTTGAAAACAACTAAATGCCTTTGGATCACCAACCTATACAAGAAAAAAAAACAAAATTGATCTTTTTTCTTAGTCTTAAAAAAAGTAGGACACTTCATTGGTCAGTTTATCACTATAAATTATATACAAAATACATGTATATATTTTTGGGTGATTGTCAATTTGCTACACAATCATACATAAAAGACTGTATAAAAAACACATTTACATAGATTATTAGGAGGTTCAGTTTCATACAAAGACTATTGGCAGTGATTTCTGCCGATAGATGTGAGATATGTGGATCGGTTAATTTTTGACAAGTTACAGTCTGATCTACTTTAAGGCACATGTGATTAATCTCAACTGAGATTAAAGCTTGTGATTTGATACAATTTGCCAGACTAAGTGAGACATTTCAGCAGGGCTCTAATGAAACACACCAAAAATACAATCCTTCTTCCCACACAGAAATGCTTCTGGTTTAGGCAGATCAATTCTTAAACTTTTTCAGGTCTTAGAACAAGTGGAAACCCTTCATTTCATTGCTTTCAACTGCATTTGACTTACCAACCAGTATAAATGTTAGATAACTAAACTTGATAGAAAGAATTTTTAAAATGTACAGTAGTTGAAGAGACTAGTTTAGAAGAGGAATATGAACATTGCAGAAATTCTGTTTATTGTGCTCTATGTTTATGGAGAACTAAATTTCTGTAAATTTCTGGATTGTAGGAACATGTAATTTCACTAATGAATACTTGAACACACAATATTTGAAACTGTATAAAGAGGGATCACAAGATATTGAACTAGTGTAAGTGTTTAAGCTTGTTTTCCCCGATCCAAGCTAGGATGTACATGTGCCAAAGACAAGATAACCTTAATTAACCAAGGACTTAAAAAATACTACTTTGAAGAGCCTCTTTAAGATAGCAATATTTATGCTATAAGGATAAAATGTTTGATACTACGGTAATTTAGCGCATGACAAACAGTAACTATCAGTGCTTCTCAACCTTTGACACTTTCTCAATGGAGTTTGTACATTTTCCCCGTTGTTTGGTGAGTCTCATACTGTCCCCTACTCCTATTGTTCTCCAGTTCAAGTGTAGTTTAAATTGTTTAGGTTAGAAGACCTGTTCTCAGAATTGCAGCGATAGATAGTATATACTATTTTATGACTTATATATATATACAGTATATATATATATTTCAACACCTATCAGGAGTCATCATCAGAGGAAAATGATTAGACATACAGGAATCAAAGGCAATATATAGCAAATGAGGAGGGGAGGGGGTAGATGGGTGTAAGAGAGATGTATTCAGCCACCTCTCTGGCACTCTCACTATTTGCCCTGAATCTTATTTGCACCGTGTCTGAGTTAAATGTATGTCCAGTTGAATTGGTATATGCATATATCAGAGACCATGGGTCCTTCCTTCTGATAGCATTGAGATGTTCTTGCATACGTGTTGCAAGTGTTTTAGATGTTTGGCCCATGTATACAGCTGAACATGTACTATGTGGTATACTGCATACTGTGTTTTGTGTCTCTGCTGTAGATTTCTGCTTTTGGCATGAAAAAGAACTCTCCACAGAGTGTTTTACAGTTAATGTGCTACTTTAATGCCTGATCTGGATAGGACACGCACTATGGTTTCTGATATGCCATAGTGAGAAGGAAGACTGTACCAGGTAGAATGGGAGATGCCAATTGTTTGCTGAGGCCTCTCCTATGTATGGTTTGTTTGATGAACGTTTGGAGTAGCCATTTGATGTAAACAGATGAAACAGATAAACACTTCTATTCTTTTTAGTTTCCTTTGTATTACAATGTGTGTATATCCTTTTGAACAATGTCTTAACACAATTCCGATTAAGGGGTGATTGCTACCAAAGTGTAATATTTTGTCACCATAACCTGTTTTACTATAAAAACTTGCAATCAATGTGCTGTCATTACCTCTTTCAATAGAGATGTCCAGGAAATTGATGCGTCCGTTCATTTCTCTTTCCATGGTGTACTGAGTTGCAGGGAATAATGAGTTAATATGGCTTTTAGCATATCCAAAGTATAGGTCTGAACTGTGTTACAACCACTCTTCCAAACACTTAGGAGGTCTATATAAGACAGACAGCAATTATAGTAGGTGAAGTTACCACAGAGTTTCTCAGCTAACAGTTCAAAAGAAGAATACTCTGTGAGAGGCACCAGTGATCATTTTAGGTCTTTGCAGTGAATTATAGAGAGACCTCCTCCCCTCACCGAAGAATGGGATTTAGAGAGGCAAACAAACCTTGGAGAAAGTGTTTCATTTAAATGAAAATAATCACCTGTTTGCTGCTAAGTCCCTGTAAAACATAAACAGTCCATCTTAGTATCTGTAATAAAATCACTAATCAGCAGAGCTTTGTTAGAAATAGATTGAGTGTTAAATAATCCAAGCTTCAAAGTGTCTATGGATGTATAGTCCGGTGATTTTACCAGAGGAATCAGCATGTAATGATCAACATGTCATTGAGAAATATGTGGATGACAGCGTCTTTCAGACCAAAATGGAGGAATAGACTCACTGTACTCTTACTGAAGCAAAAACAACAACGTAGTCCCCGGCAAATGCATTTTGGCATTACCACAAATATTCAGCAAACCTATACACAAGAGCAGAGAATCAGCAAGAAAGTTTTTACTTACCCACACAGCTTCCAGCAAGCAGAAAACAGTTCTACAAGGGCACGCATTGAGGCTGAAAGAAGCAAGGGATAGGACTGCATGGTATAAGTTTATAATCCAATCAAAGGCAAAGGCATATCTAATGCAAAAGGCTAAGAACGAGTGAAAAAACAACAACAATATTTATTTATATAGCACATTTTCATACAAATGATGTAGCACAAAAGTATGCTTTAGTTGTCACTGCTGACCTGCCAGGGTTCAAAACTCTGATGAATGCTGGGTTCCATCTGATGAAATCTATTTAATAGCATGGTGGCACACCTGCCAGCACTTCCACCTCACAAATCTAGTGTCCCAAGATTATATCGTACAACTGATCATCGTTCTGTACATTCACCCCATGTCTCTGTGGGTGTTTCTCCAGGCACTCTTGCTTTTTCTTCCACATCCTCAAAGAACTGAAATTAGGTTAGATGGCAATTCTAAATGAAGTGTGCATATGGGTGGTTTCTGTGATGGGCAGGAACCGAGTCCAGTACCACATCCTGGTTTGTGCTTAGCACTGCCTGATAAACAACTCTAACCCCTCAATTGTATTAAACAATAATATCTTTAGGTTATCATTTAACGTAATCTGCATAACCTGATTTTAAAAAAATCTTAACATTAATGTTTTGCAGTACGCATAAGAAAGCATGTATAATGGAAAATCTCTTTCAATTTATTTAATTGTAGAGCTAGAAATTGTGTCTTTGATTCTTTTATTTGTGTGTGTGTGTGTGTTTAATTCTTTGTTGATAGTTGCTCAGCAGGGAAATATTGTGCAAGGCTTTCCAGAGTTCTCCTATTGTTACCTCACCAATAAATTCAGGATATAATCTTTAGGTAGTTGCAGCTGCTGTTATCCACCTAGCAGAACCAGCCTGGTAATGAGGCTCAAACGCCCCAGCAGGAGGGTTGTGAGGAAATATACTAAAAGAGTAAACAAACAGCAAGATACTTTAAAGATTCAACAATTTCCTCCACTTTTATTCTTCCAATTTAATCACCTGTGACATGAATGAAACATATCCATCACTCAGTCTACTAGCTGAAATGCATTGTATCAAATTACAGCAAATGTTAAGCATTAAATAAAAGTCTGTTGTAGCCAGAAGGAATTCAGCTTTTAAAATTATTGGTCCAGGGAAAAAAGTCAAGGCAAACAGGTGGTTTGTTTTCTAGTTAAACCTGTAGAGATATTGCACTGACCAGAAACGGAAAAAATTACACAGTGCCCTAAGGAATAAAGGAATTTGACAACAGCAATTCAAAACTGCCTTATCATCATAAATAATATAGACACATGCAGCCCAAGCCAGTCAGAATGCACTGCTTATGCTTTCAAACTGTAAATATAGTGTACAGGTATTGCTTTCTTTCCATCTAATAAATAAAATATGTTTGAAAGAGTGTGGCATGCATTCATAAAGTATAAGATCTATAATTTCTAAGTTCGATAGTTAGGTTCTAAATCTTGGTGGAGGTGTTCTGGCCTGACCATAGGAATTCTCAAACAAATGAACACAACTTAAAAGAAAAAAGGAGGAGAAGACTGATGTATTGCAAAGAAACAGAAAAGCATGTAGACAGGGTCTAGAATAAATTCAGCTGTCCACCTACACATTTAAAATTGCAGGTTGTATGATGCCATTCAACCACTAGTCAAAATCAAAACTAGCCATACTAATGGATATTATATTGTATTAACCTAAAGAGCTATACCAAGTGGGTAGATCATTGCGAAAAGTCAGGTATAAATTAAAAAAAAATGTCCATGCTATTCAGTTACACAGTGGATTTAGGAATAATTCATGCCCCTTGACTTTGTAAGCACTTTACACTTTATTATGTTGCAGATTTCATTTTAAAGGGATAAATTAGCCATTTTTGCCCAGCAAACTACACTTAATAGTTAGCTGTAATGGCAAAGTGAAAATTTGTGTGCAGAAAGCATTACAAATTTATTAAAAATTTAAAAAGAAAATCTCTCATTTATATAATGTGTTCAGACGCTTTGCTGTGGCACACCAAATTGTGGCCAGGTGCTTCCTGGTTGCTTCAGTTATTCTATAAATGTGTCTACAGTAGAACTTTACTGGAGTCCATCTGTGGCAAACTGAATTGACTGGACATAGTTTAAGAAGGGACACACCTGTGTTTTTAAGGTCCACAATTCATACATGAAATCAACCAAACTCTCTAAGACCTCTGTGAAAAAATTGTGGTGAGGTGTAGATCAGGACAAGAGTATAAAACCATTCCTAAAGCTTTGAGTGTTTGCAGCAGCGCTGTGGCCTTAATAATTGTAAAATAGAAGAAATTTTGAACCATAGGGCTCTTAGAACCAAAACACATTATTTGAACAATAGTGGCCGTGGTTAATGAAGTGACCAAGAAACCAATGATCCATGTAACTGAGCTTCAGACATCCTCTGCCATGATGGGAGAACCTGTTGGAAGGACAACCATCTCAGCAACACAAGTGTTTATGAGAGTGGCTAGCTCCCGCTTGGAGTTTGCCAAATGGCATTAAAAGAACTCTGAGTGCATGAGGCAAAAGACTGCTTAGTCTGATGGAACAAAACTTGAAATCTCTGGGCAGAACTCCAAGCATTATGTCTGCCAAATACCAGAAACTGCTCATTACCTGTATAATTCCCTTTACTGCCAGAAGGAATCCTACACTGTTGCAACCTTGAGCAAGGCCCTTAACCTGAAAATTGCTCCAGGGACGCTGTTCATTGGCTGTCCCTGTGCACTGACTTCCAAAGCTCATGAAAAAAGACAATTTCCCCTTGGGGACTAATAAAGTACATCAAAATGTAAATAAATAAATAATACCATTCCTACAGTGAAGTGTGGTAGTGGCAGCATTATGCTATGGAGATGCTTCCCAGCAGCAGGGACTGGAAAATGGGTCAGAATTGAGGTAAGGGTGAATGCAGCCAAATACAGAGATGTCCTTAAAGAAATCATGCTTATGTATATACAACTTTAGACTCAGGCGACAGTTCATCTTACAGAATGGCAATGACCTGAAGCATACAGCTAAGACAACAGTGGAGTGGCTTCAGGACAAGTCACTGGCTAACCCTGAGTGGCCCAGCCAAAGCCCAAACCTAAACCCCATTGAGCACCTGTGGAGAGACCTTAAGATGCTTTCCATCCAATCAAAAGCTTGAATGATCTTTCATGGGATGGGGTATGGAATGGGGTAAACTACCCAAAATGCAGGTGTGAGAAGCTTGTAGAGACTTATCCAAGGAGACTCAAACCTGTAATCACTACCAAAAGGGATTAGACAAAATACTGAATTAAAGGTCTGAACTCTTATATGAATAATTGATTTTTGCTTTTGATTTTTAATAAACTTGCAAACCTTACTGAAAACATTTTCACCTTGTTATTATAGGCTACTGGCTGTAGACTGAATGCAAAAATGGAAAATGTATCCATTTAAAATTAAATCTACAATACAACAAAGTGTACAGAAAGTGAAGGGAATTAAATACTTTTTGAATCCGCTGTATGTTTTTACCAAAACCTATATGGAATATAACAAACTATCAAAACACTTTACTCATTTGTGACAGTGCAGGTCGGCTCCTTGCTCCCTCTTCCATAATGGGAGCCTCTTGAACCCGACACTGTCAATAACATAACCGGATGTGCATGGCCTATGAGGACAAAAAACACATGAAGCAAGGGAATGGTGTAAAAGTACTTGATCAGTGCTTTTATTAAAAACCAAGTCCAAAACAAGTGTTCAAAAAGTGCAGTGCTCAGAAAACAGTTCAATGAATAAATAATCCATAAAAACATCAAAGTGCTGGTGGAGGTTAAAATCAAAATAAAAAAATTTGTTAAAAATGATGTTAAAATCAGCTGACAGAAAACTGTTATTACTGAAAAAACCTTCTTCCTTACTTATCCCATACTGGCCTTGCAGCAGAGGAGTCGCCCTACTGACACATGCAACTGATCTTCCACAGGTCCAGATCCCTGCTGAACCATGGCTATGGTAAGGCTTCCTCTCTGGACCTAGGCTTAGTAACCCATTGGCCATGGCACTCACGCTGGAGCTCTCCTCCCAAGCCTCCTCGACCCCCAATACCTTCCCGGCATTCCATGGCAAGTCGCTCCTTTTAGTACATATCGCTCTAGCTCCCTGAGTTGCTCTGCCAGAGCAATCACTCCTTCAGCCCCCCGGCATCAGTCTCCATGCCTGCCTTTTCTCCCTGGAGCCTGCTCCCTTCTGCTCTCTCACACCGGCTCCTTCCACTTCCTGCTCCCACTTTCTTTCTCCATTTAACCTCCATCTTTCTTTTTCTCAATTCAAGATTCTTCCCTGTCTCACTCACATTTGCCTTTTAAAATGGGGACGAGGCACAGCTGGGCCATCAGCAGCTCCTGGTGTCAGTTAGGGTTGTGGACGATCCTATACCTGTGCACTAAGTGCAGGGCCGTCTATTGAACCTGGTAACTGTTCGCCGTGATACCACACCCCCCCCACACACAAAGACGTGAATGCAGAGATTATTTATTAAAAATGCCAAACAGCCGCGGACCTCAGTTTACCACATCACTCTGCTATGGATAAGGATTTAAGAAATATACAGTATAATCATAGCAGTAAAAATACATTTCTATTCCCATTAACCCATTTTCATGCAAAGTTTAAATTATTATCTCTGTATAATAAATACAGACAGTGAATAGTTAAATATCCTGCACATTTTCTGAATATAAATTTCAAAACACAAAACGTAAAACATTAACAAAAATGTAAAGACATAATAAATTTTGCTTGTGCCGTTTTATAACTAAGTTCAGCCAATTTAACCTGTCAGCTCTTTAGCATAGCAAACCTGCACTGAGGAATTGAATTGGTCGTACTCCCAGTTGTGTTCACTGAACCATACTCTTAATATATCAGTATAAATTAGGATATTAATAATTTACTGAATACTGAAAGAATGTTAAATGAGTGTCTGAAAAACATACATTTGGCTATTACTGCACATATAAGTAGTTTCTATCAATTTGTTTTTTCCAGTGATTATTTTCATTTTGTGCACCCAGACACTGTAGCAGGGACCTTGGTTGGAATGCAGAGTGCAGGCCAGAATAGATGACAGAGGACAAGGACAAGGCCATGCACGGCTGTAATAGTAAAAGAGAATCACCCTGCCTAGCAAGACAGCAGACAGGGAACAAGCTTGTATGAGGGAGAAAAGCAGACAGAAGAAAATCTATACTAATAAAAGGCAAAGCCCTCACTGACTGACTGACTCACTCGCTCACTCACTCATCACTAATTCTCCAACTTCCCGTGTAGGTAGAAGGCTGAAATTTGGCAGGCTCATTCCTTACAGCTTACTTACAAAAGTTAAGCAAGAAATTCTATGCGTAACGGTCATAACTGAATCCTACTTACGTACATATATACGGCCATAGCCTGCAGCTCAGTTGCCGTGTAAGGCGGAGTTGCGTCCCCCATCACCACGCCTCCCACGTAGTTGGCTGCCTGCCTATATTGCGTCCCCCATACCCACGCCTCCCACGTAATTGAGTGCCTGCCCATATAAGGCCGTCCATCAGCAGCAATCCAATAGACACACTGCCGCTAAATATTCGCAGGCAAATCAAAAAGTTAATACCGGGAATGCCTGTTAAACATCTTAGATTTACGAGTAGCGATTTGGGTGGTGAGATGTCTATCGGGGTGATCACTGTAATATTTATATGTCATTGAAATGTATTATTATCAGGCATGGCTTAGGCACCTATGTCATCAGGAAGGCACCAGAAAAAGGGACCTGAAGGTTAGTATTATGGAAGTTAATTTAGAGCACGGATGCTGTGAATGTAAGAGCAGTTAATAAATAAAGTTCCCCTGCAAAAGAAAGTCTTGCCATCATTTCATTTTTCACAATTTATGAAAACAAGACATGGTGTCAGAATAGAGGACAGTCATGGATTTTGTTGGAGTTCCCTCGCCACGAATTGACTGGGATTCTCTTAACCTGCCAGGAGAATGGAAAACATTCCGACAGCACGTGGAGCTGATGTTTTCTGGCCTGCTAAAAGGCAAAGACAAGAGTGAGAAATGCAGCTACCTGCTCCTGTGGACTGGGGAAAAAGGAAGAGACATTTTTAACACATGGACTCTCACCCAGGAGGAAGCCAAGGTACTGAAAACTTATGACCGTTTTGAGGCGTTTGTCATGCCTAAGACGAATACGATATTCGCGAGATACAAGTTTAATGAGAAGACGCAGGGTATAAACAAGACTTTTGATCACTTTGGAGAGCTGTGAGCCTGCTGTTGCCCTGGCAATGAATAAACAGTCTTCCACAGACACGGTGATCGCACTTCGGGATGCTCTTCGGTGTGTTGTCCAGTTAAGGGAGGTCCCAAGAGAGTTTAGAAACCTCACAACATTGACTTTTTCTTGAATGAGTGGCGCATTAATAGGAATGTTTCAAATGCAGCAGTTCACATATATTTGCAATCCAAGATTTTTCTTCTTTTTTTGCTCGGTCTTTGAAGAAAGTTGACAGTGTCGATGGCCAAATTCCAAATTCACTGGCAACATCTTTTTTCTTTTTGCCAGAATCGAGAAATTTTTTTTTCTAATGTGAACTGTTGTCATTTTTTTGTGTCTGCCATTTCTATAGGAGGGTGACAATGAGTTAAATTCCATGGATGTTTTTCAAATGTTGACGAGCAATAAGCAAAAGGTATCACTGAAAACCACAGAAAACAAACACAGCAAAAAAAATATGAGGAAAGTTCGAAGAAAGAAAAAAAAAATGCACAATGTTTCTGTTTGGGGATCATTGTGCAGAACTGAGCGGCGACCACAGAACTAATTGCTCTGTGGATGATTCATTTAGGCACTTCAAGGTCTTTTGGGCACTGCTGAATGTATTTCGTAGTAACGCGATTTCTATAGACTCGTGTCATATGGGGAAACTGTCAGGACCAAGAAAATACTTCGTTGTAATGAAAATTTCGTTGTAAAGATAATCGTTAAAATGTTACTTTACCTATATATATATATATATATATATATATATATATATATATATAT
>JANRMT010062806.1:77477215-77495564 GCA_026402145.1 Polypterus bichir lapradei
GGCCGGAAACCCCAAACCTTTATGCTGTCTCTTTTGTATTCTTTTACTATATATATATATATATATATATACACAGTGGGTTCGGAAAGTATTCAGACCCCCTTCAATTTTTCACTCTTTGTTATATTGCAGCCATTTGCTAAAATCATTTAAATTAATTTTTTCCCTCATTAATGTACACACAGCACCCCATATTGACAGACAAAAAATAGGAATTTTTGAAATTGTTGCAGATTTATTAAAAAAGAAAAACTGAAATATCACATGGTCCTAAGTATTCAGACCCTTTGCTCAGTATTTAGTAGAAGCACCCTTTTGAGCTAATACAGCCATGAGTCTTCTTGGGAAAGATGCAACAAGTTTTTCACACCTGGATTTGGGGATCCTCTGCCATTCCTCCTTGCAGATCCTCTCCAGTTCTGTCAGGTTGGATGGTAAACGTTGGTGGACAGCCATTTTTAGGTCTCTCCAGAGATGCTCAATTGGGTTTAAGTCAGGGCTCTGGTTGGGCCATTCAAGAACAGTCACAGAGTTGTTGTGAAGCCACTCCTTCGTTATTTTAGCTGTGTGTTTAGGGTCATTGTCTTGTTGGAAGGTAAACCGTCGACCCAGTCTGAGGTCCTTAGCACTCTGGAGAAGGTTTTTGTCCAGGATATCCCTGTACTTGGCTGCATTCATCTTTCCCTCGATTGCAACCAGTTGTCCTGTCCCTGCAGCTGAAAAACACCCCCACAGCATGATGCTGCCACCGCCATGCTTCACTGTGGGGACTGTATTGGACAAGTGATGAGCAGTGCCTGGTTGTCTCCACACATACCGCTTAGAATTAAGGCCAAAAAGTTCTATCTTGGTCTCATCAGACCAGAGAATCTTCAGGTGTCTTTTAGCAAACTCCATGCAGGCTGTCATGTGTCTTGCACTGAGGAGAGGCTTCCGACAGGCCACTCTGCCATAAAGCCCTGACTGGTGGAGAGCTGCAGTGATGGTTGACTTTCTAAAACTTTCTCCCATCTCCTGACTGCATCTCTGGAGCTCAGCCAAAGTGATCTTTGGGTTCTTCTTTACCTCTCTCACCAAGGCTCTTCTCCCCCGGTAGCTCAGCTTGGCCGGACGGCCAGCTCTAGGAAGGGTTCTGGTCGTCCCAAACGTCTTCCATTTAAGGATTATGGAGGCCACTGTGCTCTTATAAACCTTAAGTGCAGCACAAATTTTTTTGTAACCTTGACCAGATCTGTGCCTTGCCACAATTCTGTCTCTGAGCTCTTCAGGCAGTTCCTTTGACCTCATGATTCTCATTTGCTCTGACATGCATTGTGAGCTGTAAGGTCTTATATAGACAGGTGTGTGGCTTTCCTAATCAAGTCCAATCAGTATAATCACACACAGCTGGACTCAAATGAAGGTGATCTCAAGGATGAACATGTAAACTCCACACAAATATAAATATATGAGCGTCACAGCAAAGGACCTGAATACTTAGGACCATGTGATATTTCAGTTTTTCTTTTTTAATAAATCTGCAACAATTTCAAAAATTCTTTTTTTTGTCTGTCAATATGGGGTGCTGCGTGTACATTAATGAGGAAAAAAATGAATTTAAATGATTTTAGCAAATGGCTGCAATATAACAAAGAGTGAAAAATTGAAGGGGGTCTGAATACTTTCCGTACCCACTGTATATATACATACACACAGAGAGATAGGGTGTTTACAAGGGGGCGCCAGAGAGCCACAAACCACAGACACAGCAATACAACCCACAATATATGAATAAAATAAAGGGTTTTTATTCCACAAAGCACCTTCCAATCAACACCTCTTCCAACAATTATAAATAAACCAACAATAAATCACTAATTCTTCCTCCTTCTCTCCTCCACTGAGTGTTGCCTACTTCCTCCCGACTCTGACTTCATTCAAGTAAAGTAGCAGGCTTCCTCTTAAACCAGAGCTGGGAACTGCTTGTGGTCTCTTGTTCAGGTCATCCAGAACATTTCTGGGCTGTGTGGAAACCAGGTCCTCCCCCAGCTGCTCTCTCTGGTGGTCTGCAAAGACCCTGACATGGCTGCATTTCCAGATTTCAACTCCCATGCCACTCTGTGAGTGTACTGATCAGATTTAGGTCTTAGGGGCACTGCTGCCTGTCATATGATGGGAATAGTCTGCTCCCAGTGAGCCCATTTGCCTTTTCCTTCCATTATGGTCTCCTGGCTGGGTACAAATCCTTCCTTTATTTTCCTTTATCTCACATATGTACCAGCTCTTAAAAGTATAAATAAGTTCAAACCAACAGGGGAACATATTACAAAGATGAAAATAAGAGGCCTACCACTGCCCATTTGCAGGAGGTTAGCAGTAGAATCCTTTGTGTCACACATTATTGCTTGTAGTAAATGATTTCAGGGCAGATTGGTGCCTTAAACTCTCTAATGCCACCATACACACAATTTCTGAATGATTTGAAGGAAACTTGGCTATGTTTAAGATTCCTAACCCAAGGTTAAGTATTATGTTAGAGATCCAGCTTTTCTCTTTATGTTCTATTTATAGTAAAAATTAGTTTCATTATTTCATTATTAGATAGATGGGTTCTTTTGTTGACCAAGACCTTTTTATCAGTCAACACCAAAGCCTTGATTTAAAAAAAAAAAACAATTCTGGTTGATGCTCAGTGTGTCTTAACTGAAACAGTCTTATAACAGATTAAGGGAAATGTCATGGAACCCTGGATATGGACATACAATTTGCTGGGGGAGACTTTTACCCTGATCCTGACTTCATATAGTGAAGTGTCAAAACAGCTCAGAACTGTCAATTCAAGTTATATTAAGGGCTGGTACTATCAAGTGTTTGCAGAATATATTTAAAACATATATAGGAATCAACACTCTTAATGTGACTTACCTTAGTGATTCGATGACTAGAAATGAGCACAAGCTGCAACTACTTAAAAGTCCATGTTTTTCTTAGTCTGTTTATTGCTTCCTGAGACAATAACCAGATCTTCGATTTATGCAGAGATTAGGAGGATTGCCTTAATTTTTATTAGATCTTTCTCTATGCCTTTATACTTAAAGTTTTTGTGTGAGTAGCAAACACTTATATATGAGAAAAAAATCAATCTGGACAGAGTAGACTTTCTTCTTGCAGGATTCTTTGGTGCTCAGTAGGGATGCCATAACTCCGGATACAGTACTCAGATGGTGATGGAAATTGTTAAAAATTTCATGCCTTAAATTTGTTGAATTATTGATACTGTGCATCAGAGCAGTCAATAATCTCTTTAAAGATATGAATAAAAAATTAAAATGCACAGTCTTTGTCTAATAATATAAATATATATATATATATATATATATATATTGCAGTGATGAGTTTTACAAAAGCATAAGTGAGCCTAAAATATACACTATTGCTTCACTATTGTTAAACACCAGTTGTTTATGACACCATAAGAAAGGAGTGTATTTTTCCTAATTACGCTTAATTTTATAGCGATCTCAATCAATACAGTTAAGCAGAGCTCCATTCAGTTCCTATCCATTTTTAGTTCCTTCTCTTGTTTTCATAACTTGATTGCCTGAAAACAACTACACTATTAGTTGATAGAAGGAATCAATTACAATACTGAATGGCATGTGATGGAAATGCTTTTTTACCCATTACATAACAATAACAATTTGGACTGCAGTGAGCAGCTTCCACATGCTTTTTCAAAATATCATGCTATTCATTTTTTGTCATCTAAATAAAGTTCTAAATAAAATATGCCACCTAGTCAGAAGTCTTAACATTTTGTAATTTGTCTTTCAATACAGACAGCTATATAAATTATATATTGTTTGGATTATTTTCCATGACTAAAGCAGTTCATATGGTATATAGTACAGTGATCATAGTGCTTATTCTAATTTATTTACTTCAGATTAAAAAGTCTTAGCATTTTGCCTTAGAAAAGTGAGATAATTTAAAATGCATCTTTCAAAAATAATTAATCAATTAACTTACTAGACAGATTTATATTTATATATTTATACAGGGTACATTATTAAAATTCATAAAGCAAGGGAGATGACCTGACCACCACTGCATCAGGCTCAAGTCTCCACAGTTCTTTGGTTTTCTCTGTCACTCTCCTTTGTGGGGCTGATGTTTCAAAGCGACTGTGCTCTTGACAGTCAACTATCTCATCCTTGTATTGATCTAATCCTCTAATGGGAGCAGTGTTTGTTTGTACAGGAAATGACAATTAATAGACAAGAATTCATGAAAAAATGTACTGTCCAATGCATGGAATAAATTGAAAAATTACCTTGAATTAAAAAAAAAGTAAAACTGAATGGATTCCACTGAGCAGGTGGATGTAATCAATAGTTTGTTCTATTTATAGTGAACAAAAGAAGTTATTTCAAGCATTAATGGCTAAATGTAATATTGCATGCCAAGCATGAATGATATGTGGGAAAGCTTGTGGTCCGCAATAAATTGCTAAAATGACAAGAAAATTCAAATCTATGCCAAAAAAGTCATACATTTTATTTTGCCACAGTTTTATGAATTCAATTATAATATATCAGATTATTACATTAATACAGGATGAATGAGCGAGAATGTATTTATTGTATTTGTTCATATATGTTCCACCTTAAATGTTAGCATGATGTCTGGAAGAAAACAAAATGCATCTCAGATCATTTGCCTCGGTGCTGGATATGTCAACTGAGTAAGCAAAAGGGGCAGGTAAACACAAAGCCATCAGATCTAAACTTAAAACAGATGGCAAGGAGTCAGACGGGACCAGAAGTAAGCTAACACAAAAGACGTGTTGTGTATGGTTGTGAAACCCTGAAACACTGTCAGAAATGCCGAGAAAGAATCACTTTGAAATGTGTTGTTTTGATAATAGAAAAGTGCAACTTATGGGGTGATGCTAACAAGAAACGTATAGTCAGGAAGATGAACTGCTTACTGCTGCTACGTTGACAGACCTTTGAGGACTTTCAGGTTTCATCTTCACTATATTAAAAAATAGGTGAATAGATATAAAGAAGATGTGCTGGGTTGAAAGACCTCTTTTATGTTCTTATGTTTAGAATACAATGGGTGAAAAATAATGAATAGATAGCCCATCTAGTAATAAAAAGAAAAACAACTCTATTAAAATTGTGCAATATCATGAATGGTTTGATAATGAAATAATTAATAAAATCAATATAAAATAAAAAAAAAAATTATTTAGTGTAAGCCACCCTAATTTTGGGTGTTCCTAAGAATTTGTCATTTTTATTCTCTGATAAAGGTCCATAGAGTGCTAGATCCCTAGTAAAAAATCCAAAATCATTAATTTGTAAATCTCTGACTTGGAGAAAGGCAAAAATAATACATGCTTATGTCTGAATTTTTATTTTATTTTTCAAATTTTCAGAGTGGCTATTAGATGAATAAAACCACCACTAAAGAATCAGATATCAAAAATATCATATTCATGATCGGCAACCTCAAAAAAGCACACCTGTATTGCCAATCTCCACTTTTTAGAAGTTTTTTGTGAGAAATAGAAAATTTGACCCATCGTATCCCATTGGGGTCACTGGATGTGGCACATGTACTGTAACTTGAAGTCCTTCTGATCATTCCTGCTGAAGACATCTGTTGGTTTACTTTTTATTATAAACAAGTAATTTCCCGCATAAAATATGATCCATAAATGGCCAAATATAATGGTTTTCAAATCTAGAGGGTCAAAACAGGGGATCACCAAAAAGCTTAACGTCTTGCATAACTGCACATCAAGATTAGTCGGACAGTATATCATATGGGAGTTTTCTTGTACTGGTAAACCAGAAGGCACTGCGCAAATAAACGGAAGTGATTTCAAAACATTCAATTGTAACATTAAATAATGCAATTTTGGTCCAAGATTGGCTTGGACTTTGCTAATGACCATGCCTTTTGTTCTTGAAAGACAAAAATGTTGCCCATTATAAGTAAGGGACAAAAACACAAAAGTCAAGATAATAAAAAGAAGCCAAAACAAAATTGTTAACCAGTCAAAGTCATGGTTGCAAATATTTACACAAATCCTGTCTTATCTAAAATGATTGTGAACTGGTTGAATGCTATTCAGAAATTATTTATTTATTTAGATACATGGACACCACTGACAACACACCAGAATCTTAAATTAAAGAATCTTAATGCCATGTATCAATCATCCTATAGTCACATGGTAGCTTTATCATTAACAAAATGGCCACAATAAACTAAAAACTTCCATATTGGTGGGAGTCTCGACCAAAATCAATCCATGAAATGGTGATGCAATGGTGTCACAAAAATAATGTTAAAAACTACAAGCAACATTAAAAAGACAATAAATTCACAAAACAATTGCAGAAATTGCATTAAGACAGTAAAATAAAAAACATATTTCACATGCTGCCAGTTATGGTTATACTAATAATTTTCTGTTTTTAATTTAGTACTTATGTATTATTTTTACCATTGTTTTAATAATATTTTTTGTAAACATTTTATGGATCTACGGTACTATACTTTTTATGGGTGCCAACATTCTGTGCATTTTATTTATCCAAGGGTGCCTCAGTTTTGTGAGGTATTTTTTCATGGTGATCCTATTTTGTGTATCTGGTTGCTATTATGCTACCCAGATGCCGAGCATGTGATGTATGAGCCATGTGAACTGTGACATCATGGCAGCCATGTTATATAAGTAGCCTCTGAAACTGAGTTCAGGGTCAGCCATTGTACAGCGCCCCTGGAGCCCAGCAGAGTAAGATCTCTTTTTGGCAGTGACGGGGATTCAAACCGGCAACCTTTGGGATACCAGCACAGATCCTTAGCCTCAGAGCCACCACTACACACTTAGTCTCAGCTATTGCCTAGATGTCCTACATGAATTTATTTTTAACATTAAAAAGCCATACATGTTTCAAATACTGCTATCATGCTTTGTGAACAAATACAAGATTCTATGTGTGATTCTAATTGTGCCAAAAATCCATGGCTGTGCTCCAGGGAGTTTCTACCCACTCTAAAAAAAAAAAAAAAAAAACTGTTACATTTCTGACAATGTCCAAAGCATAAAAAAGCTAATGGTTTATATAAATAGTAAATAATAAGATGATAAAGTCCTCAGATTTTAGGTTGAACAGAAGATAATCTAGAATCGGCCAAAATATTACTGGTGCATCTCGGCAAAATTTAGAATTTTGTACATTTCTGAACGATGACATTTAATTTGAATAAATAAACAGTAAAACGCAAAAGTATTAAAACTGTTAGATTTGAATACACAATAGGAGGTCGAAGCTAGAAGGTACTGTATGAGAAGGGCCTGGAAGTCATATTGGACTGATCACTATTGTGACGGACAGCCGGATCCCATGCCGGGCTGGGACGCCCCTGCTGCATATGTTCCGGGGGAACCACCATGGACAGCTCAATACCTCCCCCGGGACGCTTGGGGGCAGCCTCCCTGGCCGTTGTTCATTTCCCTGTCTCCCACGTGGCTCCATGGGACATGGAGTCCTCCACAGCCTGGTTGAGAGCTGGGGTGGCCGCTAGGGGGTGCTGCCGAGAGCCAACAACCCGGATGGACGAGTTATCAGCCCCACCCGGAGGTGCAATCAGGACCAGCTGGTCAAGCACCTGGAACACTTCCGGGTGGGCTATAAAACGGGCCAGCCTCCCTTTATTCGGGGCCAGAATCGGGAGGAAGAGGACGAGGTTGCCTGGGAGGAGTGGTGGTGCCAGGAAGGGTTGTTGGAGCTGTGTTTTGTGCTTTTGGGACTATGTTGGGCCTGTGGGACACGGGGAAGACATGCCCCACGGCTGAAGAAAAATAATAAAAGCCTGTTTGTTTTACACGTGCCTCTGCGTAAGTCTGTTCCGGGTCGGGCTCTATATAGCGCCTTTTACACTATATATATCTAGACAGCATATATGTTATGGTTTAGCCAGGGTTTGCTCCCTGGCTCAAATAAACTTTTTTAGGGGTTAAATATTATTTTGTATATGTGGTTATCTGTAATGTGGTACACTTGTGTGTTACTCTTTGAATTTAATTTCGTTTATGAATTATTTGTTATGTGTGTCCAGAAAGTATCTTGGGCTGCGCTGGAATTGTGAGCTTATTTCTGTTGTCATTGAAATGCTCTCTGTCTGTTGCATTATAGTATTCAGAATAACCATTCAGGCTTCCTAATTGAAATAGCATTTCAATCATGCAAAAGGAACGCTCCCATTAAGGTATTTAAATTCTTTTCTCTTAGTTTAGACAGTCACACAAAAGAGCACTTTCAGTCCTTTCAAAAGTTCAGCTCCGCGCAGCCAATGTGCCAAAGCATGCAAACATTAAGTTTCTTGTTGATTCTTTCAAATCGTCACTGTTTTGTTGTGAACCGGTATTAAGCTTAAACAGGCAGTTCAAAACTTAAAATGTAGCTGCGTTTTCTAGTTTCCCAAAATCAAGCTGCTACTGAGTTGGCAAGGTAGGATCCAGTATGATCATGTAAAGTTCATTTTAAAAAAGGTTCTGTGAAAATTCAAAGCAAAACAGTCCACAAAAAAATAGAGAAAAACATTATTAACACATGCAGGATGAAAGGCAAAAAAGGAAACAAATGTTTCTTCTACAAACTTAGCTTTTTCTTTTTAAACTTCAGTTACATTATATACTTAAAAGTTATATTATTTCACAACCATAATTCGTTCCAAAACTCTGGTTGTAAACCGATTTGTTCGTGAACCGAAGCAATTTCCCCCATAGGATTATATGTAAATAGAATTAATCCATTCCAGATTGTACAAACTGTATGTAAATATATATTTTTTTAGTTTTTAAGCACAAATATAGTTAATTACACCATAGAATGCACATTGTAATAGTAAACTATGAGATGTAAAAACATTGAATAACACTGAGAAAACCTTGAACGACAGAGAAAACTAACACTGCAATAGTTCGCGGTATAGTGCTAGGAACCGCTTGCCAAAAACACTTTTTTTTTAATGAGTTTTAAGCACAGGGAAAAAATTAACATTTGAAAAATCCATAATTTAATAAACCACCAAGAAAAGTAACATTGCCACAATGCACGCTATGAACCGATTGCTGTAAACAGAACTGAAAACAAAAACAAGCCTTTTCTACCTTATGCGTCCAGCCCTCCCTCTCTCGCTCGCTTCCTCTCTCTTTCGTGTGTGCGTGTGTCTGTTTCACGAGCCTGGAGCGCCTGTGTGTGTGCCTCTGTCTCACGCGCCTGTGTGTGTGTGTGCCTCTGTCTCGCAAGCCTGTGTGTGTGTGCCTCTGTCTTACGCGCCTGTGTGTGTGTGTGTGCCTCTGTCTCGTGCGCCTGTGTGTGTGCCTCTCTCTATCCCGCGCTTGTGTGTGTGTCTGTCTCTCACGCGTGCCTATATGTGTGTCGTGCTCTCTCCCTCTTGCTCGTTCGCTCGCTTGCTGCACAGGAAATGCACAGGGAGAGACTGAACATGTACAAGCCGAAAGGAAAACCGGCTTGTGTGGTCATGAACCGAGGCAAGAGTTTGGTGAACTTTTTGGTTGTAAACCGATTTGTACGTGTACCGAGACGTTCGTGAACTAAGGTTCCACTGTACATTCAATATGGTCAATACGATACATTACAGAATATGGTTTGAAAACTGTTTAGCCTCCATGCCTTACCAACTGCAAGGCAGATCATAGATCTGTAGTCGGAGGGGCAAAAAATAATTAGAATATTTCAATTTAGCTTGTGGGAGATATAACAGAATCTCCCATAGACTATGCAATAATATATAGGCAAATATTTTAACATAACTACTTCTATCAATTTAATATAACCTTACTAAATAAGAAATGGCTTTTACATATGGACTGGACTTTTTTTTTTTACCATGGTTCCGATCATTTTCACAATTTTTGCATTCATTTTCCCTTATTTTGCTATTTTTGTTCTTCTTTTGTTTAATATAAATACGCCCTTTATTTATAAAGGTTCTTTGTTCTTCCACAGGTTCCTCCCCTTTAAAGGGCATTTTTGATACATTTTAGACATTTAAGATATTTTTGAACTTTTAAAAGCCTGTTCCCTGTTTTTGGGGTCTCAACAGGCCGATGCCTGCAAGCAGAGCATAGGGTCTGGCTGCCTAGAGGTGACTCTTATTTTAGGAGGCAAAGGAGTTCCTCATCTGTCCTGAGTATTTTGAACCCTGAATGTCCTTTTCCTGATTTCATGCTGCTGTGTTCAGAACAGAATCCTGGTCTCGAAGGCCTGACTTTTTGCTTCGAATAAACAGGCATTACCTAAATGTAATGGTGATATTCTGTTATATGACTCTTTGCTTCAAAAAAACAGGCATTGCCTAAATGCAATGGTGATATTATATTTTAAGATAACTTAGCACATAACTAAACAAAAATAAATTAACACAAAAATAAACATAATACACACATAACAAATAAACAAAAATATAAAAAAAAATAACACACAAGAGGAAAAAACACATTACTAATAACATAATACACAATATTACATTTAACAAACAACAAAATATCACATAAAAACTTTACTCAAGATCAGGACAAAACCTTTTCTAAACCATAGCAGTACAGAAATGATGAAGAAGGCTAAAAGGCTATTAGGCTATAAAACACAATGTGTACAAGTCAATGGTGGTTACGTTTAAACTAAGTAATTCACTAGTGGCCTGCCTGGACCATTATGTATAATGTTGATCTCCATATTGCAAAAAAAGACATTGCAGCACTATAGAAAGTCCACAGGGAAGTGAGTAGGCTTATTCCAGAACTGTAAGGTATGAACTGTGAGGAAAGATAAAGGGAGTTAATTGAAGTTCTTCAGTTTAGGAAAACACAGATTAGGGGATGCCATGATTAAAGTGTTCAGACTTATTAAAATAATAAGTATGATGGCTTACAGATGTTATTTTAAAAGGAGTTCTTCCACAAGAAAATATGGACACTTATTAAGGGTACATTTCACAAAAACATTAGAAAGTTAACAAGCTTTAAGTAAATACAATTAACCAGCTTTGTTGGGCTGAAATTATTCCACGGTTCTAATGTTTAGTCATCTAGAAAATATAATACAATTCTGACAGCCAGCATACATGAAATAGAGTGCACTGATACAGGACAGCATCATGTCACTGAAAACACAGCATTGGTGCATACTAGAAAAGAGCTGGGTGAAGAGTCTGTTTTGAAATTTTAAGATCCAGACAAACCCATAAAACTGCTGAAAAATCTCTCTGTTCCGTTACTCCAAATGTAGGGCTCTGTGTGGTTTTCAGACAACCATACCTCAAGAATATTGACAGTAGCCTACAACAGGTATACAAAGAGAACTGGCTTCTGTATTTCTTTCAGAAATCCTAAGTGAATTAATTTATGGCAGACATGTTCTGTTATAAACAAATCATATTGCACTAAATAAAATATTAGCAGTTGTTTGGCACCACATGTTAAGCACTTATTTTGAGGCCTCATAAATATAATGCAACTTTTGAGTTGGAGGCACCTTGATTGTGGCTGACGGCTTAAAGTAGGATGTTCAAGTTCATGTTGAAAGTAAAAGACAGCACGCAGATTTCAGTAGTAACAGTTTAGGACAATGCTAAATCTTAAGACTATTAAATCTTGCAAATCTAACTGTAATTTAGAAAATCTGTAGAGAAGTGTGCAACTGGCCAAAAAGAATTAACAGCCAAGAGATGAATTGTCATTTCCCAAGGCAGTTTTACTAAAAAATGAGTATAATAACAATTATTATACTCATGATAATTATTTGAGGAACAATTAGTTGTTGGAAAGTGCAAATGCTCTATTTTGAATATGCATGAATACAAGCATCAAGGAACTGACGAAGTGCAGTCAGATATGGATCATTTCTCTATTGGGTCCTCGCCTCTTCTCATTCAGTAACACTAGCAGCAACCCCAATATTTCTTCTGCTCTACCTTCCTCTGACACCCTTTTCCTAGATTCCATCTTTCTTGATGGATGCAGATGATCCTGGTTTATCTATCAGAGGCTGTGTGTAGGTTTGGCTGTCTGCTTCTTACTTGCATGTCCATTGCATATTTTATGGGGGTGATTCTTCTTCTCAAGCCTGGAAGTTTCTGCATTACCTGTGCAGGATGTGAAATTTTGTAGTATATATTAGATTAGGATGTTAGATTTGAATCCGGAAAAAAAGTTTATCAAAGCCTAAGAATGCAGAAAAACAATGTGAATTGGTATCAGTGGCAGTGTGTAGCATTTTGAAAACTAAGAATGATCAATTTAAATAGAAAGTAAAATGGTGCAGAAGTGAATGCTGCTGTTTCACAACTTTAGACACTGGATGGATCACGTTCCTCTGCGTGTTTTCTCAAGTTTATTCCCACATGTCAAAGATCTGTATGTCAGGGTGATTGGCCTGGTAGGAGTTAGTGGGATATTTGTGAGTGCCTTGCAATGGATCAGAATCTCATTCAGGGTTAATTTGTGTAGTGCACATAAAGCTGCCAAAATACCCTTTATTTCAACCCTAAAATGGGCACAAAGATTCAGTTAATGGATAATTACATGAATGGATGGATTTAGACAAAAATCATAGTGATAACCAAGTAAATCATCCTTAGTTTTAAAATAGGGTAGGCTGGTTAAGTACTTCCTATTCTCAATTTAAATAAAGGTAAAAAAGCCGTAGTCTGTAAATCAGTCCAAGATTTTTAACACTGCTATAATCTTAATCCTGAGATAAATCCATTTAGTTGAGAATGAAGGAGTAATAGCAGTACCTCAGTAGTTTCTTATAAAAATACTAAATTGAGTTCTTTAGGGGTACACATCAATGACAACAGTTTCTGCTTAATTAGCAATTTTATACTACACTTTCAGGTAGTTTTAATTTATCTTATGTTATAATTTTCTTTTTTTAAAATGCTGTGTAGATGATACTATTATGTATGCAGTTTGGATTGCTTAATAGATTTATTGACATTTATTTTTTACTATCACCATCTCTTATTGCAGAATAGATACTTGTAATATTCTGAAGGTTACTTTTTGTGCTTATTATTGTTATACATATTCACTGTTAAAATACTTTTTAAGTTTACGATTTCCAAATATGTTGCAAATTGAATCATTATTATATTTTTCATTTCTTTTCATGATTCATGTAATTATCTACAGTTTTTTAGAGCCAAACATTCACTGTAGATAAATGGAACCTTTTTCATCTGATTCATTATTAGTATTCTGATATTTATTTTTATTTCAACCATTGCATTGATTGGAAATTACTTTCGGAATTGTTCATGGTAGAAAGACTGCAGACCTTTTCGATTTATACTGATTCAATGGACCATACCTGAGCCAGTCGGTCAACTGTGCAAAAAATCCATAAACTATTGAAAGCAATCAAATAAGTGTCAATCTTGCTCTCTTTTGAATTGAATGAAACATGCAGCTCCCTAAATATGTCATTTTTTTCTGAGCAAGTGGTTTTTAGGTTATTTAAAGGCTCAAAGACAGAAGGGAAGAAACCTACATGTCACTGAGATAAAGAGTGAAATAACAGGTCATATTGTAAAAAGGAAAGACAAATTCACAGAAAGCCTGTAATTTACTTCTTCTTTAGATCAGATGAAATTGTCAGGCAATAATCATATGTATATATTTTTCTACTCTGAATTGCAAAGAAGCAAAGATGAATCTTTTGTTTTTATTTTAACATGTTCCATATTGTTTCAGTAATTTGGTGCATATGTATGGCTCTGCTTCATTCAAAAGATGACATAAAAAAATTAATATTGAGAGAGAGTTTGGATTTGTGCATTTGTGTGCCCAGTGACAGATGGGCATCTCATGCAGTGCAGCCAATATAGGCTCCAGCAACCGTATAATGGGATAGGTGGGTTTGGAAAATGAATGGATGAATGGAGATTTTCTTTTCATAATCATAAGTGAAGTTAACTGAAATAGTTATGCACATATGTGTTACAAAGTTACAATCAATATGCTGCTCATTATTCAAAAAAGGAGATTTTACAGTATATAACATTTATTTAAGTAGTTCAAATTGCAGAATATATTTTTTTTCAATTGTAGACCTAGGCCAACTGTGCAGCAGCTCGCTGGTTTGTCGAGCTAATGATGAAAGCACCATGAATTCTATGTACTAACAAGCCATCAAATGAGGCTAATATGAGGGTTTATTTAAAGTAAAGTTACTGAAGACTTTTCTTCTGCACTTATGTTGTTCAATTCCAAAAAACTACTCATAAATGGAAAGAATTAAGGAGCAAATTGAAAATGTTCATCCAATGTTGTGGTAAAACGTTTCATACAGAGAGCAATCACAAAGCAGTACAGCTTTTTTTTCTCTGAGGCACAAAGAAAAGTCCAGAAATACAAAAAGCAGAAACTTATTGAGTACAGTTAAACACCTTCATGATTTTTAATATTTATCAGAGGGTTTCACCAGCATCTTTCATCTGACAGCTAAGCTCTCTCATCACTTCAACGATGTACAACATCTTAATGTTAGATTCCTGTGCTGTAGTCTGGCCTGAAATTCCCTCTGAAATTCACATTTACATGTAAATAGCCTGGCAGTAAGGGGAAGACAAACCGTAAAGAGAATGGTATGAGAGACAGTGAATGTGTTCTTCTTTGAGTCAGTTTGACTTCTTCTAAAACACATTTCCCAGGGAAGCCTCTCTCCTGCTACTTATTGCTCCTCATGATATTAGAAATCAAGCAGGCTATTCACACACAATGAGCAGGGGAGCAGCCAAGTAGTCGATACACAGATTACTCTTATCATGAGCCTTCTCTCTCATTTAGTGTTCCCATCTGTAAAAAGAACTGGTGGGCCTGTTTGGCATTATGTTTAAATCATAGCTTTCATTGACAGAAAAAAAGAAATAATGGTGGAAAGTAATGCGGTTAAGCTGCTTATGTTTGATGTATGCATGTCCAATCTGAATCTAAATGAATCTTTATTATAATTTTCTTGTAAAGGTCAGCTTTTAATGTTATTGTGATGGGCACAAACATGAATCTTTAGGAGCTGCCATTAAATAATAAGCTCTTACTGTAATTATATGTGTAAGTGCCAAGTTGGGGGAGTGGTACTGAATGGGCACTTACCACCATTAATGGTAGTGTGTTTTCTTATAAAGCGAGAAGAGCAGACCAGCTAATAAGAGACAAAAACCAGAGAATATTAGTTACAAATTCAAAATAATAGGCTGGGCTGGGTAAGTGTAAGAGATGGCAAAGAGACATTAAAGATACAACAAAATTGACAATAGAGTATACACTCACTGGACACTATACTAATACAGGATGGGGTTTTCTTTTGGCTCTCCAAACAGCCTCAGACCCTCTTGGTATGGAATCCACAATATGTTGGAAACATTCGTTTTATATTCTCGTCCATGTTAAGATTATTGCATCTTGCAATTTCTGCAGATTTATCAGTTCACATTCTTGCCACAAATCTTTCATTCTTTCACATCCCAAAGGTGTTATATGGGATTCAGATCTGGTGACTGGGAAGGCCACTAAACAAGACTGAGCTCATTGTCATCTTCATGGAACAAGTTTGAGATGACTTTTCCTATATAACAGTGACATGGTGCATTATCATGATGGGATTATCAATTAGAAGATGGGTCAAATTGTGACCATGAAGCGATGTACATGGTCAATGGTAATACTCAAATTAATACCAATGATTGATCGGTATTAACAAGCCCAAAATGTTCCAAGAATACATTCCCCACACCATTATACCACCACCCGAACTGTTGACATAAGGCAGTTTGGGAGCATGCTGTTGGCACCAAATTCTCTGCCATCTGTGCACCTGAAATTCATGAGACCAGGCTACACATTTCCTGTCTTCATGTGTCCAGTTTTGGTGAGCCTGAGCCCACTGAAGCCTCATCTTTCTGTTCTTGGCTGACAGGAGTAGAAATCAATGTGGTCTTCATCTGTTGAAGCTCATCTGCCTGAAGGTTTGGCAAGTTGTGCATTCGGAGATGCTTTACTTTTAGTACAGTGGTTATCTGAGATACTGTAGCCTTTCTGTCAGCTCAAACCAGTCTAGCCATTCTCCTCTGAGTTCTTTCACCAACAAGGCATTTCCATTTGCAGATCTGCTACTCATTTGAAGATTTTTTGCTTTCACACCATTCTGAGTAAACTGTAGAGACTGTTGTGCGTGAAAATATCAGAAGATCAGGAGTTACAGAAATACTCAAAGCAGCCTGTCTGGCATCAACAATCATGTCACAGTTGAAACCACTGTGATCACATGGTTTCACTATTCTGGTTGTTGATGTGAACTTTAACTGAAACACTTGACCTGTATTTGCATTATTTTATGCACTGTGCTACTGCTACATGGTTGGTTATGTTCATTTGTTTGATACATTTTGATGTTAGTTCAGGTATATAAAGGAACTATGATTGATGTGTTCAGTAAATTTTGATTTATTTAGATTATACAGTATAAAACATAGATAACTAATGGCATACACCAACTTGGAAAATGTAATCAAGTGAAAGGTATGTGTTAGTCCTAGTATCGCTATGAAAAAGCATACCTCATTAGATTCTGCAACCAACAAATCCAAGCCTGATTTAAATCTTTCATATTTTAAGTGTAGAAAACAGAGGAATAATCTCATACAATACATAGCCAGACAGTACTAACAGTAAACCAAACTTGACTACCCTAGCTAAGAGTTGTAGCATGAAATGTATTCCTCTGGGAGAATAAATTTTTAGCTGCATGGTTTTACAGATTGTTATTAACATCTAATAAATCAATCAATGCAAAGACAGCATAGTACCAGACATACCTCAGCAAATAAATAGACGCATCTAATTTGGCCCAGTAAATTCCACTTTCACTCTAAAGTCACCAAGGGGCTTCTGCTTAGCTCAGTATGTGCATGTGTTAACAGTTAAAATATACCAGATATCATGACAAGGCTCTTACACATATAAATCCCTGTACATTCCATTATTTTACATTTTTGTTAAATATACTGCATTATTAGGGTGTAATGAATTATGTAGTTCCCTGATATATTTTTTTTCCTAAAGAAGTAAATTGTCCTATTAGAAATAACATTAATATAATACTTTGGAAACATGTTCAATTAAGGTCTTTAAGAATAAGTGCTCTTTGAGAATTTTTGTTTTTAAGGTCAAGGTTTTTGAGATAGTGTGGTCTTTTTAAGGGGAATTCTGGTGAGATAACTGAAAGAAAGCTGATATCTTAGCGTCAAGCTGGTAGGAAGTGGCACACAGTTTCTGAATTGGACAGCAGTGGAAACCCTTCAAAGAAGCCAGCATTTTGATAAAAACTTTAAGGTGAGAGCAAGATCTTGAATGTAATATCAAGAGGTACATGTAGTGCTTCTAGTGCTTCAGCCACCATTTTCTACATGTACCAGATGCTGTTCGAAGGCCTCCATAATGTGTCTGCAACACTCTCGATCCTTGCTACAAGCCATTACCAATAAGTATTAAGAGATGATGTTAGTATTGGAGATCCATCTGGGTTTAGATTCTACACTCAGTGATTTCATTGCATTCATTGCCTTCTGAGGAAAAAGTCGTGCAAAAGTGGGTTTTAATGTTATACTATCACCACATTCCCTAATGAAATGGGTGTTTTGAACTCATGTAGCAATTAAAGCACAACTGTAAACAAGGTCACAGCATGAATATGCTGGTTCTGTGTAATGTTTACCTTATGAATCGCACTTAAGAATTGGCATAAACAATGAAAACCAAGGCCCTTTGACTTATCTGTTGGAGGTTTCTGTTGCCTTTGCAATTTCACAAACATCTTTGTTATATGCACCGTGACCTTATTTATTTGTATAAAAAATAACTGCAACATTTTTGGATGTAAATATTTAGATACTGCTTTAATTTGTATAGATTAAATCTTTTTTAAATGGTGTCATGAGTGTGATGACACAAGTATGCCTAGCAGCATTGAGAAAAGGAAGTCACAACAAAGGTTTGTGGAAGACACCAGGGAACTTATGCATGTGTCTGTGTCTGCTTCCTCAACAGCACCGAAGTCACTATCTTTTAAAAGGACCCCACCAGGTCACAGAAACTCATCTGTTTGATGATCACCATTGCAGACATATCTGACTCTTTTTCAGCCTTATTTGTATTCATTTTTACACTGGTTATGTAGAGAAGAGCCAAGCAAAATGACACCTTTTATTGGCTAACTAAAAAGATTACAATATGCAAGCTTTCGAGGCAACTCAGGCC
>JANRMT010062806.1:77501788-77518071 GCA_026402145.1 Polypterus bichir lapradei
CTATCTATCTATCTATCTATCTATCTATCTATCTATCTATCTATCTAAGGAAATGCAATGGAAGGCTAAAGCAATTTTCCAAAACAGCAAATGTTCTCTGTCTTGCCTGCTCCATGGTCTTCCTTTTAATTCTCTTGCTTCTTGTAAATATTACAGCTTTTCTAATTTCTCTTCCTAATTGTCTATTGATTAATACTATGATTATTGATAGCTGAATCATGATTCCTTATCATCCTGTTTACTGTGGATAATAAATCTTTGATTGCTGCTTAGTACATGAATCATTTAGGCCATTCTAATCATTAATGTTAATTAGTAAATCGTTTCCTAGTTAAGTGCTCAGCAGAAAATAGGATCCCAGTTTTGTATTCAGCTTTAAAATAACTGGGTTGCATCACAGTACATAAAAAGTATGTTTTTAATTTCCATGGATGTACAAAATAATAAAATCTTTTAGGTAGTAAGATTTTCCATAGTGGTGGAAAGATTAATGGTTTGCACCCTTTTATGAAGAGCTCTATGTAAAAGCACATTTTTGTATATTTATATTCTGTAGATTACGTTTTTTTTTTTTTATTAGACACATTTCCTTTTCTTACTTACACTACATTAAATTTTCTATTATTTGAACACCAAAACGGTTTCAAGGGTAAGCAGGCATGTTGTGCACGCTTCTAGCAGACTTCTTCCTTACTTTACATAATGAGACATTCTAGATCACCATCAGACCCTTTACATTCAGCTTAGCTTAATGTTGTTCTTCAGGTTTATCTCTGAGTTTACTATTTCTGTTGGAGTTGTCAAAAATAAGGCTGAATCAACCATTTCCACAAAAAAAAAAGAATAAAAGAAGATTTCCTTTACTTTTACTGAATATAATTTCCTGAAATAAAAAGACTATAGCAGTTTCATGTCTAGTCAAATATAACTGTGATTATTTCAGAATGGTGTCATCTGCAGTGCTGTAAACTTTATACTACAAACTCCGTATCGCACAAGCAGACAAATAAAAACATGACCACCAGGAACCTACTGAACAATAAAATTTAGAAAGCGCATACAAGCTGACTCAGCACACTGGTTTCACCTTAACTTAGCAGCCCATTCCCTACGGCCTCACTCCTATAAATGTTTGGTGTAGTGCATTAGAATTAACATTCACCCCATGTGATAACATTTATGGTGCCCTATAAGTATATTAGCATTGTGTGGACTTTAATATGACTAAACAGACACACTTTCATTTAAACTGTAAAATGAAAAAATCAACTAGATAAAAAATGTATGAAAAAATATGAAACATTTTAATGAACAATTAAAGTGCCCATTATTTATTCCATCAGACAGTACATATCAGCATTAATACATTTACATGAAAGTTATGTGTACAGTGCATTAGCTGGCATCTACAGTGTGATGAACTGAGACAGCCATTTGTCCTTGAAGGCTAAATAGCATCATTTCTAATTTAAGAACTTTAATCAGTTCTTCAAACTGTTCTTTAAAGGTGGGAATGGATTACTCTCTCCAACATCTTCAAGTAAGCGTTTTCACAGCTAATGGGTTTATGATTGAAGTATTAATGCTGCCTTTAGAAATAAACTCATTTTGTAGGACATGTATTATAAGATCCTTTCTGTCAAGGTGAAGAAGAAGGGTGCTACATTTCAACACTATTTAAAAACCAACTTTGAGAGATTTGGTACTTTTCAGATGATTAGAATTCCGGATTAGCTGATATAAGCAGAACTTTGGAATTTTGTTAATTTATAGCTAAAACATTAATGTTAACAATTTTCTTTTGTGCTTTCCCTTTATTCAATTTCTTAAAGATATGCAAAATAAAGTGTGCATTTATAAATTTATGTGAGTACTTCTGCAGCATTTCTAACCTGGAAAAAAGCTATTTCCATTTTTTAGTCTTCAAATTTGACAATTTAATAATATAGATTTTTTTTTATTATTATATATTGCAATTTCCAGTGAAGTGCTTTCAACATTAGGACAAAATGCACACCTATCCTCATTGCAGTAGGAGGCAGGCTTTATAATCTAACAAAATGTATGATTGTTACATTTCAATAGTGGCCAAGGGTACCTGGAATATCTTTTATCATAAGTTTATACTTCAATTAGATGCTGCTCAGGAAAAGAGGGTAGGACCTGAACTAGATATCAAGCCATTATTACGTCTTATTATTTATTACTTTTTATTTGGATGTTGTCTTTATCCACGGTGACTTACAACATTTGAGATACATTTGGTTACATGTCCTTTTTTTCATGTGAAGTGACTTGCTTATGGTCAGTAGTGGGATTTGAACCCACAACCTCAGGGCATTAACAGCAAACATTAATTCCTCATAAATAAACCCATTATTCTTTCCTTTTCCAGACTTAATTTTATCATTACAGGATTACTGTGAGTCTATGTCAAAACCTTGTAGTACAAATTCTGTTTCTCTACAAATTTAATTTTGCACAAATCATTGTGATTATCACTGCTTAAGCAATATTAAGTTAAGAATTAAATAATACAATGAAAAAAAAATGAGTAAAAGCTTGCCACAGTGAAAATTCGAAATAGCTTTATTGATATGACAATAAATGGTTTTTCCTAAGCACTAACAAATTACAAAAATAAGCTTTACAGACAAGTGAATGTATAGCATTGCTTATTAATGAGAATATTGCATTGGTCGGTGACATTGTAATGTGAACGTACATATAGTTTTTAACCTGTTGTCTGTAACCATTTTAAAATTCACAGTGACAGAAAAATATTTCTGTCTTTCTCGTCATTTTATATACAGTTTGCAAAAACTTGTGTAGAGGCACTCATTTACTGGGGAATGTCTGGCATATCAGCAAATTAAAACAGTAAACTTCAAAAGTTTGTCATTTTGGCATTTTATATATACTTGACATGCTGTAAGACTGTTTAGAGAATCTATATTTTACTTTTTCCTTGCAAACAATTAAGGCTATCTTACTTTGTAGATTACAACACAAGCGAAGTACTTTGAAATGTTCAGATATTGTATTGTAAATTGTCTGCATGTTAGTCATAATTCCATGCTCTGTGTCACTTTAATAATGTAGTTTTACAAAATACAGCTCTAGGCAGTATCAAGGGAATAGCAGAACAAAAGAGAATATTGCATGAAAAAATAATGTGAAAAAAGAAATCAAATACCATTATGCCAAACCACATAAAGTCTATTTTTTAAGAGATACTCCATTTTTATACAAAATTGTTTTACATGATGAAAGATGTTTTATATAAAGTTATAAGTAAAAGCACAGCAAAAAATCACAATGCACAAGGCTGTCATTTGAACTGAAGTAACAGGACAGAAAAGACATGCCAAATCAGTGCAAAAGAATCATTTTTGGGGAAGAATAAACCAATAATTATACTGTGCAAATTAAAATGGATATTGCATGAGTAGAGAGAATACTTAATTGAACTTTGAATTAACCACATAAGAAAATGAATTTATGACTTGAGTTATGACTAATTTGTTATCACTGTTAGAAAAATATTTTAGTGGCTGGCCATTCCATTATAAAATAATCTAGAAATAATGAATCATATATATATATATATATATAGTCATACACATGTGCATGGGAGGTATTAAAAGGGCTTAAATGAGGGTAAGATGTGGAGTCAGGGGTTGCACTAATGTCTCTTCTCCATCTTCTACAGATCGCCAGAAGGGAAGCCCAGCCAAAGCACGACCAGTTCCCGTATCCCATTCCTGAAGACGCACTCCTACTGACCTCACTTCCTGCCAACCGCCTATAATGTTCAACCACCTCACCTTTCTAGTCAGTCCCATTTTGGACTCAGTCCCAGAAGCCACTCCGGTGTTATGTATATTTGATTAGCTGTTGTCACAATATATGGGGTCTAGCAGTGCCCCCATTTTTCTGTTTTGTCTTTCTTTTCTTCCTATATATATATATATACTCAGCAAAAAAAGAAACGTCCCTTTTTCAGGACTGTGTATTTCAACAATAATGTTTTAAAAATCCAAATAACTTTACAGATCTTCATTGTAAATTGTTTAAACAATGTTTTCCATGCATGTTCAATTAACCATAATCAATTAATTAACATGCACCTGTGGAATGGTCGTTAAGACCTTAACAGCTTACAGAAAGTAGGCATTTAAGGTCACAGTTCTAAAAACGCAGGACACTAAAGAGACTTGTCTACCGACTGTGAAAAACACCCAAAGAAAGATACCCAGGGTCCCTGCTCATCTGCGTGAACGTGCATTAGGCATGCTGCAGGGAGGCATGAGGACTGCTGATGTGGCTAGGGCAATAAATTGCCATGTCCGCACTGTGAGACGCCTAAGACAGCGCTACAGGGAGACAGGAAGGACAGCTGATCATCCTCGCAGTGGAAGACCACGTGTAACAACACCTGCACAGGATTGGTACATCCGAATATCACACCTGCGTGACAGGTACAGGATGGCCACAACAACTGCCCGAGTCACACCAGGAACACACAATCCCTCCATCAGTGCTCAGACTGTCCGCAATAGGCTGAGAGAGGCTGGACTGAGGGCTTGCAGGCCTGTTGTAAGGCAGGTCCTTACCAGACATCACCAGCAACAACGCCGCCTATGGGCACAAACCCACCTTCGCTGGACCAGACAGGAGTGGCAAAAAGTGCGTGAGTTTCTGCATGACAGCAATGTCAGCGTTCTGCCATGGCCAGCGAAGAGCTCAGATCTCAATCCCATTGAGCACGTCTGGGACCTGTTGGATCGCAGGGTGAGAGCTAGGGCCATTCCCCCCAGAAATGTCCAGGAACTTGCAGGTGCCTTGGTGGAAGAGTGGGGTAACATCTCACAGCAAGAACTGACAAATCTGGTCCAGTCCATGAGGAGGAGATGCACTGCAGTACTTCAAGCAGCTGGTGGCCACACCAGATACTGACTGGTACTTTTGATTTTGAGCCTCCCTTCATTCAGGGACACATTGTGAAACATTTTTAGTTTATGTCTTATGGTGTTGACTCTTTTAGTGTTCATACAAATATTTACACATTAAGTCTACTGAAAGTAAAAACAGTTGAAAGTCAGGGGACGTTTCTTTTTTTGCTGAGTATATATATTTATAACCCCCGTGGAATATATATATTCCAAATTCTTTGTGAGTCAGAAAGTAATTTTAAATGAATTAACCAAGGCATATAGCCGTAAGGGAAAAAAACATTTAAAACTACGTCCTGTGACACCCTTAAAGTTGTCTTTAATTTGTGATGACATACAAATGGAATACTTATGATAATGGGTAGTATAGTTGTTCAGTGGATAGTTCTGCTATATCACATCTCCTAGGTTTAAATGTGCATTGTCTGTTTGGAGTTAGCACACTGACAGTGTGGCACTCCACATTCTTATAAATTGGCCTGGTGTGTGTGAATAGGCCCCTATTATGGACCGTTGCCCTGTCAGGTGTTGTTTCCTACCTCATTTACATGCTGTTGGGACAGCATTGGTCTTTCATCCAGCATCTAGTACAGGAAAAAGCAAATTAAGAAAATAGATGCATAAATATTTCAAGTGTCCAATTTATTTATTGTTTTATAGCCACTTTTACATACCATTCAGGATTTTTGTAGATATTGTAGAGGAGTGATGCAATATGAAGACAGTAACATAACATCTCATTTAATCCAATTTAAAGTTATGAGGGACAGAGTCTATTCGAGCAGCATTGTGCATAAAACAAGAACCAGGTGGTCAGGGTATCAGTCCATTGCATGGCCTAATCACACACTCACAAGCAGGTCACTTTAAACATGCCAGTTAACCCACCCTGCATATCTTTGTTAATGTGGGTACAACACCAGAGTACCACACAGACATGGGGATAAATTACACACAAACAACAACTAGGCATTGGACTCAAATCAGCAGCACTAACCACTGCACTACTTTGCCACCCCTACGTAAGGACAGTAAAAAAATAGAATTATCTTCTTTGCACAGGAAACATAATTCCATCTTCCGTATTTTAGAAGGCATACAATGACAAGTTTGTTATTTTGGGCTTATGCTGCACCTTTCAAAATGCCTTTTCAGCTTCTTGTGACCTGTATGAATTTCTGTCTGTCAGAGGTAGTATGCTTACATCTTGCAGCAGTCATGCCCTGTATTGTGAAGTGCTTGGAGGGCACATGTTCAATTTATATATATATTTTTTAATAACAAGGTAATCCAGATGTAATTGTTGATGCTGTGACCTAACAATATACTGACACAAGATTATCTAATTGTAAATTCAATCCATTTTCCATGCTTTCTTTATGCCATTTGAGTTTGCAGGAGAGAAGCTGCTTATCCAGTCAGCAATGAGCACAAACCTGATGCTCATCACAAACAGGATGCTAGCATTTCACAGGGTATACACAATGGCATCCACTGACACCAGGGGGAAATAGTTTTGCCAGTCAACTTGAAAGCATGTCTTGAAATAGTAAAGACATGTGGAGTCCCCTGTTGAAACCTTGGTAAAAACCAGGGCAATCTGCAGACTTCTAGCAATCATCACAGCCTAGATTCAAATTTGCTATGAGGTGTTAAAGTTAATCTTTGCCGCCACACTTCCACCGCATTTCCAGTTTTAATACTGATAAATTAATTACATAGACTGGCACCCTAAATGTAATGATTTGGTGCCTTATCTTGGGCTGTTCCCTGCATTGCTGTCTGGACAGGTACCAACCCCTGGCAATTCTGAATCAGATTAAGCAGGTAAAAGAATGTTATGTTTTGTTGTGTTATTTAATTGAGGCAGATTGAAGACTTAAGTGCCAGCTTAAGTGAAAAATTAAAGAAACGTACTAAGTAATTGCAACACAAACACTGACTTAATCAGTTTTAACACGAAATGATGCAGATGAAAGAAGAGAATAAGCGGGTCGCTAAGGTGGAGAAAAGAAGAGCTGCTCAGGAAGCAGCAAGTGCATCAACCTCTGAGCAAACAAATGCTAAACGTCCAGAAAAAGAGTATGAAAACTAGGAATGCTCAAGTCAAGTGTATTCACTGCAAGTTATCGTGCAGTATGCCGTTACTGGTATATTAATAAATACAATTATGATAGTTTCAAAAAGTGTGTGTATATAAAAATATTTAACATTATAATCCTAAAGTCAATTATGATTAAATAGAAATTGAGATATGGATCATCAGGAGGGCGGCACAGTGGCACAGTGGGTGGCGCTGCTGTCTCGCAGTTAGGAGACCTGGGTTTGCTTCCCACGTCCTCCATACGTGGAGTTTGCATGTTCTCCCCGTGTCTGTGCGGTTTTCTCCCACAGTCCAAAGACATGCAGGTTAGGTGCTTTGGCGATTTTAAATTGTCCCTAGTGTGTGCTTGGTGTGTGTATATGTGTGTGTGTTCATGCCCTGCGGTTGGCTGGCGCCCTGCCCAGGGTTTGTTTCCTGCCTTGCGCCCTGTGTTGGCTGGGATTGGCTTCAGCAGACCCCCGTGACCCTGTAGTTAGGATATAGCGGGTTGGATAATGGATGGATGGATCATCAGGATATAAAGGCTCCCATAGAACTCCCATGAATCCCTATATCCCAAGTGGCATCACGCTAAGAACAGAATTTCAGTGTACTTTCACTTTTAGCTGACATTGCGGTTGGTGGCAAAGGTTCAAAAGGAGCAAAAATATGGATAGATAGTAGTGAGACATATGCAGGATAGAATTTTATGAGGAACTGTTTATATGCACAAGCCACTTAATGTGTCTTTATAAAAGATGTTTTTATGTGAGGTATGGTAGTTTTCTAGCAGGTAACATAACTGTGTTTATTATAAGAGGTACAAACTAAAGCAGAAAGGAAGAGTTTAGATATCACTAGTAAAGTTTTACAGAATGTGGGGTGAGAGTTCTGTAATTTAAGTAACATATTCATTTTGAATAGGGAAGTGCAGACTGAGGGGTGGCAGCAAAGCGAGATGTTCAAAGTACCTGTCTGAAGACCTTTTCCCCTTTCTGCTAAATTAATCCATGCTGCATTGTACGCAAAAGCTTATGTAAGCTAAATGAGAATGTATGGAATACTGAATCTAATAATGTCAGATGAAGACAGAACATGAAACAGCAGTGAAAAAGTCTTTGATCAGAACAGGTTGATGTTACTTGTTTAAATGAACCAGAAGACAAAATTAAGAGAAGGATGAAAGCCATCATCTATAAACTTTTATTAGGCATATTTTAGGAGACACATGAGAAAGGAGAACTATATCAGGACTAGAAAGCTGCAAATGTGACTTCAGGTTTCAAGAAGGGAGACAAAATGGATTGTGGTAATTACAGACCAGTAAGTCTTTCTTCTGTGCCAGGCAAAATTAAGCAAACCAAGATAAAAAATAAATTATAAAAGTACCTATATGAAAATTAATGTACTAAATAGCAGCCATCATGGATTTATGAAGGGCAGGTCTTGTCAAACCCTATTGTTTAGTATTTTTTTAGCAGGCCAAACACTAATTGACAAAAACGTAACATACAACATCATTTAATTAGACTTTCAAAAGGCTTTTGATACAATCCCGCACCAAAGATTAATTTTGAAACTGGAAGCTATTGACATCATGCATCTCAGGTCTTAAGGGCACTACTCCGACAGATTGAGAGAATTAAACCTGTTTAGTCTTAAGCATTAGAGGCTGCATGGGGACTTAGTACTGGTTATTAAACTCCTCAAATGCATTGATAAAGTATATCCAGCAAATTGGGGTATCACATACTGGAGGACAGCAGCCATACCACATGCACTTCAGAACTGATAATCCACCTGAAGCTAAGCATATTCAAGCCCAGCCATTACTTGAATGGGAGACCAACTAGTAAAAAGCTTGAGTTGCTACTGGAAGAAGTATTGGCAAGGCCAGCAGTCTGAATGTGGATCCCAATGCCACAGGGCAGTGATGGCGATACTGTATCTATCTATCTGTGCTGTAAAAATTGTGCCATCCTTCAGATGAGATGTAAAGTTAAGGTCCTGACTCTGTGGTCATAAAAGATCCCTGGGCGTCCTTTGTAAAAAATATGGTGTATCCCGATGTCTTGGCTAAATTACTCACCACGGCCTAGTCATTCTGGCCCTCTAATCATCCCCTGTCTCAGATTAGCTAACTATCTCTCACCCTTTCACCACCTAACAGCAAATGTGTGGTGAGCGTACTGCCATAAAATAGCTGCTGTTGCATCATCCAGGTGGATGCTACACATTAGTGGTGGCTGAAGTAGCTCCCCACTCACTATGTAAAGCGTTTTGAGTAGTGAGAAAATCACTGTGTAAATGTAAGGAATTAATTATTATTATTATTATTGTTATTATTTAATAATGGGAAGTACATTTAGGACTGAAGCCAGGAAGCACTTCTTTATGCAATGAGTTGTCTGAATCTTGTACAAATTATTGAGACATGTAGTTGAAGTAGAAACTTTGACAACCTCTAAGAAATGTGTGGATGAGATATTGGGACAGCTTAGTCATTATCTAAACAAATGAGCTTGATGGACTAAATTGTCCACTCTCATTTGTCAGTTTCTAAATTTCTTATGCTTTTATGTGTAGCCAAAAATGTCAGGGAAATAGTAAGATACAAGATCAGCTGTTCTAGCCACTGGGGTTACTGCTGTCGTCTCAGAGTAATAAATAAGAGAAACATTGTCAAAAGTTTAGATTTACGTTCTTTTAAAATTAATCTTCATATCAAATCAAATCAATTTAAATATATTTTATTTGTCAGATACAAACTATATATACAATTCAATGTGTAGTGAAATGCTTACTTCACAGAAGCTGAAGAAACAAAAATACACTACCGGTCAAATGTTTCCAGTTTTTCTTCAAATCTAATCAGTTGGAATACAATGACTGACCTAAAATGGTGAATAGTTAAGCAGTAAACTGCCAGAAGTTTAGATTTAAAGTTTAGGTTAGCAAAAACTGAAAAAAGGGAAATATTAGAATATTACAAATGGGCCCTTTTCAGGGAACAAGTAATAAGTTACAACTTACAGATGTTCTGCAGCAATTAAAGTAAATTAAGCCTTGCAAGTTGAAGCAAACAATTTTCACAGGTGTCCCAACTTCTGTTGATTACTAATCACACAGGGTGTTTGCGTACCATTGAGTTGGTGAAAGGATGGATCCTCAGTGTGTGACACCAACTGTCAAATATGGAGGAGGAAGTGTGAGGGTCTGGGGTTCTTTTGCTGCAGGCAGAGTGGGTAATTTGCACATAGTGACTGGCATTTTGAATCAAAAGGATTACCACAGTTTGCTGTTATATCAGCAAAAAGTGGCTAGTTTGATTAATGAAAAATTTACATAAAATTCTGTACACTTAATGATTTGTCATTGTTTATTTGTTCTATGTTTTGATTTCATGAAACATTAACATATTAAACTGTGTGCATTTCCATAAAAAGTGAAAAACTGAGGAATTCTAAAACTTTGGACTGGTAGTGTATACTATATATATATATATATATATATATATATATATATATATAGTGATAAAGGCACTATATAGCGCCTGACCCGGCACAGACTGACACAGAGGCACGTGTAAAAATCACACAGGCTTTTATTTTCTCTTCAGCCATGGGGCACGTCTTCCCCGTGTCCCACAGGCCCAACACAGTCTCAAAAGCACTTTAAACACACCACCACTCCTCCCAGGTAACCTCGTCCTCTTCCTCCCGATTCTGGCCCTTTAGTGGTGGAGGCTGGCCTGTTTTATAGCCCACAAGCAAGTGTTCCAGGTGCTTGACCACCTGGTCCCAATTGCACCTCCGGGTGGGGCTGATGACTCGTCCAGCCATGTCCTTGAGTCTCAGCAGCACCCCCTAGCGGCCACTCCAGCTCCCAACCAGGCTGTGGAGGACTCCATGTCCCATGGAGCCACGCAGGAGACTGGGAAATCAACATCGGCCAGGGAGGCTGCCACCAAGCGTCCCGGGGGAGGTATTGAGCTGTCCATGGTGGCTCCCCCGGAACATATGCAGCAGGGGCGTCCCGGCCGGGCATGGGACCCGGCTGTCCATTACTATATATATATATATATATATATATATATATATATATATATATTGTCACAGACAGCTAGGGTTCTTACGTGGCTGGGACGCCTAAAAAGACTGGAAGGTGACAATAATAGCTTCCAGGTCAAGAGAGGGCAACCGCCCTGGATAAAAAGAGGACCACGGGAAAGGGACAAATAGATTTTAACCCATTGGGACCCGTAGCCACCACCAGGGGGCTCCTTAAGTCTCAACAGACTAGAAGAATTGTCACTTCCGCCACACCAGGCAAGATGGCGGCTGAACCAGCCAGGAATGCCCGGAGTGCTTCCGGGGCAAAGGGCAGCACTTCCGCCACACCAGGAAGTGCTGCCAGAAGATTGTTTCCAGCCAACTGGAATGCATCTGGGCGGGAATAAAAGGGCCCGCCTCCTAACAGTCAGGAAGCTAGAGTCGGGAGTGGGAGCTGGACGAAGCTCCCCTGGAGGAGACAGGCGGCCAAGTACTGAGAGAAAGAAGCCCATAGAGTGGTGATTATTGCTGTGAGCATTGTGTCGTGTTTGGGACTGTGTTTATTTATGTTAAATAAACGTGTGAATTTTATAAAGATGTGGTTTCCGACTGGTGGTGTCCGGGCAAGTCTCACTATATATATATGTGTGTGTATGCATGTAGCCAAATACATCAATATTAAAACAAACAAACAAATCCCCGAACAGACATAGTAACATCTGGTTTGATTACGAGAGCTGTTGCTTTCCATCACAGCCATGTAGGTGGGAGTAAGACTTGTTTCAACCTGCTCAGTTGTACAGCAGAATTACATTTAAAGATATCAACATTCGAATAACAACAACAACAACAACATTTATTTATATAGCACATTTTCATACAAAAAAATGTAGCTCAAAGTGCTTTACAAAATGAAGAATAGAAAAATAGAAGACACAATAAAAAATAAACATAAGTCAACATTAATTAACATAGAATAAGTAAGGTCCGATGGCCAGGTTGGAAAGAAAAAACAAAAAAAAAAACTCCAGAGGCTGGAGAAAAAAAAAATAAAATCTGTAGGGATTCCAGACCAAGAGACCGCCCAGTCCCCTCTGGGCAATGGTGCAAGCCCAGCTTGTTGTGTCCACAAATCTAACATGCTATCTAAAGCTTCTTCATTCTGATGTCTACTTTGTTAAGTTACAGTAACTTATCTCCTTAAGTACCTGATGTAACTTATCTCCCTAGGCAGTAGCATGGACAAATTGAGCCAACATTTCAATGACTGGATAACATATTTTAGTTTTTATTGTAATGTGTTCTTTTTTTCACTATTGCCTATTCACTCATTTCCAGTCCTCCTCTTCCCTTTCCAATCCTTCCAATCATATTAGGTGTAAACTGTCTAGCATTAAATTAGCATCTGAAATAAGACGTTTTAAGCTAGTTCTCTGAAATAAACAAATGCCATTTGTTGTAACTTGCCATGCCATGTAAAAGTTCATCCAACTTTTTAAAAAACCATTGCATAATCCAAATTTATCAAGACAGGTCAGTTTTGAGTACATTCTACTTTACTTTTACCCGTCTTTCAATTTTGGGATGAGCTGATGCTGCTATAAGGTGCAACAAGCAGTGGTGATTGCACTGCTCCCAGATGAGTACAGGGAACATTTACTATATCCCATTTTACGTACTCAGAGTCCCATACATTCTCCAGTGCTATAGAAGTAGATATTCATCAGATTCACCTGATTCCTCTGACAACTTTCAAGCTCCCAGCTCTTGGGTCTGTGTCTAACATGGCAGCAGCATGTCTTCGATTTACAAATTCATTTAAGATTAATAGTAACAAGCAAGAGTCCAAATCTAAATCTTAAGGTTAATAATAATTAAAGAAATTGGTTAATAATTGTAATAAAAGGAACAGAAAACAGAAGAGAGAGCTGCTGTAAGTCCAGAGGTACTCCCTTTTCTGTCAAGGTTTGCACTTATCACTGCTCTTTTTAAGGCATCTATATAGATAGGCCCATGAGTATAGCCTGCATATGCATCAACCAGTTAGGATTTTTTATGTTAAGCTAGGAAGTCTTACTTTCTCATGAAAACTGAGAATTAAGTGTGAAATCTACAGTAGTTTCTATTCTCCCCAGTGTCCCTTTCAATTTCGTTCCTCAAGAAGTATACTCACTGTCATAGCTTTAGCACTGGGTTTATTGTGTTCACAAAAGCACCAAGTTATTAAAAAAGAACTTACACCTTCAGAAGTCTGTATTCTTTAATAAAAAGCAACAGAGTCATACTATGGCTGGTGTATACATTGTAAGAGGAATCAAAGATTTAATCTTGGTGGTTATGGAGCCGAGAAGCTGTGTAACAAGCCATTTAGTTACTTTTTTCTTAGTTGTAACCAAGTTTTGTCTCTGCAGATAATCCTAGTGATATCCTGCTCTGAATGCAAATTACTTTTTAAAATTAAAACTGATGATGGGATGAGGTTCATTAATAAATCTGTTTTGCCCTGCTGGGGGTAAGTAATTATGTTGCTTAGGTAATCATAACAAGTCACTGAGTGAGACTACATGGGTAATGATGTCCAGTGGGAAAGTTAATTGAAGGCACCCACATCAGGTGTGAAATACCTCTAGAGCTCTGAGGTGGCTTATATACTGTGTGTATGTGTATATATATATTTATATATGACAGAGGAATAAAATGAATTCTTTTTAGTTAAATATCACTCAGATTTTGCTCATGTTCCAGAATATAAGCAAAGTAAAGCATTGAAAAGTATTCTCACAATCTTGAAAAATGATTACGATCTAGCACCTACTATGCTGTTCTGGTTTACATATTAATTTAATTATGTAATTTATGTTTTAAATAAATATTTTATATTGTAAGCTTGGTGCTATATAGCACCCGACCCGACACAGATTCACACAGAGGCACGTATAAAAATAAAACAAATATTAATTTTTCTTCACCAGTGGCACATAGGCACAACACAGTCCCAACAAGCACAAACTCAAAACACTTCTCTCTCCTACCACCACTCCTCCCAGGCAACCTTGTCTTCCTCCACCCAACTCTGGCTGCTGAATGTTGGTCGCTGGCTCCTTTTATAGTTCACCCGGAAGTGCTCCAGGTGCTTGATCGCCGTGTTACGGCTGTACTTCCGGGTGTGACGGATACGCTGCCCATACGGGCTCAGGAGTCCCAGTTGCAGCACCCCCGGCAGTGCCTGCAGGACCCAACAGGGCTGCACCCAACTCCAATTACCATGGAGCCCTGCGGGAAACTGGGGCACCGCCCAAACCCGGGGGGCAGCCATCTAGCGTCCGGGGGGAGGTATTGCACCGTCCATGGCTGCTCCCCCTGAATATAGAGTGCAGGGGCGTCCAAGCTGGGTATGGATCCCGGCCGTCTGCTACAACATATTCACATACACTAATTAGAAATGGTTTTGTATTTGTATTTTTTTTCTGCAGATATTTAGGTGATTGCTAGTACATATTCAATTTATTCTTGAAGTTTTTCTTTATTTCTAAAATCACAACCTTTGCATTTACATTTAAATTTATTTGCTTAGTGGACGATTTTATTCAAAAGAGGACTGCATAATCGAATAAACATCAATCTGGGGAAACGTTTGGGAACAAGTTTAACAGGAGTACAGGATTGCATTTGCATTAGCAGGAATCTTATGCTTCATTTTTCCCCAAATAGGGTAGAAAAACTGCCACAACCTTGTGATCTTAAATTGAACCCGTTGTTTTTTTTACAAACTGCTACCTTTAATTACTGCAGAGGGACATCTCAAAAATTGAATTATATAGTGGAATTATAATCAACTATAAATAAACATCGTAGCCAATTTCTGGACACCATAATTAGACCTAGAATTAAACTCACATGCTTCACAAGTGGTGCTTAATGTAGTAATTTGCTCCTTAAAAAAAAAAAACAAATAAACTAAATATATAACTAGTCATTGTACATTTTTGCATTTTAAAAGGTTGCTTAGTAAACATTACTTCACTGTGACAAATCAGCTGGTGTCAGATCAAGCTATATAATTTTGCAGTAGGCAAAGGCTGTGTCTCTGAGTCATCCTAAAGAAATAATAAAAAGTATGTGGTGTAAAACATCCAACAGGTCATAATGCTACAGTCAAAGAAAAAAGCTCTAGAATCAAATAGATTGTGTTCAGTGGGCTTGCTTCACTCAACCTTTTACTTATAATAGGCAGTCTGAACAAAAGCAACTTTTGTGAAGGTTTGGACAGTGACCACCTAGGGTGCCATCTTCACTTTGCTTTGGATGGTGCACATCACACCTTACATGATCCCTGAGCTCTTAAGAACTTGTGCCTTCTGTGGTGCTATCACAGAACAGCTACATGATGCAGAGGAATGCAAAAGGTGTCATAGCTGCTATTGAGTCTGGTGTGACTTAGCCATCCCATCATCAACATCCCCAACAAAAAAAAATACGTTTCACAAGCAGTCGAGAACTTGTTAGAGTAGTGTCTCAAAATAAAAAGGCAAAAGCCTTCAGGCGCTCAGTACTGCAAAAGGAAAAAGAAAAGGCAAATTAAAAACTGAGGTATGAATAGTCTGTCATTGTGTAAATTGTGTTTGTTTCATCACCTTAGCATGGCATCACTATCACTATTAGCACAAATGTAAGCCAAATACATTCACTATACTAGATAATTGATGTGCAAATGTAGCCTGTAGGCTGTCAACTACCTGCTTGTCCTTAGGTATCTGTATTGGTATTTCTTTGTATGCATAATGGTGTTCTCTTGACATCATAGACATCACCAAGTTCTGTAGTGGTCAGAAAGGTTTTAAGGAAAAGATCGCACATTCAGCCTGAAGTTACTATAATGCAAAAGTAATAATAAGCATCAGCCATGTGGAAGAAGGTAATATTTCATATGATGATGTTATGCAGGAATTTGCAGCAAGGATGTCCAGGAAAGTAAAACAGTAAATAGAAAAGTTCCCATTCTCATGACAATCTTTACATTTTGTTGCATTTCAGATGTGATAGCTCTGCAATTATTGTGTTTCAGAGGTCATTGAGTTCTTTTATTTATTCTTACATTCATATATTTTAATTGTGCATTTACCTCTTAAGTACCTTTCTAAGATATTTATTATTATTATTATTATTATTATTATTATTATTATTATTATTATT
>JANRMT010062806.1:77521938-77590448 GCA_026402145.1 Polypterus bichir lapradei
GATAGATAGATAGATAGATAGATAGATAGATAGATAGATAGATAGATACTTTATTAATCCCAAGAGGAAATTCATATACTCCAGCAGCAGCATACTGAGAAAAAACAATATTAAATTAAAGAGTGATAAAAATGCAGGTATAACAGACAATAACTTTGTATAATGTTAATGTTTACCCCCTGGGTGGAATTGAAGAGTCACACAGTGTGGGGGAGGAATGATCTCCTCAGTCTGTCAGTGGAGCAGGACAGTGACAGCAGTCTGTCGTTGAAGCTGCTCCTCTGTCTGGAGATGATACTGTTCAGTGGATGCAGTGGATTCTCCATGATTGACAGGAGCCTGCTCAGCGCCCGTCGCTCTGCCACGGATGTCAAACTGTCTAGCTCCGTGCCTACAATAGAGCCTGCCTTCCTCACCAGTTTGTCCAGGCGTAAGGCGTTCCTCTTCTTTATGCTTCCTCCCCAGCACACCACCGCGTAGAAGAGGGCACTCGCCATAACCGTCTGATAGAACATCTGCGCATCTTATTGCAGATGTTAGAGGACGCCAGCCTTCTAAAGAAGTATAGTCGGCTCTGTCCTCTCTTGCAGACAGCATCAGTATTGGCAGTCCAGTCCAATTTATCATCCAGCTGCACTCCCAGGTATTTATAGGTCTGCACCCTCTGCACACAGTCACCTCTGATGATCACGCGGTCCATGAGGGTCCTGGTCCTCCTAAAATCAACCACCAGCTCCCTGGTTTTGCTGGTGTTCAGTTGTAGGTGGTTTGAGTTGCACCATTTAGCAAAGTATTTGATTAATGTCCTATACTCCACCATTCCTGATGCAGCCCACGATAACAGTGTCGTCAGAGAACTTTTGCACGTGGCAGGACTCCGAATTGTATTGGAAGTCCGATGTATATAGGCTGAACAGAAGTGGAGAAAGTACAGTCCCCTGCGGAGCTCATGTGTTGCTGACCACAATGTCAAACCTGCAGATACTGAGACGCACATACTGAGGTCTGTCTGTAAGATAGTCCACGATCCATGCCACCAGGTATGAATCTACTCCCATCTCTGCCAACTTGATCCTAAGGAGCAGAGGTTGGATGGTGTTGAGGGTGCTAGAGAAGTCAAGAAACAAAATTCTTACAGCACCACTTCCTCTGTCCAAGTGGGAGAGGGATTGGTGTAGAATATAGAGGATGGCATCCTCCGCTCCCAACTTCTCCTGGCATGCGAACTGCAGAGGGTTGAGGGCGTGGCAGACCTGTGGCCTCAGGTGGTGAAGCAGCAGCCGCTCCATGGTCTTCATCACATGTGACGTCAGAGCGACAGGCCTGAAGTCATTCAGCTCACTAGGACGTGATACCTTTGGGACTGGGGTGATGCAAAATGTTTTCCAAAGCCTCGGGACTCTCCCCTGTTCCGGGCTCAGGTTGAAAATGCGCTGTAGAGGACTCCCCAGCTCTAATGCAAAAGGACTTCAGCAGTTGTGGTGATACTCCATCTGGACCCACTGCTTTGCTGGGCTGCTGTAATTGAGGGTGGGGGGAAACTCTCTCTTATGCTGGTATCAGCAGAAGGATGGGTGGAGGGTGCAGTACTATAAGATAGTTTTAGAAAGGGAACAGCAGTTCAGTTTAGAATAGAACTACTGGGCATGCAACAAGGACTGGGCTGTGGGATATACTTTCTACAGTGCACAATCAGGCTTATTGTGCTGCAAATTGCAAGGACAAGGCAGGATTACAGTTTGCGCATGCTGAAAGAGTTGCTTAGTGGTATAACTTACAACAGACTAAGCTGGGGTTGCAATTTATCTGTACCTGAAGAGCACCTTCACTTCTTTGTACCTTCAGACTGGAATTACAATCTTTAAGACAATTGTCACCTTTGCTTTTCCCATTATACAGTAAATTAGTTCCTTTCCATATTCTTAGTTATTAATATATTTTTATGAATTACTGGGTTTTAACTAATGATAATAGCTAGAAGAGGAACTTATTTCATTTGATTTTCTCCTTTCATAGGGTAATATTGATAGTGATTTTATGCTGGCTTTAGCCATTTTGTATTAATAGTTATTTTTTTTCTTTTGGTAATTGTGTTTGCTTGTTGGATATCTTATTAATATGTTTATTGGCAAAGATGGCAGTTGCATACAAGAGACTCCGTTTAGATAACTATTTTATTTCCCAGCATGCATATATATATAAATCTTTCCCATTTCTTATAAATCTTGCAACATAGAGCATTGTAAACATTACATCTCCCCTTTTCAGAAGGGGTCTTCTATTAATATTACCAATAACACGTTATAACCCGCTACATGGCATAGTCACAAAAGTACATAACCGGAATGTTCTAAATATGCTACAAAAAATAACTGATTGGGGAGGTATCAACATGATTCTTTCAGCAGGCTTCCTATATAATAAACATATATATTTGTTATAAGTAATAATTGGATATCTGATGAAGAAAGGCATTTAACATGGTAACATTTTTGATATGGCATACTTGAATGCTTGAAACAATTATAGACAGAAAACAGAACCTTAATATGAACTAAACAAAATGCAACGTATACACCCATCACAATCACAAATCAGGATTTTCCTTGGTCAGATAACTCGACCAGACCTGGGGGTAATGCAAGTTTGAGGTTCACCTGTGGTTTGGTGCCTGTGCTAGCTGTACTGGGATGGACGGATTGCAGCCTATGGCTCATCAACAACTGTGACAGTGATTTAAAGTTGTCAACTGGGGTATTCCTATGCTCAAGAAATTTTAAATATGGATCTTGTTGTTTCCACCTGTGCTTTAGTCATGAGGTATTTGCCAGTTTGGACTGTCCTTTCAGCAATCCATTGCTCAGCGAATAATGTGGGCTTCTAGTTATGTTATTGAAACCCCAGGTGTTAGCAAAACACTGAGATTCTTTCAAACTATAGCAAAGCCCATTATCATTAATGATAGTCTTTGCAATGCCATGTTTCGTGAACATTGTTTTAAATGTGTAGATGACTCCTGTTGAGGAAGCATTTTTAAGTTTCTCTAACTCAAAGAACCTGCTGTAATAGTCTACACATATGACATACTTGTCAACTTCCTATACAAACAAATCTGTTCCAGCTCTTTGCCATGGTCTCCCTGGCACTGGGTAAGAGCTCAGACGTTCCTTGGCATTTTGATTATTGTGTTTTTGGTGTATGCTTCATGTGCTAACCATGGTCTCCATTTGCTGACTCATGCCAGGACAGAAAAGTATGTCTCTCACTCTATGTTGTATTTTTCTATGCCCATGTGGCCTGTGTGTATTTACTAAAGCATCTACTTTTGTAGAGCACACGGAACAATTATTTTCTCTCCCTTTAACAATATTCCCTCTGCCTGAGATATTTCACCTCTATTATTCTAATATTCTGAAGTTACATTTGGGTATGTTTTCTTAAACTCTGCCCATTTTTCTTGGATTGTTCTGACCAGTACATTTGCTGAGGATCTTGTTCTGCTGCTGCCCTGATTTCTACAATCTTTAGGTCACTAATTGGCATATTGCAAATTATGCTATAGATTTCTGTCAGTAAATTGTTCTCTGCAGTCTCAGTGGTGCAGCTGACAAGGGTTTGAAGGGTATGAATTCTAAAGGATAACAGTCTGTTTCAACCACTACACAGTGGCTGTATATGAGGGGGTAGCCAAAAATAACTGGAATTAAAAAAAAAATGTTTTAATAATTTTTACTTACCGAAACTTTAGTCTCCTTCAAAGTACTCTCCATGTGAATGAATGCACTTGTCCCAGTGGTTTTCCCACTGGGGGAAACATTTTTGGAATTGCTTAAAAGGAATGTTGTCCAATGCTTGCAGCAATTTTTCTTTGACTTCCTCCATGGTACAAAAACACTTTCCTTTGAGTTCTTTTTTCATAGGCAGGAACAAGAAAAGGTTGCACAGAGTAAGATCAAGTGACATTTCCCACTCATAGACCTGTGTTTTACTGAAAGCTTCCCCTTTAAAAGCAGTTTCAAGCATCACTACAGTTTCAGCAGCTGTTTTCCCTAAGAGAAAACAAAATATAATGCAGACTCACTGTTCTTTATGATCAGATATCTCAAAAATTGCAGAAAACATTTAATAAGCACCAAGCAAAACCAACATGGAATACTGTGCAAACAATACAATGCAGCTACACTTGGCAAACTGCCACATAATACTGTAAGTATGCTACACCTAGCAGTGAAATTCGTAACTAAGTGTAGCTTGCGCGCCATGTACAGATTCTGGTTGTTTTTGGGTACCCACTCTTATGTATTCAAGGAATCTTTTGCAGCAGAACAGAACTGTATATAACTCTTTCTCAATCTGCACATAATTTTATTCACTGGGGTTCAGGGATTTAGAAGCATAGGCCCATTGGCCTGCCTTCTTGGAGGAAGACAGCACCTAAACCATGACGTAATGCATCCGCCTGTAGTAGGAGCTCTTTGCTTTGTTCATAATATGCAAGAATCTAACCTGGTTCCCCTGTAATCAGTCCTTTCACTTGCTTAAGTGATTTGTCATGCTCTGCATCGCTGACAAATTCGCTGCTCTGCTTCAAGAGCTGTATCAATGGGGCATTAACTTCTGAAAGTTTGAGAGTAAATTTGGCTAGATTATTAACCATTCCATGTATAGTTTCTAATTTTGCTTTGTTTCCCAGTGCTTTTATTTCTTTAATCACCTTGAATTATTTGTGTCTGGCTTGAGTTTGTGGGCAAAGTAGTTCACTTCTGACACATAGACAATGGCCTTTTCTGTATTTAACTTTATTTCATTTTTTCTCTTGACAGGGAAAAACTTGGGGGTTGGTGGCAGAATTGGCACTCCAGGCATCATACAAAAAAACCTCACACTGTTCCACTCCATCTGAATTAGTGTGGTCCTGAGGTATCACCAAATGCATGGCTGCACTCAGGTCCTAATCCGGATCCTGAGTTGGTCTGTCGTGTGGTGGGTGCGGCAATGCACAGTATCAGTGCGTGCTCCTAACCTCTCTCTGTCTTTCTTGACCACTCTAGCACTGTTCTGAGATTTTGGTAGTGTTCTTCCTTTGTGCGCCATTTATAAGTATGTCATCAACAAAAGCAACCATACCACTAATGCCTTTGTATGCCTTGTTAATTCTCCTTTGAAACTTGTCTTGCACCGAAGCAATCCCAAAGGGTAACCTCAGGAATCTACACCTGACAAAAATAGTGGTAAAGGTAGTTAGTAGGGATGCCTTATGACTCAGTTACATGGCCCAATATCCTGATCTAGAATCTAGGACACTAAAAAGCATGCTCCAACTAGCATGGGTACAAATTTTTCCAGAGTTGGCAGTGGAAAACGAAGTCTCTGGATACCTTTATTAAGATCATGTGGGTCTAGGCATATTTGACGCTTTTATTGTTTTTGGCTCCTCTACCACCACTAAAGAGTTTACACTTTCTGTTGGTTTAATCACTGTGGCAATAATTCCAGCTTGTTCCATGTCATTTAAATCTTGGTTGAGATGATTTTAGAGTGCAAAAGGGATTCTTCTAGCTGGGCATACAACAGGAATTGCTTCTTATTTCAGGCAAATATTGCAACCCTTTGGATGCCAACCATTGCCCTAGAAAACCTCTGAAAATTCTTCTAAAATCCTCACATGTGCCCTTACTATCCAATACATTGCCTCTATACCCTATGAGTCGGTGTGTGTTGTTTTCTTAATTGGGATATGCTGGAACATTTTGATGAATACATTTCTTGTTATGTTCATCTGTGTCCCAGTATCCAACTTGAATTTTATTTTCTTCTCCGTTCCTACTTTAATGTTCATAGCCTAAGTTTGCACATTCATTTGTTTCAGTGTCAACGTAAAGTTCATCATGTAACTTGGACTCTCTGCTTCCCATCACTGTATGTACTGGTTTTCCCTTGAATCTAGTCTGAGCCAGTGCTGCGTTCTACATACTGTTGTGAAGTGATTTGATTTCTTGCATTTACAGATTGTTTCCCCTTTGCTAGGCATTCCTCTGTTACTTGGTACTTTCCACATCATCCACATAGCTTGTTTCTGTTGCTTGCCTGTCTATCTTTTTTTCCAGGGTGTACTGCATTGCACTGCGCTGATTTTGAACTTACAGCATGTACAGACTGGCTGCCACTGTCCTTACTAGCGACCATTGTTTTCAGTTGCTCCTGCAATAACTCGTGTGAATGTGTAATATTTATTGCCTGTTTCAACGTTAACTCTGGACCACAGCTTAACAGCTTTTCTCAAGCTTTGGGTGAATTAGGCTCAAAAATAATGCAGTCTCTGACCTTTTCTGCATAATTACAATCCTTTACCAATAGCTTTAGCTCCATTACGAAATGCTCACTGGTCCCCCCATCATCCTGCATATTTTTATGGAACTTGTAACATGCGAATATATAGTTGGCACAGACATATTGAGAAAACCATAGTATGTTTACAATACCTTAGCTTCATCGTTTCACAAGGTCTATGTATTGAAGACATCCTGTCTTTTCTCTCCAACCAACAAAAATAGGTAGCTTATTACTGAACTGTCCACTAAATATAAACTCCACATGTTGTAGTAAATGTTGCCAGGCTTCAGGCACATTGTATGACTCCCAGTCTATCCACAGAGCAGGCATACCAGCAAGATCCATCTGTACTGAATTTCAGTGAGTTCAACCTTTTATTCTGAAACCATGTTATATATCCTTGTTGAATATTTTTTTAATATGTTATGGCAAATGGCTGGGACTCCTCCTCGGCTGGGATGCCTGTCTAATGGAAGGACCAGGGGAGAAAACGCACACAGGGCAGTATCTCCCCCGGAGCGGTAGATGGCAGCTCTCATGAGTTGCAGTGGCGCCTCAGACTCCCACAGGGCTCCATGGGAGTTGGAGTTCGGCTCAGCCCTGTTGGGTTCCGTGGGTGCCACCAGGGGGTGCTGCATGAACTGCAGAGCCCTGCTTTATTGGGCTTCTGCCTTACATGGAAGTGCATCCGCACCACGCCAACAGGCCACTGGAAGTACTCTCGGGTGCAGAATAAAAGAAGCCCACTGCCTCTGCTCCGTGAGCCAGAGTCAGGAGGGAGAGGACAATACTTGCTGGAGGTGGAGTTGAGATGGACTGAGACAGAGAAAGAGAAAAGAAGAGGAAAATAAAGTATATTATTATAAATATTGTGCTTTGTACTGTGCTGCACTGTTGAGAAACAATTTGAGAAGTGGAAAAAATAAAAATGTGTGTTGCTGAACTTGTGTTCTGCATCTGTCTGTGTTGGGTTAGGGGAACCGAGTACCCTCCGCAGGCCACAATGTCTATCAGTAAAGGTGACAGTCGCATACAAGAGGCTCCTTTTAGATAAGTCTTACTTTTTTATTTACCAGCATGCATATAAATATGAACTTTCCCATTTATTATAAATCTCATGATATCAAGCATTGTAAACATTACAGTAATTACAGGGCATCCCTCTATTAGGTATGCAATCAAACATTTTGTGTTTAAGAAAATTGAACACTAGTTGTCACAGACCCTCCATCCCTAACACATATCAATTGATGCCATTTTTGCACCACTTGAATTGGAATCTGCTGTCTATAAAAGCTATTTAGCCTGCATTTTTAACTGCATTGTAAAGTAATGATAACACCATTATTTTTGAATATCACTCACTGTTACAAAAATATTCAATAAACAAAAAGGTGAGAATTAACTCACCTGAATCAAAAAGTGAAATACTTCAACTTTCATATGAGTTAATGCACCTGAATATCACATGTGTTGTACATTTTCAAACTTGTATTAAATCCTGCATTTTACCCATGTTAATATCGAGACTAATGTCCCATATCAATAACTTTTCTGTTTTATATGAAGATGACCTCTCATATTTTGGTCAGTGGATTATTCTTTCACCACTGGTAGTACAATCACATTTACAGTGGATATTCTACATTCATATATATATAGTGTCTATATGCCTCATGACTTATACACCCTGATATTACTTTGTTAATGTTATTTTAGTATAGCTTAATGTAACTAATCTTAAGAATTTAATAAAAGTTTTTTTCTTCAAATAACTGCTTTAGATTATATAAAGTTTGTAATTAACCCAAAGACCTTTTCATGTTTTCCAAGACTACATAATTTTCCTGACTGTAACTGAAATAGTTTCCAGATAGAGCCTGTACTTTACTTTTCATTACTTTGGCGTGATTGTGCTTTCTAAATATGCTCAGTTTGACCCTGAAAACTATTTGGGCCTTATCTATCGTCTGGATTCCTTTGACCTGATTAGCTGATAACTTAATGAAATAATGACTTGTTTTTAAGCTGTTTCACAAATACATAATTTTATTTTAAAGTATGCAAGGTTAGGGATCCTTGTGATACTTTATAGTGAACTCAGACTGCATTGCCTACTTAATAGCTATGCAGACTCTACAGTAGTTGGAAAAATGTAATAGTCTCAGCCAGCTTATAATCAAACTTCCACACCAGGCATGCATTTATCTGAAAGGTCTGTGTGCAATCATTGTAAATTACTTAAAGACTGCTACCACCCCAACTCTCAAATACAACAAGTCACAGGTCAGGAGTGTTGGGTTACATCTGATGCTGCTGTGGTCCTTTGACAGCCTCCATGTTCCTTATTTTTGAATAAATAGCTTGGGAAAATTAATTACTGATTGAACAGAAACAAAACCAAATAATTTACAGACTTGCTTAAAATTTCAAGAATAAATAAAACCAGCATAGAAGGCAAACATTTAACCTATAGAACTCCAAAATGTTGACATAATTTACTTAAAAATATTTGAGGTGCTTTATCAATCTCAGCATTTAAATGAAGTCTCAAGACTCAATTTTAGCATACTCTTGCTAGAAGTACTCTTTATTCTCTTCATGTTGCTTCATTTTATTACTTTTAATAGCTTGATTAACTTTTACTAAATGTTTCTCACCATTCCTTCACCCTATCCAAGAAGACTCTTTGACTGCCTTAGAGTGGATGTCTCCATGTATACAGTATGATGGGCTTGTCTTCAGGTGTTTAGTATTCAGCTACAACTGTCTCTGTCACCTGCAGAGTAATTCATTTCAGAAAGGAAACTGACCCTAGACTGTAACCCACCCTGGATATGTATTTATATATACTAGCTGTGCTGTCCATCTAAGATGGGTTGAAATCAAAGTAGTCATTGTAGACCTCATAGTTAACGTTCGCTGAGCACCATCAATTGGAATGAACTTTGTAATGCAGGTGATAAAAAAATACTATGCATTTATCATTATAACAGACGACACATCACACATTTTAATGGTAATAAAATGCATTGCTGCGAATGTTTGTTATGTGCCATATGTTGGAATGATACAGACATAAAAACCAGATGGACACAAAAATACTTGTCTTTTTATTAAGTTGGATTGATCTTTTTTCAAAATTATGTTTTGTGTTTATATTGTATGTCTTTTAGCCATACTACAGTATATTTATAATTATTGTAGAGTGTGCTGGCTTCATAAGTTGAAGTGCATTTAAATTGAACTGAGATGAAATTATTTATTCACATAAAAAAAATGTTTACATTATTTCAAACACCAGCAGCTTTGCAAAGTAAAAAATCCTACCTGCAACCAGTGATCAAAAACATTTTTCTGTATATAAATATTGTGCATTATAAATACTCAAAGCATATACTATGTAAATAGTGACTTTCAGATGTGTAACGGTTTTTAAAAGAGGTTAATCTAACCAGAGATAATCTTATAATTTTATAATTTATAATTTAAGACGTAGCATTAACTGCTTTTAAAAAGACAGAAAATTACTACCACTGCGCTGTACTGTCATAAACCCGATTAAATATAATGTGATGTCCAATGTTTTAACAGTCACTCTCATAGTCTCTTTATTATTTCAACTTGAATATGTTGAAGATTTCCTTTTATGTGCAAAATTTAAAACAGTGTGTGTGAAGCAGACACATTGCATTCAATTTTGTTTCTTTTTTTGCTGCAAGTTATCTTGGTGGTCTGGGATTAACTAGATGGTTCTGTTCTTTCTGTGTATTCAGTCATTTTTCTATAGAAGGGGCAATTGTTGCTTTTCAATTTATCATTTGATAAACATTTTAGTTGCCAGAAGATTTTTTTTCTGAAGAAATTCTTTTCTGACATTTTTGTTAATGAGCTTTTAAATCATGTAAACATTTAAATTAAACTTCACTGAGCCATAGGACCCATGCTCAATGGGCTAAGAGAAGGCTGACATGGCTTTAACTTTGGCAACAAAAACTGTTCATGAAGATTTAGATCATTTCGGTGGAGATGATACCCTATTAAAAAGAGCCATGACAAGCAGATGTCTCAAGCTAGAGATCAAGTTTAAAAAACACATTAATGAATGAATGGGTGCTGCTCTGATCCACCATCAACAGCAAATGTGTAACAGTTGATGCTGGCTCTGTATGCTCATTATGGGGTCGGGTGGGGAAGTGGCTTCTTAAAAGAATTAGTGCAAATAATAATTATAAAATAATAATAATAATACATTTCATTTATATAGTGCCTTTCCCATGCAACATTTTCAAATAGAATGCTCTGATGTGAGTGATTTCTATTTCTGTTCAATGAATTATTTTGGTATTGCATAACAGGCACTGTAAAACTTTGCAGTATTTATCATCAGGTAAAACTGCAAACGTTTTTCAGCAGCTGTGCCTGAAATATCATAAATTCTAAAAAATTTTACTTTATTGTATCATATCCTGGAAATTTTAGGTCTTTTAATAGCAAAATGGGAAATTCTGGCCTTTAACTGGCTGTGTAACTATTTCATTCCACATCGTCCAAGTACATGACTAATTTCTATGTAACATTTCCAGAAAGCTGGTAAATGAGCATAAAGTGATTGTATTTAATGTAGTATAAACTATAGTCAATCTTAAATGAAGGTTCTCCAACAAATTATTTGTATTGTCCCCCAGTGACATTGAATTGGATTAAGGAGGTGAGTTATGTTAGGTTTGGAGACATTATGTTATAAAAAATCAAAACTGTAATTAGGTCGTGTGAAAGAACATAGAAGTACTGGTATCCTAGGTGAATAAAATTCTGTTTAAGTTGTGGCAAACGACCAGGGATCCTGCCCCGCCGGGACGCCTGGAGGAAGGATGGACCGGGAGAGTGGCACTACTCTTCCCTGGGCTCCTGGATGGCCCTGGAGCCCTGGAGGGCAGCGCTTGCGCCACATCAGAACACTGGGGAGTGCTGCTGGAAGTTCATCATCGTGCACCTGGAGCACATCCGGGGCATGATAAAAGGGGCCACCTCACTCCATTCGGAGAGGGTGGAAGAGGACAGAGCTTGCGAGAGAGGAGTGGAGTCAGCCGAAGGGCCAAGGACTGAGCACTCATGTAAATATTGTGTAAACAGTGTGGATAAGGCATGTGTGTGTTTGGACAGTCAGCATAAGACTCTCCACAGGATATGCCCTTCAGGTCATTAGATGACAGTCTAAAGGAAAGTGCAAGTTATATTTTCTGGTGGATGAAAGAGGTTGGTAGTTGGACTGGTTGCCAGTTTGAATTCTGTAAATGCCAGAAGTGACTCTTCTCCAGTAGGCCCTTGAGTAAGGCCATTAACCTGCAATTGCTTCATGCTAGGTGTGAAATTAATCTGCATCCAGCCCTGCAAGCAGGTCCAAAGTTCAGTGACCTTGCGGGCACAGCCATTGGCAGTGTGCCTGTTTGTGGAGAGAATGTCGACCTTGTCGAGAGGTTTACTTACCTCAGCAGTGACATTCGTGATTCTGGTGACTTTTTCTATGAAGTCAGTAGACAGATTGGGAGAGAATGGGGGGTCATGTAGTTGCTGGAAAAGAGTGTGTGGAACTCCTGATATCTTTTGTGAAAGGACAAAGTCTTTAGAGTCCTGGTGCTTCCTGTTTTCTATCCAACAGGATGTCCATGTAACACCTGGCTGTGGCAGATAGATGGCCATTTGCTTGGATGGACTGGACCACATGTCTGCCTGGGGTTTGCCAACCACGTTCCCAAGCTGTCATGTGGCGGGTGCAGCGATGCACTGTACTAGTGCATGCTCCCCAACCTGATAGCCCTCTAAGAGCCACCCCCAGAAGGTTAAAAATGATGAATTTTAAACATAAGCATGTATGGTATCATTGTACAGTAGACTAGCCCTCTATGGCCCTCTGCCAGATGGTGAAAAATTAGAAATGTCTGTTAAAATTGAGAATATTTAGACTTTAAACATTTAAAATGAAGCACACATTTTACAATATTTCAGATATGTTATTACATAATTTTATTTCACAAAATAAATCATTTCATGGGTGCCATGGTGGTGCAGTGGGTAACACTGCTGCCTCGCAGTTAGGAGACCCGGGTTCCCTTCCCAGGTCCTTCCTGCGTGGAGTCTGCATGTTCTCCCTGTGTCAGCGTGGGTTTCCTCCGGGTGCTCCGGTTTCCACCCACAGTCCAAAGACATGCAGGTTAGGTGCATTGGCGATTCTAAATTGTGCTTGGTGTGTGTGTGTGTGTGTGTGTGTGTGTGTCCTGCAGTGGGCTGGCACCCTACCTAGGGTTTGTTTCCTGCCTTGCGCCCTGTGTTTGCTGGGATTGGCTCCAGCAGACCCCTATGACCCTGTAGTTAGGATATAGTGGGTTGGATAATGGATGGATGGATATAAGGCTCATTTTTGTCAGTCTGTTTTGCAAACAATGAAAAAAAATCCTAAGCTTATTGAAATGTAGCACTTTAAAATGATACTTAAAACTACAGAAATATTTTAAAATGCATTGCACTCATTATCTGGCTTTAAACTTTATCTTCAGGATTTAAGTGCTGAAAAAAGATTTCATTCATTGAAAGATTTATAGTGAATAAACGTGCATTGATTAATATAATGTATACATTTTTGTCCTTGGCTTTATGCCCTGACCCTAGCTGGCTTCTATCCCCAAAACAAAATGCTCTTGTCAGTTTCATTTAAGTAAAAATAGTAAAAGTCATTTTCCTATTTTTATCATATGTAATAATTATTGGTTTCAGTATGTTCTTATTACTTTTCTAACCACACTACCTAAAAAATAAAGAAAGAACTGCAGAATTATTAAATGAAATCCAGGAAAAGTTCATGCCATACTTTCTTCTAAGAAATTATTACCAATTAATGTTTGTTAATTGTTTTCTTTACTACTCTGAAGTCAGCGGATCATGTAAAAAGTGCAATTTGCATTTTTGTTAAAACGTTCTGTATTTATTTGCATAAATCACCTTTTCTTGTTCATTATTAGCATATTTTGCATGAATTGTTAAAAGGTCTCACAGGAACAATGCTAATTGTAAATTCCATTTGCAAATGCTGATTAAAAAACTTCTGCTACAGCACTTGCAATTATTTGAAGTAGATTTGAATCTTCATGAACACTGACAAAAGAAGTACGGATGCTTAAATGATGACAAGCAACAAATAATTTTAAATACAATATTACAAAAGTCTATCAAAATGCAAATTCTGTCATGAGTCCTTCATTTATTTTGTAGGAGCACAAATATAGTGGACTTTGATGTATTGTTACATGCAAGCAGTCACTTGCTGAACTGTGAAGGAGTGAGAAGGGCTGGAAGAAGGGATTTGAGTTGAAAGGGGCAGACACACCTCCTAGGCGAATAAGTTACAGAAAAAAGGTCTACAAGGGTGTAGAAGAGCAGGGTGCAAATTGTTAAGGAGTGAGATGACAAAAGGACATGGCCGGTGGTGGTAAGAACTGTGAAATCTAGGAGTCCAGATGGTCAAAGTAGTAACCTGTAGTTGCTTGTATAGCCAAGCAAACAGGAAAGTAGGAGATGCCTATTTTTTATTTTTTGTGTTGTTTTGGAGGTGTGCTTTTTATCCCGAAAAGTGAAGTTAACGAGAGGGGTCTGTTTCAACGTAAATGAAAAAGAGTAATAGACCATGGAGAGTCTTGCCTCTGAGTCTTCTTATATTTAATTTACATTGCTTCAGTATTTAGTAAGCCGTTAAAAGAATGTGCTTAAGTACCACATCATTTTGTCACCAAAATACAGAATGCAAGACCCTATTTTTCGGTTGGAAAAGCATAATATAAGTTTATTTGTTGACCATTTGATCATAGCTAAGGTGACATAGAACTTCATTTATTACCTTTACTACTTTATAACATCAGCAGACTCTGTGTTTTTTTACACATTCTTCCAGGGTCAGAAATGTTTTCCTCCAGGCACTTGATTTTTTTCTCCCAAATTCTAAAAACATGCAGCTAAACTTGATTGGCACTTCAATATAAGATTACGAGCGTGCACTACAATGGGGTAGGATTGATACTGAATTGTTTTCCTTTTTCCACATACCTAAAAAAAATATATTCTATGCTTCGGCATAAATTATAATGTTAAAAAAAAATACCAGTACTTGTGCAGGCATTAGCATTGAAACTATCCAAATTATATTCTCATGTGAATTGTACCAACTTTACAGTATGATTTATTTGTCTTTTTCACAATTTTTTTATAAGCTCTTCCTGAAAGTTACAGTTATGGGTGTATGCAATACCACCTACAACTAGATACTTGGATTTATGGGCAGAATGGAGTATGTAAAGATTGTAAAGAACTGAAATCCACTGTGTTTATACCTGTTATTACCAGCTTTGAAAATGTCCCTAATTTCTTTCAATTAGCAAACAGTCAACAAGAAAGATTAGCCATTTGTGGGTATAAAAGGTTATATACATCAAGGAACACAGACAGTATGCCATAGTATGTTAATGTATTCAAAATGGTGCCACATAATATAAACCCCTTTCATACAGATTTGGAACACCCAAAAAACTGAAGTCAAGATACACCTTTAATAGGGCATCAGATTTTGGGTTACAAATCTCCAATGAGACAGACTCATGGAATCAAAGTCATGTCAAAAAATTCCCAAGCATGTCTCAACATTCTAAAGAAAGATTGGGTAAAATAATACTTGAATTATCTATTGTCCTTAACAGAAAGTATTTTGAATTGTAGCATTACAACATCCATCCATCCATTGTCCAACCCGCTATATCCTAACTACAAAGTCATGGGGGTCTGCTGAAGTCAATCCCAGCCAACACTGGGCACAAGGCAGGAAACAAACCCCGGGCAGGGTGCCAGCCCACCGCAGCATTACAACATGGTTTGGTAATATAATCATAGGACAGAAATGCCAGTCCGGAAAATGATAGCATCTTGTTAAAAAATAAAAGGCTATGAATTTATAACAGAGATCTTCAGTGTGCGAAACAGTACTATAATACAAAGAAACTTTCTGATACACAAAATATTCCTGTCTTCAAAATGGCATAGTGTGCTGCACATTTAAGTTCAGACCCTCAGGTTCAAATATACTGTAGGTTTCAGAAGTGTGTAAAGTAGCCTCATTATATGATTGTTAAGTATTAATAAAATACTTAAAAATCAATTGAAGTCAATAAAATTTATTTTTTTCTTGCATGACATACTACACTTTATCACACTGTTACCTTTTAATTTGCATTAATTGTGCTGTCAATATAAACAAGACTGAAAATTCCCAAACCATCCCTAGAAATATCAATACATACGACAAAAAAATGGCAGATGTGTTTACGAATCCATAAGACATTACAAGATACATGCACAGACTTGTGGTTGTGCTGAATGTGATGCTGCACTCATAAACCTCCTTAGATCAGATGAAATCATTTTCACTTTTGAGATAAAGGTTGGTAAATAGTACTGTAGGAGAAAAGTGTACTTCAAACTGCCTGACTGTTTAACTGGGACAACCTGACATTTGTACCAGCACATGCAGGTTAGAAAAATGAAATCATATACCTGTATATCCCATGCCAACCTGTCTGAACAACTATCAATCCATCACACTTGATACAACCTGGTCCAAGCACACTGACAACTTACTAAAGAAGGTATGACAATGTCTTTATCACCTCAGGTGCTTCAGGGATTTCTGGCTGCCCACCAAATTACTAAATAACTTTTATCCAGCTACCATTAGATGCATTCTGACATGAAGTCTCACACACGAACTAGAGAACTAGACTAAGAGAGCCTGAGAGAACATTTGAAAAGAAGGAAAGGTTGAAGCAGTACTTTTTATGCATTACAGCAGCATTTTTGTTATTTTATAAGGTAGAATGTTTGAGGGAAAATGATGTGAGTGTCTGCGGTGGGTTGGCACCCTGCCCAGGATCGGTTCCTGCCTTGTGCCCTGTGTTGGCTGGGATTGGCTCCAGCAGACCCCCGTGACCATGTGTTCGGATTCAGCGGGTTGGAAAATGGATGGATGGATGGATGATGTGAGTGATTAAACTGTCTAAAGGAATGCTGGGTGTATCTGAAAATGTTGCACTGTGCCTAAGAAACAACATGTAAAAGGGATTTCTTTATCTGCAATTAATTTTGAAAATGGTGCCATTTACATCATTAAAACAATTGCTGAAAATATATTTTGCACACAAAATTAGAAATATGATTATATTAAATTATTTATTTATAAATGCACATAAAAACAGAAGTTGCATCAAAGCTTTTAATGCTTTTTTAATAATAAATACAATAAAAACAATCATAGAGAAGCAGATTAATAAAACAATCAATTAAAACCATCCCCCACAAACCTATTATATACAGCGAAAAGTGGAAGGAAACAAGCAGATCTTAGGCCAAGTCTTAAAAACCTCAAAAGAGGATGAAGATCTGGGGCCTTATGTATAAACAGTGCGTACGCACAAAAATGTTGTGTACTCCCATTTCTACACTCAAATCGCGGTGTATAAAACCTAAACTTGGTGTAAAGCCACACACATTTTCACGCTAGCTCAAACCCTGACGTACACAAGGTCTCTGCTCGGTTTTGCAAACTGGCGGCACCCAGCATCAAAGCAGTGCTTTTGTTCCAGTGTAGTTTCCCTTTCTTTTTTTGATCCACATCCCTGACATGGCTTTATCATATACACTGAAATGAACCGCATATTGTTTATTAGTTTAAGGCATCTGATTGTGATTAACCTGTAACAATATAATGGTCCACGGAATGGCCAAACTTTTCCAAATACCATAGCTGATTTAGCGTTGTTACTCTCACTGCACCTCCTTCTTCTTCTTTCAGCTGCTCCTGTTAGGAGTTGCCACAGCGGATCATCTTTTTCAATACTACTCTCACTGCACCACTCTGAGTATTTATATCACTGTATCTGAGTGTGGAATCACAGCTCTACAGCAGCTGATTGGAAAGAGAATTATCGGTATACAACATCTAGCACATGCTGCCTCAGCCATGATGCCTATTTAAACTGCTCAAATACAGCAAACAGTTCAGAGCCTTTCCTGTACTGACCTTGCGGTTCAGAAACAGTTTCATCCTAAGAACTATAAATGTAATAAATCAGTCCATCAATTGCTCCTTAGAGAACTATTTGTACTTATAAGTGCAATTACCTCACTGTAAACTTCAGATACAGTTATAATATTGCACAACCTGCGCCACTTTATAAAGCGCATATTTACATATGATGACGATGAAATGCAGTAAAATATGTTAAGTACATTATACAAATAAAAGTTTAACATCATTTAAATAATCTATATTTTTAATAATTAAATATGTGGAGACACAGTGTCGCAGCACCAGCAAGGAGCTGGCACAGTGTCGACCATGTCGAGAGGTTTACTTACCTTGGTAGTAACATTCATGTCTCTGGTGACTCTTCCTATGAAGTCAGTAGACAGATTGGAAGGGCATGGTGGGTCATGAGGTCGCTGGAACGGGGTGTGTGGTGTTCCTGATATCCTGATATCTATGCAAAAGGACGAAGGTCCAAGACTTTAGAGTCCTGGTGCTTCCTGTCTTGCTATATGGTTGCGAAAAATAGATGCTATCCAGTGACCTGAAATGAAGGCTGGACTCTTTTGGTACTGTGTTTCTCCGGAAAATCCTTGGGTACCGTTGGTCTGACTTTGTGTCAAATGACTGGTTGCTCATGGAGTCCCGAATGAGGCACATTGCCTGCATTGTGAGGGAGCATCAGTAACGCCACTATGGCCATATGGCATGTTTCCCTGAGAGTGATCCGGCTCGTAAGATCCTGTTTGTTGGGGACTCAAGTGGCTGGACCAGGCCAAGGGGTCGCCCACGTAACACCTGGCTGTGGCAGATAGAGGGTCATTTCCGGAGGGTGGGACTGAACTGTGTGTCTGCCTGGGGGGTTGCCAACCGGGATCCTGAGTTGTTTCGTCGTGTAGTGGGTGCGGCAACGCACTGTACCAGTGCATTCTCTCCAACTTGACTTGACTTGATTTTGATACCAGCTGAAAGCGCGACAGAGCCGATCTGTGCAAATCCCACATATAAGGAATTACAGTAATCTAGTCGAGATGCAATAAAGGTGTGAATGTATGTTTCCAAGTGCTTCTGTGAAAGAAATTATTTTAGTTTTGAAATGTGCCTCAGGTACTAAAAATTTGACTTTACTACTGTGAAAATTTGTTTCTCAAACATGTTTTTAAATAATATTGTTTTTTCAATATGTAGTATAAATTAACAGAGCTCTGAATTAATTTGGGTTCAGATATTATGAGTTGTATATGTATAATATGTATAATATTTGGTATAATGAAAATGTCTTCACATTTGCTTACAAAAATATTTATAAATATGCAAAACGTCTTTTGATCATTTTTTGACAAACCTTGATCATGTTTTAAGGCATATATATAAATGCAAGAGAAACATTTACCCAAAAAAAGGGTAGACAGTGCATTTTGTACAGTACCAGTACCCTGAAAAAACAAGGAAAACTTCAAGATGTTAAAGTGTGCGTGAACTAGCATTAACTGGAAATTATGGGAAAGAAAGAAAGAAATCAATGTTGTTAAGCATAAAACAATTGTGTTTTTATTCATTAGACTATTTTCTTATAATTAGAAAAAAGTAATGTTTAAATGAAAAAAAGAAGCAGAATCCCAATTGGCAATATGCAATAGTGTGATGCAGTAACTACTCTGATATGTTTTAAATATAAGTAGACTGTAAATCATAAGGAATTTATTGCATGTGATATATTGATTTACTTCCCTATTCATTCTTAATGTTTAAGAATTGCGTATATTTTAAATTTGGAACAGAATAGATTGTTAATGATTGCATGACTACATAGCTGATGGAAGGTTTGGTTTTCTTTTTTATAATCTGATATGCTAACAAAACATTCCAGACACTGTTAAAATTCTGAAGTCCAAGGTAAAAATATACTGTATGTGTTAATTTAATTAGTAGAAAAATAATAGTTTTAAGTAACATAACTGGGATATATCTAAAGAAACTGTTTTAGTTTTACAATAACATGTTAAGAGCTATGCTTAATAGATATATTTCAAGATAATTTCTGGTGGTTTATGTAGAAAAAGATAAAACATATTTTGCAGAATTATCTGTTAGCCTAAGACACAGAGAAATATCTATAACACTTGTGAATGATTTTAAAAGCTTGAGTCTGAAATAAAAAGAAAAATGTATACGTACCTGAAAAATATTCTGCAATTAGAACAATGAAAAAAGGAATGTGGAGCCTAACTGCTTTTGCTTATTTGGATCTCTTCTCTAAGACTAACTAGGAATTTACTAGTCCAGACTGGATTTCTTCCTTAACTTCGTCATACTGTGCTGAATGAAAGATGCTCTCTGGAGGGCACTAGTGCTATATTTCCATTCTTTAACTCCTAATTCACTTGCCTGCATGAACTGACCATTCCTCATCTTCAAAGGGTATTTGAATAAAGAGACAAACAAATCTGTACTTTAGAATAATAGATTGGAATTTCCTGCATCTCTATAGGAACCTCTACAGAGCGTAACTCTTTAACTATTATCTTCCACACTATTCTGGTGCCTGTTTCCTTATATTTGGTTCCCATTCTTGGACATATTTTTTATTTGTAGTAGAGTTACAGCATTTGGCTATTATCAGTTTGTTATATTAATGAATTAGTCTCAGAGTTTTTCCTGACCAATACCCTGTGGCTCCACATTCCATTTAGTAAAATACAGAACAAAATTGACACCGCTATGAAAAAGTGGGGAACAGCTGACATTGTGTTACAGTGAGTGAACTTTAGGCTACCAGGCTATTTTCATAACAGCAAAAGTTATGTGCCAATAGTTTGTATACTATGAGACTAACAGAATGTTCCCTTCCTTAGTATACTGTATATTTAGATTGACTTCATTTTATATTATGATTATTTATTTGCTGGGATGAATATGCTTTTCAATTGAGGGGTAGCCACAACAACAGTTAAAGCAGGTACACTTGTAGTAGTTACGTTTTATTGAAGGATCTATATTTAAGATTATATATAGAACAAAAAATTAAAGGAAACTTCAATATTGTGTGCATCGCCTCATTAGATATTCATATATTCATAATAGGACCAGTCCAACAACTGGCATGTTCCCTTCCATTATGAGATTCATAAGTAACTTTCAACAATAATAGATGAAGTATTGCAGTACTGACTAATGGGCAAAACTCTTATGTCTTTATACCTGCAGGTAAAATATATTATTCCTAGTACATTGGAGATAACAGCACATGAAAATAAAACCAAAGATTGAACTATAGTAAAGGTCTGCAAATACAGGAATTCCCCAACTTCCAGGAGAAATGACCCATACCAGGTACTTTTAACTATTAAGACTGCATTAAAGCCTGAAGGGGGACCCAACTGGATCCTTCTATCTCATTGCAGAAAGGTCCCTTCTCTAGAAGGGCATCAAACCATGGATCAAGTGACTACTGAACATATTGAAATTCCAGTTAATGGGATCACAGGTACGTAATACAAACAAACTAGTTAAAAGCTTAAGGTGTTATGTGTTGATAACCTCTGTCACCAAAAATAAATAAACTTATTATTATGGGTCCCAAATCATAGAAGACATGTTTGTGAATGGGAATGCCCAGATACAAAGCACATATCCCAGCTGGTGACATTTTTTTAAATCAATAAGAAGCTTGTGTATAACCCTTGCAATTCATGTATATATCCCTGAAAAGGACTAGTGTCTTGCAGTAATGAGAGCAGTGATGATGTTTTAGTAAGGGAGAATTGACTGACACCTACTTTCAGCACATGTACTGCCCGACTTTAGTGGTAAACAAGGTGGGAACCTAGTACAGACCACAGCTGGATTTGAACATTGTTGTTTGTATAAGGACTCTGTCTCTGGTCATTGTTGTACACTTGTCATTGGCAACATAAACTAGTAACTTTTGAAGTTTTTAAAATAAATACTTGTACTGTCTGTCACTAACAGTGGTACAATTAAATGGTCTTATCACAGCTAAAATACACAACTAGATACGTTTTTTGTAAACTAATTTAACTAATATTTACCAGGTAACGGGGAAATTTAGCAGATTATCTAACACAGGGGGAAATGACATTGATCAAGTAGTTATTGACAGTTTGTAATCACCATATTTGGAGCTTCTTAAGTTATGAGACATATTTTTGAGAATTATAGAAGGAAACATGTAATTTAACCCACTATTACAAACATGATTATCAAATTAGAAGCAGACAGGAATAAATTAAAATATTAGTCATAGTTAAGGGGGATAAATGTCTGTTACCTTTTTATATTCTGTTCCAAAACTATCCGAGCTCCAAAGAGAACTCTTTCACACTGGGCATAACCCCTGTTGCCCTTTAACGATGCTTATCTTGTTTGTACATAAAATGTGTATCCAAGTTTGCCAAAAAGGTAATACTGTATAGGATTTGGTATTTCAGCCTATGTTAACTGTTCACTCCAGATTGCCACAGCCACCCTGTTACAGTACATAAGACAAAGGGCCACAAGGATCCAAGCTCCAAATATAAAGCTGATTCCAGACTAGGGTGCGACATTTGATCATTGTTCATTAGCATTGATCACCGTTATATCTCTAGATAATAGCAAGACTTTCTCATAACATCAGTTGGTATTCTTATTATCATTGTATTTGTGCAAAAAGATTTAAAATCTCTTTTTAAACTAAAACTGTGGATAAATCTGATGAGTTTTATGATCATACTGAAAACTTACTTAAACACTTTGATTAGTTAGTTGTTCTCAGAGAACTAAAGGGAGGAATTGTAGGTAAAAATGTACTTGAAACTGTCTGTCTGTTTATCTGGGATATTATTCAGGTTAGAAAATAAGATCATATACCTGTATATCATGCAATGTCAAACATCTGACTTTATATTTTGTTTTCTGATATTAGCTCACATATAAGAAATCATATTTCTTTTAACTAAATATCCACCCACAACTTCTAATATACTGTATTTAATTTGGGACTTTACATAATACTTAATTCATATGTGGAGTTCTGGACTATACCATTTATCTGTATGCTGCTTGGAGTGCTTGAAATGCTTTATTGTCATTATATGTAAATGAACTTCGCTGATTAAAGGAAAACAATTCCCATAATAATTTTGTCACCTGGGAAATCAAGTCCTGGAGTACATTTGAATTTTAGAAGTGTATGCTTAAAGATTTGGTAGATTTGGTAGATTTCTTCATTCTGCCATGCTTCATTAACAATGTGGGATCCACCAGTTGGTGTAATTAATGGATGTCCATGTTAGAGTACATATATAATGAATGCTCAAGACTTTTATTTTCTCAGAATTTTCTATAACTCTGTCAAGCATGTCATTTGATTTAAAAAAAAAAATTAATAAAAGATAATAAAATAACCCTGAGGAATAATTAGGAATAATTATCATTTCTTTATAGTCAATACACCGCTAAAGTTATCCATCCATTTCTCTACATAAAAATAGTCTAATAAAACCATTAGCCAAGTTTTCGTTTATAAAACCACCCCATGCTTTTGACTCTGGTATTGACAGTTCATATATTTTCCCTTTAAGCAGTGGAACACCTGGAAATAATTCAGTGACACAATCATGAGCTCTTTGCAGTGTCAATTGAAGGGCTTCTAGTTTGTTAAAAACTCCTTATGTATTTTGGAATTTCAGAAGTAAAGCAATGAATTATTGTCCTTGTAAATTTTAAGCATACACTTCTAAAATTCAAATATACTCCAGGACTTGATTTCCCAGGTGACAAAATTATTATGGGAATTGTTTTTTGTGCCATGGATACCGAAGAATAACATCTGCCACTAACTGACTAACAAGAAGGAATGTCTCTTTTTTCAATAGACAATGCCTTCTTTCAGAAGACAACCAGTTTGAACTGATGAACAGGGAAAAACAAACTCAGTTACGAGATGACCAATCAGAATTTCATGTACTGAATGAATATTTGTTTTATATTTCATGGCTATTTCCTTATGGGCTAGATTGTGCAGTAGTCCTGATAAAATTTTCCAGCACGCTACAATGTAGTTAATAGTGATCAGAGTCTAAATTGAATTATTAAAGAGGGTCTGACTACTATTCCAAACTCTACCAATTCTTAATTAGGTGACCATTTTAGCTTTCCTTCAGTTGGGGATAACTAGCTAGCATACACCAAAATATGCCTATGTGCATAGATTTGACAAAATAAAAGGTAATAAAGAAATTGTGGTTTCTTTCCTAAGGGTAACAATGGTCAATGTTCTGAAGAGGTTGAACAGACATAACTTAATGCCAGTTATACAAACACAAGTCTTCCTTTTTCTTTACCCTGACCAAATGATATACAAGAGCATTTGCAAAACCCCATATTCTAAAAGTACCTTCCACGTTGAAAGTAAACTTTAATGTCATTGCTCTGTGTACAAAAAACAGTGAAATTGTGACCAGTGACAGAAATACAGTACCATCACATAAAAAATTCAAAGATACTTCAGAGTAGAATGTCAAAAGCTTTTTTCCCCAAAGCCAGAATCTGTCAGTTCAGCTCCTCAAATATCCGTGTAAGGGTAAAGACATATTTCTCTGTTGGAATCTGCATTTTTTTGTCCTCTATAATAGGCTAACCTATCAGACAGAGTCTCTGTGACATTATCTAGGCATATCTTTTTCCAGGCAGGTCAAGGAGTGTGTCCTCTTTTTAAAAATAGGGACACCCAACTCCAGCCAGCCAGTTTCGATTCACTTCCACAAAACAATGAAGACCCGTGTTAGCCAAAAAAAAAAAACATAATATACATTATTTTTAGCATTTCATGTTGGATCTCATCCAACCCTGGAGATTTCCCACTAAGAGACTTTTTAGTCACAACAGCTACATTAGCCACAGAGATGGAATCAAACCCAAGCAATGCCTCTGTTACGGCCTCCTCCAAGGGGGATATATCCACAAAAATTGAATAAAGTGCTCTTTCTACTTCTCGACAATATCCCAGTTGGGGTCTGTACTGCTCCATCTGTGCTAAGAAGAGCCTGGGTGACATAACATCTACACTTCCCTGTCATTGAGAGGTTTGTCAGAACCTCTTCCAGGCCATTCAAAAGTCTTTATATAAGGCCTTGGCAAATTTTACCCACATATGATTTACTTGCTCCTGGCAAAATAGAAAAGAGGCAATAACAATTTCAATATACTGGTTACAGAGGGTAAACACAATTTGAACTTGAAATGTTGCTGTCAACGAAGACATTGCACTTATACCCTTTAGCCCTTAAGGTTCTTGCTGTCACACATTTAAGTGATAAATTATTTTATCTTTGACCTTCACTTGCAGGCTTGACAAGTCCCAACAGAATATCAATTAATCTGCAGAATTACTTAATGTTAAGTAAATGTTAATTGATAGGACATTCCCAAAAATGTGTATAACATTTTGAATACCAGTGGTAAATCATTATTCACTGTTCGAATACAAATGCCAACAGTTTGAGCTGCAGTACTTGGAGCTCTCTTTGTATTCTGCTTGTTTGTTAAAAGATTTACTTTCAACTATTCAGCTAGGAGCACAATAAACATCATTAAACAAAATGTATTTTTTGGTGCCAAACATATACCCACAGACCCAAGAAGACTCTGAAACATTTTATCTATGTGTACAGTTAGTTTATGTTTTCTTTCAGTCTAGCATAATTACTAATGTATGACTAGATAAGATTCTTGAAATAAAGCAAAGTCTTAGTAATAGTTTTAAATTCTGCTGAATGTCATGTGGAACAGTGTCCTGAGAAGATTTGATAAACTGAGTCCTCAGACAAATTAGAAGTAGAGTTTTATATAGCTATTTATAGCTTATCATGTTTGGGTAAATAGTTATAGTTGAGGTCAAACTTATATAAAGTTCTTTCCCTGTTGTTTTAGTGCTTTTGCAGGACAAAGTGTCACACCAGCTTTGGTGTCTCCTTGTGAAATGCTCCACTGATTTGGAAGCCTACAAGTCACGTGGCTCCTCTGGGCTTGAAACGGCACAATGACGAGGTGTGAGTCTGAAGCTGCTATGTGATTCCCAAGCACACTTTTACAGTATATTGGAGGGGCCTGATGTTAATGCGTGTGCCCAAAGTGGGACGAAAAGAGTAGAGTGCCAAGATTTAGAAGTTTGCTGTCAGAAATTATGCTCAAAGAGAAAGATAGGACAGAGTGAAAGTAGGTGAATGTTTGCCATGTTACTTACCTAAAAGGTAAACAAGCAGCTAGTGTTTGCGGGTGAGAACTGAAAGTTTGATTTAACAAAACTACACCTGATCAAAGGAGAACGTAGAATTCATGACTTGAAGTTACTTGTCATTGGGTGACACTGAAAGACATGAGTGAGGATTTGCTAGACAAGTGTGCTAGGTGTAAAAAAAAAACATACAGACCACTGTGGATGAAGACTTCAGACCAGACAGCAGGTGTGGTTATAAAGCAGCTTTATTTTGCAGAGTCACAGTGAGAAGAGTTTCAGAAAAGCAGACAATCAAATATACATGACAGCGTCAGGGCTCTTCTGAACCCCGTCTGTTGGGTGGGGCAAGTTTTTATACCCCTAGAATGCAAGATTTAATATTATTATGAAATGTAACAGTCAACACGTTTATTATACACAATCCTTGAGCCCCTTCAACGCCCCTTGTAAAACTTGATTTCTTGGCCCCATTTGTTATGGCATTCAGATGTAAACTAAGGGAAAACGTGATAAGGCAGACTCGTGTGAAATGCTCAGACCTTGAGTCCTTTGGACAAATATTTTTCTGTTTGCTCAGCAAAGTATGCTTTTACATAATGTATGGTTTTGTAAAGCTTACTTCTCAGACATGAATTAGTACAAGCGAACGAAGAGAACATTCATCTTCCACATTCCCCGCTTTTGAGCAAACAAAAAATATTTGATCAGGGGAGAGTTGAGTGGGAAAGGGTAGGAGAGGGGGATGGAGTGTAGTGGGCGGAGGAGTGTGGGGTGGCTGTGCTGATCTGAAGCATTTTTTCTTTGTGTAAAAAGTAAGCCTTTGCCATAGAGGCAGTAAAATACTTGGATACAATGTATCTTATCAAGGGAACAATACAGCAAGCTACAAGCAGGAGAACGATAAAAGCAACTGTAAGAGAGATGAAAACTGACTTAAGCCATTTAACCAGGTTGAGTGGAGGTGTGTTCTGATTCAGGACCCACAACAGTGGCTAAAGCTAAGCTAAATGAGCCACCAGAAGCCTGCAAACAGGAAAAAAACACAAGAAGTCCCCGGTGACTTGAAAATAAATCACCCTAAAATGTCCAAATATTGCTGTTCTTATAGCTGAAAGTGCATACAATTTTTACTATTATGTTCTAGAAAATAATCTGTAGGAAGAACAAAAATACAGCTTTCTTTCAAGCCGTGCTTTATACTGTATAGCATCTTTCATACATTTATCAGTCCATCCATTTTCTAACCCGCTTCAGTTCAGGGTCATGGTCATCTGGCACCTATCAAAGTTGTGGGCACTGGAACCCTTGAACTGGATGCCATCCTATCACAGGGCACACTCGTTCACATGTCCATAAAGAAACACCAGGCAAAAGTAAATTCTCCAGTTAACCATTTTTTACATCTTCAGGATATGGCAGCAAACGAGGATACCACAATCAAGGTTGCCATCTTTTGCAATGTGAGACGTGAATCCAAGCAGGCAGTCCCTCAACTTTAACAGCGTGCGGTGTCGACAGCAGAACTTGGAATGGTCCTCTCCACCAAGGGTGATGCCAATGTTTCCTTCGAGTATCTCTAACCAGAATCCAGGTTCCTAACGGAATCGGGGAGTCCTTTGATGGAGGACTTCCTTCAGAGAAGCTCGGAGACCTGTAAGACTGGAAAGAAGATCATTGTCTACAGTGTGCAGTGTAACATTACCTATGACCATGCCGACTGGCATGGGCCGTCCGGTCAGAATTTCGAATGGCGACAGCCCTAACTGCCGATGTGTTCTTCCCCTTAATCCCAACAAGGCCAGGGGTAGAGCATCAGGCCAAGTTAAATTTGTTTGCTCACAGATTTTAGCCAATTTAGATTTTAAGGTACCATTGCATCTTTCCACTATACCCCCACTTTGAGGATGGTATTTGCAATAATGATGTACGTTTATCTGGATCCAAGTAGTCAATTCATTAATTACAGAATTCACAAAATGACTACCATTATCAGTCTGCAATTTCTGTGGTATTCCCCATTTTGGAATGATTTCCTTTATCAAAGCTTTTGCCAGAGTTTTGGCATCTGCATGTTTGGAAGGGAAAGCTTCCACCCATCGGAAGAACACATCAACAATTACTAAACAGTATCGGTACCCCTTTGATGGTGTTAATTCAATGAAGTCCATTTGAAGGTGTTCGAATGGACTCATTGGGTTAGTTGTAACGGCGGGACTTACCTGAATACCCTTTCCTACATTAAATTTCTGACATACTGCACAGCGTTTACAGAATTGTGCTGTGTATCTAGAGAAACCTACTGCTTCCCAGTGTCTCTCAACCTCTTGAACCATTGCATCCTTTCCAGCGTGATCCAGGCCATGTGCAACTTTTGCCATACCTGGAAAAGAAGCTTTATGAAGGAAAGGTTTATTAGTTTGCTTATGGGTCCAGATCCAGATTACCGGAATCTCTGTCATCTGTCTGTTGGAATAAAGAAATTGGGGTATTATTATAAGCAGCTTGTTTTGCGAAGTAATCGGCCAGTTTGTTTCCTTTACTAATGGGATCTTGTTTTTCAGTATGGGCTTGGCATTTAACTATAGCCAATTTTGATGGCTTGGTTATAGCTTCTAAGAGGGATTCTATTAGTTTTTGATGCTGAATGGGCTTGCCAGTACTGGTCTTGAATCCCCTGAGTTTCCATAATGCCCCATGATCATGGCAGACTCCAAAAGCATATCTAGAATCAGTATAGATAGTTACAATTTTCCCTCTGACAACTGAAAAGCTCGGGTGAGAGCTATCAACTCAGCTGCCTGCGCGCTTAAACTTGAAGAAATTCGGTTTGCTTCCAGCAGGTGGTCACCTTTGACCACTGCATAGCTGGTTGAAGGTGTTCCATTTTCCAATCGTAAAGAACATCCATCCACAAAAATTATCTTCCCTGTTCCTAAGGGTGTTTCCTGTAGGTCTGGTCTAGGTTTTATAACTTTAGTTATTTAGTCATGACAGTTGTGGGGCTCCCCTTCCTCTTCAGTTGAAAGAAGTCTAGCTGGATTTAAGGTGGAGCACCTTTCTATGGTAACGTTTGACAACGTACAGAGTACATTTTGATAGTGTATTGCCCTAGCAGTAGTGAGATGTGAGGTTTTAGCCTGTACTAAAATGGAGTGTACGGCGTGAGGCACTTTTACCACTAGGGGGCTCATCAGCACTATATCTGTACTGGCTAGCACGGCCTCTGTTGTGGTTGCTACAGCTCTGAGACAGGTTGGAAGTCCCGCAGCCACTGGATCCAATTTTTTCAAAAAATAGGCTATTGGCCTTTGTTTTTCTTCATGGAGTTGTGTAAGAACTGCATTCATATACCCCCCCTTTTCGTCCACAAACAGAGTGAATAGACGAGCATAGTCAGGCAGTCCCAACGCAGGCGCAGAGAGTAGTGCACATTTTAAGTCACACAGAGCCTTCTCAGCTTGATCATTCCATGCCACCTGACCAGAAAGGGGGAGATCAGGGGTGTTCACTAAAGTTTGCAAAGGCTGTGCTCTTTCAGTGAAGTTTAAAATCCATTGCTGGCAGTATCGTAGAATGCCTAATACAAACATAACCTGTTGCTTTGTAACAGGTCTAGGAAGATTTTGAATGGTGTTTATGCGGTCGCTAGAGAGAGCTCTTGTTCTGCAAGAAATGTCATGACCTAAATATTTCACAGTTGTTTGAACTAACTGCAGTTTTGCTTTAGAAACTTTAAGGCCATTTTCTGCTAAAAATAATAACAATTTCTGAGTATCATGTGCACAATCTTCTTCAGTAGTACTGCACAACATTATATCATCGACATACTGTATCAATACACTGTCTTTATCTGGCCAAAAGCCTTCTAAATTTTGAGCTAGAGCTTGTCCATTTACACAAGGGGCTTCAGTATATCCCTGAGGCATAACGGTCCATGTCCAACGGCGGTTTTGGAAAGTAAAGGCAAACCAGAATTGAGAGTCGGGATGCACAGGAATAGAAAAGTAAGCGTTAGCAAGGTCAATAACAGAGAAATAACGGGCGGACGTGGGTATCGTAGAAAGAATAGTGGAAGGATTAGGAACAATAGGTGCCCTAGGAAAAACTGCAGAATTAACTTGTCGAAGATCTTGGACAAATCGCCATGAACCATCAGCCTTTTTAACAGGTAAAATGGGGGAGTTGACTGGAGAGTATTTAATTGGAATGATTGCTCCACATTTCACGAGATCGGAATGTACGGCGGAGATGCCAGCCTCTGCCTCTGGAGACAGAGGATACTGGGCGCGATGCAGGCGGAAGGAGGATTTTGGGTAAATCACCAGTGGCTCACAGTGTGCTATCCTTCCATAATCATTTTTCCCCTGGGACCACAGTGCATTGGGAAGTGAGGAAAGCCAAAAGGGATATGAGGTCTGTAATGAAAATGTGAAAAGGGTGGGATGGCATAATGAACGGATAACTGGAAGGTCATCCCGAAGTAAAACCTTAGTTATCAAATGATCTGAAGTATCAAAAATACCCGGAGCAACGTGTAGCCAGTCCGTCCTATTGAGACATTGTTCCACCCATTCCCCAATTTCGATCCAGCGAACGGTGCTAGATTTGGCTAAGGAAACATGAGGAACGAACCTCCTAAATAGAAAACGCTTTGTGAATATGTGAGGTGAACTGAAGCAGCGGCTTTGGTGAATGAGAAAAAAATGCAAGGGATATGGAGGGTCTCTGGGCTAGTACCTGAAGAGAGAAAAGATTCTAACCAAGGTGTGTCCACTTCAGCAGGGAAATACTAGGCAGTACAGTGGAGGGAGTTGGGGTCTTGCAAGTGGGGAAAAAGACATGAAGGAAAAAAGTGTAGGGCTTTAAGGAGAATGGTGTGTGAGGAGATGTTCAGGGTCCAGGCTGCAAAAGAGGGCTTAGTGTGGGGGGAGGTTTGGCACAGGAGTTTAGGAATAGAACAGTAAAACCCTCGTTCAGTTAGAGAAATAGAGAGGGAGAGCTTAGTCATCAGATCCCTTCCTAACAGATTAACAGGGCAGAGCTGATTTAACAAAAAAACAGTGCATCAAAGTGGAACCACTGGAATGAAGCTGAACCCGAAGAGGTTTAGACACCAGCAAAACATGTGGTTGTCCAGAAGCAGTAAGCACAGTCACTGTATCTTTCGAGGCAGGGACCTCCTTCAGCGAAAGGGTGGAACGAGTAGCTCCAGTGTCAATGAGAAAAGCAGTTTCAGTGCCATTCACCAGCAAAGTCAATAAAGGATCTGTGTCCACATGGCAAGTGAGCAAAGGCAACTGAAGAGAGTAGCTGGGGGTCCCTGTGAAAGGAATATCCTTAGGTTCAGGTAAGGGAGGAAACTTATGTGGGCAATTGCGGCGGAAATGTCCCGTCTAACTGCACCCGTAACAGTCATAACATGTAGGTGCTTGATCTGAGGGAAGAGGCGGCTGAGCAGATGAAGAATTCGGATTAGGAAGCAAAAATCCGCGACCTCTCCCCCGGCCTCGCCCCTGTCCACAGAAAAATCCACATCCTCGACCCCTGCCTGAGGCGGCTCCACCTGCATAATAATTCATTTGAGCCGCAATTAACTTGGTCTGAGTAGCTGACTCTTTTTGCTTAGTCTGTCGTTCAGCATGTTCCACGTGTCTTTTAACTTCATCAAAAGTGGCACTTTCCCATCCAATACAGGACGTGCGTACCTTATTTTGGATATCACTTCTGAGTCCTGACACAAAAGGAGGAACTGCTGCCTTGGCACGGTCGTCTGGGCTGTCTAAATAAGAATGGTTTGTCATCAAGTCCTGAATGCGGTGTGCCCATTCATCTACCGCCTCATCTTTCTTTTGTTTGGCAGCTGAAATAAGGGACCAGTCGTGCCCTTTTTATATTTTGCGGCTATTGCAGTTTTCACGGGTTCCCATTGGGTAAGGAAAGGACCCTCATTATTTTGTCCACGAGGCAATGCCTCATTCCACTGCCACTGTACTCCATTATGCTGCCCATGGTTGACAGTAGCCCAAGTAGTGCCCAACTTTCTGCGTAGTACCTGGGTCCACTTGGCCGCACTGGGTTTGTACATGTCGTCTAGTTGCTGCACCTGTTCCACCCGATTACCTTAGGATCAGGCAATTCGGACACCACGTCTTTCAGCTCTTGAATATCCCAGTTACGATGTATCATTACAGTAGTGGGGTTATCATTTCCTGGGGGTAGTGTGGGATCGTGTCGGGAGTTAGGGACCTCAATTAAAGGGCATGAAAATGTGGATGCTAAAGGTTTTGGGGACTTAAACGGGGTAAAGTTTTCAGGGGACTTCTCTCGGAGGGTCTTGCTTCTAGTACGTTGTGAAATGGAGGGCTTTTTGTGTGAGTTAGAAGAGCCTCCCATAGCCCCTAACAAGTGGCCGTCAGTCTCATCGTCCGGATCCGTAAGTGAGGAGGGGTCGTACTGATATTGTTCATCAAAGAAATCATCAGTAGCTGGGGCATCGGTAACCACAGGAGCCGTTGGGGCAAGGAGTGAATGTGGCGGTGGAAGGGATTGTGGGTAAAGTGTTGGGGAAGAGAGCACAGGATATAAAGGGTCTTTTTTATCACTCCTCTTCCTCCTTCCTTCAGACTGGGGTCCCGAATCAGCCTGCACTTTCTGTAAAGCTATAAGCAGCTCTTCCTTTTCCTTTCTAGTCTTAACTTCAGCAGCTAAAAGCTCATTCCGTTTCTGTGCTGCTTCCAACGTACGGTCTTTAATAACCAATTCCCATCTGTCATACATATTTATCCGATAAGGACCTCCATTACAACAACCCTGTGTATTTCTGCACAGTATTTTTCTAATTTCCTGTATCGCACTCATATCTCCGGTTCCTTCCACTGGCCATCTACCCCCACTGTGCTTATTCCACTTCCTACATGCCTTTTTAAAATCTAATCCTGTCTTCTTTTCAATGAGCTTTCTAGGGGACCCGCCTTTCGATCCCGACGGCGTACTAGGAGCCTGGTGATCCCCCAAAAATAATCCTTCTAACATTAGGTTTTTAGGACTCTGGGGGGACTGTTTGACTGGCTTGTTATTTGTTTTTTCCATAGTGAGCGGCAGGATCTCAGCAGAAAGTGACTCAGCCCTCGTTTAACCCCGTTCCACCCGCCATCCGCTCCTATCCCCGGATTAGGTGACTTTGTGTCCGTTTATTCGCATCAGCAGAATCCTATATCAATACTCAGCGTGGAGTCCGGGATATGGAGGTTTTTACCCCGATCCCTTCATCAGACGCCTTGTATGCGTCAATCTGCCAGGGTATTGTCTCTGTCACCTGAGCAACCCGTTGAGACAAGAGTATGACTAGACAGCGGATGAAAAACTCGACCTACTGTTTATGTAGACACACATTCTCTAAATACACCCTTTCACCCCCATTCCTCTAATTATTATAGGAGCGTGCCACTCGCCCCTTTCTATTCCACTTCACAAGGGGTGACTTGCTAACATTCACACTGTGCCATTTTCCGTAGGGTCCCAAAGCCACTTTCCGTGAGTCCCTAGAACCCTCCTATGGTTCTGATACAGTATGTTCTCTTATTCTTTATTTTGCATATGCTTTCTATTCTTTTTCTTTTTATATTCGTATTACTTCCGGCACACCAGTCAAACTAACGGGAATCCCCGGAACTACTCACCGTGACTCTGTCCACCTGCCTGGAAATGCCCGTCAAGTCGTGCCTCGTATCGGCTAGGAGGAGGTCAGGGACTCCCAACGCAGGAAACGCCCAAAGCAGGCCAGTCCTAACTTTTACCAAAGCTGGACCCGATCCGGCTGGAATCGGCTCCACTACGGTTCTCTGGACGATCCTGCTCGAGGAGTCGTCTGCCTGTCTCCTGCCCCACATTGGGCGTCAAAAAACTGTGGATGAAGACTTCAGACCAGATTGCAGGTGTGGTTATAAAGAAGCTTTATTTTGCAGAGTCACAGTGAGAAGAGTTTCAGAAAAGCAGACAATCAAATATACATGACACCGTCAGGGCTCTTCTGAACCCCGTCTGTTGGGTAGGGCAAGTTTTTATACCCCTAGAATGCGTGATTTAATATTATTATGAAATGTAACAGTCAACACACTTATTATACACAATCCTTGAGCCCCTTCAACGCCCCTTGTAAAACTTGATTTCTTGGCCCCGTTTGTTATGGCGTTCAGATGTAAACTAAGGGAAAACGTGACTCAGCAAAGCATGCTTTACATAATGTATGGTTTCGTAAAGCTTACTTTTCAGACATGAATTAGTACAAGGGAACGAAGAGAACATTCATCTTCCACACCACCAAGGGGTCATCTTTTGAATGATATTTGGGCTAGAAAGATAAACTTTACTGATGAGTTGGTGGAGCAGAGGTTTAGGTTTGTATTTATTAGTGAGGACAGTTTACTTCCTATTTTTATATATTTTTGGGTGGAAGTAATCTGTGTTGGTGGGTACTCTTTTTTCATCATTGTCCTTGTTCATAATTTTTTACTTTTTGTTTTTGATTGTTTTTCTGTCAGAAGAAGGAGAAGAAGGAGGAAGAAAAGGCTTTTTGTTCATCCTTTTGTTGGATTTTCTCATCACTTTTGCTTTGGAGTCAGTGTAATTATTGTATATATAACTTGCACTTATTTATCTAGTTTTTGTTAACGTTCTTGCAATAAACTGCATATATATTTGCAAGATATTATTGTAAATAGTTATTGACACCTCTGGAATAAACTATATTCTGTTTTTGGGCAGTCTTCATTACCTGTGCCTGAATTCTACCATTTAATGGTCGTTCAGTTACAACTCCAGGTGCCCAGAGTCTGAGACTATGGAATACTGCCATTACACAGAGCACCACAGAGGAACAAATGCATGCTAGCTCAAAAGGCTATAGATGCATCAGACCTCAAAAAGAGATGTCAGGGCCATTCTTCACATACCCAAGTACAATCCAGGCACCTACAATCAGTCTTTTACAGGCTCTCATGATGCCATTACAGGGGAGCATCAGATTTTCTACTAACTGCTTGTCAGTCCTTTAAACATGTAATGGAGCAGTCATCAGTCAGGATTAAAACTGCTGAATTCATCTCCAGTTTTCAAGAATGACTGACTTTTTGACATATGTAACCCTTGAGGACTAATACCTCTGTCGTGCTCTGTTTATGGTTATCTGATTCTCTATGTATTTACACTACTTGTAATTTCTTATTGGCACTTGTCATTTTGAGTTATTAGTCATCTGGCTCTCTGCAACCTTATAATGGAAGAAGGAGATTAAAAAATGGATGCATTTTAATTAGCCATTTTACTACACCTTAATTTCAATTAAATCTGTATGTAATTAACTGTTGACTAGGCATAACTTATATCTAGTAGCAGTGTTATACATGCCATCTGCCCAGTATAGGACTGCCCAGTATAGAACTCAGCCTCAAGCCTCAAAAGACATTAGCTATTTAACTGTGCTGTGTTACTAACAGAGCATTATCAATATGCATTTGATAACAGTACAAACCAAATGCAAAACATTAACAAGTATTATGTAAGATACCATTTTTAGTCCTGCTTAATACTGAGCAGGTTCATGCGGGGCAGGAGCCTATCCCAGCAAGCATAGGATGCAAAGCAGGAACAATCCCCTGAATAGTCCATCGCAAGTTGAGCACACACACAGGACAATTTAACATCACCAATCCACCTAACCTGCATGTTTTTGGACTGTAGGGGTAAACTCCACTAGGGCAGGACCCAGGGCACAAACCATGGTCTCCTTACCTTGAGGCACAAGCACTACCATTGCACCACCATGCTTCCCATATTATATAACACTTCAACCCAAATGCAAAACATTACCACTGTGTATTTTGTTTACATTTCAAGACAAATGCAAAAGATGATCACATTATATTTTGCAAAATATTCTTTTAACATAATGTAAAACAAATATAGCAAATAAAAGGTCCTATGTTACTGCATTCCTTTCTACAAAATCCATCCTTAAACTTTTACAGTTGTGAAACGATTAGTGACATCAGAAAAACTCACCCAACACACAAGCTCCAATTCAATGGACAAGATAACAAAATTATTTAGTCTTTCTTGGCACATTGTTGTGCACTAAGTAATAAACTTCTGATAGATTACAGATCACTATCTTTAACAGGACCAGTTGGTTGGCCAGTTCAGGTTGTGTATCATGCACTGATACAGCGTGTTGCTGCACCCACCACATGACGAAACAGCTAGGGATCCTGGTTGGCAACCCCCCAGGCAGACATGTTGTCTAGTCCAACCCTCTGGATATAACCATCTATTTGCTGCAGCTAGGTGTTACATGGGTGTCCCCTTGGCCAGGCCCAGTCACTCGGGTCCTCAACAATGACAATCCTGCGAGCTAGATCACCCTTGGGGAATCGCGCCATATGGCCATAGTGCGATAACTGATGCTCCCTCATAATGCAGGTAATGTGCCTCATCAGGGACTCCGTGAGCAACCATTCATTTGACATAAGGTCAAACCAACTGTACATAAGGATTCTCAGAAGAGACACAGTACTGAAGGAGTCAAGTCTTCGTCTCAGGTAATTGGATAGTGTCCATGTCTCGCAACCATATAGCAAGATAGGAAGCATTAGGACTTTAAAGACTTGGGCCTTAGATCATCCTTTTGCATAGATATCAGGAGCACCATACACCCCTTTCCAGCGACCTCATGACCCCCCATGCTCTCCCAATCTGTCTACTGACTTCAAAGGAAGAGTCGTCCTGAATGTAACTGCCAAGGTAAGTAAACCTCTTGACAAGGTGAACACTCTCTCCGCAGACAGACACACTGCTGATGGCCGTGCCTAAGGGGTCATTAAAGGTCTGGATCTTGGTTTTTATCCAGGACACTCAGACTCCTCACTCAGTCTCTCGAGAGCCCTGATCAGAGGCTCCATTATCTCTGCAAAGATCAGACCATTGTCAGCAAAGTTAAGATCAGTGAATCTTTCTTCACCAACAGATGCCCCACACCCGCTGACCCCATTACCTTGCACAACATCCAGTCCATGCAAGCACTGAACAGAGTAGGAGCAAGAACACAACCCTGATGAACCCCAGAATCAACTGGGAAAAACACAGAGGTTCTGCCTCCACTCACAGCACTCACATTACCAGTATACAGGCTGGCCATGATATCCAGCAACCTTGAGGGGATCCCACGACGTCTCAGGATGTCCCACAGGGCAGGTAATTCAACTGAGTCAAACGCTTTACGTTAATTGACAAAGACTGCAAAGAAACTCTGCCGATATTCACATTTGCGCTCCATGACAGCCCTCAGTGCCAGGATGTAGGCAATGGTAGACTTCTTAAGCGTAAAGCCATAGTGCTGCAGTCTCTGGTATGTTTGAGCAAGTGATCACAGATCCTATTCATGATGACCCTACCAAGGACCTTACCCAACACCGAGAGCAGTGTTATCTGCCTATAGTTGCCGCAATCCAGGCAATCACCCTTCTCTTTCCAGATGGAGATGACAAGTCCAATTTTCCAATCAGTTGGGATGACACACGTCTCCAAAATGGAAGCAAAGACTGCTTGCAATGCCAGGAAGACAGTCTTACCACCAGCCTGGAGAAGAAATGAAATCTGGCTGAGGTGCCAGACTTCTTTTATTCTATGGCGGGAATCAGGACACCAGAAGCAGATAGCTAAATTGCCCAATGGCCCTCTTAGTTCTAATCATTATAATTCCCACCTTAATGTAGCCCCACATAAATTGTTGCTGCCCCTCTTGCTGATATTGATACTAATGGCTTAATGAATTTCTGCAAAAACACAGCACCCAGAGTAATAGTTCCTGACTCCCACTCTAATGATTTCTGTCATTAATAAAAATTTGTTACTATGCATTTGTTGTTTTTTTTTTTTATAAAAGTACACTCTGCATAAATCTGTAAATATACTCAGTAAGAGATGAAGAGTCAGAATGCTGTTTTTATTAATTTCTTTTATTCAGAATTAAAGTGTCTTTTTTCTCTTATATCTATTCATATGTGCTCACTGATACAGTATAAAAAAAACTTGTGAATATGTAATGATAACACCTGTCACATGCATCAACCCGTTTCTGAAAAAATGTTACCAGACAGAGGCTTAATCATTATAAGGGTAAGTGACACCATGTACTCCTCCCAACCTCAAACTGAATACTGACCGCACCCAATTAGAGGCGAAATGTGTCTACTTACAATATAAAGCATACTGTATGTTTGACTAGAAAACACGGTAAAGAGACTCCTGTATCTGAAAATAAATTTGAAATGTGTTGCGGGTGGCATCCCCTTTTGTGGTTTTATGAATAAATTCATATTGTTTTTGGAAAGTGGGATTAATTTTCGTAAAATGTAAACAAAAGACACACATTTCTCTTTTCACAACACCTCTGCACCTCCACTTTCAACATATAAAAGTAGCACTGGGTGAATGAATACTGAAAATGGGAAAGCTTTTTTTGTCTTCTTTTAATGCTCTCAGTTATCTTCAATGCTTCCTCACACAGTCTTAACCTTTCTATCATTTGCTAGGAAATTACCTGCCTATCCCACTGCTAAATCCTAAAGGGATCTTCTATGCAAGCACTAACAAAGTCATATTCAGAGTTAAGAGTTTAAGGTAAAGCACAAAAGGCTGCATTGTAGTGCCCTTAAGGTAAAAGAGGACTCTATTGTGACCATCACAGCCGTGTTTCACGTGCCCCTAATTAGTACACAATTGCTTAGCTCAGATATACCACAGAGTATGGGTTTTCAAACATTTCAAGCTCAAGGCCTACCTATATGTCATTTCATTGTGTCAGGACATTTAGAAAGAAAACATCTCACATAGTTGTCTCATTCTTATTTATTAAAGTCATGGATACAAAAAAATATTGAATACACATTTATACAACAACAAAAAAATGGGATGTTCAAAATTAAACATTAGAAAACATTTGTTCATATTGCCTGTAAATTCCAAAAAGAGCAGTGTTCATCAAAAAATAAATAAAGACCAGTCTTCTCCATCAACAAATAATAGTTGGCATCATATCTGTGGTGGGAACAAGCACACAAATTAAATGATTTCGATAAAACTTTTTTCTGTTATACTAATAATATGCTATAAAACATTTTTCTGTTATACTAATAATATGTTATAATTTCTGTTTTAATACTCATATTCATTTATAATGCAGTCAGTAAGAAGATTGAGCTTGCCTCCGAGACATCAAACGTTTGATTCTAGCTGGGTTGGATGAGAGACTCCAAGGTTGACTTCAGTTTGTTTCTGGCTTTAGTCTTGGTTGAGGTTACAGTGGAAAAACCAGAGTGGCATAAATATGTAACTGTGAATAGCAGAAAATACTTCACAGGCCTAAGTGCAAAGCTTGAGTATTCATTTGTTGACGTGATCCAACAAGAGCCTAGGTCAACTTTGGTCATTTTTAACTTTTTAGCTCTATTAGCTAAGTTTCCAAATCTGTTGAGTGAGCAATATTTTTGGCATTTAGAATAAAGAATGGATAAGGGGTGCAATAACAACATATTTACATCTTTAGGATCATACAAAACATATTCCACAAAAATTCTCAGTCTGCTGTGACAGGTGATGGTTAACTGTAACAGACTATTGGCTTTTCCCGAGTGCAGATCTGTGGACTACTAGAGGGTGTTTATGACCACCTGTGGACCGGAGTACAGTGGTTGAGAAACACTGCAGTAGACGGTCATTTCTCTCCAGTCCGAGATAAACAAAGAAATTGAGCTAAATGTTCTGGTGGCCTTCTCAATTACCAGCCAATTACATGAGATCTCTGTTCTCAAGCCTCAGACATTTGTGTCTTTATTTATGTGGCCTGTTTTCGCTCTCTCTCTCTGAAAAGAAGAAATCTGTACTTTGCATTTTGGAGAAGACCTTCATTTAAGACTGCATTATATGATGGTGTTTTCCTCAATTTAATGAAGAGATTTGTATATATGCATGCAGTGTCAGATGAGACAGGATTATAAAGAGGGGGCTCACCAGATAGGGTAACATTTTGGTAATTAATTAAGAATTTCTTTTTTTAGAACCATTGTCAAATGTTGGAATAAATGATTGATCACATGACAGTTTAATCATTATCACTGTTATAATCTGGGGAAAGCAAATTTCTAAAAATAAAAAATGGCAAAGCAGGTTCAAATATTTCTTGAAATAAATTAAATAGTAACCTAGGTTGTCTTTTTGTATAAATGTCTCATATTTAGGCAATCATCTCATTAGTTTAAAATCACACAGGTAAGAATGCAGGTGCAGACCACTCATGGATTCCTTCAGAGATTATAGGCAGCACTCTGCAAGTCATCCTCCCCCCTTTACAAATAAAGCATATAATTATTTTCACCAGCTGGATAGTGCGAGTATTTCTAAGAACTTAATTAGATTATGCAGAGGAAATAAACTTGTCATTGAAACCTGGAATTGTAATGAAATGTTATCTATAATTCAAATGCTGAAGAAAAATATATCTGAATGTATATATATATATATATATATATATATATATATATATATATATATATAGTGATGTGTCAATCACAGACTTGCACAAGAGAGGGAGGTGAGTCCGGGTTTCTGAAAAAATCAGCTTTATTGTTGTGAAGACAGGAAGATTCTCAAAGGATTTACTTAAACACACAATCATCAGTCCAGACAATACTGCAGTTCTTTTTTACGAGGGGCAGTTCTATGTGCAAAATTCAGAATGAACCTTCTGAAATAACAAGCAAGTCTGTGGAAAGCATGAACCTTCTTCCGTGTTTCCAAACGAAGATATGCAAGCACCTCAGGGTCAGAGACTTACACAAGAAAGAAAGATGAGTGTATGTTTCCAAAAAAATCAGCTTTATTGTTGTGAAGGCAGGAACATTCTCAAATTATTTATTCAAACGGGAGCTGTCACTTAAACATCGTCCTGCATTCGCTCTCTTTTCAGATCAAAAAGAACAGGTAACCTTCCTGTACAAGAGAGGAGACAGAAAATGAATGCAAGGTCAGGTCATTGGCCAGTTTTAAATGTTCCCCACATCAACCTTCAGGCGACAGACGCAATATATTGTAAACATGTGAACTTGCAGTTGCACCGGCAGCAGACAAAGAATCCCTGCCTGCATGAACAGAGTTTTGGCATATAGCACAGTAGGTTTGTCAGGTTCTTAAAAATCTTACAATACAGAGAGGTATTTATTTGTTTGTATGGTTAAAAATATTGATAGCTCAGCAGCAAAAACATTTTCAAACAACCTTTGTTATTTTAGTGAATAATACTTTAAAAGCCTGAGTTTATAGTACATAATGTGTATATTTTTTACATAATACAAGAACACTATGTTAGAGTCTGGGCCACACAGCAAGTTAATGATTGACATATACAGTATATTACCTGCAGTGTTTAAACATAAAATTATAAAGTTTATACTTAATGTAATTGTGGTGAGCCAGCAAAGCTCAAGTTGAGGGGCAATGTCACAAGGTGGCCAAAACCTGGAAGTCTGATTTCTTGTTTTTGAAAGGTATTAACCAATCAATAAGGTGAAAGATTTGTTGGGGAACTTCCATGGGTCACTCATTAACTCATTTCAGGGGCTAACATGAGGACAAGGCAGAACTCTTCCGGGCTCTTCTGTCATTTTATTAAGATCTAATATGCACTGTAGGCAAGCACTGCTATTTAATCTTTTACTTCAAGACTGATTCCAAAAGGGCAGTATAAAAGGCTTTTACTTGCCTTTGAACTTGAACAAAGGGGTGAATTCTCCAGTTGGATGAAGAACTCACACTGAAGAAATGTGATCTAGGTGAGGTACAGGCTTGGGGAAAATCGGTCAGTGGCTGTCATTGATAACTAAGCATTCTCAAACTTGAGGAAGGAAGACCAACTGATACTGTACGTGATGAATGAAGGAGAGAGGATATGAATGAGGGGAAAGCATACAAAGGGATTCACGGGATAGTTCAGCCTTTGTGTCTTTTACAGTACTATTATGTTGGCAAAAACCATGAAATTTCAAATTTGGCTTTGCAAGAAATTTGGAATAACTAACTTTGTCATTTTGTGTCTAATTTAATATCATCTGAAGTGATATGGAAATCTTCTCACATAACCGTTATTTCCTATTTAACCCAAAGTATAATTCCTCCTGTAGCAAAATTGATTAATTTCTATTGGTTATTACATAATATATGAATTATTTTGAACCTTTTAGATCATGTTGAATTTTAAAATCATTTTGCATCATTATTGTAAGGTGAGTAAATACTGTAGTGTAAAATACTGCGTAGTTATCAGTATTTTAGCATCACCAAATCCCCAAATCTGGATATCTTTGGAAGGAAACCGGAACACACTGTGGAAACCAGCAGGAAAACATGCAGAGAACAACAGCGACATGACTCCCTGCGAGACAGCAGTGCTACCTATTCGTCACCATGTCACCCCATTTGTGTAATTATTAACAGTGTTCATTATTTAAATGAATTAACGATTTATCTGTAAAATGTAACATACATACTTTAATGCATTTTATCATAAAAGTGATATTATTCGAGTATAAATCTAAGGATTCTAAATGTGCAGAGAGTTGGAATATCATACTGTACATTTAATGTGTTCTGTGTTGTGATCTGTTGCTGCTTGCAGTACTGTCAGATCAGGAGGAAGCCCAGAAGCACGTAGCGATTAACAGCTGGGTTGGTTTTAATATGAAGTTTACGACGGTCTACTTTAATGATAAAGTAAACTAAGAGATTAAAGTGGACATTTCGAGATTTTCACTTTTCACTGTGTCTTTAATTTTTTTCTCTGTGGCTCAATTACAGTTCGGTGTTGTGAAGGTGCAAAAAAGAAGATGGTATCTGAGACTTTTAAAATGTATTATGTTATTACGATGGGGAATATGCAACGCTTGAATATAAAAGAACATTTTCACCACATTGAACCATTCATCAGACATCAAAGCAGGCACATCGATCCCGGAGGATCCTCAAAGTGAATTTCTGTCACATGTAGATAATAAACAGAGACTCTGATGTCACATTCTTTTATCACACTGCACCCCCCGACTTTTTGCTGGGACTGCAACTTGCACATGCGTCACGTTAATTTCTGAGGACCTGCTCTGAGGATGCATCAAATGAACGCTGGGAATGTGTGGCAGCCATGATGCATATGCGTACAAGTTCAGAGTGTGAAGTATAAACGAGCCCTTATAGTGCCCTGTCCATGGTTTATATGTTTATTGGTCAAATATGACCATGTGCAAATAGTGAAATGTAAGCATGTATGTACTTATCAGCATGCAACAAATCACCTTGACTAGTAACTATGACTATTTATATGGCTCTAAACTTCTGTTTCCCCTACCTGTCATTACCAATGCAAGATAAACCCAACCAGAACTCATAGCATCTATATAAAATACTCTGAACAGATGTATTGGGGAAAAATGAGTAATTTTACAATTACAAGGTTAACTCTGTCTCTGTGATTGATTCCCTATCCTGAGCTCAGTGCTGTCAGGATAGTAACTGGGTTTTTAAGACTCTGAATTGAATTAAATTGGTTTAATAATTTTATATTACTCTCCAAATCTCAAAGCAGTTAGAATGCTTTAAAGGGGTTTAACAAACCTGAGAGAAACATTTAGTACATAAAACATGACTGGCTAAACTTGATTATTTCCTGAACTATACCCCAAAAAGTTCTTTGGAATTGTTAATCAAAGTTACATAGATAGAAGATGAAAATAAGCTTTTATAATTTATAAAAACTCTTAATTGTCATCTGGGCCTCCATTCTCTTAATTACTTAACAGACTATGAAATTGTTAAATTCTCCAGTGTAATTAAAATGCCTTTTAAGTGAATGAGAATGGTAAAACATTTATTGGAAAAACAGGGATGGACAAAGACATTGCATCTTCTCAGAATTCCTTGTTTTTCAGCAATCCATCATTCAATCTGAAGGGAGTTCAAACATAGTTTGTATAAACATTTATACTGACTAATTTATTACAGGTTACTAATATGGCTAATATATTTTAATAAATTAATTAACTATGCAGGTAAAACCAGATATTACTGTCAAGAGTTCCATCCGGTTGAAAGTGTTTTTATATTTCTCATTCATTTTTCTTTTGTTCTGTTGGCTAGTCAATGTATATTATTCATGGGAGTTTGCTGACATGTAATAACACATGACATGCAAGCATATCAGCCTCTCTTACAAAGGAGGCCTGGATGCTTGATAAGATCATTACCTCTATTAATCATTTTAAGAATAGCAAATCTCTTGTCATTTTTCCATTTTTTTGGAGCGGCTTTAACTTATTTGACAAACTAATTTCTTTTGTGAAACTAATATATTCTCGGTTTCCATCTCTTGTCATATTAGTTCTTGCCATTTCATTTGTTTCTTCTGTTTTGAAGATGTACCTTTTAGGGTTTAGTAGAAATAAGAAAGTGCAACAAATACTGCATAAATTAAGAAGATGAAGCCAGCTCCTGTCATCTCTATATAGGGCTGCCATTTAATCTCCTATTCTGACTTTACATTATGTCTTGTTTCCTTTGTTTTGGTATGTGCTGCTGAAATTCAGGTTACTCAACAACACTTTACTTGTGCCACCAAAGTATTCATTCATTATTTCTGGTTGTGACAATTGCACAATGGCTGATTAAACAGAAGATTTAGGCATGGTATCTATGAGGGGTATTATAGAAAGTCCGAACCTTTCAAGGAAAAAAAAAATCATCCACTAGAAACCACCATTTATTCATCAGTCACCATCAAGATCAATGCATTTTTTCAGGTACCACTCAAAGAATGACAGAAAATCCTACCAGTCAAGTTCTCCAACACCACATTCACAGCTTCAGTGAGCTCATTGTGAGTTCCCAAAATGTTTCTAAATGTTCCCATGAAGAGGTTCTTTGATTTTTGGGAACAACCAAAAATCAAAGGGTGCCAAGTCAGGAGAACACAAAGTGGTTAAACCAACTTAACATCAGACTGTTAAATGGTGGCCATGGTCAGCTTGGCAGTGCAAGCTGGTGTATTGTCATGGTGGAAGAAAGACATGGAAGGCAACAGATGCCTGAACTCTTTTCTCTTGTATTGCAGATCATAACTACCTGTACTGTAGGGAAGGTAAATACACAAATAATGGTGTTTTACAGGAAGATTGATGTGAACACTAAGAATGCTCAAAGAAGACTTTCTCAACAGTTATCATATACTTAACAAAAATCAACCATAATCAAAAGGGTAGATCCTTGTCCCAAGCATACACTATAAAGGGTTCTTCAAACAATTTTGAAATACTCAACCATCATTTTAAGGTTTAACACTATACTAAAACATTCATACCATGTACTGGTTTTGCTACCACTGTTAAGCCATTAGTTTTCACTGCCAGAAGGTAAACATTTTCTTCTTCTGTGTACTGGGAAGTTATAGGAATGTAAAAGTGTATACTAATATCTTTTCCTACCAATTTTACCACTCTTACAAATGTGTGTATATATACATATTGTAGTCAAGTGAGGAAAGACAAGCTGAAGGGAGTAAATAAATCAAAGACTTTTTCTTAACATCAAAACAAACAGGCTTAAGCAAAGGTTTTTCCAAAGGTAGGACACAAGGACGTAGCTCTGTCCTTTGGAGTGCTGTGATCATAGAAAGATTCCTCCTTCTGGTGGCCTCAGAACTTGTAGGTGGCTGACCAGAAGGGGCAGAGTCAGCTGCCCTCACAGATCATCATCTCTGCACTGTGGAGGGAAGTAAAGAGGATATGATTAGCACCAACGCCCCCTCTCATCATGGGGCGGTATTATGTACCTTAGGTGAGCCCAAACATGTGTGACTATATATATATATATATATATATATATATATATATATATATATATATATATGCCTGGCTGGGACACCTTCACTCTGGAAGGACCGGGGGAACAAACGTGGTCAGAGCATTAACTCCCACAAGACGCTAGATGGCAGCCCCCTGGGTTGCAGTGGTGCCTCTGACTCCTACAAGGCTTCATGGGAGTTTGGTGCAGACCTGTTGGGATCCATGGGTGCCACCAGGGGGTGCTGCAGCAGGATCTGTGGAGTCCTTTTGAGCACTGCTTCCACCACACCCAGAATTGCTGCCGGAATCTAGGTCATTAAGCACCTGGAGCACTTCCGGGTGCAGTATAAAAGGAGCAGCAGCCACTATTCGAGGAGCCAGAGTCGGGTAGAGGAAGATGAAGCTTGACCAGAGGAGTAGAGGAGAAAGAAAGAAAGAAAGAAAGAAAGAAAGAAAGAAAGAAAGAAAAGGAAGACTTGTGTATAGTGCTTGTGCAGGGGACTGTGCTGTACTTGTGGGAAATAGGGGAAGGTGCTTCCCACAAGGTAAAAAAGAAAATTAAAAACTCTGTTTGTGCCTTGAACTTGTGTCCCAAGCTTATCTCTGTTGGGTTGAGGTGGCAGTGCTATATATCTATTATAAAAAAAAAATCCTGGAGAGAAACACTAGGGATACGAGATGTGATCTTCACGTGAAGATCATGGAAGACACTTCAAAGACCCATGAGACGAAAGAGATTGGCCACAGAGCCAGACTTTGTGCCAAGAGATTGACCCAGGACTGTCTTGCAGGGACGTAGAACATGAGATTCTTGCAAGACACGTCCTACTTACAACCAATATCAAATGAGACCACGGGCAGCAAAACACTCAGTCGTGCAAAGGCTTTGAGCACACGCAGATCCAATACGTTATAAATGAAACATAGACGACTAAGCGAAAAAGAAAGCAGCGCGGAGAAAAGAGACTCAAAAGCGTTGGAGAGAAAAAAGAAAAAAAATAATCTAGGTGTAAATTAAGAAAATAAAGAAAGCAATTACCAGCCCGGAACAAGTGGAATTGAAAAAAAGCACAACCAATCAGGCTCAGAATTAAAAGACAGAGAGTAAAAGACAAAGTAGAACTTCATAAAGACGTTCACAATCGTTGGAGCTAAACACATGCAGAGCAGGTTAGAGATTATGAAAGCAGTGGAATTCGAAAGGCTCAAAAAAAAAATGTTGGCACGATATACATGTGGAGAAAGGTAAAGAATATGAAAGTAGGAAAATTAGAAAGTATAAAAAAAGAAAGTAAAGATTGCAGTAGCGCAAACAAATGGAAATTATTACTCAAAAAAGGGAAAATAATCACCATGGACCAGGTGTCATTGAAAAAAAAGCAGGACAAAGCAAAGGTCAGAAATAAAAGAGAGTAAAAAACAAAGTAAAACATCATAAAGAGGTTAAAAATCAAGGGGCCTGCGGTGGGTTGGCACCCTGCCCAGGATTGGTTCCTGCCTTGCGCCCAGTGTTGGCTGGGATTGGCTCCAGCAGACCCCCGTGACCCTGTGTTTGGATTCAGCGGGTTGGAAAATGGATGGATGGAAATCAAGGGGCCAAATACATGTAGAGCAGGTTAGAGATAATGAAAACTGGAATTCAAAAGACTCAAAAAAAACAAAGGTGCGAAACACTTGCAAAGCAAGGTACAGAATATGAAAGCAGAAAAAAATGACAGTGTCAAAACAAAGAAAGTAAAAATCGCATTAGCGCAAAGAAAGAGAAATTATTACTCGGCGAAATAACAAAAAGGCGAATAGAGATCGAATATATGGACATAGGTGATATGTTAGAAGTATGTAAATATTGTAAGGCTTTGAAGTTTAAGTCAGAGAATTTCAAAAATCGGGTTTACCTCACATGCATTTATTGGTTACTTTGCAAAAAAAATTATTAAGTGATCGTTTTGTCTGTGCTGAAATTCCAAACAGAGAAACCTGTCCTGAATTATGGTACAAAGTCATTAAACACATGTCTCATGGACCTCATTTAAAAGATTCAGCATATTGGGACTCAAAAGATTCCACATATTGTTTTTACAGAAGTTCTGAAATGAAAGTGAAACTAATGAAATAGCAGCAATTCAAAGAAAAAAAAAATCTTGAAAGTGTGTATCCGGAAAACCAAAAACAGGGTTTGGCGAGCGAAGTGAGCAGGGAGCAAAGCCCTCTAGTATATATATATATATATATATATATATATATACAGTATATATATATGAATGAGAGAGAGAGAGAGAAAGAGATCAGCTTAAATGTACTGGATTATCTGAAAAAACAAGGATATGTACAGAGCTACTAGGAAAAAACTACTGATCACTTTCTATTTTCTATTTTGATTTTTGTAGTTAGCAGCCCGCTTTGAAATTAAGGAGCAGAAAAAAGAATCCAGACCTGGCATTTACATGGCATACTCACACCTGAACAATCATCCAAACCATGTTTTCTTTGAGCTGTTTCCTGAAAATGGGTTTGGGGAGAACATGGCAAGTTCCATGTAGAAAGCAATCTAGCTGGGAATTTATTGTGTTACTATGGTGACCCTTTTGTTCAGAACATTTAATCTATAACATCAAATAAAAAAGGGTGCTGTAGTTTAATTTAAAATCTATGAGATGTTTATTTTAATATCATATAAATATATGCCTCAAGAGATGGAAACAATATTGCTGTCCTGAGCATTGTTAGTTAAATGTTTGAGTCAGCTTGAATAAGATGCCTTTAATGAGCGGGGCCATTAATTAAAAAAACATCTAGCTCAGAAAAATGAGGAATCCCTAAGTACACCGATCTCACATCGACAATTTTAAAAAAGCATTGGTTTAAATTAACAGCTAATCTCTTCCTCAGTGGGTTGAAATTTAGACAGGTGTTAATAATCAAAATAAAAAGTAAAAGTTAATTTCATACAATCTAATATATATAAGGTGGTGTCTATTAGGTTAAATCCATCTATTCATCCATCCATTTTCATGCTCACTTTTTCTAATTCAGGGTAGTGGCACCAACATAAGGCTATTATGATTATGTCACAAATAAGAAAGAATCTCAAACAATTCCCCAAAAGATTTCCTAGATTCCAAGAACACAATATGTTCATGAATTTAAAAAGTCAATGTGCCAATGTCATTCGCATTTGAGCACCATACAGTTATTTTTATAGTGCTTTAAACATTACTGAAATGTTGATGCTGCACAGAAATATGAATTGAAAAGAAAAAACAATGCCAATCACTGAGTTCTTATTCTGATTAATAGGCAATACAAAGTAACCTGCCTCCCATAACTAGACTCTGAAAACTTTAATGTCTGTCAATCTATATAGATCTTAAAACCATTCGTGCTCTTTGAGAATGTACATTTCAGATGCACTGCAATTAATTCAACTATCCCCCTGTGCCATTCACAGTCCCCTTCTTTCTAAACGTTATAGCCATTTCTAGCTTACTGAACAGGAAAGTCTGCCATTTCAGCAGAAAGCTTTAATACTGTAGAAAGGGTAAATCAAACTGGTGCTACTGAATTCCATTTCAATCAAATCTAAAAAAAAAACTACATTTGCCTAATATATACAGTTTTATTCAATGACTACCCTGAAACAATAGTTCTATTCATAAATTCCAGATTAACTGACATTGTACAGCAGAAAAATGTGAACTGGCCACATAATATTATATAATCATGCAATAAGGAAAAAAATGATGCACCATGGATATTTTCTATAATAGTCAGCAGCAGCAGTAGTACGGCTTATAATGATGTGGCTGGTGAACAGACACATAATATCTCTTTCATTCTTGTCACTTTAGATCCAACAGGTTAGTGCAAGGGGCTTTTTCTCTTGTTCTTTTCATCACTGCTTTTCTTTTACATAACAAAGTAGCCTGTGTTTTACTTCCCAACTAGGGTCAGGCAAGTCTACTTAAAAGTGTAGGGACACTAAATGACAGTGGAATCAAGAAGTCCCTTGTGTCCACTTCCCTGTTACCCAATGATGCTTCTCTGCTCCCGGAATGAGGCAGCGTAATTAACATAACACGGAAAGAGTCACACGTAGGCAGCACATAAGAGGAGAGGCTAGATGTACAAATGGGAGCCAAAAATGAACCCAAAATGAACGTAATATCCATGTCTTTAGGAAGTGAGTGGAATTAAACCCACACAGGCATAGCTAGAACTTTCATGGACCATCAGTGTTATCTCCATGTCTCCAAGAGCAATGACAGGGAATTGAGAACCATTGCACCCCCATGTTACCCACTGCATAGAAGTTTTTACTATTACACATTTGAGTATTTACCCTCTAGCTGTTTATACCCTTCCATTTTTTGGGATTTTATTTCACTTGATTTTGTAGTGCCATATTGTGAAATCTATTCATTAAAAAATGCAGTAAATTCAAATCTGTGAAGCTGAAACTGTCATATTGAAGTTAGAGCAAAGGTAACCAAAAATCATTTTCTAATAGAATATAACATTAGAAGGAAAGAAACCCCATGCTGTATGAGCTCAAATAAATGAGGCCAACACACACACACAAAATTAAAATCTTATAGAAGTCATACAAAAGAAATAATGCTTAGAATTATGGATTTTACTCTGAATTTATTATGCCACCATACCAGAGGAAGCATAAATAAACATCAGTGCATATATTCTCTTGAAATAACACATATATTTATACTTTAAAATGTAATAATTTTTCTAGTTAATCTTTTTAAAATATGGTGTTAAACAGATTTCAGATAATGTGCTAACATATTTTCAATAGTTTTTAAAAATATAATTTATTTTACATTTTTAAATTATCACTTTATAATGTCATTGTAGTTTGTGTTTTCTAATTGAAGTTTTAATCGTGCATATTAGTGTTTCTTTTTCGACTTTTTGAAGTATTTTAAAAGATAATGGCAATATGAGCACCTCTTTGAAAAGATGCTTCTTCTTTATTAATCATCATTATGCTTTTTTCTATAAATGATATAGTTACACCCAGTTTTTTTTTCTTTTTAAACTTTAGAATCCTTTTATATATAGCCTTTACATCCAATTTACTACTTCCAGCATTGCTGACTTTCAAATATTTTGTTATATTTTCAGAATTACTGTTTTCCTCAAGAGCTTACACAGCCAGCTGTATGAGATCAAAGAACTCACCAGGTGTCTGCTTGAGGACCATTAGTGCCACATCCAGATATTACACTCTCATTATTATATCTGTCAGCTTATGAGCAGGAGCTCTTAAAACAGGCAGGAAATGAAAAGAAACAAGGGTGGGCTCCAGACACATAAAGAAGGGCACATCTTACATTATTGGTGGGATGCCATTCTTAGCACAAGACTGTCTTAATATAACCCTTAAGTGATCCACCATGAGCTCACTGTGTACTGTATGTGGCCTTTTGTGTACAAGGGCTGGACAACAAAGCACTCATCTACAGTACTATATCATTAAAAGCAAACAATGTAGGACTTCTGAGACATGGTACAATAACTTTAAAGTAGAATGTTTGAAGATTTTGTAACCAACAATTTGAATTAGCATTAGAAATAATTTTTTTTCTAATTTATATATATATTGTCACACACGTACGAGTAGGAGGCTGCTAAAGGGCTCGAGTATTTGTAATAAAACATCCGACCGGGGGCGGTGGGGTGCACTGACTGTCTTTCTCAGTTCCCTACAGACCTTTCCTGGGTAATCCTGCAAGGTTCCGGCGCCTCTGAAGACGTCACTTCCGAAGCCGGCCTCTTTGATGACGTCACTCCCAAAGCCGGCCCCTTTGATGCCGTCACTTCCGAAGCCGGCCCCTTTGATGACATCAGTTCTTCTCAATAGGCTACTATTCTGTTTTGGACTCTATGATATGCACATTGTGTATATGATTCAAGAAAAACCTTTTGCAACTGGGAAAAAACAATATACAGGTGGCTGCCCCAAGCCTTTATAATGTCTTGGACTCATTTTATGACAATATATAAACCCTAACCCTAATTTATGCAGAAAACTGACAAAATATAGTAGTCGCACTGAATTCCTGAGCTGACTTTGGAAGCTGAACAAAAAAGTATACAAAATAACCATACATATAATTCAGCTCATGGGTTTTCTAAAAAATTAGAAATACAGGCCCAGAAGTGATTTGTAATGCCCTCTTTGAAATCAACAAAATACTCAATATAAAAAGTAATAAAATGGCATTTTCATTAAGTAACCTGTACAGAAATGAAATGCTACTTCTCCCAAGGCTGCATTCTGTAGCACATTCATTCTTTCATAAAACCTTGTATTTTCCTGTAATTAATATTATGTTTAGCAATTTGTGAATAATGTTTACAACATATTGCGAAATGTGAACAAGTTTCCATGTATTTATCCTTTCTCTGTTCATAGACAAGAATTTTTAAGGGGTCACAAATGTAATTAGTTTTACATATTTGGTCTTTAATTTGTACTATAACTGCATCCAGACCTTCTGAATGATCTCATCTTATCATCTCTATAATCTTCTTTAATTGCTTTTTTTGGTAAGGATTGTGTTTTCCTTTCTGAGTTATGCATTTTTAAATGAGACAGTTAATTTGAGGCTTAGGGAGGCTATTAAAATAATAAAGTTATGTTGTTTGGTGAAATAGTATTCTCACTGAGATCATCCAATTTTTTATTCATTTTATACCAACTGATATATGCATTGATCTGTCAGTAAGCTTCAGTTATCCCCCTTCTTCAAACAGAAATCCTTTTTCCGGCGGTAATTCTCCGACGCTCCAGGAGATGGTGCTATGTGATAACCTTCTCTCTTTTTCTTCCACTGAAGACCTGAAGACTGTCTGCTCCCCACCACCATCGTCAATTCCGGTGTTGTCCTCCTGGGCCTGCCTATTCCTGCGTACGGATCAAATGACCAGAAGAACCGCCATCTGGGGCAGTCACAATAGGACTCTGGTCTGAGAAGACTTGATTTTGCATTTTCACATATTTTGAATTTAAAATATTTTCAGTTTCTGACTGTCTATGTCAGGGGTCTCCAACTCCAGTCCTGGGGCCTCATGTATAACGCCACGCATGGAATTCACACTAAAACATGGCATAAGGACAAAAGTAGAAATGTGCGTACACAGAGAAAAATCCAGATGCATAAATCTGTGTGAACACCAACTTCCACGTTCTTCCTCTCCATAAATCCCAGTCAGCATGAAAAGTAACGCACGTGCATGCGCCTGCTGCCCCACCCCAACTCCTCCCAGAATTATGACTCTTTGAATATGCAAATCAATATAAATAGCCCTTAAGCTCAGCATTCTGTGAAAAGGCAATGTCAAAAGCACGGGGGAAAATAGAAAAATTTCAGCGAATTCCAAGTGGAGGCAAGGAAAAACGTATTATTTGTTGGTTTAACTCTTTCAGGGCTGATGTCGACTTTTGTCAAAATTCAGGAGTAGAGGACAGTAACCAGCTGTAAACTGTGACAAAACTCGCCCTTGAATTTTAGTTCAACTCTCTTTGCTAGAAGGATAGTTACATAGTGTGGTTGATAGCCGTGGACACAAACAGGCAGAGAACGAGAGTTTCAAAACACACACATTAAATAAATTGTCCTGCACAGCACACAGTGTCCTAGCACCAAACACCCTTAAGTCCAGGTCATTCAAACAACCCCCAGCCTAACCGTCACAATAGCTTTGTTGATTTAACATCGATTCCCTATGCGTGTGTGAGTAGCGAAGAGCAAACAACCTCTAAAATGGCATCAGCATCTGGCGAGCAGACCAAAGTGAATGTACAAAGCAAAATACTCTACGAACGTTTTACGTCATTTCGTTGTATAGGACTCTTACTTGTCGTACTCCGAGTTTGATGGAAGTGATCTGGAGATGGATATTGAAAACAAAAGTGAGATACCAGCATCATCTGATTGGTCACCAGCTAATCGTAGTGCTGAACACGTTCGTGTAGCTGATGCGCCTACAGCAGTGTTCGCCCGGGAGGACCACCACTTATGATGACAAGATGTACAAACCATATTGTGTCACACTGCGACCGCCACCACCGCCCACCAACTGTGTGAAGACAGCCAGGCAGCCGGCTCACCGTGCATTCCTGCCGAGTATCGAGACGCATCCGTACCTAAAATCTGGAATAGCCTGCCAATAGGAATTCGCCAGGCTAATACAGTGGAGCACTTTAAAACACTGCTGAAAACATATTACTTTAACATGGCCTTTCTATAACTTCAATTTAACTTAATTTAACTTAATCCTGATACTCTATATGTTCAATTTCCTCATAATAACTATTCAGGGTAGCTCTACAATCCATACTGACCCCTACTCTCTTTTCTGTTTCTTTTTCCGGTTTCTTTGTGGTGGTGGCCTGCGCCACCTCCACCTACTCAAAGCTTCATGATGCTCCAACAATGATGGATGGACTAAAAGGCAGAATTCTACGTGACCATCATCATCAAGCCTTTCCGTGAGAACCCTAAATCCAAAGAGGACTGTTTCATTTATGTTAGGTAGAATGCCCAGAGGGGACTGGGCGGTCTCATGGTCTGGAATCCCTACAGATTTTATTTTTTTTTCTCCAGCCGTCTGGAGTTTTTATTTTGTTTTTTCTGTCCCCCCTGGCCATTGGACCTTACTCTTATTCAATGTTAATTAATGCTGATTTATTTTGTTTTCATATTGTGTTTTTTATTTTTCTATTCTTTATTATGTAAAGCACTTTGAGCTACTGTTTGTATGAATATGTGCTATATAAATAAATGTTGTTGTTGTTGTTGTTGTTGCCAGAGATGCTGAACATACGTCTACAGCAGCTCACAGCAACAGATGTTTTATGTTGATTTATGTGTGAAACCACTGCTTTGTGTGCTTTTCAGAAAACTGAGTTTTTTGGAAAAAATATTCAGCCCTCAAAGAGTTAAACAGTGGTATAAACAATAAAAGAAGTTGACCGAGTGACATAGAGTGCCGGAGAAACTCAAAAGCTCAAGTTCACAAAGTCGCACAGTGCCCGAAATAAAAAAGAAGTTGTCAGATATCAAAGGTGAAAATGTGTCATATGAAAGCTTATTAGGTACTGAGAAAAGAAAAAAACATATGGACACAGTGAGAAAAAAGCTCGAAATGTCAACTTTAATCCCAAAATTTCCGCTTTAATCACATAGTTTATTTTGTCATTAAAGTAGAACATCATAAACTTTATTTAAAATCGTTTAATTTACTGGTTTTTCAGATCCCATCGTAACTAAAGTAGCACGTTAAATGCTTCTTTCTATGTGTTCTTCTATGTGCTCTATGTGTTTGAATCGCTACGTGCTTCTTACACAGGCTTTCTCTTCCTCCAACAGGACACAGAATCCATTACATTCATGATATTACAGCTCTCTCAATAATTTAAATACTGAGATGTATACTTGATATACATTTCATGATGATAAGAATTAAAGTATGTTATTAAACATGGGAACACGGTGGCACAGTGATAGTGACAAGCTGATGCCCCATCCAGAGAATGTTCCTGCCTCACGGAAGATGCTTGCTGCACCATGAGTGACCTTCGATGAAACAATTTATTGCAGCAGTACTGTCTCTTTCAAACGTACTAACCCCCAGTTCCTGTCCTTCCTTTTCTTTCTCCAAGTACCCAATCGCCACACAATCATCTCTGTAATAGATGTCAAGCCATCTGTAAGCTTAGAACGCAGATTCTTCAAAACTTTTAAGGAGCATGAAATATCTTCGTAGTACATTTTTAATTATTCTATCTATCTATATATCCATCCAGGGTCCCAGCAATCCCAGCAAGAATACTGTACAGCGCAAGGCAGGAACAATCCCTGAACGTAGCGCCAGCTCGTCGCTAGTGCTGCAACACCATGTCCTCACATGTTTAATTATTAACAATATAGATTGTTTAAATGATGTTAACATTTTATCTGTATAATGTAATAAACATATTTTGCTGCATTTCATCTTAAAAATGATATTATCATCATATGTAAATACGTGCTTAATAAAGTGGCTCAGGTTGTGCAATATTATAACTGTAACGCAAGATTACAGTGAGGTAATTGTACTTCTAAGTACAAACAGTTCTATAAGGAGCATTTGATGGCCTAATTGAATGCGTTTAGAGCTCTTGGGATGAAACTGTTTCTAAACCGAGAGGTCCCAACAGGAAAGGATTTGAAGCATTTGTCGTATGAGAGCAGTTCAAATAGCGCATGGCTGAGGCAGCGTGTGCTTGATGCTGTATACTAATAATTCTTTTTCCAATCAGCAGTTTGAGAGCTTTGATTCCACACTCAGATACAGTGGGATAAATACTTGAGAGTAACAACGCTAAAGCAGCTATGGTATTTGGAATAGTTTGGCAATTCCGTGGACCATCATATTGTTACAGGTTAATTACAATCACATGCCTTAAACTAATAAACATTATGCGGTTAATTTCAGTGTATTTGATAAAGCCGTCAGGGATGTGCATCTACAAACGAAAGGGAAACCATACTGGAACAAAAGCACTGCTTTGACGCTGGGTGCCGCCAGTTTGCAAAACCGAGTGGAGAACTTGCGTATGCCAGGGATTGAGTTGGCGTGAAAATGTGCGTGGCTTTACATCGTTTAGTTTTTATACATCGCAATGTGTGCGTGGAAACGGGCGTACACAGTATTTTTGTGCGTATGCACCATTTATACATGAGTCCCCAGGACTGGAGTTGGAGACCACTGGTTTATGCTATCTTATTACATCCATTTGCATGCCTTATAATACACACCTCTCTTTCCATTGGCTTCTAATGAAATCAATTATTAGTTCAAAATTTAGTATAATTTTATGTTAAACAGAAACATTTTTAAGTGAATGTGTCATTCATCCCAATATAGTTCGACATGCCTACTTATAAATCAGTTTAGAAAAACTTATTAAAAAATATAAAAAAATTCCATCTGTCTATGTCTTTTTGTGTGAAAAATATCTGACGTCTAATAATCTCCAATATTTGTAAGATCTGGGAAAATAATTTTATGTTGTTTTGATGTTTAAACATGATAATTAACAATTTATTATTTTATAACCTCCAGTCTGACTGTGTTATCTGGAAGTGATGATTGAAAGAGGCACTGCTTAGTTACTTTATTATTTATGCTATACAGAAAAATACTTTTACATGCAAACATCATACAAACCAATTTTCCTGAATGGAAAAAAGAGAAGAAAGAAGGCAAACTAATTAAAAATTAGATTTATTTATCTGAGAAGCTGGTTGGAATAAAAACCTGCAGCCACAGTGGTACCCTAGAACTGAACTTGAGAACCCCTAGTGTAAATAAGCACATAGTGCAGACTGACTTCAAATTTCCCTTTCTTCGCTAGGTAATTTCAATAAAATGCTTCTCTGACAAAAATTACTCAAGAATGAGATTTGATAATTTGGATCAGGACAATTGCTTTTCTTTTTCCATGAAATGCTACAAGTCACACATGTCCATGAAGGTGTACAACTCATTACACTGAATCACTGCACACAGCAAGATGACTGTGCTCTTTCTCAATGAATGTACATTAGGGATTGTTTTTATTATGAGCATTTAGCTTATAGTAATCTAGCTTGCAGTGTTTGCTTCTGACAAATTATAGCTTTTTTTAGGCCAGAAAAATTAATCAAAAACATTGTATTATTTTCTACAAGAAAAATTCTCTTACATGTAACAGAAATATGTATATACCAAAACATCAATATAAATACAGTAGGAAAGGTATATCTAATGTCCACTGCTGTGCTGATGCAGATTTAGTACCTGTGCTTCATACAGTATGATATGTTTTGAAATAGTTACCAATGCATAGCTCAATGTTGCAGTTGGGACTGTAGCTGCATGATCAGTGCAGTATATTGTGTTATTGTAGGCTACCACAGTGCAAGGCTTAGTGAATTCCACATTAATATTGACACTAACATTGACAGTTATGCATTGTGAACAGTGCTTAGGGGACTAATATCTTTCTTGTCCTTCCACTTGTTTGAACTCATTTTGCCTTTTTTGTCAGGTTGTATGTCATTTGTTTCAACGTGGACAATGACAACTGAATCCACCCCCGCTCTGGCCAAGATCCTATCCACCCTTCCAGGGAGGTCCCCCACCTGTGCACCCGGAAGGCAACACACCATGCAAGACTCTCTGTCTCTCTAGCAAACCTGCGCTCCAATCCCTGTAATGATTGAGTCCCCAACTATCACTATCTTTCTGGGAACTGGTTTTGAGATGGCCCGTTGAGGCTCCTCATCCCTGCATACCACCTCAGAATCATCAGAGACACAGTCCAGCTCTTCAGAGACCTGAAAATGGTTTAACACTTCTAATTCTGGGGTTGATGCCCCAGGATAGTGTGCATCCTTTACAACAAACCCTTCTAAAGGGAAAAAAGTTTTAAAAATGCCCGCACGGTTCCCTAGCAGCAACCAAAACCCAAGTTTACAGGAGCAAAACGTATTTTTTTAATTAACTCTCACGTCACAGAAAATCCAAAAACTCTCAGCAGCCTGTCTCATTTGCAAAGTTGATGTCAGCATGTCCTGTCTCTCAGAGAACAGCACAGTAGTATCATGGAGCGTGCAACTCCAGGGGCCAATCTATATGTAGTCACAGTGTTCCATCATGTGTTTTAAAGATTTAGGACTTTCTTTTAAATCATTCCCAGATAGTCAGAATTTTACAAAAATGTAAAAAAAAAATTCAGTTTTTCAAAGGGCTTTCAGTCAACACAGGGGCTTCTCAAGTGTGTATTCTGTCTGCTATATTATTTATACTCAACACCAGAGATTGGAAACACAATAATAATCTCTGATCCATTTTGAATTATTCTAATGACACCTTGGTGAGAAGACACATATTCATAAAAGGCAGTACTTAGATCAAGTGATCTGTTTTAATAATGTAGTGCAATAATAGCATTATTTTTGGCAGTAGGAGACAGAAAGTGGAAGTTTGACTCCTCATTAGTTAGGTAAGGTAGATGGTAGAAATAGTGACTAAATATAAACATCTATGAAAACACATTACTCTAAATTGTAATATTAATACATTAGTGTAATATTAATACCAAAAAATAACAATTTGAAATGCAATGTTTATATCTCTTCTGTATGCTCAGACAATTCAGTGTGAACTTGGGCCTCAAGCTGTTCTTTTATTGGAGTATGAGCCAATGTTGCCACTGCTAATTGCTCTGACAAAAAACATTTAAGAATGCTCCAAAAGGTTACCAAAGAGGCATCCAAAAATAGATAATTATTTATTTTTATTATGAAAATGATGTGATTTTTTTTATTCATTTGTACCTTCAAATTATCAATGCTTATCTTATAGGGAGGAAAAAAGTCACATTTTATGAATGTATAGCTGGTTTCAACTCTGCGTATTATATTACAATAAACTAGTCATGCTACATGTCAAACACAAGTAATTGAATAATTAAAAAATGTTTGCTATCTCTTAACCTACGTGTACCTTCAGCTCCTTTCCTTTGTATCCGCATGTGTCTGAACCTCTCTTAACCGGAGCGTCATCTTACAGGTTTGTTCTTGTAATGCCTGATTCTCATACTCTGCCATTATTTTCGAATCACCTTTCTCAACTCTTGTCCAATTTTATACTTTCCATCTTTGAAGGTGACTCTTAGCGTTTTCTCCACCTCATGTTTCTCACATTCACACTTCCTCTTTCGATCGTGTCACCAACGCCAAACTGATGAATCACACCAGAGGACAAACTGACCAGTCGGATTACTCTGAGGGACAGGACACACACACACACACACAGACCTTAGTATTTTATATAATATGGCAGATTACAACAATACAGTGTATGCCATTTTAGGATGAGTTAAAGTCCGTATTCATGTTTAATCAAACAATAAAGCAGTTTATTTGGAACAGGAACCAGCTCTCAATAAAAAGACTAAAGAAGTTTGAATCAAAGTTAAATTGTAATTGAGAAAACTTACAGTTCCAGTTCTTTCAAGAATACATTTTTTTTAAATAGAAGAGAATGTATTTTAATACATTTTCATATACTGTACTACTCCTTAACACTAAACCCTCCATGCATTTTTTCAGTATTACAGCCACCAAGGTTACACCAAGTAGTGTGCAAATCATTTTTGCTGTCACGAATGTCCCATCAACTTACCATCCAGATAGTGATTTCTTCTGCCCAACCCCCAAAGACCACAGACAGTCTGATACAGCTTGAGTGAATATAAAAATAAATCATTTCTTGGCACACATTATATATTGTTTGCATGTATTTTCACTTTTAGTATTAGCATACATTTTCAATCAAAAGAAAGAAAAAACCTCCAGAGATGTGTGGCCACAGGGCAGAAAACACATTTCAGACAGCTGTGCACATAAAATGATACATGAAGTAGAAACTGATTTTTTATGTTGACACTTTACACTTTAGTTTTCTTTTTGTTTTTTTTTTGTGCCTTTTCCAAAACAATATTTTTCAATATAAAGTAATTATTTTTTAAAGTTCAGCATTACTTACATATTTCTCAGATTATATACTAAAATGGTAGACAGCATGCTGAACTGAGTATAATACTCTCCACATTACCAACCCATGATCGTTTTTGCACTCACACACCAAAAATGGGTGCAACAGAGTTCACTTTTGTTTTTCTGCATATGCATTATCTCACAGCCTCTGCACTTTACTAGTGTCTGTCTCCTTAAACATCTTTTGTATCCTTTCACAGTGGGATGCAGTTCCTATCTCATTTTGTTTCTAGTACACTACAGAGTAGGCTTGTTTTTTGTGGCAAGTACCTTATTTGTCATGCAAAGTGATGTTAAAAATATTGTTAGCAATGGCATTTCTCATATTGTCTGTGAAAGACTCACAAGTGACATCACCAGTCATTTAAATTCATTTAAAATAGCAGTCTCAATCCACTGTACTAATTCCCTTCATAATTTTAAACACTTCAGTCATGTCACCACTTAATCTTGTTTTGCTTAAATTAATCCTTCTTCAGAATTCATCCCTTATAGCCCTGGAATCACCCTGGTTGCTCTTCTCTGGACATTTTCCAGCACTGCTATGTCCTTTTTGTAGCCAAAACTGTACATAGTACTCCATATGAGACCTCAACATTACATTATAAGCCTTGACAGTGGCAATCCTTGTGGTGGTAATAGGGTGTATTTTGTGTAAAAAATAAAGAAAAATACTATCAATCACATATTCAGAATAGAATTTCAGAATTGCAACAACATGGGTTTCGAAGTGCAGCTATTTAGCAAAAGTCAAGGAAGTATTTGAGTATGACATTCTCATGGATGAAATAATTAAAATTTTAAAAACATAGGGTTAATTGTCATTGACTGTGGCACTTCTAGTCTTAAGTCTTGTTCAATCCGTATACCTGAAGTCATTGAAGTTGAGAATTATATTGTATTTTTTTTTTCCTTAACAAATAACTAATTATACTGAGGTGTCCCTGTGAGGCATCTCTACAAATCCACTTCCAAAATTAGAAATTTGTGATCTCAATGGATTCTTTCAGATGGTTTACATGAAAATTTCCACCAGAGTGTTCTATGGTGTGTTATGCCACATCCTTGGATTATAACACATTAGTGTAATTGTTCAAATTGCAAATATGATATTAATGACAATATTGAAAGTATGCATGAAACACCAAGTTAGACAAGTATAAAAAAAAAACCAATCAAAACAGTATCAGCCTGGAAGATGAATGTTCCAATGGGCTGCACTCAAATGGTTTATTTTGCAAACTATCTAATGAAAATGGTGCTTTTACCATTGCTAAGTCAACAGGATCTCTCTGTAATTCAGGAAAAATAGGCCCATAATCAGTTGCAGCCTTTGAGAAGATCATAAAAACATAACCAGAGTGAAAGATATCACAATTCAGACCAAAAAACACATTTTAATTTTTCAAAACTTCTCTAAAGATTCACAATTTATACAAACAAAATAGTTATGGATATTTTCTTGGCAACAAAATTAAAAGATACATTCATTCTAATGAGGCTGATTGCTAATAGAGAAGAAGACCAAGCCAAATTAGCAAACATAAAATACCATAATTAGGAAGAGGGATATAGTCAAAAAATACAGCTTTCAAGGTTAAAATACAAACGTGGTAAAAACTACAAAAACCATTAGACAGAGTCGTGGTCTGAGACATAAGTGGCAGTGCTTGATATGTCTATGATCATAGATGTTTGGCTTGTTGCTCATACGGCTGGATTTAAGTAGATTTTCTTTTGTGCTTCTATGAAATAGCTTGACTGACCTTTTGCCTTGTACTCTTTCTTTATGCCACTTCCTTACTTGTATCCCACGATTACTACTAATTTGAGCTGTGATTAGTGTGTCAAATTGACATCAGGGGTGTGATAACGTTTTTAACAATAGAATTACCAAAGCCTACGAAAAAACTTGTAAATCCAGCCCACCTTAAATCCCTTCACACCTTTCCGTCAGCATCTTTTGTCTTGTAAATGTGCCGATCAAGACAAGCAGCAAGTAGCCTACTATTCCATCCCCCTACTGCCACAGAATGCGTACAAAGTTCTCCCAGCTAATGCCTTTATTATCTGGGAGTGAAGTGCTGGAGTTTTAGAATGGAAATAATAGATCGTTATTTGGAACACATGTATTTCATGTGTGTTCTGTTTCTACAATAATCTGTGTAAACACATCGTTAAAACAGAAACGTTTTTCATATTTTAGTAATAAATGACAAAATGTAGACATAAACTATGTAATGTGTGAAGCCTGAAGTCCAAAGTTCAAATAAACACTTTCACAAAAGGTTCATGGCTAATGCAACAGCCTCCGTGGCGCAGTGGTAAGAATTGCTGACTTGTAATCAAGAGTTCAATAAAAACATACATTTGGTTTGCATCTGTAAAAGCTGCTGTAAATTTATAGTGCTTGTAAAAGTTAGCATTTTTTTTTCACTTTTATTCTCTCACTCACGGTCACGATACATACTACCCCAGAAGGGATCTGACGCTGTTAGGTTTTATTTGAAACTGGGAATAACTGTAGAGTGAGTGGTGTTTTGAGACAATCAAACTGGAAATTCTCTGATCTGGATGGATAAAAGCTGACACACAATCGCTTGTGAATCTGTCTTCTTCCTATCTCACTGTCACTTGAATTTTTTTATTCAATTTTATTGAGTGTTCCTGCTTACGCTGAATTAGTATGTGCCTTATGGTCCATGATGGCAAAGCCACACTGACAAAAAACAGCGACATACAGTAGGTATATATGATATTTAGAATTATTCATTTTATGACCTGTATAGTATATTTCGGAAAATATTGTGGCACAGATGCAACATTATTCATATTCATTTGCATACCATTTTGCGGTTGTAATCAGTGACCACATGTTTTTTTTTTTTTCTGATCTTGCCCAATCTCCACATGTTGCTGCATGGTGCTGTTTCTTTTGTACTCCAGGACATGCAGAGGAAAGAATAGTACAGAGAGCTCAGTTCTGCGCTATATGCAACCATCACATTCAAATGTTAACAGCTGCCACACACCTAAGGACCATCCTTCCTACATCTACAACATGAGTACCTATTGCAATGTACACACTTCTCTCTATGCTGTGGTTCCTATTACATTGAAAGTGTGCCTGACACTGACTGACTGGGTTTGCTTCCCTTTGGAAAGCAGCAGTCTTGGAACAGAAGCTTGTCAATGTTGCATCCTCTTTTTCTTTTTCCATCGCCTTTTCTTGTAAGAAGCAACGATGAAGCTCCTCTGCACTCTTCTTTTCTCAGTGGACCCTGTGCATGCCTTGCACAGTACATGTACGTTGATCACCGCCAGGTCAAGCTAATGTAATATTATTTAAAAAAGGAACAGCATCAGATCGGGTGTGAATTTATGCTGCCGCTGTTATTTAGGGTCAGATCAGGAGGGAGAACGTGAACGTGACTGAGAGAATAAAAGTGAAAAAAGCTACCATAAATTCACACCCAATGTCCCATATATTTGTCTCTTTCTTTTTTTCCCTGGTGCTGCTTTGACATCGTGCACCAGAAGGCGTGAGCTTATTCACTACCAGCAGGAACATGCAGGTGGCCAGTTCCTGTGTGCTATAACAACCGTCAAATTAATCTGATGTGTACAGTCGTGGCCAAATGTTTTGACAATGACACAAATATTGGTTTTCACAAAGTTTGCTGCTTCAGTGTTTTTAGATCTTTTTGTCAGATGTTTCTATGGTATACTGAAGTATAATTACAATAAGTAACATAAGTTTCAAAGGCTTTTATTGAAAATTACCTTAAGTTTATGCAAAGAGTCAATACTTGCAGTGTTGGCCTTTTTTTTCCAAGACCTCTGCAATTCTAGGCCAAATCCTAACTGATGGCAGCCCATTCTTGCATAATCAATGCTTGGAGTTTGTCAGAATTAGTGGGTTTTTGTTTGTCCACCCGCCTCTTGAGATTTGACCACAAGTTTTCAATGGGATTAAGGTCTGTGGAGTTTCCTGACCATGGACCCAAAATTTCGAAGTTTTGTTCCCCAAAACACTTAGCTATCAATTTTGCCTTATGGCACGGTGCCCCCTCAAGCTGGAAAAGGCATTGTACGTCACTAAACTGTTCTTAGATGGTTGGGAAAAGTTGCTCTCGGTTATTATTGTAGAACAAAAGGCAAAAAATGGGAAAAAATGTTTCTTCTATAAACATAGCTTTTCTTGTCAAACCTAAGTTGATTTTATACTTCAAGATACTTTACTTCGCCATCAGTATGCTCTAAATGTACAACACTGCACATTCAATAGAGCACATTAACTTTCATACTACTGAGCACTTGAGGCATGGTTTAAAACCGTGTGAACCTCCATGCCTTACACATAGCAAGGCAGGTCTCTAACTGAGACTATTCTATAGTCAGAGGAGCAAAAAGTAGTTAGAATATAGAATTACATATACCTCAAATAGATACTCTCAGTGCGGAGGAACTGGATAAACCTCTGGCACTATCAGAATTACTAGATGCTATAAAGTCACTTCAATGCGGGAAAGCAGCAGGCCCTGATGGCTACCCTGCAGAATTTTATAAGAAATTCTCCGCTCAGCTAGCTCCCCCCCCATTAGCAACATTTACAGAAGCTAGAGACAATCAAATTCTACCTCAAACCTTTCGGCAAGCATTAATCACCGTCTTTCCTAAACAAAATAAGGACGTATTACAATGTGCATCATACAGACCAATTTCACTTCTGAATAATGACGTTAAGATACTCTCAAAAATCTTAGCTAGAAAGATGAAGAAAGTGCTACCTTTGGTAATATCACAAGATCAAACTGGATTTATCAAGGGTCGACACTTATCTTCCAATCTTAGATGCCTGTTTAATGTAATATACTCACCAACAAAGTCAAACACCCCAGAAATACTATTATCATTGGATGCAGAAAAAGCATATGACATGATTGAATGGAAATACCTTTTCACTACATTAGAGAAATTTGGGTTTGGCCTGAATATTTGTGCATGGATCAAACTACTGTATACCAATCCAGAAGCCTCAGTTTGAATTAACAACATTTGTTCAGACTACTTTAAACTAGAACGTGGTACCAGACAAGGATGCCCCATGTCACCACTGCTATTTGCAATTGCCATTGAACCACTTGCGGTTCACTGTCGAAATGCTTATCAGATAAAGGGGATTATCAGAGAAGGACTGGAACAGAAAATTTCTCTATATGCTGATGATATGTTACTGTATATATCAGACCCACAAAATTCTGTTCCTGCAGTCTTAATAGCAGAATACAGAATTTCAAAAGATCTCTAGTCTCAGAATTAATCTGAATAAAAGTGTACCCTTTCTAGTGAACTCTCAAGCATATAGTATTAGATTAGACACCCTACCTTTTATCATTGCATAGCAGTTTAAATACCTAGGGGTAAACATCACAAGTAAACATTAAGCTCTTTATCAACAAAATTTTGCCGTCTGCATGGAAAAAATTAAGCAAGACTTGCATAGATGGTCAAACCTTCATCTCACTCTAGCTGGAAGAATTAACGTTGCTAAGATGAATATTCTTCCTAAGCTTTCTATTTTATTTAAAAAAATCCCAATATACATCAATAAATCATTTTTCAAGCAATTAGAATCAACAATAACCTAATTTACTTTGAACTCAAAACATCCACGTATCCAAAGAGCGACCCTACAAAGATCTAAGGCAGAAAGTGGCATGGCTCTACCCAACTTTCAGTTTTATTACTGGGTAGCAAACATACAACCTATAAAAACCTGGACACAAATTGATGAACATATACAGGCCTGGGGCCTCATGTATAAATGGTGCATATGCACAGAAATGTTGCGCAAGAATGTTTCCACGTTCAAATCACGATGCATAAAACCTAAACTTGGCGTAAAGCCACGCACATTTTCACGGTGCCTCATACCCTGTTGTACGCAAGTTCTCCCCTCAGTTTTGCAGACTGGCGGCACCCAGCGTCAAAGCAGTGCTACTGTTCCTGTGTGGCTATCCTTTCTTTTCCTAACGTGGCTTTATAAATACACTGAAATTAACCACATATTGTTTATTAGTTTAATGCATCTGATTGTAATTAACCAGTAACAATATAATGGTCCACGGAATGGTCAAACTATTTCAAATACCATAGCTGCTTTAGCGTTGTTACTCTCACTGCACCTTATTTTACTTCTTTCATCTGCTCCTATTAGGGATTGCCACAGCAGATCATCTTTTTCCATATTACTCTCACTGCACCACTCAGAGTATTTATATCACAGTATCTGAGTGGGGAATCAAAGATCTACAGAAGCTGAAAAAGAGAATTATCAGTATACAGCATCAAGCACACGCTGCCTCAGCCTTGCTTCCTATTTGAACTGTTTCTCACACGGCAAACGCTTCAAACCTTTCCTTTACGGACCTCGCGGTTCAGAAAGAGTTTCATCCCAAGAGCTTTAAACGTACTCAATCAAGTGCTCCCTGTAGAGCTACCTGTACTTGTAAGTAGAATGACCTCACTGTAAACTTGCACTACAGTTATAATATTGCACAACCTGAGCCACTTTATAAAGTGCGTATTTACATATGATGACGATATCATTTTTAAGATGAAATGCAACAAAATATTTTCTTATTATATTATACAGATAAAACTTTAACTTCATTTATAATCTATATCTCTACTAATAAAAGGCTAAGCCCTCACTGACTGACTGACTGACTGACTGACTGACTCACTCATCACTAATTCTCCAACTTCCCGTGTAGGTAGAAGGCTGAATTTGTCAGGCTTATTCCTTACAGCTTACTTACAAAAGTTAAGCCGGTTTCATTTCGAAATTCTACACGTAACGGTCATAACGGTCGACAATGTCCGCCATGTTGAACTTTCTTATTTATGGCTCCATCTTCATGAAATTTGGTAGGCGGCTTCCCTGCGCTAACCGACCCCATTGTACGTACTTATTTTGGTGGTATGAAGCCACTGTCGGCCGCCATATTGAACTTTCCAATGTCACTAATTCTCCAACTTCCCGTGTAGGTAGAAGGCTGACCCCATCTTCACGAAATTTGGTAGGAAACTTTCCTGCGCTAACCAAAACCTATGTACATACTTATTTCGGTGGAATGGTGCCACTGTCGGCCGCCATATTGAACTTTGCAACGTCAGACTCACTGACTCACTCATCACTAATTCTCCAACTTCCCGTGTAGGTAGAAGGCTGAAATTTGGCAGGCTCATTCCTTACAGCTTACTTACAAAAGTTAAGCAGGTTTCATTTCAAAATTCTATGTGTAACGGTCATAATAGTCGACAACGTCCACCATGTTGAACTTTCTTATTTATGGCCCCATCTTCACGAAATTTGGAAGGCGGCTTCCCTGCGCTAACTGAAACCGATGCACGTACTTATTTCGGTGGTATGACACCACTATCGGCCACCATATTGAACTTTCCAACGGTCTTTGTTACTTATGGGCCCATCTTCAAGAAATTTGGTACGCGGGTTCCCAATGCTAACTGAATCCTACTTACATACATATATACGTCCATAGCCTGCAGCTCGGTCGCCATGTGAGGTGGCGTTGGGTCCCCCATCCCAACGCCTCCCACATTGTTGGCTGCCTGCCTATATATGGCCATCCATCTCTCCGGTCTCTTCATTCCCTTCCTTGCTTCACCACGGGATTCACGTCTCCCTGCTGATAACTGCAGCCTTTTTATTTAATCCATGGCTTTGTCGCTGTTTTATTGTTTTTTTATTATGATTATAGTTATTGTGTAGGTATTTTAGACTTACTTTCCATTGTTCAGGTACCCATTTCCTTTATCGTTCCAACCGTACCCCCATTAACATGTCTATCGAGGTGATCACTATCGATCAAAGAATTGTCACTTACCGAGTGGTTTCCATGCCCGGAGATGCCGCATGCCTTTTCCATTCTCTGTGTTACATATTGCACGGCAATATCAGGCTCACTCTTGATATCTGGAGAAACATTGTGTCTTATGTATTGAATGACTGGGACAGGTTCAATGTGTGGACTGATGATGGTACAGGAGATAATTATACTACACAGGAGCACTATAAGAGTGAAATGCTTAAGCCCTTCACCTATGATTCTGCATGTGAGTTGATGGCTGCCGCTGAATTGTTTGGTTGTCGCTTTCAAGTGTACCGAAATAGCCAAATATTTTACACCTTTGGACAACCGCCAATGCCTCTTAAACATCTTAGATTCACAGGTGACGAT